>OX422210.1:572802726-574002726 GCA_949130495.1 Sambucus nigra | reverse complement strand
AGGGACTACTTCGATCACGGGGTTGTTATGAAAAATTGGCAACACCCTCCACTAACTGGAAATGATGTGTACCAGGGTCCTAGATGCCCTCCCTATGGCAATGGGATAGGTTGTTTTTATTTTATTTTATTTTTGAAATTATGCTTCCTTTGTGTTTGATAAAATGTGTCACTGATATTTTAATTTTCATTTATTTGCAGTTGACAGCAAAAGAAGATCTCCAAAAGAGACAGAAGTTAACTTAAAACATCTTAAACTTATTTGGGTTTGCATCAGACTGTTGCCGACGATCATATCAGATCAGCTTCATATCTGCTGCAGTATAAGAGTTACACCTCGTCTTTTACTGCTCGTCTGGTGATAAGCGACGTGGAACCAATACCACCTTCTACAAGTTCTTCACCTGAGTCACATATTCCTTTGAGTGAATGGATGAAGAAAAGAAGAGTTCCTGTCCTCTTCGAGAAATTTGCCTCTATTGCTGGTGAGGCCAAGAAAAGCAAGCATGATGTCCCAAAAGAAAGGACAAGAAAAATCGATGCACCTCCTCCGGCTGCTCCTATGAAGGTTGTCGAGAAGCCCCCAGTGGTTCCGAGCAAGGTCGCTGCTCCAAGCGAGGTTATAGTCATATCCCCGACTAAGACTACATCCTTGGTCGAGACGGTCGATGCTCCTCTGAGGAGGCTGAATAAGAGCTCCTCGGTCAATTTGACTGAATCCATCTCTCAGACCCTGACTACTAGAAGTGGTGTTCCCACTTTTGTTGCCCCGAGCTCTGCCATGAGCTCGATGAAGTCTTGGATCATTCCCGAGATCCAAGGTATTGAAGAAAATCTTTCTCGGGATATGGTTACCACATTGGTTGCTCGTCATATTGCTTCTGTAAGTATTATTGTCCTGAACTTTCATTTTTCCCTTGCTATATCTATGCACTGACTTGCTATTATTTTTTTTTCACAATTGGTAACCTGTTTTAATACAATTTTGAAGAAGGATGAAGCTATTAAAGCTTTAAGCTCCTCGTCAGGTGTAAAAGAAGCTTTGGTGGGTCTGACGCAGTCTCTGAAGGATTCTTGTCAGAAGTATGATGATGATAAAGCTACTTGGGAGAAGAAGCTTAATTCCATCGAACAGGAGAAGGATCAGGTTGTTGAGGTCTCCAAAGGGTTGGAGAAGAAAATAAAAGACTTGGAGGAGAAGAATAAAGAGCTCGAGGGGAAACTCCAAAATGCTGGGGAGCTTGAAGGTAAGCTCAAGGTTGCTGAGGAAGAGCTAAACAAACTTCGGGAAGTAGGTCGTTAGAAGGAAGAAATGGAGAATAAGTTGAAGGCTACCTAGGAACTTCTATCCGAGAAGATTTCCTGGGAGAAGGTGAAAAGAAAGTTAGCTGTGAAAAGGTCATTCAGTGCTGGCTGGGATAAGGGGTGGAATAAGGGTCTGGTTGCCATGATGTCACAAGTGGAATATGGTAGCCACAAATACATTAGGGATGGCTGGGTCGCTGCTCTGTAAGAGATGAAGGTTGATGAAAATTCTGACCTGTTTCAGCGACACATCCCTGGCCCCCCTCCAACTCCTAAAGAAGAAGAAGAGGTCGAAGCTCCCTCTGAGGAATCCTCCATGGTGATGGGAGATCAAATTTCTCATCCCACAGTTGTCCAGTCTTCCTGCGAGCAACTTCAAGCATCCATTATTTCAACCGAGCAACTTCCAGCACCCCCCGCGCTACCATATGTGCCATCCGAGAAACCTACCTCCTCGTCCCAGCCTCCCGAGAAAGTTTTGGGAGACAAGGAGAAGGTGTAGAGTTGTTCGATTTTTTCTCTTTGTTTATTTTTGTCAATTATAATTCTGAACTATGTACCTCTCTTTTATGATATAATAAAATTTGAAGTTTTGCCTATTCATACTATTGTTTCTCTTCCTCTTGCTCCTTATTGATTCTTGATCTTTCTTCTTTTTACTAGTTTATGGCCAGGATGGAATTGTTATCTGCTCATGATACAAAATTGATGAAACAGTGCAACGAATATTTCAAGGCTAGCCATGCAGATTTGACTGATGCTCAAATCGTTGATATACTTGGTCCAAATGCATGATTGAAGACCTTCAGGGCACTCTTGAAGATCTTCAGCAACAATATAAGGAATCTACAGCCCTTTTTCACGAGGGATACGAGAAGAAGTATCAACAACTCAGTGATAATAAGGGGTATGATAAGTTGTTCGCTGCTTACAATGTGAGGGAGAAAACTTTGAAGGCTGAGGTCGAAGAGCATAGACAGATAGCTAAGTTATTGGAGCAAGAAAATAATAACCTACAAAGAGAGGTATCTCAGTTGAAATCTGCAGCTTCTACCTCAAACGCTTTGGTCCCTGTGAACGACAAGGGATTCTCTTTATTGGAGGTTAAAAATGCCAACCTGAGGGATGAATTAGAAACCTTGAAAAGGATTGTGCCCTCTACCTCTACTCGGGGATGAGCAAGAGATTCTCGGGGAAGAGCAAGAGCTATTTGAATTCCTGTCGAGGAACAAAGAACTCAATCGTCTCTCGAGAACCAAGCCTTCCAATTGATGGCAAAGAATCAGGCATTGGTCGATATGTCTAAGAAAATCATGAATCTGGACGAGCAGCTCTCTGCTCAAAAGTCTGCTTTGGAGAATAAAGAACTCTTTATAAAAAATCTTCACGAGCATCTGGAAAGGTTGACTTATCAATTCCACAAGCAGCCCAGAGAATTCTGGATGGCTGGCTACAATGAGGCTCTGTACCATTTGGATGGTCGGATCCAAAATGCGAATAATAAGGGTTACAAACAAGGGTAGCTGAATGCCTTGGGTGTACTGCAATTGGAACATGGTCACTACTTGTGGGATTATCATAATCCTGGGTTGCTCGACCTGCCAGTGCCACCATTCAAACTCGGCATGAGCTGGATCCCTGCTCGAGCAATCCCTCAGTGTTTGATTTCCAAATATCTTGGCGATTACAGTCTCCATTCCAATGTTGAGATATCTCGCCCCGAGCACCTACTCGATCGACCATCTGTGATGAACATCAGGATACTCAAAGACCTTAATTTTATTAACTCCCCTTATGCCTTAGACGATCCTCCTGCTGGTGAAGAACCTATTTCAAAGGCAGAGGGGAAGAAACCAATAGAATAGGAATCTTGATGTAATATTTTTATGTATTTTATTCTCAATGTACTTTGTTTTGGATTTAATGAAAAAACTTCTATTTTTCTTTGCAATTTTGATTGCCAATGTATTGTAGATATTTTGTAAAACACTTTACATATGTGTATGTATATCTGTTTAAAAGATAACAACATTGTGTTATTTGCTGATCAACTAAAGCTGGTTAAAATTTATTGTTGACTTGCTGATCAACTAAAGCTGGTTAAAATTTATTGTCGACTATCCTGCATTTGTGGTAATCATTTGACGACTAACCAAAATTGATGATATTTTGTTTCTCGACCAGCTTGGTGGTAATTTAAAATGTTACGAGTATTAAAAATTTTGCTTGATCACTTTTTAATTCTAAGCCATTAGCTGAAAATGTTCCCGACCAACTGTAGTTGACAGCTTCTTATTCCCGACCAACCTGAGTTGGTGGATTTTTAGAAATATTTTTTCTTCCCGACCAACCTTAGTTAGTATTTCTGGGAAATATTTTGTATTCCCTACCAACCGGAGTTGGTGGATTTTCTTCCCAACCAATCGGAGTTGGCACTTTTGGGAATTATTTTTTATTCCCGACCAACCGAAGTTGGTGGATTTTCTTCCCATCCAACCGGAGTTGGCACTTTTGGAAAATATTTTTTATTCCCGACCAACCGGAGTTGGTGGATTTTCTTCCCAACCAACAGGAGTTGGCACTTTTGAGAAATATTTTTTATTCCCGACCAACCGAAGTTGGTGGATTTTCTTCCCAACCAACCGGAGTTGGCACTTTTGGGAAATATTTTTTATTCCCGGCCAATCGGAGTTGGTGGATTTTCTTCCCAACCAACCGGAGTTGGTACTTTTGGGAAATATTTTTTATTCCCGACCAACCGGAGTTGGTGGATTTTCTTCCCAACCAACCGGAGTTGGCATTTTTGGGAAATATTTTTTATTCCTGACCAACCGAAGTTGGTGGATTTTGCTGAGTAGTGTGTAGCACTAGTATTCCGCTAAAAAATTTCAATAAAAGGAGAGAATTGGGTAGAATGTTCATATTTTATTCATACTAATGGAACTGCATTACATGAGAGTTTACATTACTGATAATATTTGCGCAGGTGTTCTGCATTCCATGCATTCTTAAACTCCTCCCCATCTAAAGTTTATATTCTGTATGTTCCTGGTTGAACAACTTCTGTAACTCGGTAAGGTCCATGCCAATTTGCTTCCAGTTTGTTGTGCTTTTGAATCACTTTCTTTAGCACATAGTCTCCTTCTTTCAGGTCGCACTTCTTCACTCTCTTATTATAGAACAAAGTTGTTCGTTGCTGGTAAGTAGCATTCCTGATGGCTGCTTCTTCTCTGACTTCCTCGAGCATGTCCAAGTCTAACCTTCTCATTAAATCACTGACAGGGGAATTGAAATTCAGTACTCGGTGTGTTGGGAGGCCCAACTCGGTAGGTATAACAGCTTCACTTCCAAATTCCAGCATATATGGAGATTCTCCAGTTACTGCTCGGGGAGTAGTACGATAAGCCCACAATACCGAATGTAGCTCGTTGATCCAGTTTCCTTTCGCATCATTTAGTCTTTTCTTCAAGCCATTTAGCAACGTTCTGTTTGTCACTTCAGCTTGTCCATTGCTTTGGGGATGGTCTGGTGCCGAGTGGATTTTCAAGATATTTGACTGACGACAATAGGCAGCGAACTCCTCATTGTCAAATTGTGTTCCATGGTCGGTGATGAATGCGTGGGGAAGACCATATCTATAAATGATATTTTTCCAAATAAATTGATACACCTTATCATACGTCATATCAATGAGAGGCTCAGCTTCTACTCACTTAGTAAAGTAATCCACTACAACGACGAGATATTTAAATCTTCCTCTAGTTGTTGGAAGTGGCCCGACTAGGTCAATTACCCACATGGCAAATGGCCAAGGGGAAGTAATGGGTATCAACAATGCTTGGGGAGTTCTTCGGATGGAGGAGAAGTTCTAACACTTGTCACATTTCTTGGCATAGGCCATACAATCAGCCCTCATCGTTGGCCAGTAGTATCCTTATGTCATTATTCTTTGCAGAAGTGTCCGACCTGCTACATGGGCTCCACAAGACCCTTCATGGACTTCTTCAATCAAAACATTTACCTCGGCGGGATGTACACACCTCTGCAAGCCAGCTATGATTCCTCGTCTGTATAAAATACCATTAGTTAGTACATAACGAGTAACTTTAAACTTTAATTTCTTAGCTGCGAGTTTGTCAATTGGTAATTCTCCCTCCTCAATATATGCCCTGATGGGATCCATCCAAGTTGGCCCTAAATCAAGGGTAATAAAATTGATCGTCAGATCTTCATCTATGCTCCGACCAGTTAGAACTTCAATTGGAATTGTTCTTCATAGCTCGATACGAGTAACCGATGCTAATCGAGCTAAAGCATCAGCTCTCATATTCTCCATTCTTGGTATTCTGACCAGTTAAACAGTAACAAATTCCGACACCAATTCCATTGCTTTTGCATGGTACTTAATCATCAACTCTCCTTTTATTGTATATACACCAAGCATTTGGTTTACAATCAACTGTGAGTCACTGCATACGATTACCTACTATGCCTTCATGTTTTTTGCTAGACTAAGACCTACAATCATCGCTTCATATTCGGCTTCATTATTAGAAGCTTCAAATTGAAAGCGCATAGCATACTCTATATCGATCTCGTCTGGACTTTTCAATACAATCCCAGCTCCACTACCCGAGGTGCATGATGAGCCATCCACATATAGGTTCCATACAGGTATTTCGTCATCAAACTTCTTATTGGACAAAGTTCCTCGATGGAATATTTGTTGCTCCTTTATCTCCATTTCTACCACATTTTGCTGCTCGTCGACCTTCTCATCTTGCTCTCCGACCAGCTTATGTTGATCGGGGTTTAAATTTGATGATCCTGTAACATCCACAGGTTGGTCGGTGCTCAGCTTTTTCTCCCCAAGGGTATCAGGATAAGCGAGCTCTGCTATAAAATCTGCTATTACTTTCCCTTTCAGTGATGATCTAGGCTCATAAATTATATCATATTCACCGAGTTCTATTGACCAATACATCAATCTCCCTGATTTTTCTAGTTTATGAAGAGCTTGCCTCAACGGCATATCGGTATATACGACTATGGTATGAGCCTGGAAATATGGCTTCATTCTTCTACTTGCTTTGATCAGCGCCAGTGCCAACTTTTCCAGCTTTAGATATCTGATATTTGCTCCTCGAAAGGCCTTACTAGTGTAATAAATTATTTTTTGTACTCCATCCTATACTCTTATTAATGCCGAGCTAAATGCATTTTCCAAAACATCCAGGTACAAGTACAACCTTTCTCCCATCACTGGTCTGGACAATAATGGAGGTGCTCCCAAATATTTTTTCAACTCTTGAAAAGCTTTCTCGCATTCTTCATTCCATTCAAAAGTCTTTCGAAGCATTTTGAAGAATGCGAGGCATCTATCAGTTGCTCGTGATACAAATCTATTAAGTGCTGATACTCGCCCTGTAAGACTTTGTACTTCCTTCTTCGTCGTTGGAGATCGCAGCCCTAATAGAGCTTTGATCTTTTCAGGGTCTGCTTCAATGCCTTATTGATTGACAATATACCCGAGAAACATGCCTCTCGTACTCCAAATATGCACTTGGTCGGGTTTAGCTTCATTTGATATTTATCTAATTGATCAAAGGTCTGGCCTAAATCAACTAGATGGTCAGCAACTTTCTTGCTCTTTGTCAGCATATCATCAACATAGACTTCCATATTGCAACTGATTTGTTCTGCAAACACCTTGTTCATCATCCGCTGATATGTCGCAGCTGCATTTTTTAAACCAAAAGGCATAACATTATAACAATAAGTTCCCCTAGAGGTAGTGAAAGAAGTACTCTCCTTGTCTTCAGGTTTCATTTTAATCTGGTTGTAACCAGAATAAGCATCCATGAAGATCAGCAGCTCGTGTCCCGAGGTAACATCCACTAGTTGATCAATTCGAGGCAAGGGAAAATGATCCTTTGGACATGCCTTATTGAGGTCAGTGAAGTCTACACACATCCTCCATTTGTTGTTCTTCTTTTTCACCATCACCACATTTTCTAAGCAGTCTGGATATCTAACATCTTCAATAAAGCAAGCTTTCTGGAGCTTCTCGACCTCCTCCTGTATAGCTTGGTTCTTCTCGGGGCTGAACACTCTTCTTCTCTGCTTCACTGGCTTGATCTCCTTATTCACATTGAGCTCGTGACATAAGAAATTTGGGTCTATTCCGGGCATATCTTCATGACTCCAAGCAAAAGTTTGTTTTCTGCTTTTTAAGAAAACTATCAACTCCTATTTTAATGAGGCATCTAATGACGAACATATCTGAGTTGTTCGTTCAGGGTGCTCGTCATCTAGAATGATGTTTTCAGTTGCTTCTACCACCTGACCTTTCACGAGTTGCGACTCGTCTCTAGGATCCAATGTTTCAATTTATGCACCCTCATCCACCTGATAGGTAGTAGTCTTTTTCCTAGATTCTTCCAGTTCCTCCTGCTCGGCAGATGAATAGTAGCATTCCCGAGCTACTTTTTGATCACCCTTCACAACTCCTACTCTAAAATTGGTTAGATATTTTAGGCATTGATGTACCGTAGATGGTACTGCTTTGAACTTCTTCAATCCTACCCTTCCCATGATGATATTGTAGGCTGATTGAACATTCTTATCCATCACGAAGAAGCATACTCTTTCCGTTCGACAAGCAAGACATGTACTAATAAACATATCCAACTTGATCATCCCAAGTGGAAAAACTTTCTCACCAGTAAAACCGAGGAGAGGTCTGTGATAAGGCTCTAACTGAGACAACTTTAGATTTAGGTTGTCGAAGCACGAGTAGAACATAATATCAGCCGAGCTGCCATTATCAACCAGTACTCTCGAGATCATCACTTCCTTCATTATCATTTTGATCACCAATGGATCATCATGAGGATACAGCACATCTACGAGGTCATTTTTTGAGAAAACGATGCCAGTTTTCTTTGTTAACCTTCCTCGGGCGATCATCTTCAGCCAAATTTATTCATTGGATATATGAACAGGCTTGAGCCTCATTGAGGTAAGCTTTTCTTTTTGCAGTAAGGTCTCCACCTCCTGCATCTCCACCTGTAATAACATTACAATCAAAGGATCCAAAACGTATTGAAAATACCTAACGTTCTGGCTGCCTTGGTCTTTTGGGAAGATCAGGGTCGTCTTCTGGATCATCTTCATGGTCTCTTTTCTTGTTCTCCTCTGCTCGACGAGGAGATCTAGATCTCTCTCATGCTCGGTCGTTGTTTCTTCTTTCATTTCTGCGATCAACATACTTTGCCAGTTTTCCTCGTCTAACGAGTGCCTCGATCTCATTCTGAAGAGCTATACAATTTTTGGTCATGTGGCCATGATCCTTGTGGAACTCGCAATATTTGGCCTTATTCCTCTTGTCAGGGTCTAACTTCATTTTTTCCGGCTAATTTAACTCCTCGCTGTTCTTGATTTCTTCTAGAACATGGTTGATGTCTACCTTCAAAGGAGTATCATTCTCAAATTTGTTCAATACCTCCCATGATGGCTTTGTTTTTTAGTGCTTGTTACCACCATTGTTCTTATGCTCTTTCTTTTTGGCCTTATCACCCTCCACCTTGGTTTATTTGGTATCCATATTCTTCTTTGCAGCCATAGCCTCCTCAGTATTCATAATCTTGGTCGCTTTTTCCATCAATTCTGACATGGTTCTGGGGGGATCTTTAGCCAAAGTGTAATATAACTTGTTGGGCAACAGCCCACTCATCATGGCAGTAATCGCTTTCTTTTCCTCGTAATCAATAACTTCAAGCTTCTCGTTATTGAAATGAGTTATATAATCCCTAGTGCTCTCCCCTGCCTTTTGTCTAACACTTAACAAGTGTGCTACTCGTTTAACAGGTTTTGCTCCAAAACAGAAGTTTCCAATGAAGAGCTCGGCCAGTTGAAAGAAAGTTGAAATCTTACCCCGAGGAAAATTATTGTACCATATTTGAGCAGATCCTGTAAGAGTTCACGAGAATGCCCTGCATCTCATCTCATCTGGCACAGCATAGATATCGGCAACAGCTTGGTATTGCTCGATATGAAGGACATGATCTGTTTTTCCATCATATTTAGGAGTCACAACAGGTGCTTTGAACTTTGATGGTGTGGGAAAATCCACAATTGTTTGGATAAAAGGTGTCCCTTGGACAAAAGTTCTTTGTAGAGGATTCTTGGCCTTGGCCATTTCCCCTAATCTATCATCCATTCTCTGAATAGAGCCTTTCCTCGCATCATTTCCTTCCTCGAGCCTGTTGGTTCGAGCAAACTGATCGCGTGGATGTGGCTTCTTGGGATCTATCTTGTCGAGCAGCTGGTTGTGATTGGGCAGAACCCTCTCTTAAATCAAATGGTCGTCGAAAGTTTCTCGACACAGCCTTAGGAAGACTTTTATTCTTCCTAGGGCCCAATCGATCAAAAGGAGAGACCCTACTCAATCTTTCCAGTGCACTGGTCCTTTTCGGAGAGAGAGTGATGTTTTGTTCAGTATCTGTGGCTCGTACTGATGAAGTTCGACCCGGTTGATAAGAAAAATCTTCAGATTTATTAGTGCGATATAAATCGCTTTGTCTAATGCGTGAAGAAAGTAAATGAGTATTTCTTTGACCACTTCGTTGTCCTGAATAGGTTGATGCTCCACCTTGGATAGTTTGCATGAGTTGTCGCATTGTTTCTTACATGGTTGTCTGGCCTTGAGCCAAACTGGCCATATTTCCTGCCAGATCTTGAATATTTGGAGGAGCGGATGGATTTGGGGGATTCCGAGCTTTTCGATTGTTGGATTCAGGATTGTCAGCCATTGATGATGAATTGTTTTTGGTGAAAAATGAAAATTACAGTCGTTTCCCACAGACGGCGCCAATCTGTTGATGTAAAAAAATATATTATCTCTAATTGTTTAATCACAGATAAAAATAAATAAGACAAGAGATTTTTAAGTGGTTCAGCCTTGAACAAATGGCCTACGTCCACTGTTGGTGCTATTATTGATTGTTTGGGAATTCTCGAAGTAGGGTTTATCTCTAGAAATTCCTGTCCCCCCACAATAAGGATGATACAATGTATTTATAGACATGAGGTTGTACATGTGAATGGGTAATACATAGCTATTCAATAAGCGTATACATCCGTATGATGATAATAGCATTTAATGCGCATTTAATCCTCTTAATTGTCTGATAATAAATGCTCTGATCGAGATGCAGCTCGGAACGCCAAAGCTGCTCGGACCGCCTAAGTATCTCGGCATCCATGAGTTGCTCGGTGCAGTAAAGTTCCTCGGAGAGTACCTACTTCTCAGAGTATTTGAGTTGGTCGGGAAAAATGAGTTCCTCAAAGTCAAGGGGTTGTTCCGATGTGTTTGTTATTGCCATGCAGATTGCCACGTGTCTCCACTTAATTGAGCCATGTCAGCAGACTAAATTTGGTATCAACATATATAGAGAGTCTTAATGAGATGAAAGATTAATAAAATGAGAGATGTAAAGATGGAACATTACTTTGAGATTAATATTAATGGTGAGAGACACTGAATGGGAAAGACGGGAGAGGAATTAAAAGGTTTTCATATAATAGGAGGAGAGAAAATGGGGATTATACAGTGACACATGGACAAACAAGATAAAGAGGGGATTTAATTAATATTAATCCTGAGAGAAACTGAATGGTTTCCATACAATAGGAGGAGAGAACAAGGAATATTATATAGTGACACGTGGACAACTTAGATAAAGAGAGGATTTAGTTCTTATAAAGCATTTTATAGTATTTACTAGGTGTAAACCTGCGCGATGCGCGAGTGCTTGCGTATTGATATAATAAAACATTACCACCATACCACATATTTCAAATTTTTGTTAAAGATTAAAAAAGCTCTTCCAACTTTAGAAAATGATATTTTTCAACATCCTCAAACCTTTGTATACAAATATTTTTTTAGTAAAAATACCAAACGAACAAATACAAAATTACAATATTACAAAACTAAATAACTTCCAATTTTGCATACCTACAAAGTTCCAATCTCTTCACTTCCATCTTGTACATGCAAAAAGTAAACCAAATCAAATCACAGTCAAATCGAGTAACAGTGTTAACAACAAATAATTTTGCATGTCCATTTCATTCTTGATGTTTTGATCAAGTAGTCGTTATGCATGAAATTTTTGTTGCTGGATATAGCTTTTTCATAGAAGCATTTTGTGGCAATACAATGACCTGAAATTTGAGGGTCAATAGAATGAATCAATGAAAAAATAAAATGACAAACATTATTCCTTAAAAAATTATATGAATACCTCCAAGATGTTAAATTACATATAGTGAAGATTTGAGTTTTTAAAATGTAAATGAAGGATTTTTTTGACTCTCTATTTTTTATTATTGCTTTACTTTGATTTGACTGTAAGACGGCAAACACACTCATAACCTAGAAAACAAAATAGCCCAAACATTTCGTAGAACTCAAGATGGAAAATTTTACAAACATTACAAAACATGTGGAAAATAAAAATATATATTAAAAAATCTAAAAAACACAAATAAACAATATATTTTTTTCAAAATATTCTATCAAAATAATTCGGAAATTATATTTAAAATAATTGCTGAAAATTTTTTTCCCACCAAAAAAATAATTCGCGGTAATAAAAAGTAATTTTTTGCATTAATAAATTATTTTCAGCAAATAAAACATATTCCACCAATAAAAAAAAAGATTTTCAGCATATAAAAATGATTTCCAAGAAGAAAAATTGATTTTCAACAATAATAAATTATTACCATCAAATATGATATTATTTTTAGCCAAAAGAGTGATTTTCAGCCGTATAAAACTAATTCTAGCAAATGAAATTGATTTCTACCAAATGAAAAATGATATTTTGCAAAAAGAAATCATTTATAGGAAATAAAATAAGACTTCGACCATACATAAATGATTTCAGCATCTAAAAGTTTTTCAAGCATATGAAAATGATTCACAACAAATAATAATGGTTTATCAGCAGTAATAAATTATTTCAATGAAATAAAATATGATTTGCAAGAATAAAAAAAATTATTTTCAGCAATATAAAAATATTTTCGGCATATAAAAATGATTTTCACTAAATAAAAAATAGAGGGATAAATAGAGGGAAAAAAAATCATTAAAAAAATCTCACAAAAAAACTCTAGCTCAGATTTCCCAAATACGGGGAACTAATGAAATTTTCCTAACAAAAAATTTCACTTCTCATGACCTTCTAAATGACCCCAAACCAAATCAGACCACAATTAACTCAACTCCCTACTCTCTCTCTCTCTCTCTCTCTCTCTCACACACACACACCCCTCACACATGACCAAATATTGTGAGTAATTTATCCTTGTACCACATAAAAGCATTTTTTCCATCCGCACTCTCTTATTCGTTCAACCACATGACCCCACTAAAATGGCCAAATTGAATGAAATATCGAAAATAAAATTTTCATCACACTGCTTTGACAAACGGGCCTATAAAAATTAGCAAACAAAAATGGGTCAAAAATGATATCAAAGACACCCTACTCAATACCAGCTCACATAACATATGAGAAAGACCAAAACCACGTATAACATGTGTACCTACTTGTATAACATGTTTCTTATAAAAACAATTTCTTTTTAATTATTATTACAGCAAATGGTTAGCCCACTTTAAAAAAAATCTACATATCAAGATCACAATATCTAGATTTACAAATTAAGATTACAATCACCAAAGCAACGATTAAATCCACATGATCTTGCAAAGAAATGATAAAGCCCCTTGAAAACCTAACTTTAGTAAAAATAAAATCCAACCCGGATGAAAGTGTCAAATAGCTGAGTATAAATATACAAATTATACATAAAAACATATATAGATCAGATCAGACCTTAGTTTTAGATTGTGGATGAAAGTGTCAAAAGGCCTAGAAAGGTATGATTACTTATGTCTCTTCCTCTGCTATTTATACCCATTTGCTGCTTCAATTTCTTGTTTTGGTATCAATGTGGGACTACTACAAAAAGAATCTGATGATTTTTTGAAAACTACTTTCTTTGTGATTTAACAAAGGGTCGGCAAATTGGTGAAGGGGTTTATTTGATTGTTCTGGGTTTTCCAATAGTCTGAGCAATACGTTGGCGTCGGTGCTGTTACCGGCTATGAAGCAGCGGGATATGTCTGCATTGGAGGGGAGGATGGCGGGGGTTTAAGTGGAGAGTTGGGAGCAGAGGTTGTGGTAGGGTTTGGAAGTGGCAGAGAGGAACGAGAAGTCACCGTCGTGGATGTAGAAGCTGACTCGGAGGAGGTTTTGATTTTGAGTGGGTTTGAAGAGGTGGAGATAAATGAGGAGAGGGATGGGAAAAGATAGGGAGGGATGGTAGGAGAATCGACTTTCTAGGACAATAAATGGCCATCGACAACAAATGGCCATGAAAATGATCAGGGACGTTTTGGTGGCCAATGAAGGAAAGGAGAGAGAAATCCTACGTGGATAATCTTGGTGAAGAGAACTCTTAAATATTATGTTCCACGTGGATAGGCTAATTGCAAAGCATAATAAATGCCTTGTTTTTCATTTTATAGTATTAAGAGATATTAATAATGCTTCCAGGAGCGTCAGTTCGCTCCAGGTGTAAGAGTTCTCTTATGTCACGACCCCATCCCAAAATTAGTAGTAACGAACGAGGGTCTTGACATGCCACTAAGGAAACATATATTCCAACTTAAATTGTTCCCTTAAATAAGTGCAAAGGAAATATAATCACATGGTTATGAATCGTAAAATACTGAAAGTAAAGGAATTACGTCATCAGAGCTTTCTAAAAGGAAACTTCATTTATTTTAAAAGTGACAACGAGTTACAACTTAAGATAAAATTTAAAACTTATTACAAGAGAGCCAAACATGCTCTATATGATAAAACAAACATAATAACAAAAGGAGATCTAAAAGTTGAATATTCAACACAGTGCTTTTTCGTTCCCTTCGCGAACCTACTTATTTCCTGAAAAATGGTTATTTATATAACATCATTTAAAAGCCGACTGATAATTAATTTCCAGACATTCCAGGGTTTTTTAGAAAATTGATACCTATTCAGTTTACAACATAAGGCATATACATATATGGATAGGAATTTGCATCAAAATATATAAGGTAAATTGACAGTATATATTTTCAGAATAAACAGTTCAGAATAGAACAGGTAAAACAATTGATCAATATGTCAATTATTCAATTTTATTTTGATGGCCATGTACTCTCTAGTACCCAGATAAACCGATAGTGTTACCAAATGTTTCCACCCGGCAACAACACGGATAGAAAATCATGATATCTGAAACAACGCTTTACTTAGGCCACACTAGCGATAAACCAGTTGGGATGGTACCACCCAAATATTTCCACCCGGTAGTCAAGGCCAACAAAGTAAAAGAGTTTCCATAGGCCGAATCAATAATTCCAGAATTTAAATCAGATGTATATATCGAGAGATATGCACATATAACAAGCGACCGAATCATCAGTATCAGATGTATTTTGAGGATAAAATATTTCACAAAATAGATGTAGTTTGCATAATATCATATGATTAAAATACGCAAGGAATGTCAGGGAGTACTCACCTAGAACAGAAATTCGAAGTTACAGATACAGAGTCTTGGATCGCTAGTTAATCTTAAGACGAAACTTCTTCTTAAACTTCTTCACACTTTCTCTCACTATTTATTTTTTATATTTGGAATGGATTTCATGTAAGACTAATTCTAAGGCTTCCATTTATAGTTTCCCAATGTTATCTGGGTGATGACACATGCCCCGATGGCTAAGCATTCGTTTTGACGAGTCAGCATGTCGTGTGTCACGTAACGAGGCTATATTGCAGCCTTAATTCACCAGACCTCAACCGGTGTTTTCAATTTTTCTAAATGCTTGGCATGTGTTTTATCTTTTCGTATAAAGGCAACATGTGTCCGGTGGATGTGTCAAAACCAAGCATGAGGTATCAAGTGGCTATAGCATCCTCAAAGGCCTCTAGTGGTCTACCTTAACTAACTGACAGGTAACACATTTCGAGATAAACTCTTATATGTCTTGCTTTATTCCTGACCACCAATACTGTCTCTTTATGTCCTGGTACATCTTATCCCCAGCGGGATGTACTACAAGTCTCGACCCTTGAGCCTCAGTCATCACTATCTACCTTAAATTCTCATCCTCTGACACGACTAGTCTCCTATAAAACATAGACCTCCCTCTGAGTTGATCGAGTAAGATTATGCACACTAAAAAAATAACTATCGTGCTTTGTTGTGGTAGAATTGATCCTCCGTATTTTCTTTCACTACCCATAATATAATCTCAGGAGTGAAAGAGAAAACATATATACACGCTCTGGTGATCTCATCGTCGTGTCGAAGATCACTCTAGTTCACCTTCCAAATCTCTACTAACTCCCCAGTGGGTCTCTGGCTCAATGCGACTATCACCACATTAGCCTTCCTAGGGTAATATTGTATATCAAACTGGTAATCTTTCACAAATTCTAGACACCGCCTGTGCCTCATGATCATATCCTTCTGTGTGAAGAGATACTGAAGTGACTTATAATCCATGAGTAACGTAAACTATTCCCCCAGATGATAGTGTCTCCATTCCCTCAAAGCAAACACAATCGCTCCTAATTCAAGGTTGTGTGTGGGGTAATTCTTATGGGGCTTAATATTTCGATCGGATTTACGAGGAAAACCAAAAATAGGAAAAACCCCGGATGGGCCAAGCCACACAATCACTATGAATATGGTTTTACAAAGGTACAGACGATAGTCTTACTCAACGACTCGATCCACCCATGTGACTTGACGCTCCTTTGATCTTAAACCACTCTTCTCACAGTGTCCACAGGTAAAGTAACCTTCTTCTATGATGCCTGTCCACAACACACACATCCACGTATGTCTCGGTGTCCACCGATATGGCTTTTAACGTCTACGATGTTACAATTGTACTCCACCAAATATTCACTGCAAAACCAGTTATGTTCAAGTGTAGAATAACTCTTCTTGGTTCCACAAAGATCAATATATCATATATTAATGAATATTCAGATCATTGAAACTCTAAGGATGCATTAACTTTTGAAAACCTTAGAAAACTTACATGTAGAAATGTTCTAGACAAATGCTGATTTTTGCAGAATGCACACTTACAAAATCTAATGGAAAACACTCCTTAAATAAATTTCCAGAGGCGGCGCGTCGTTCAAGCGACATTGACCTATCTCTTGAATAAGATAGAAATGTCGCTCGAACGACAGAGCATCTCGCTCGAATAATTCGTCAAGTCGTTTGAGCGACCAATGAATTAGATTTTGTTTTTAAATCAACTCTTAAGAAAGAGTTCCACTTAAAACCAACTCTATTCCGTCATCATTAGATTAAAAAGAAGTGTAAACTTTTTCAAACACTTATAAAACATTTTTAAGACATTTATTTAATAAAATAGCATCCTTATACTTATACAAATTAATTTCGAGTCCTATTAAATATTAACCATTCATACTTGAGTCATCTAGGACATCAATTGATCTTGAAAACGAATAAACTTGCACCAATTAAACTTTATCATAATTAATTACTTTAATCTTTGCCGCAATGTCTTCAATTAATCTTCAAACACGTCATAGTCTATGTACGATCGTGACAATAAAATATGACCTATGACTCAAACGTGTTTTGTTTTGGGAATAAGTCAAAACGATATAATGGACTCAATTGCAAAAATTTGTCCTTAGGGTCCGTTTGATAGCATTATTTGCCATGGCAAATGGCAAATATGACATTTGCCTACAATTTGGTGTGTTTGATAGCAAAATTTGCCTACAAGCTATTTGCCAATGTACAACACCTCTTATGCATAACATGTTGGCAAATTTTGCTTTGCTATATGGGTGAGAAATATTTGCCAACAAATTTGTTAACTTCTTAAACGCTTTTAATATTTTAAAAAACAATTTAAAAACTATTTTAAATAATTAAAAAAAACTGTTATGAATATTTTAAAAATTGTTATGAATATTTTAAAAATTGTTTTAAATAGTTAAAAAAAACTGTTCTAAATTAAAATCTGTTTAAAAACTATTTTTTCGTAAAAACCATTTTAATGTAAAAAACTGTTTTAATGTAAAAATTGTTTTAATGTAAAAAATGTTTTAATGTAAAAAATTAAAAATTGTTTTGATGTGAAAACTGTTTTAATATAAAAAATTGTTTTAATGTAAAAATTGTTTTAATGTAAAAAATTATTTTAATGTAAAAACTGTTTTTTCGTAAAAACTGTTTTTCATTAAAACTGTTTTAATGTAAAAAATTGTTTTAATGTAAAAATTGTTTTAATGTAAAAAATTCAAAAATGTTTTAATGTAAAAACTGTTTTAATGCAAAAAATTATTTTAATATAAAAATTGTTTTAATGTAAAAAAAATTAAAAACTGTTTTAATGTAAAAATTAAAAACTGTTTTAGTGTAAAAACTATTTTTAGTAAGTAGTTTTGGCGTAAAAAACTTTTTTTTTTATATATATATAGTTTGTTACTTTTTTAATAAATAAAAATGGGAAGTAAAAAAGAAAAGAAAAAACTGTTTTTTTATTAAATAAGACTTGGGACGAAAATTAAAAAAAAAAACATATTTTTATTATTATATATGTTAATATGGACGAAAAATGTGTTATTAAAATGTTTTGCATAAAAAACTTGTTTTACCTTATTTGGTGTTTGATAGTCTAATGTGAGAAAAAAATATTTGTCTAGGCAAAATTTGTCCTGGGAAATTTTGCCATGTCAACACTTTTGCCCAATATGTATCAAACGGACCCTTATAGATTTTAGATTTAGCGACAGTGTGGTAGGTGAAGTGGAAGTCATTTCATTAGGATGATGACCTGACCCGTGCTTTTGTGGAAGTTCTCACCTTCACCCCCGAGATCATTATCCTGATGGTGAAGGCACAGGTAGGAGATTAACTTTTTCAGGAGTGAGTGAGACAGGTATTAACCGAAGCGATGGAGCACTATTCCATTGGGTCGATTGGTGCTTTGAGATTTCAAGGGAGACTAGTTGTTCTTGATGATGAGGATTTGAGATGAGCCATTATGTCTGAGGCTCATGGGTCATGATTTACGGTACATCCCTGAGGGGATAAGATGTACCACAATATGCGATGTTAGTATTGGTGCGTTGGAGTGAAAAGGGAAATAACTGATTTTGTGTCCCGGTGTGCTACGTGTCAGCTAGTGAAGGTGGACCATCAGTGTCCTATGGGTGTTTTACAACCTTTGGAGATCCCGGTGTGGAAATGGGAAAGCATCTCCGTGTACATTATTATTGGGCTACCCACATCCCAGAGGGGGAATGACTGGATACGGATGATCATCGACAGATTGATGAAGGTGGATCATTTCTTACCAGTACAGACAGATTTCATCTCTGAGCAGTATGCCAGAATCTTCCTTGTAGAGATTGTTAAGTTACATGGGGTACCGCTCAACATTGTGTCGGACAGGACATTTGTGTCCCACTTTTGGAGGAGCTTTCAGTCAGACTTGGGGGAAGAGTTAATATTTAGAACATCATATCATCCTTAGACCGACGGGTAGATGAAGAGGGTGAACCTGATGTTGGAAGACATGTTGCAGATGTGCATTTTTTATTTTAAGGGGAGCTAGGAGCAGTATTTTCCTTTAGTGGAGTGTGCATTCAATAACAGCTACCAGTTCACGATAGGCATAGCACCATTTGAGGCATTCTTGGGAAGACCTTGTCGTTCACTCTCATGCTAGTTGAAGGTGGGGGATAACAAGTTACCTGGGCCAGACTTCATTATGGACACCTCAGAGAAGGTAGAGATGATTTGGGCCAGGATACGATTATCCAAGACAGGCAAAAGAGCTATGTAGATGCGGGTCGGACACACTTAGACGTCGATGTTGGAGACTAGGTGTTGATTAAAGTGTCTCCCATGAAGGGGGTAATGATATTTGAGAAGAAAGGGGAATTGTCTCCCTGATACGTGGGACCGTTCCCTATTCTGGAGAGGATTGGTACCCGAGCATATCGATTGGGATTACCAGATCACTTGTAGTGGATGCGCGATGTTTTTCACATATCTTCACTGCGAAGATTCCTTAGAGATGAGATAGTGTACTAGCGCATAGATATTAATGAGATAGAGCTCTAACCAAATGCTACATATGAGGAGATACCGGTATCCATTCTGGACTGACGGGAACGTCAACTTCGATCCAAGGTTGTCCCTCTAGTTTGGGTGTGGTATGGACACCATCGGGAGGACGAGTCGACATGGGAGAGGGAGGATGGCATGCGTACAAAGTATCTCAAACTCTTCTAGGCAGGTACGTACTTCTCTTGATTTCGAGGACGAAATCCCATTATTAATGGGGAAGAATGTAGTACCCCGTAATTTTTCTAAATAAATAATTAAATAATATTTTAGGAATAAATAAAGATTTGTGCAAATTGTACTTAATTGAAAATTTTAAATTAATAATTGCACGGGTGTAATTTGGTATTAAGTCATATTTGTGTGTGATTGATTTTCTATGAGTATCTATGTGTATAGTTATGGCGTCACATATATTGTAGAAAAATACATAATTAATGTCTGACACTATTAAAGGTACCCAATGTTGACATAAAATAATTTGGGACATATTTTGGGGCATATATGGGATCGTTTAGGTGTTTTATACCTTTAGAAATACTCCTGAGTCAATGGTATACATGTTGGGGAACTTTTGGCTAGTTTGGATATGGTTTCGGGTCCGTTTAGGGGTCCAAAAATTGGTTTTAAGACCAACTCGGATTTAGGATTAATTAGTATTTTAGTGGGGTTAAACCACTTCCCCACTACTATTCAAAAAATACCTAAACATAACTATTGACGAGAGAGGAAAAGAAAATAACCAAAAGGGGTAAAAGGGCAAGGAATCAAGAAGAAATAAAAGGGCTTTCTTCCACGAATTACTAAGGCAAGAATTATGTTACTTAATTTAAGTTTTCAATGTATTTTCTTCATGCATTATGATGACCCTTAAAAATTTTGGGATTTAGGTTTGATATGGATGATTTGATGATGATTAAATATTCTATGCATGTAGAGGACTGAATTAATATAGATGAAGTCCCAGAAATCTAGGTATCGTATTATAGAAATTGAGGTTAGATATAGTTAATTGATTATTTAATATAGAGGATATTAATGTCGGTCTATGGAATGAAATTTTGATATAAACCCCATGATAGATGCCCCATATTATGAATTATATAGTGTTGGAATTTGGAATGAAATATGAGTTGAAATATGTGTTTAATGTTCAAAAATTCTGGGGAAATTGGCATGAAATTGAAATTTAATTATGTAATTAATTATCCTAAGTGGACTAATTAATTTGTAGAAACTCAACGACATGGATATAAAGTGGACTAAACCTTTAGAAGTGAATTTGGAAAGAAAAGTAGAAACCTGTAATTGGACAAATAAGAAGATATGGGCTTCTGCATAAAATCGAATCGATTCGCTATCAGGGAGAATTAATTTGATTTAGCTGCGAATCGATTCGGCCAAGAATTGAATTGATTCATCCATAAGGGCTGAGTGAGCTGGACATGTGGTTTGGTTAAGGATACTTTTAGGAGCCATCCTAGTTGGTGGGACAGTGTATGGGCCAATAGGGAATTTATAAAAAAAAATGTGAATGTGCCAATATTTAATTGGAAAATTAGATTTGACTAGATGGTTAAATAATTATTTAAGGGAATCCAATTAATAATTCACTAGATGGTAAATTATTAATAAATGTGAAACTGCGAACCTCATCTGGGACTTTACAATTGTAATTATCGAGTACTTACCTATACATATTATGTGAGATAATAATATGTACTTATATGTGTTTGTGTGCACATACCAATGCTCGTGGAATGTCCTATCGGCTTGGGGGTTCGTGCTTCGGACCGGGTACCAGACATCGGCACAGGTGGTCTTGACGATTGTGTAGGTCATATAGGTATTACGTAGAGGCCCCATCTATAAGAGGTAGGTATTGATGCTAACCAAACTTTGTCGCCGCTAGGTATGGGCCATGAACTAGCATCTTGCGTAGGGATCACCCCTAACTTTTGTGTGTTTTTTGATGTCCGATTAGGATAAGTGATTTCCTCCGGACTTGATGATAGAGTACGAACTGTACACTAATGCTAGATTCCTTTGTATGTCAAATATATGAAAGGACATATATATAATTACCCAGACTTTAAACGAGATAAATTCAAATGTCTAAGAATGTGGACATAAACCACAATCCTTATTCTGTATTGCATAATAGTTGTTTATGCAATTTATGTAAGACTTATGAGACTAGGATATTACGGGTATTGGCAATTAAATGTAGTCGGTACACTTAAGCATTAAATTATCAATAAATCCATTACTATTAATTTGACACATTGTCATAATTATTATTTGGGACTTATTAGGATGCCGATAATATCAAACTTAGATGAGGGGTGAGGTGTTAAACGCATGCGAGTGACGAGGGAGAGTATTCATTTTTGCATCAACTGTATTCTTGCATCTTAAATTGATTAAGTTAATTCTTGTACACCTATGGCTATGACCCAAATTTAAATGTTTACTCCCCCTAAGTGCTCGTAGACAGGGATAGTTGGATTGTCGTTGTAGTGGTCTTGCGATCTCTCTTACTCATCAGTGTTGATTCAAGTATAGGTGCTCTTCTTCTAGAGTTAGTTGTTTTATTTGGGAACATTTGTAAGGGCATAAGCCCGAGACTTCTTTACATTATGTTGGGGTTGAGATATTTACTTTGTAGTGGGATTTATTATTTTTTATGATGTTGGTTTGAATTCATTTATTGTTATGGGAATATTAATGAAACTCAATTATGGGTCTTTAATATAATGTCACTTATATTACGTTTGTGCTGAGAATGGTATTAATTACCAAGCAAGCCCTATCTTCTGCGTATCATGCATGGCCAACCTTTACGTGAGAAAATAGGGGTTGTTACAAGTTCATAAGTTCAGATTTACAAATCCAAAATTCATAAAATTTATATATTTGAAATCTACTTATCGAGATCTATCCAACAACACCCATATTCGATATTTTTTGACAAAAAATCGAAACAGATATATTTACTATTTCACCAAAACTTCCATTTTTTCGACGAAATCAATTTTTTGGCGAAAATACCATTTTTCGGCAAAAGAAATCTTCTCTAGCGGTGGTAATAATGCTGCTGGCGCGGACCAAAAAAATTAAAGAAATAGAGAGAGAGAGAGAGAGAGAGAGAGAGAGAGAGAGAGAGAGAGAGAGAGAGAGAGAGAGAGAGAAATGAGGAGAGAGAAATAATCCAACGAGGATTTCGTCGGTCTCCGATAAGGATTCTGGTGGGTGGGGTGGGGTGGAGGTGGAGTTATGTTTTCTTTTTAATTAGTTTTAAATGAGTATAAGTAAGGGTATAAATATACATACCTCTTTAACTAAAACAGATAAAGTTACCTATTTTGTATACTCGTATTTCTAAAGGGACCGCACAAATAAATGTTAATGTACTACATAGACTATATTTATAAACCTTGATAGCAGTGTCCTATAAATCTAAATATAGGATGAAAGATTACTTTGATCTTTATTCTTTTTGTTTAAAACATGTATTAGACAATTGTGGCTTAAAAATAGTTTGAAATTAAAAAAAAAATGACCCCGCTTGTAGACATTTCAGGCTTCTACATTATCACCACTCAAAATGCACATGAAATCTTATTTTCAAAAAAAAAATTTAAATACTGCCATCGAGATTGCATAGTACTTTGTTTGCATCTCCATCCTAATGGGAAAAAATGTGCATGTTTGACATTGTTATAAAAAACAGAGCGGAGAGGACTTTTGATGTGGTGGGGAAAAAAATTAAAGGGTTAATATCAAAAAAGAAATATATATTGTTGATCAAAAAGAAATATACATGAATTGGGTGTGATGGACAAATTGGTGGGTGCAAGTAACATCTCCGGAAAAATGTCTTCAAACAAAACCCCTCAGTGCAAAAACCAAAAATAATTTTTCTAAATTTAGATTTCTCATATATATATATATGGAGGGAGGATCTCCAAGATACCTCAAAGAGAGGACAAAAAAATGGACCATTTTTTAAAAATAGTAAAAAAAATTATTATTCCCTGATTTTGTTTGTACGACATTTAACTATTTTAATGAACCTCCAAAACAAATTAGCTCAAAATGAAGTTTTTTTACATTTTTAAAAAAAGGTCAAATATATGTCGGTTTTTTAGTTCTCAAAAAATGACATATATTGATCGATTTTTTTCAAATGGCAATTTTTTTTTATTTTGAGATGATGTTTGTATAGGTTCGTTGCAATGTTTAGTTGCCGAACAAGAAAAATCAACTAAAATAATCTTTTTATTATTTTCAAAAAGGGTCCTTTTTTTATCCTCTCTTTGAAATATGTTGTAGAAGATCGTCTTCATGTATATATATATATACAGATGTCTCGCATACCTTGGTTACAAAACCCTAAAAATGGACTAGTTTTTTTAAATACTACAGAAAATGATTGATAATGGTAGAAATCATTTCCATAGTTGGGAGATATCTATACATAATTTTAGCAAAAAATTAAGTGGGAAATGTGTGAGATGATTATCAAAAAAGTTAAAGATAATTATTGCAACTATTTACCCACTATGCATTCCACTCACTTTGATACTAAATTTTTATTGAAATTATTACTGGATGATCTCTCCGCTACAAAGATAATTTTCACAAAGTTTGATCGATTTTTTTTACTATTTTATATTTAGTCTATTTTTTAGGATTTGCCAATATATGGCCACTTAAGACTCCTGAGTATATATCTATATATATATATATTCTCCCATTCTTGAATTTCTAGAACTAGATGACTTTAGCATCCGATATGATTCAGAACAACAATATTCCATATAATTCTTAACTACTGAACGGAGTGAACAAGTTCATTGTGTTAATTTCAATAGTTTTTCAAACTACCTGTGGGGAAATTCTAGTATGCATGAAGTAGGGATGGAAAACGTGTCCAAATCATAAGAAGACAAAAAAAATTGGCATAATTCAAATATCTAAATACTTAATGAGAATGCTATGGGCAGTTTAAATAAACACAAGCTCAATATTTTTAAGTTTTTTCAATTTTAATGATTGAACAAAATTTATCCAATTAAACTTAACACCAATTAAGCCTTTCTTATGAAAACCGATTTACCAAATTTTATCTTTTAACCCTAAACAAGCATCTAGGTGATAGCAGATAAATTAAATAAATCAAACCACAAGAGCACGCCGACGTACGATGAAACCACAAAGGGAAAAATTCTTGGATGACCCAAACAAATAATCACTATGATTTGGTTTTACAAAGAATAGACAGTAGACTTACACAACGACTCGATCCCCATAAGTCTTGACACTCTTGTATCTTCAACCACTCCTCCACTATGCAGCGTAAGAGCCCACCCACTCAAGGTCCACAACACACGAGTCCACATGTGCCTCGGTATCCACCAATACAACTCAGTAACCGTCTATGATTAAAAACACGGAGTCCGCCACTTCTTCACCGTAATCAATATGTACGGAGTACACGGCACGAAAAAAAGTTCTTCTTGTGATGGAAAAAATAAACAAGGTTCCCAAACAAGATCTCAAAGTATATGAGTTATGAATCTTGAGTTTTGTACACAAAAAGGTGGAGTTGGAACTTTTGAAACTAGTCTGCTTTTTGTTTTCGTCAAAAGTTTGTCTCTCAAAATAAAAACAGGGTCTGAAAAACCTTTTATAGAAAAGTTAAGGAGGCGCGTCGTTCAAATGATTTTGAGTCTTCGTTCGAAATAGATAGAGATCTCGTTTGTACGAGATGTCATCTCTCTTTTAACGAGGTCAGCAAAATTAAAAATTACGCTTCATTTGAAGCTCGTTTGAAGGCATACATCGAACGATGTAAGGATGTCGATTGAATGACATGGACATGTCATTTGAATGACCAAAAAGATTTTTAAAATTCCGCCTATAGTTAACTCAGAAAACAAATTTTGAAAAAATTAAGTTCCAAACAGTTTTGAAAATAGAACACCCTTATAAAAAATTCTAAGGACTCAGAAAACAATATACATTGATTCCTGTGAGATCCTTGGCATATGTGAAGACAAACATCTCACAGTAAACAATGCTTAAATACGTACTCTTTGAAGCTTTGTCGCTACGTCTTCATCAAACAACGTCATAGGCTCATGGGATCATCAACTCAAAGTCTATCCTATGACTCAAACGCTTTTGTCCGGAATAATTCCAATTACATTCATATTGACTTGATTGAAAATTTCTCCTTACAAATCTTCCCCCTTGGTTATTTCGGGATATAACTAAAACAAAAATCCTATGCATCTTCAAGCTCTCTAAAAACTCATTCCTAACCCCAAAAAGAAAAAACTACAAACATTTGATAGACATACAAACATGAGTAGCTTTTATTTGCTTTAAAACTTTTGTCGCGCAATAAACTCAACCTATAATCCTACACACTTAAACACACCTTCAAATGCAAAGAGAATATAACAAGTATGAATTCGCAAATTAATAAACATTTAACAATGTCTAAAAAAATCTCAACTCAAGTAAGACGTCTCCCCCTAAGATAAAGATATCCTAATCATGCAAAGGAAAGATACCATTTCTACCCCTCTTTGTTCAGGAATAGACAAGGTAATATTTCATAAATAAATACTCCCCCAAAACTGAACCTCCCCCTAAATTTGTGATCATGAGATATAAAAACTAAGCAAACGGATATCGGAATAAATTATTCAACGGTGTAAAGTGTAGAAAGCATGCAATATGGAAAATAAAGCAAAAATGATCCAAAAGAATCAAGCATGTGATAAACATGGACTAAATTTAAACTACAAAGACTCAAAACCCAATACCATATATAATTGTAACAACCCGTCTTTTGGAGACACTTAAATCCCACATTTGGGTATAAATTGGGAATTTGGAGAATTTCTCGAAATAGTGATTTTGGGATTTTCGAGGATTTAATGATTTTTTATGGGCGTTGTAATTATTTTTGGGACTAAGTATGTCGAAGTATTTTAATTATATGTCGCCATGGAGAAAAGCGACAAAAGAGGTAAGATTTTTATTAGAAACCCGCATTAAGTTATATTGGGTTAGAATAGTGATTTGCGGTCAAGTACCTCGGATGGGAATTTTGACTGCACCGTGAATATCGGAATGTCTGAG
Source organism: Sambucus nigra (assembly GCA_949130495.1). Classification (NCBI taxonomy): domain Eukaryota; kingdom Viridiplantae; phylum Streptophyta; class Magnoliopsida; order Dipsacales; family Adoxaceae; genus Sambucus; species Sambucus nigra. Next base: position 573,975,997 of record OX422210.1, on the reverse strand, counting down.
ATAGTTGGAAAAGAGTGTCCGATTGTCGAAATTGAGTTTCGGGGAATTTTAGAGTAAAAATGGCTCGTAATTGAGTAACCGATTCGTTTTTGGGTTTTGAGGGGTATAACCCTTTTTCTTCTTATATAAAGAGGGGGATAGGGAGAAAAAAATAAAGAAAGAAAGAAAAGAGAGAGAAGAGAGAGAGAGAGAGAGAGAGAGAGAGAGAGAGAGAGAGAGAGAGAGAGAGGAGGAAGAGAAGAAAGGAGAAAAAGGAAGATTCGGTCCAAACTCCGCCGGATTCGGCTCGAGGTCGTCGGATTATATCCACAAGGCAAGTGTTTACTTGATTTATTTCCTTTTTTTGCATAAATATCTCATACCGTAGTTTGGTATAAACAAACTCTAAAGATTTTGGGTTTTTTTTGTGGATAAACGGGTTTTTAAAACGAATAAACCCCTAAAATTTCCTAATTGGAGAAACCTAGATATTTAATTGAAATAAATTGGTGGTTTAGGGTTTTAGGATGTTTATAACTCTTAATATATGTGTATTTGTAGTTGGTTGAGGTTGTAGGACGTTGGGTGAGGCGACAAAAGCTCGGGAGAAGCTTTAATGGCCAAAACCGTCTCGGAGAAGATGATGAATAGTTGACCCGCGTCTTTCTGAATCGATTCGACCTTGATGCGAATCGATTCAGCTCCTGGTCAAAAAAATAAAAATTGTAGATCTTTTCGACGCTGTCGTGTGGGCGTAGACCGCGTATTTTTTTTATTTTTTTGGATTTATAGTGATTTTTCTACGGAAAGCTGTCTGGGATCGAAATCATTAGTTAGAACTTTGGAAAATATTAGGGGTTCTCAAATGGAGTGTTAGGACCTCTAAAGAATTTAGGGAGATGTAAAAACTTTGGGTTTGTAGGAATAACTCCAAGTTATGATTTAAATGGAGATTGGATTGAATTTTGGGTATTTTGGAGATTGAAAAAAATTCCCAAACAGTGCCCCTCGAACAGGCCGAATCGATTCGGGTCTTGGCCGAATCGATTCGCCAAAGGGGATCTGGGTTTCTGCAGTGGGCCGAATCGATTCGGATCTAGACCGAATCGATTCGCCATTAGGGACCTATTTGCAGAACACTTTTCGAATCGATTCGGATTGGGGGCCGAATCGATTCGCAAATGGGGCGAATCGATTCGCTTTGGTCAGAAATGCCAGTTTTCTCTCCTTAAGAGTATGAGGTGTTAAATTACAATTTGGAGACTTATATGGGGGTTCCTAGTTATTATATTGGGACTCTTAAATGATGGTTTTGAGGGTTAGTAAACCTTTAGATGAAAGAATATTTCAGTGGGCATTTAGGCCTATATAATGATGCGGATAGAAAGCATAATTATATCGATTGTTATTGGGAAAATCATATTAGGAGATTAGGATGAAATTGAGAATATAAACCTATATTCAATTGGTATATTTTGTTATAATTGGAGATATTCAATAAATCCTTAAATGGGATTAAGGTATGTATCGTTTATTAAAGTAAGGAAATACTTTGGGTTTAGTATCATGCGTATATGAATGCATGATTATGATTCTTTGAGAGAATCTTTGGGATTATTGGTCATCGTTAGATGGTTTGGAAAATATGGTCATTTGTATATATTCGAGGAGTAATATATGGTATATGTATACTATGTGATTCAAGTATATATATAATTTGAGATAAATGATTTTGAAAATAAAATATGAATGTTTTCAAAATGGAAAAAGAAATGATTTTCATAATTACTTATTTATAGTCAACACCCTCTCTAAATGACATCATAAGGGAAGTTTGCGCGTGAGGTAGGCCATATGAGCGTTTATGTTATGTTTTCTGCGATGGTTAGGTAACTTGGGGTGTGGTTATGACTAGCCCGTAGGCATATGGCCGCTTCCCGACGTATTGCGTATAGGTGCCAGGTGTCGTAATTGATAGGCACTGGAAGATGATGGTCATTTAGGGGCGCGCCGTACGGGAGGTCTTAGAACGTGTTATATTTGTTAAAGCAATTTATGATAATAAATTGGCTTTATGTACATTTCCTGGATGGAAGAAGGGAAATAGGATAAATGTTTGGGCTTCCATAACACTTCCCGGATGGAATAAGGGAAGTGGAAGCATATGATATGATCAAAGCATTTTTATGATAATAAAAATGGCTTTGAATACATTTCCTGGATATGAGAATGGAAATGGGATGTTATAAAATGAAAAAAGCTTTTTTATGATAATAAAACTGGCTTTTAAAAGTATATGATTTGTTAAAGAAATTCATGATAATGAATTTGCTTTTATATATACATTTCCTGGATATAAGAAAGGAAATGGAAAGTTTTGTGAAAAAATGAGTGTTGATAAATACTTGGTATATGAATCCTCAGTCCGGGAGATAGATCCGGATGTATATGGTAATATGTATATATATGGATAAATCGAGTACCGAGGGTCTAATGGATCCCGACGATCGACCTTGCCGCGTAGTAGTGTATCACGGGGGTTCCTTGTTTGGATTTCGCTTTGCGAGACACCCCACCCCCGAATATGGCATTGTGTTGAGACTAGGGAGAAGTTTAATCCTTAGTGATGTCATGTTAGTAATTCTTATGGTATATATGTATATGTGAATATATTCTGTACTGAGGGACTGGCGGATCTCGACGATCGAACTTGGCACATAGTAGTGTATCGGGGGGGTTCCTTGTTTGGATTTCGCTTTGCCAGACACCCCACGCACAAACTTGGCTTAGTGTTGAGACTGGGAATAAGTTAGCCCTTAGTACATTACTTGGACTATCTAGGGTTCATAGTGGTTGGGTGATAGGCTAGTTTAGCTGGGTATCTTGACTAGGATGTTTAGAGGGTTGCGCTAGGAGTGCACTGTTAGTGGAGAGGTGAGGGGTATCTCATGGGAGTGCGAAACCAAACTTAAATATGAGAAAAAAAATCTTTTTCTAAAAATAAGGCATTTATGCACTTGCTAAATATTTTCAAAACTCGGGCTCTGACCCGTTTATCTACTTTTCCTTTCTTGCTATATATATATTATATAGGTGTCTAGACACAGGGACGCCTGGATGACATTTCCTTCGCGTCAGACGTCAGCTGCAGCAGCTGTGGATGCATGCAGGATTCTCGATAGACGCTTCCAACTTTGTAATCTAGATAGGAGGTACTGTATAAATACTCGGTCCAATGGCCCAATTGCATTTTTTTATTCTTTTAGTACAGCGTTCGATATGGTTGTATATTTTGACCGAGTGTTCGGTTATTTTATTTCATTTCAGTTTCGTTTACGCAAACTGTGGGGATGTTTTAATTTTGATGTGGTTAAAAAGAGTAGTTAATTAAAATTTTGACACCGGCCTAATAGGTTATTAGTAATTAAATGGATTTTCGACAGTGATGCTAAGAATGATCCATATGAGACTCCTGTTTTAATTTTATATAGGAGTGATCGCCCGGTATTTTATTAGGCGGGGCGTCACAATAATATATGCAAAATATACCAAACGAAATATGGCACGCATATATAGGTATAAACTTCCACAAAACTTAACACAAAATACATAAGCTTAACACATTAGCATAGTATGGATGTGTCCAAACATGTGGGATGGAATGAATGGGTGTGAACTAGTAACAAAAGAATTGTAATCCAAACAATCAAATATGTTCAATAAGTTCTAATTGACCACAAAATATTATCAAACTAAGCTTTAGCCACAAGTGACAAACAAACTTAAACTTAATGAACAAAACAAGCACAATTCACAAAAGCCTCGAAGATTAATGATTCTACAAATCAATAGCATCATGACATAATAAGCATAACTACGTATCAATGTGCAAACTCGTTGATCTTCAACTAAACACCCTCAAAAGATAAACATGATCATATTTCATTCTTTGCTTTTTTCTTTTGAAGTGATTTATTTTAAATGATAAAGCAAACTAAATTATTTTGGCCCATTTTTGTCATATTTCTCTTACATTGCCTTAATTTTTTTCTTGGGTTGTTTTTAAACGGTGGCTTTCACAACGAGTTCACTTGTCTCTCGCAGTCCTTTCTCGTGTACACTCATATTTTTTCAGTATTAAACAAACTTTCAGAAGAAACGGTCATTACATGCACAAATTCTCCATAGTCGAATGAACATATAAATGACAAAATTAACAAGAGAACATCTCGCAAGCTCAAATATACATCATGAACTCAAAATCTAGTAAGCTCGTGCATGTGTGTGTGAAGGCCTATATAAAGTTGAATCCATAAAGCAAGCCAAGTTAGAAACAACTCCATAAACATAGTTAAGATCAATCCAAGCATCTAAAGTCATAATCAAATGTCCTAGCCACATGAAAATTGCGAAGTGAATTGAATTCAAACACACCAATATGCCATGCTAAATGTGTATAACTAATATACACAAGAAATGGAAATCTTTTTGAATTTTTCAAAATATTTTTCAAAAAACAAAATCTTTTTGTATTTTCAAAAATAAATAATACAAAAAATCTTTTTGTATTTTTCAATATGACTCAACAAAAGAAATATATAATACGAAAAGTACACATGTCATAACATTAGTCAACATATATCATAAAACACAACTAGCGTATGACAAACAAAATCACGAAAGTAATCAACCATAAGAAATAGCATGTGAAGCATCATGCGAACGCAGTGGCGGATCCAGGATTTTTTGTCAGGAGGGGCGAAAGTTTCGAGTGGTGCCGGGGGTTCGGGGGCGGGAGCCCCCGAGGCAAATTTTTTTTGGGTTAATTCAAGTTTTATACAAATTTTTTATCAAAACACAGTGTAGACAAGATTTCAGGAGGGGCGTCCCTTAAAAATTGCACCCCTAAAAAAAAAATTACACATTTTATACCCCTAAAAATTTTTTTTTTTTAGATCTCAGGGGGGGCCACCGCCCCTCCTGGCACCCCCCCAGATCCGCCCCTGTGCGAACGCATGTGAGAATCAACCAACCTAACATTTAGCGTATTTAAAAGGGATTTCCTATCCCAAATAGGTGTATTCCTAACTCAAGGGGTATGACCTCTTCCAAGATTAAAACAAAAATGCCTAAGGTGACCTTTCCTACCACAATGTGGACATGTGTAAACTAGAGGAATGTTACCTATGGGTTGACATTTTCTAGCGCCCTTGGTTTTGGTTGACCTTCTAAGACAAACTATGGTTTTGGCTTTCACACTCAAAGCATTAAAAATATCTGAGTCATTACCATTACTACACAAACTACTTGAGTATTTTAAATCATCTTTTAACTTCAAAATTTTAGACTCGAGGAAAGAATTTAACTCATACAATTTTAAGGACTCATTCTTCATATTTTCAATCACTCCTATAAGGTTATCTCGCTTCCCCTCAATGAAAGAAAACTTATCCCTAGGTGTCTTCTCACGTGCCTTATAGTCATTAATCAGAACATTATTATCTTTAGCACAAACCCTAGAATTTATAAACTCCTCTAACTCTTTCTCCAAAACAATGACTCTATTCTCACTCTCTTCCTTGGATAATTTTTAGATTTTAAAGTCATCATACAAAGAAACAAACGTCTCACAAATGATATCTCTTTGAGTTCGAAACGTTTGCAAATACTCAATCATATTTTTAAAACGAGAATTTTCCTCTTCAAGAATTTCAATTCTTTTTGCAAACTACAAATTCAAAAGATTTGATTTATCAAAACTAGGATAATCTATCGAGAGAAAAACAAAACAAGCTAAGAGAGAGAACAAATAACCACCCAAAAAGTTGCAAGCAAGGATCTACACAATAACTAAGTGCAACTATCTCTGATACCATTTTAGGAATGCTCTGGGCATTTTAAATAACAAGTTCAATATTTATAAGTTTTTCCAATTTTAATGATTCAACTACATTTACCCAATTAAACTTAGCACCAATTAAACCTTCCTTATGAAAACGGATTGACTAAATGTTATCTTTTAATCCTAAACATGCATCTAGGTGATAGCAGATAAATTAAATAAATCAGACCACAAGAACACGCTAATGTACGAGGAAACCACAAAGGGAAAAAAATTCGGATGGTCTAGCGAGATAATCATTATAATAGGTATTACAAAGAATATACAGTGGACTTACACAACGACTCGATCCCCACAAGTCTTAATACTTTTCTATCTTCAATAACTCCTTCACAATGCAACGTAGGAGTCCACTCATGCAAGGTCCATAACACATGAGTTCATGTGTGCCTGAGTATCCACCGATACAGCTTGGTAACCATATACGATTCAGAACAAAAATTCCACCGCTTCTTCACCGCAATCAGCATGTACGGGGTCCGCCTCGTGAAAATAGGTTCTTCTTGTGATGGAAGAAATAAACAAGGTGCCCAAATAATATCTCAAAGTATATGGGTTATGAATCTTGGATCGTGTAAACAAAAGGGTGAAACTTTTAGAGTTGGAACTTTTGAAAATGGTTTACTTTTATCACACCCTGCTTTTTGGTATGAATCAACAAAAAGTACACATAAAGCAATGAATTAAAGATGAGGTAGAAAAACATAACATTAATTATTATTAAGTAGGTTTACATACTGTAGGGGTAGGTTAATTTTTTTAGTGCGAAAACTGCCACTCATTGCTCCCATCTGGCTTATTCTCTGCCCACACAGTCAAAACAGTAAAAATGGCTAAAATTAATCCCCAAATGATAACACCGTTAAGTTTTTGACAGAAAATGATATGCGGCACCCAATTTGACTTTTGTCAAAGGGATTTTTAGGTATTTTGCCCTTTTTTGATAAAGCCTAATATTTCTCTCTCTCCCTCTCTCTCTCTCTCTCTCTCTCTCTCTCTCTCTCTCACACACACACACACAACCACACGCACACGCACATGAACACATACATACAAAAAAATTATCCGCTGGGGGTGAATCGGGGCGGCGCGGGGTTGGGCTAGGGAGGCAGGGGTGGCTAGGGGGTTGAATCGGGGGTTCGGGGGGTGGCTGTGGGGGTTGAAACCTTTTTTTTCGCTTTTTATTGCCTGAAACTATTTTTTATATGTTTAAAAAAAATTATCTTAGGAAAATCATTTTTTATTTATGGAAACCATTTTTTTTTCTTGGATTAAAATTATTTATTAGTGGAAATTATTTTTTTTGCTAAAAATTATTTTCTTATTGTTAGAAACTATTTTTTGTTTGCTAAAAATAGTTTTTAATTACTAGTAATAATTTTTTATTGCTAAAAATTATTATTTATTTGCTTAAAATAATTTTTTATTGCTGGAAATAATTTTTTATCATGCGAACACCATTTTTCTATTTATGGAAACCATTTTTAGTTTGTCAAGAATGATTTTTTTTATTCCTAAAAATAATTTAATATTGCTGAAAATCATTTATTTATTGCTGAAAATAATTTTTATTTGCTAAATATAATTTATTATTGCTGGAAATCTTTTTTTTATTTTTTCGAACTTCCATATTTTTAAACGTTAATTTGGTATTAATTTTAGTTTGTCAGAAATCATTTTTTTTATTGCTAGAAATAATTTCTTTTTGTGGGAAATAATTTCTCAGTAATTATTTTTTAGAATTTTGCAAATTAATTTTTTTTTGTATTTTTCATTATTTTAAAATATGTATCATATTTTCCAAATTTTAAATTTGTTCCACGATTTTTTTATATTTTTTAAATATTATTTTGGTATTTTCTTAAATTTTAAATGTTTTTGCTGTTATTTACAGATTTTTTTCAAAAAAAAAGTAGGTTTGGACAAAAATGCCCTTACTTAAGGTCATGTGCCACGCATATAACTAACTATTTGTGTCAAAAGTTAATGGACTTAGATGGCAAGGGGTGAGTTGTAACTTTCTTCAAAGTTAGGGAGGTGATTTGAAAAAAGTGAAAGAAGTGGAGGTGAAGTGTTAGTAGAGGTATAGTTCGGGGGCCTAAGTATAATTAATCCATAATTTTATAAGATAAACCCATAACCATATTTTTTTACGAGACACGATATGAAATTTTATTTTTTTTACTTGACATGAACACAACAAAAATAAAAGCAATACATTATGACATGACACAAAATCGTTTTTAATGAAATACGAATACGATCCAAATAAAAGTGACGCGACACCCCACCTCATGAAAAATATTTTTTTTACCTATCTTAAACATTACCCAGGTAAAAGCAGCACAACACATTTTTTTTAAATGAACAAGATCATAACAAAAATGACATTACACGATATAAAGTATTATTTTTTGTAAATGAAATTATTAGTGGATGATCTATCTGGAATAAAGGCTAATTTCATAAAGTTTGATGAAATATTTTTTTACTATTTTATATAATTAGTCTATTTTTAGGTTTTGTTAATATATGACCACTTAAGACTCTTGAGTGTGTGTGTGTGTGTGTCTATATATATATATATATATATATATACACACACACACACACACACAGTGGCAGAGTTAGGAATAATTGGTGGCCTGGGCACGAAAGTAAAAGTTCAGGGGTGGGGGGGTGGGAGCCCCCGATTTTTTTTTAATACTTATAATAATCGTTTAACTGCATAGAAAAAAATATATAAATAGATGAATTACAACGATTTAAAAAATAAAACATCATTACAAAACGATGCTAATGTAAGTTTATACGAAAAAAGATAGTTGTCCTAACATTCTACAATATCCTCTAAGATTTTTCATTTTCTGAAAACGATTCACGATTACATAACGGGATAAAAAAAATTCAACAACATATTTTCAACTACTTCATGCCCAAAAAATAATTACTACAAACCAATAACAACATTTATACAATTAAATAAGCATCTAACAACGAATATTTGCTACACAAATTTTCAACAAACCCTAACAATGAATACTTACTTAAAAAGGGGGGGGAGGAATGATAAATATAGAACACCTAGATAAAATGGAGAGATTGAATAACATACTTTGATTTGGTGTAGAGATTTAATTTTAACTCAACAAAATAGGAAGAGCAAAACAAGAGTGAAAATGAGTATAAAATTTAGGGCTTCTGTTTTTTGGAGGAAAGGAAGAGATTTTGTTCTCAATTTTTTTTTCCTTTAATGTCCTTCCAAATAGATTTGCATATATAAAATAAATTACATACATTTAGGATTTAAATTAATATTGATGACTTTAGCATATCGATCAAGAACCACAATATTCCAAAAATTTCAACGGCTGAACAAAGTGGACAAGTGCTTTGTGTTAAAAAAATAAATAAAGACAATGATTTGAGGTTAAGGTTTGAAAAAGTTCCGATGTGATTATGTAGTTCCTGTATGTGGGTGGGTGGGTGGGTGGGCTCTTTCTTGAATTTTTGGACCTAGATGACTTTAGCATATCGATCAAGAACCACAATATTCCAAAAATTTCAACGGCTGAACAAAGTGGACAAGTGCTTTGTGTTAAAAAAATAAATAAAGACAATGATTTGAGGTTAAGGTTTGAAAAAGTTCCGATGTGATTATGTAGTTCCTGTTGGTCGTTAGAAAAAGTTCTGACCGAAGAATAAGCGATCATTTCACATTCTGTTGTGGACTATCTAAGGTTAAGGTTAGAAATTTCGATTCATCTTAATCTTACCGTAGAAATTACGATGAATTAATTTAACTATTTATAAAATCACCAATTTCAAGATTTCTAGAACTACTTGAAAAGGAAAATCGTATAATGTAACAAAAATTTATTTTCACTAGGGTGATGATACACGGATCCAGTTCGTGGACATATTTTTTAAATCCAATGATATATCTGATACACATTGGATGGATTTTTACATCACATGGGGTTCACTACAAAACACACACAATCCGTATCTAACACGTCACTGAGTTTAGAAAATGTGTCCACGAACTGGGTCCTCGTATCTTTACTCTTTCCACTAAGTATAAACTTGCGCGATGCACGAGCTATCATATTCTCATAATCGCTTCGTAAAAATTATACATATACCATATACAAAAATCGTTAACACTTACACTTATGAATTTTTTTAATGCATATATATTAGTGATTGAGATCTTATAGATAAATTGAAGTATCAAGTTAGTTTTTAATATATAGCTAGAAATAAACATATGTGTGTGTTTCATGATAGCAATCATGCTCAGATCATCCCATATGATTTAATACCCACGTCACCCATGAATGAAACAAAAAAACTATATTTTAGTTTAAATTTCACCTTCAATTAAAAAATGATAATTAAAAAGCACAAACATAATATATTTATTTTGTACACTAAAAATATATTATAAAAAATATTTCTTACGTCTACCTGTTACATTTAATTTTAAAATACTATGTTTAAAAAACTATAAAATAAATTTATTTAAGAAAGAAAAAAAAATTAAGCCCAGCTATTTTAAAAAAAGAAAAACAACATCAATTTTTTAAACATTTTTTTTTGTTCTTAAATTTTGATGAATATTACCTATCCACTTATTTTTTTTAAAATTATTTTCTTTCCCGCTATTCTTAAAATTTGTCGAGTTATCTAAAAAAACTACATCAACTTTTTATGAACATCCAACTACTTTTTTTTTATAACTAAACAGTTTTCATGAAAAAAAAACGCAATATTTCGAATATTAAGGAAAACTTTTTCTTTATAAAGTTATAAAAAAAAAACTTTTTTGCAAAACAAATTATATAGTAATATTTTATAAAGAGGGACAAACAATGTTTTGTAAAGAAGTGATAAAAAATGATTTATTTATTAATACAAGAATAAGTGAACATAATTTCCATGAAAACAAAAAAATGTACAATTTTTAAAAACAACAATACTTGGAATATAAAAGTAGTACAATTTTAAAAATTGTTTGAACACAATATTTTGCTAAAAAAATTACATTATTAATAACTTTAACAAAACTATGTGTGATATTAAAAACATTGAAAATAATAATGACTAAGAGTTAAAAAAGTTACAAAAGTGTAACTTTTTTTAAAAAAACATCTCCACATTTTTGAAGTGATAAATGATGAAATCTGTATAATGAATAATAATAAGTGGTGTAGTACCCTCTTGTCCAAATTTTGAATCCAATATTAATAACAAAACACAATATTGGAAAATGCAAAAAAGAAAAGTGAAATAATATTATCATGCACCGACGCTACAGATATTGGTGAAAGAAACGAGAAATCTACAAATTATTGTGGACATTTATGAAAACTAAAAAAAAAGAAACTTAATCCAAGCATATAATAGAACAACCTTTCTCAATAAAAGATTCTTGGGGGAAAAATTAGGAAATTAATTAAAAATGGTTTAACCAACTAAATGTTGAACTCCCATAAAAGGGGAAATTTCATTTATGAAGTAAAACACAAGAGTTACCCAACAGCGTACTTACCAATAATTCCACCAAAACAAATAAGAGATACAAAATCAACAAAATTATAAGAACAAGACTATAAGATAATAAAATATTAAAAATTACTATGTTCAAAAATCAGTGTTTTCAAATTACACACATATATTCAAATCTTGAATAGAACCAAACACATAAATCACAACGGAAATATCTCAAACTAAATTGGACCAAGTCACCAACCACATAATAGGAAGATCAGAAGCTGAAACAATGCCCACTTACACAACTTTACAGACCTAAGAAAAAATAGTTGAAACTACATCAACAAGAATTGAAAATAAATAGGAGAAAAACATCAGGAATCTAAATAGTTATATCCCAAAGTCCAAATCGAATAAAAAAGAAACTCAATCCTTTATGGTGGAATCATTGTACCTACAAAAGCTCGACAATCTCCAGCTTGAGCCACCTCTGACGCTTCTCCGCAACCAAAATCGATGCTTTCTTTTTCTTCTTGCTCCTTATATTTTTGGGTATGGCATTGGAGACCCCGCTGCTCTCACATCAGTGGGATGGTGCCCAAAAGGAGATTGTTGGGAAAGTCAATCCCATTAGAGTCCCTAATCGTGTGCTTCGATCATGAGAACACGAACCTCTTGACTCTACACAAACAAACAAAAATATATATTGATACATAGATAGATATAAGCAATTATTATGGTTAGAGTATTTTTTACCTCGAGATGGGAAGAGAAAACTGATGATGGTTGAGAGTGTGCTACGGTTCAGTAGTAAAACTTATTTAATTAAATGTCAATTTTAGACAGTTTTAATACCTAGTTCATGCAACTAAGTGGTTAAAAGCGATAAATCAATATATCATACAACCAAACATTCTCGAAATATCCCCGCAGGGCAAAACCATTTCTTATTTCACTATATATGCAAATCCCAACTTACATGTATATAGAGATAGACAGACAGTGACAGACTAAAATCCTACAGGCTTCGGTTCGTTCTTCAGCAGTAGTTTCCACGAGAACTACAAGTCCAGTAGTGGAGAAACCTTCTCCATAAGAGCAACTCCAAGAATAGGAATATGTGTTTATGATGGTTTTGTAGAGATTCACAAAATATAATGTGGGAGGTTTGTGTGAATCAAAAGTGGTTTTGTCCTTTAAAAGGTGAGACTTTTATGCAGCTGATCTGCAGAAACGACATTTTTAAAACTCTTGCAAAATACCTACAAGAAGAAGGTTTTTATAGGCGAACCCGAATTTTGAGGCAGCGTTAAGTCGTTCGAATGATACAAGGAGGTCGTTCGAATGAGAGGTTCATTTTGTTAGAAGCGACCTTCAGACAACCATTGAAAACCAAAACAGTACGGATTCGTTTGATCCATATGAGAAGCAGGGGTTCAAACGACCTATCAAACGACATGTCAAAGTTGTGTGAATGACATAGAAAAGTCATTTGAACGACTGTAAGAGAAAAATATTTTATTTAAAAATTTAGCCTCATTTTTTATAAAAGAAAATCAAGTTAAAACGAATAAAAATTCTCCCTGATATAATTGCAAAAAACTAAGAATTCCAAATAAAGAAATATACCATAAAGATGTGGAGTAGTGGAGAACGTTTGAAGTGGAACATGATGCACCCTGAAGATGAGTGGTCCGTGATAATGAGCACGTTGCCAATGATTCGGATAGTGGACATTGTGAATGATTGTGTAGACATGCCAATGTAACAGGATACACCATATCTCATGTAAATACATATTAGACTTAGATTTTAGCGGACAATGACAGAAATACGTCCTTACAAATCCCACCCTATGGTTATGTCGGTAGATACATAAAAATATCCGAATTATGCAACCCAAAAAAAAATCCTAAGACATATAATGAAACTCATATTGGCCCACTATATTTTGGGATGTAAACTCATATTGCAAATCTTGCGATAGGTGCTAAAGAATGGGAGCTATTACGCATCGTGAAATGATGCCTCTAACCCCTATACTAGTCATTGAGCTATTCGATTTCTGGGGTATTGAATTCATGGCACCATTCCCTCCCTCTTTCGTCTTCCTATACATCCTCGTCATGGTGGACTATGTCTCCAAATGGGTGGAGGCAATAGCTACCCAGATGAATGATAATAAGGTGGTGATTAAGTTCCTACAGGAACACATATTTTCTCGCTTCGGTGCTCCGAATGCAATTGTAAGTGATAACAGCACACACTTTTGTAATAAGCCATTTGAAAAGTTATTAAGAAAGTATGGGATCGTTCACAAGGTCAGGACGACTTATCACCCTCAAATAAGTGGGCAGGCCAAGTTAGCAAATCGTGAGATCAAAACCATCCTCGAAAATATCGTTAATCCTAACAAAAAATATTAGTCTCTTAGATTAAACGATGTGCTATGGTCCTACCGTACCGCCTACAAGAACCCCCTCGGGATGTCTCCGTTTAGCTTTGTTTATGGCAAGCCTTGCTATCTCCCTGTGGAGCTAGAACACAAATCATATTGGACCATCAAGAGGTTGAATTACTATCTTGAAAAATTCGGTGAAGCTCATAAGCTTCAATTGAATGAGCTGGAAGAGTTACGCAATGATACGTATAAGAATGCAAAAATTTCAAAGGAACGGATGAAACTCGCATATGACAAGATAATCCGACGAAAAGAGTTTCAATCGGGACAAAAGTACTTCTCTACAACTTCAGACTACACTTGTTTCCCAATAAGTTGTGTTCAAGGTGGACAGACCCATTTGTTATTCGAGAAGTGTTCCCTCATGGTGTTCTGGAGTTAGAAGATTCGAAAGGGGGAACGACTTTTAAAGTTAATGTACAATACCTCAAGTCATACTATGAGGCGTTTATCAAAGAAGTCGACACCATTTAGTTGTCGAACCCCATTTATGGGGATTGATTGCGTTGTATGCGAAGGTTGCCGCCCCCAATGTGTATGGGGTGACTCTTGTATACTTTAGATGTGCATCAGTTAGGGTTAGTTAGAGTCGGTTAGTTAGTTCGAGTTTGTCAATCTAGGACAAACATGATAGGTTCGAATGAACACACATTGAGAGAAAGCCGAGGGTTTCAGAGAAAGAATTGAGTGAAATGGGTTGATTACGTGTGGGTGGAGTGGTGAGTGTATCCCAAGTTCGAGAAAGTGGAACAAAATGATGCAGAGAGGATTCTTGTGCAAATTGCATATCGGATCGATCCGCCCCTGGGCAACCGGACCGGTTTATTTTTTGGGAAATTTGAAAAAAAAAAGGCCCAGACCAGTCCGATCCTAGGCACCCAGATTGGTCCAGCCTCTGGTTATTTTCGAGTAGCCCCCCACTCCCCAATCACCCTCTTTCCCTCCGATATATTTCCCTCTACCCCTTTCCCTCCCAAATCCTTCCCCCCTTCGCTCCAACACATTTCCCTCCCAAACCGACCCTTCCCTCTGCCTCACCCACATATAAATACATCCTTATACCACCTTAATTTCACCACTCTTCTCCAAACTCTCTTTCTCTCTCTCCCACACATCTCATATTCCCATTCATCCTTTCCACCATGGCCAACCAAGCACTACCCCAAAAATACAGCTCCACCCAAGTTGTTAATTTTGGGAATCTGTACTTCATGTACCGCTCCCTTGAAGAACATGAGTAGTGTCAAACATTCTTTGGCCCATATAAGATACTGCACATAGGGTGCCAAGTGCGCTGGACTGAACTACCGACTTCCATCACCATGGTTGGGGTCGATTCCTCAACGAGCCACATGACGAGGTGTGTGCAGCGAAAGTACGAGCCTTCTATGGCTCTCTAGTCCGCACTGAGGAATTCACCTCGAAGCCTACATCATCAGCACTCGTGTGCCTTTCTCCTTGGAATTCCTCATCCGCAAGTTGGCAAAAAAATATGTGCCCAACCCAAACAATTTTACTTACCCCACCCCCTCACCCCTTTCTTGAAGGCCACTTGCATGTCCCGAATGACGCCCGACGAGGTGTGGGCCGACTGAATGATAAGGCTAGAATTACATTCCAAATCGTGTGCGCCAACTTCCTTTAAACATCCACAATTCCGCCATGTGCTCACGCCAAGCGACCTTATTGTACCACCTCTTTGATACCAACACCATGCTCCATTTGGCCCGCATCATTTACAAAAGACGTATTTGTTGCGGCATTGGACAAAAAGGGCACTGCCCCACTTCCCTACGCCCGGATAATCACATCCATCCTCGACGAATCTGGAATTGAATGTCCAACAGGGGTCCCTCACCTTCCAAACCCTCTTGGGAAGGGTAATTGTACCAAGAGCGAGCGTCAAAGAGAAATTATACGCGCCTGGTAGGCCCAAGCCCAAGCAGAGGCGGAGGAAAGTTCGGATGAGGATGATTCCGAGTCGAAGGAGCCGGAGGATAATGATGATGATGAGGGGGAAGCAACTTGGACTGGCGGTGCTAGCATGGTCGAAGGTGAAGATGCAGAATACAACAAGGAGGATGATTCATTCTTTGAGCCTTCGGGTGGAAACTTTGACATGAGACTCAACGCTATTGAAGCACGACTCAACGGGTTCATAACTCAATATGATGCTGATCGGGTGGAGGACTGTCACGTGTATCAATGCGACACAAGCATGATGCACTGCCTCCAAGCCCAAATGTTTCAAATCTCATTCGGTGTGCCTCCCCCGCCATATTTTTATGACCCATATGATCCAAATGGCCCCAGACCTGCTCATCCTCCACCGCAATAAGTTTTTGTTTTAGGCTATTTATGTACTGTTTTTATTTTCTTCTTTCCCCAGATTTTGTATGCTTATATGTAATGGAAAGTCGATTGCCTAGCTTGTGTGTTGCATGTTTTTATTTTTATCTAGCATTTTGCACATTGTTCCATTCTTATTGTTCTCTCCTTAATTTAGTTTTTAGTCCTTTTTGCATCGGGACTATGCAAAAACCTAAGTTAGGGGGGTACGCATGTGCTTGTACATTTCACAAAGTCCAAAATGCCCAAAATTTCCTAAAAAATTGAAAATTTTCAAAAAATCCAAAAATATTTTTCTTCAAAGTAAATGAAAATTGGAATTTAAAATTTTCAAAAATATAACCAAAAATTTGTTTAAAGTCTCAAATTTGTAAATTTCAAATTGCACAAAGCCGAAATTGACCAAAGATGGAAATTGAGCGAAAATTGACGACTTAACGAATAATTGTGGAGATTAATCAAACCCGATAAGATTTCGAACCTTTCGATTTTATCTGAGTTTTTAAATCAATCCGAGTTAATGCCTAACTCAAAATTCTTTTCAGCGTTTTGTTAAGTCGTTGAAGATCTCAGTACCCTTGTTTGATCGGTTAAGGGAAATGTGTGAGATGTTGTCTTGAAAAGTGCTGAAATATCTCTCAGCTAAAATTCACCTCGACATGCGTATGGTAAATTGATTAGAAATTTGGACAATAAATTAGGCCCTTGTTTGACACCAAAAATTATTGACCAGAAAAAGTAATGAAAAATTCATCCCTTTTGCAACCTCAATTGAGCCTTATAAATTATTCCCCTTTCATTTGATAACCCGAAAACCCCATATGGCCAAGAATTGGGAAAACTAAAAAATCTAGCAATTAAGTCCAATATGTGTGAAAATAAAAAAAGGGCAAGAAAAATAGAAAATGCTCAACAAAAATAGCAAGAAAAGAAAAGCATGAAAAAAAATAGAAAAAGATAAGAAAAATGAGCAAAATCTCGAAAAAGCACAATTGGACATCATAAGGTGATTTCCCAATTCTAAATTATCCGACCATTCCCATATTACCCAATACACCTTAAACCCAAGAAATTCCTAACCGAGTCCGGATTGCAAAATTAATTACCGCGTGGAGAGATAAAATACAAAAATATAATAAGAAAGATAACATGGTATGAATAAGAGGTGATGTTCCCGTTTCCCAATGACCATAACCAGATGAAGAGGTCTTTTCACCCATAAAATTTTTGTCTTTCAATTTTGTGTGCGTGAATTCGTATTCCAATATATTTACTCTTATAAATGATGCATACCGAGAGAAAATAGCCACAATCCGAGTGATTTTTTTGTAAGAGTATCCCATAAGAACTTGAATGAAAACGAATTTTTGGAAAAGTAACACGATGATCAATCAGTGGAAATTTGCGGTTAAAATTTTTGGCTTCGCACACACGAAAAATTGAGATTTGAGCATACAAATACATGGTGATTATTTTTCGAAAAGTTTAAATTGTACAATTTTTAGGTATTTTGAATTTTCATTGAGTCAAAAATGAATTTTGTGGGTATATTCACAACAAATCCTCACGAAACACAACTCGTCCTACTAGAGTAACCTAGGGGGTTTAAAGATTTGTTTCATACACTAAATGCAATCGCATTGCCCGCGAAAGTGGTTTCGATCTTAATTTTTCAAGAGTTAAGCCGTAGATGGATTCTTTTACATTACTTGGGACACGCAAAGTTTTAAACACAGGGCTCTATGATTAGGAATAAATTCTTCCGAATTTATCCCCTTAATTTAGTAGCTTTTAGCACCTCGAATAATGTAAAACGTATTGATTTATCTCATTTATATGATACTGACCATTCCCACATAATGCCTCGGGTTTTGTGTGTTTTTTGTTCTTTTTATAGCTATTTAATGTTAAGTGAACAAAGGAGAAATCCAAAACCGAGAAATCAATAAAGGAAGGAAAGTCATAGGGAAAAATGGCCAACGTACATCGGGAGTTCGAATGAGGAACCAACATGAAAAATTAAGTCTACGTGTAAATAAGAGCGTAGGAAGAAACGACATCCCAATCCGAGCATCGAGTCAAAAGATACGAAGCCACAAAGTTGAGAAAATCAAGAATAGAACACTGGAACATATTCAGCATCAGACTGATCCGGATGTAGACAAAAACGAACCGGTCTGGGAAGATAAAAACATGCTATCTCATTTATTATTAGCAAAAACGAATCGGTCCAGGAAAGACAACAACACATTGGTCACTTTTCACAGCTGGACAAATCCGTTTAGAGAAAATAACAAACTGATCCGGGTATTACCAGACCGAACCGATGAAGCCCGCACGGACCGGTCGGGTTAGGATTTTCCCATATTTTTCTTTTCTTATTCAGAGTTTCACTTGGTTTAAAATCTTACGAAATTCGAAGTGTATTTAATTTGGTTTATTGTCAAACATTAAGGAAGTTCGAATTTCAGTAGTTTTAGAGGGCTCTGGTAGATAAGAACCCTAATTTTGAAGTTTAGCAATTGATTCAAGATTCAGAGTTTAATTCTCCAGATTTCTTCAGTGAAAGTAAAATTTAATTTTTTCTTTAAATTTCATTAGTTGTTAGTAAAAGTAATTCGTGATTCGTAGTCTTCGATTCTTAATTCAAAAAGTTTTCCCCTCAAATTTTCCAAATTAGTCATGAATTCCTGTACTTTAAAAATTGTGTTTATGTTTAATTTGATCATGCCTGACTAAGTTTCTAAGGGTTGGGGTGCACGAACCCAACCCGATGTAATTTACCCATGTAGAAAATAGGGTTTTAATTGAATTTTTAAAGAATCTTATTTTATAGTACGCACAATCATCGTAGATCTTTTAACCTCGTTTGCCCTAGGTAACCGGGGTGTTTAAGAGTGCGATGGGCATGTAGCTATTCAGTACCACTTTATTCTTACCTTTAATTATGTATGGTGCGGACTTGTATCCTCATATATGTAATGCTTAGGATTAATAAAGTGCGGGTTAAATTTAAGTTCTAATTCAAAATCTATCATTATATACGGTAAATATACCAGGGTTCGGGGGATTATAACCCGACCTATATTTCTCTATTTATAATTAATCCATTCAGTACGTTTATTTCTCTTCCCTTAGTTTAGTTAGTAGTAATTTGCATTCGCTTATAGTTACTAAATATTCCATTCTCCCTAATCACCTTTTCTATTTCTTTTCGAGGGTCAATTTTTAGGTTAGTCACCTATTTCGCGTTGTTACAATTCGTCATCCTTATTCCCTGTGGAGACGATCCCTACTTACTAGGTTTATTACTAACGTGACAGACTTGCACTTGAGCCTATATCAGCATGCACACTAGATACACATATGTGGTCGCGTCACTCTATGTATCAAGGAACGCAACACAGAACATAATGAGCGTAATCCTTAGGACACTAGAACCTGGATGCTCTGATACCAACTGTAACAACCCCCATTTTCTCATGAAAAGCTTGACCAGACACAGTATGCCAAAGACAGGACTTGATATACAATCATTCTTAGCATCGACCATAATAAACATTCATATAATGAACCACATTTGAATTAAATCTGGATTACTTTAAATTACATCAAGTAATAATGAAACCAACATCCACATTCATAAATGTAAAAACTAACATGAGCAATTACTGTCTCGACTAATAAATAAAATGACTCCGGGCTTATTCACTTGCAATAATAAAAAATAAATAAAGACAGGAAGAAGTAACAACCTAGACTAGAACCCATAAAGGAATTTTCTAGAAGCAACTTTTGACACCAAGTCTGATATTCATTTAGTCCGGTTATCCCTGTCTAAGCAAATTTGGGGGGGGGGGGGGGGGGGAGGGGGACTTTTATAATTTTGGTTCAGTGACCTAGAGTTGCAATAATTAACTTACCAAATTTAAAGTGTAAAAATACAGTTAATTCACATCCCATACCCAAAACACACACAAGTGGGGTGATCCCTACGTAATACACCAGTTCACGCCCTATACCAAGAGGTGACAAAGGATCCCAGCATTTACACTTTCCTATGGCAAGTGGCGCTGCTACTGGGTACCTATAATATCGACCTACACAACATCTAGCCCACCTGTGCCGACGTGTTCTACGGTCCCGAACGCGCGTAACCCCAACCGTTAGGACCATCCACGAATATAGGTATGTTCACACAAAAATATAAGTACATATTATACTCATATACTATGTATAGGTAATTACTCTATAATCATCCAAAATATCCCAAATAATTACCCATAAATAATTAGACCTTTATAATTAACCATCTAATTATTTATTAAATTCTTCCTCTTTAAAAATATCTAACTATCTATAATAGTTCCCCATTTAATATTTTTCCACAAACGTAATTTTAATAAAATCCTCGTTTACCCAAATACCGTCCCACCCACTCATATGGGTTCCTAAAAATATTCCGAATCAAATCCCGATCCCAACTCAACTTGTCCCAGGGGTCGAATTGATTCGGGTCTGGATCCGAATCAATTCACAGGGGAGGCAAATCGATTCGCCAAGGAGGCCGAATCGATTCGGATCTGGGCAAAAGTCCAGATCTGCTACGTTTCCTTAACACGCAAATTTCTAAATCTTCTCCATCTCCCATCCCAATAGTTTATACATTTATATAATTATTAAAGCATGACTTTAGGACTTAATTTATCATCTTAGGTTAATTCTTTTCCTAAATTGACGTGGATTTCAATCCCAAAAATCGCAGAATTTACCCCTTAACATACTTACACAAATCAGATCTTATTTATTTAGTTCCACCATATTCTACCATATACAAGAGTCCCAATAATCAAAGTTTTCGTATATCTAAACGCAAATACATATCCTCTACATATGAATCAATTTCTCCCATTTCATCAAGGTTCTAATCCATGAATTCATCATTTAAAATCAACCTAGCCTCATTCTAATTTTGGATTCAACTAACCTATTTCAAATTTGTATTGTCTAGATACATGCGAATTAATCATATCTTTTTTTACCGTCAATTTACTATCCTATGAAATCCATAATTTACATGGAAGAAAACTTCAATGATTTAAGAAGTAATTTGGACATTTAAATTCAAACAAGAGAATTCTTGCCTGATTATAATGGTTTGATGACTTGCTCTTGAATCCTTTGTCTCCTCTTCTTTTTGGCCTTTGTTCTCTTCTATCTTGCGGTGTAGCTACAAGGCTTTAGTTTTGATTATGTGTGGGGAGTTATTAACCCTACTCTTAAACTTATATTAGTCCCAAATCCCGAGTCAAGCCATTTATCCCATTTTTGGACCCCCAAATGCGCCCAAATCCATATTTAAACTAGCCCCATAACCTTCCAACTTATATACCGATACCCTGGGACCATTCATAAAAGTCTAAAACATTTAAATGAGCCCATAAACCCCCTAAAATGCGTCCCAATTATTTTCATTCCACTTAGACATTTTTATTGCTTTTAAACGACACGCACCTATAAGTTTATTAATGTATGTCTTATTTTCACGGGTGAACTCATCACGTCAAATTGAGTCATGTAATTATATAATCATGAATCAACATTTATTTTCAATTTAAGTCTTCCCATTTAAATTTAAATTCATCCGATTTAATTTATTCCCAAAATTATTCCGAAATTATTAAATTTATTTATGTCATAATATTTTATTCTAAAAATACGGGATATTATACCAACTATACTGTTTGGATTCCTTATCTCTATATACTGTTGTTTACCGCCCGTTTTAGGTCAAATACTTGGACTCATGTCAGCAATAGCTATTCAATTCCGGGAGAAGAGGGTGTGGGCCTCGGTGCAGATGATCCAGTTGGGCATGGATGCAATGCTGGAAATGTGGCCGAAAAAACAAGAGTATAACTACATGGACACAATTTCTTATCCATTTCCATACCCGCCTGACAAGACAAATAAGAGATGGCCTACCGCAAAGCAAGTTTAAACTTTAAAAAAAAAAACTAACGGTAAACAATACCCTCAATCTCCAAATTCTTACTCCTAAAAACAATTTTTTTATCATCAAACTGTAAAAAAATATATATTTTTTTAAAAAGCAATTCCTCTAACTTTGAAAAATAAAATAGTTTTTCGTTTTAATTTTAAAACTGTTTTTTTTTCTCAAAGTTAAAAAATTAACTTTTTCTAAAATAAAAGTTAAAACCTCCCAAATGTACCCAAGATAACTTTTTAAGAAAGATTTTTTTTTTTTTAAATGAGTTTAAAAATAAGAGGTGCCTCTGACGAGGACCTTTAAAAATAAGAAAATATTGAGTAAATGGGTGTTGGAGGGACTAATTTTTAAAAAAAATATGTTTTTTAATAAAAATATATTTTTGAAAAACAAAACTATTCTAATAAGAAATTAATTGTTTTAAAAATATTTTTAACGCATTTAGTCCTTCAAACACTCATTTACCTAATATTCTCTTATTTTTAATAGTCTGCGCCAACTGCACCATTTATTTTTAAGCTCATTTATTTTAAAAAGATTTTTTTTATAATTATTTTGGGTACATTTGAGAGCGTTTAACTTTTATTTTAAAAAAAGTAATTCTTTTAACTTTGAAAAAAACAGTTTTAAAATTAAATCAATTTTTTTAACTGTTTTTAGGAGTATAAGAATTTGGAGATTGAGGGTATAGTTTACCGCAAGTTTTTTTTTTCTTTTTTTCCCTATGTTTAAGCTTGCTTCGTATGAAAAATGGATAAGAAATACCTCAAAAAACAAGTGGGTAAAGTAAATGTCTCTGACTTTTTACCCTCAACAAAAGATGTTTAGAAAATGTTTCCGTTGATTGCTCTTTCGAAGGCATCAGGTGATTCAGGTCTGAATATGACAAGACAGTAGCTGTTGAAATAGAGAAAAAACTCTGGTGGGTAAATGGTCAAACCCGTTACCTATGAGGTCAGTTTCAGCTCTCTTGGGTTACCTATGAGGTCAGTTTCAGCTCCAAGTTTTCTTCCTCTTGGGACCCATGCTACAGTTGCTGAAAACGAGGCTGGCCATTTTTTGTTGGTTGACCTAAACAGTGTATGCTGCACCGACATCGGTTTGCTATTTAAATTACCCGTACGAAACATGTGTTCACGTGATATTGTTGAATTTTGAGCGGAAATAATTTGAGTTGAATTAAGTATTAAATTCATGTTTCCCAAATGTTTTAATTCATGTTTCCCAAATATTTTTCTCTAAACATAGATTCAAACCGTGGAAATTCAAAAGCAAGTAGGAAATGAAAAAAAAATGCAAATTTGTCAAATCACTTTATGATTAAAATTTTTCTAATTTTTTTTTCTTCCTAAGAGTTATTCGAGACACCTCGCCTAGTTTAATATCAATTGATCAAGTTTTTATTAAATTAAACAAAAATCATATTTGATTTTATTCTTAGCATCACTATAAAAAATAAATTAATTAAATTAATAACCTATTACGTTCGGTATCAATTTTTAAATTTCATTAACATGCATACACGAAACCATTCAACAATATACTTATAAACGTCCACATTGACTGAACATAAAGGGTACTGATAGCAGAATTAAAATAAATCGAATAAACTCTCGATATCCAGAATCCAATCATCCAGATGCCCAACTAAAATACTGAAAATAATGTCTAATGATAAACTGTCCAACTGCGGGCAACATGCCCAAGAGAAATATTTAAATGACATCCTAACTAGATAGAAGGAAATGAAGCGTCTAATGATGTCCTGCATACATCCACAATTGCTGTAGCATCGTCTGATTAGAATGAAAAAGATATCACTGGCGAACCTGTGGCCGAACACCTAAAAGGTTTTGAAAATATTTTTTATACGGGTTAGTGCCCAAAACATTTGAAAAATAGTTGCACCTATTTAAATGCAATAATAATAAAGTAGTACGAAATATCCATGTTAACCTAGTGTCGCACTCATATGAGATTATCCTCACTTTTCATCTACAGCGCATACCTAACGTGTATATGTTATCCGCCTAGTTATGTTACCCTGCCTAACTAGTCTAACCATCTTTAACCTACTTTGGTCCGCTAAACATCTAGCGCATCCATAATGCCCATATGATACCCAATACCATCTACTATGTAGTTAATCCATAAGCTATACCTTAGGTTTTCTCAACTATATTTGTCTCACTACGTAGGCAACGTAACCATACACTAGCTACAGTTAGTTGTTCACACAATTATTTAAACATATATACATATATCTCTCTTTATTCGTATATACATATCATCCCCAAGCTAGACCTCCTGAGTGCATTCCTAGTATGCTATTAGGCACCAGGTACATCGTGTACCACTCTTGGGCCACCGGGTCGGAATCTCACTTCCGATCCCATATCGCAAACACATAACGGAGACGGTTATAAATATACATCCGTGGATCGTAACCATACCACATCACACACAATGGGACTTAAAACTAATACATATCCTCTCATACGGATGGTGGCCATACAATAGTACTATCATCTGGAAAAACAATCCAACACCTGCTGGTTAATGTTATGGTGGACCGCCCACTATGTGCAACTTCCAACGATAACATAGTAGATTAGGTATGTTCACATTAAGTCAATCACACAATGACGTATAAAAAGACTGATCACACTCGATACGTATATATATACCAAGTCAGCTAATGTGCATAATATCTCTCGTAGTATTAGCCTGCCAAATCCCAAAGCCTGACCTAACTTCCCAATCTTATCTAAGTATTATCTTACTCCTAGTTTAACTCTCTGATTATATACTTTTGGCTAATATGATGTTATAACAAAACACTAGCCTAGCCATCCCGAAATCCTAACTCGATTTTTTTATTCCCACTCGTGAACATTCACTCGCTTATTCACGTATTTCCTTACAAGGAATTCATCCCCGGTTAGCTTATGATACTTCCTAACCCTCTCTCTGAATTTTTAGAAGCCTAACTTCCTCCCCAGACCCATGATCTGATGCCCAATCCTCAAACGGTCCAAAAAATAACAAGGAAAAGTTGACGAGCCAACATAACCGAATCGGTTCACTGGATGGACCAAACCAGTTTGGTTTGCTAGGTTTCTATAATAAACTTTTAACAGGATTTGTTCTTCAACCCTCATCCATGGAGGTCCTAACCTTCACCAAACCTCCATATATGAACCATAACTCATACCCAATCGTTATACTATCGTTTTCTACGTAAAACCATCCCTAAAAAATATCATCTAATCGTATGAACATCAAATTTAATCTATGCTTAGATCAATAAGGAACCTAAATATCCAAATTTGTTTTCTTTTTCTTGATATGTTAAAGAAGTCATTTTTATTTATGATTTCACATCATATTTCCTTTACAATATTCTTAAATTCTTCCTTAATCATTTATATGTGATAAAATCCAAATTTTCCTTAGTTTCCCAACGCAAAATCTCATATTTTGTATGTTATTCTACAAAACCACATGCCTCAGTGCTAACTTCCCCCTTTTCTAAACCACGTAACTCCTTTCATGGGAGACACCCTTAATAATACCTAGTCACTCACCTCAAAATCCAAGTACCTCTGATTTGTGTCTGCATAACTCTTTTGCCTGTCTTGAGCTATTCGTATATGGCCTGAAATAAACTCAATCTTTGTAGAAGTGTCCTGGATCATCTTCGGTTCAAGAAACTTGTTGTCTCCACATCTAACTAACAAGAAGGCGAACGATAAGGTCTTCCATATAATGCCTCAAAAGACGCCATGCCTATTGTGAACTGGTAAGAGTTATTATAGGAAAACTCTACCAGTGGAAGATACTACTCCTAACCTCCCCTAAAATTTAATATGCACATCATCAGTATATCCTTCGATATTTATCTATCTTTCTACGGGTGATAAGTCACACTAACACATAACTCAATCCCATGGAATCCTATAACCTCTGCCAAAATGGGACACAAATATCTCATTCCTATTAGACACAATGTTAATCGGCACCCCATGTAACCTCATTATCTACGCTATAAAGAGCTTGGCATACTTCCCTATTGTATCATTGGTCTGAATTGTAAAGAAATGGGCCACCTTGGTCAGATGATCCACAATGACTCCAATGGAATCATGATCCCTCAGCGAAGTCGGTAGCCCTATGATGAAGTCCATTGGAATGCTCTCTTATTTCCATACTGGAATCTCCAAGGGCTATAAAATCGCAACTGGTCTTTGATGATCTACTTTCACTAACTGACAAGTGGTGCACTTTGAAACAAACTCAGTAATCTCCCTCTTCATCTCATCCCACCAATAATGCAACCTCATTTCTTGGTACATTTTATCCCTTATGGGATGTACCAGAAATCGCGACCTATGAGACTTTGTCATCACTGCATGTCGTAGGTTCCCATGCTTTGGGACTGTCAATCTCCCGTTGAAGCATAATCCTCCCTATGCACTGATCGAGTATGACTCTACTCCCCTACTAATAATTAGGTCACCTTATCTTAATAAAATGAATCCCCTTCCCGAGCCTTCATAACCCTCATGATGATCTCGAGTGTGAAAATCAAAACTGTCATACAAGCCCTGGCCACTGCATCCTCTTGTCGAAGCTCACCCCACTTCACCTTCCAAACCTTCGCTAACTCCCCCATAGGCCTTCCTCTTAACACGTCTTCCACCACGTTAGCCTTCCCCGAGTGATACTAGATGTCAAACTGGTAGTCCTTCATGAATTTGAGCCACCTATATTGTCTCATATTAAGATCTTTCCGTGTGAACAGATACTGTAGTGACATGTGGTCCGTGAATAGTCTGAACTTCTCCCTTAGTAGATAGTGCCTCCATATCCTCAACACAAAAACCACAATTGTAAGATATAAAACATTTTTGTGATAGTTCCTCTCGTGGAGCTTAAGCTTATGAAAAGCATATGCTATAGCTTAATCATACTGTTGTAACATTCCCCTTAGTCCTTGTGAGGACACATCCATGAAGACAAAATACTCCACTCCTCCCCTAGGCAATGCGAGCAATGGTACCGATGTTAATTTGTCTTTTATCTTATCAAAAGCTAACTAATAATGATCATCCTAAATAATTGCCACTCCCTTATGAGTTAGGTTCATCAATGGGTGAGCAATCTTCAAGAACCCCTTTGCAAAATGATGGTAGTAACCTGATAAATCCAGAAAGCTATGAACCTCCCTTAGTGTCATGGGCTGACTTCAGTCCCTCACCGCTGCTACCTTATTCGGGTCCATTAAAATACCCATGTTTAATACAATGTGGCTCAAGAAATACACCTCTCGTAATTAAAATCCACATTTTTTGAACTTGGTGTACAACTGATGGCCCTACAAAGTATGGAGAACTATACACAAGTGCTATGTGTGCTCTCCCTCTGTCTGAGAATAGACCAAAATATCTACTATGAAGACAATGGTCTAAAAAATCTATGAATACCATGTTCATAAGATCCATAAATACTGTTCGTACATTGGTTAGCCCAAACGATTTAACTCTAAATCGTATGACCTATACCTCGTCAGGAATGAAGTCTTAAGGACTTTCTACTCCCTAATACGCAGCTAATGGTACCCCGACCTTAAGATAATCTTCAAAAAGTAGGTTGATCCTCTCAGTTAGTCGAACAGTTCATCGATATGTGGCAACGGGTATTGTGACCTTATTTAACTCTCTATAATCAATACAAATTCTCAGCGACCCATCCTTATTTTTCATAAATAATACTGGAGCACTCCATGATGACAATCTCTAGAGAATAAATATCTACCCCAAGAGTTACTGAATATGATCCCTCAACTCTCACTTCTCCACGGACGTCATACAATAAGTTGCACGTGCGATCGACCTAGTCCCTGGCACTAAATAAATAACGAACTCAATCTCTCGGATCGGTGGTATCCCTAGTATCTCCTAGAAAACATACACAAACTCACTCACCACGAGGATCGAATCTAATGAGATGATAACTCCCTATGAGGTATCCTCCCCAATATAATAAAGATGTGTGCTCTACCCCCCTTGGTAAGAGTCATCGCCACTAAAAACATCTCATGCCCTGGTATGGAGAACACGATAGTCCTAATAAAATAGTCCACCATCGCTCTAAAACCTGTCAACCAATCCATACCAAGAATGACATCGTACCCTATCATATGAAACACAAGTAAATCGACGGCCAAACATAGTCTCCCTACATCTATACCCACTACTTCACAAATAGAATGGACGAGGGGCCCATTACCTAACAAAAAATCAACACACATAATAATACTATCATTTGTATCTAATAAATCGATCACTCGTGAAAATCTAGTAGCAATAAATGAATGTGACGCTCCCCGTGTCAAATAAAACCCGACCCATATGCTCATGGATAGGAAACTTACCATCCACGACTAGCAACGTCTATAAATCTATAGCATTTTGGAAGTTGTACACACACCCATACTATAACTACCCCTGCTACAATGGAAGCGTGGGAACTCCTAGTGCTCTTGGTAGTAATGGCACTTATAACCCATACTGGGCACCCTATCATGGTACTCCGGCCCCACATATGGCCCTGCTCCTCACATACGAAGCACCTTCCCATAAAGTCCACCTGTCTCTAGCCCTGCTATCCATGTCGAGGCTACCATAATCTCTGGCCCTAGTGGCCTCGGTCCTGATGGCTACCCCTATTATTCTCTGAGCCATGATGGCCTTGAGGAACATGCTGCTATCCCTAATGGCCCTGCCTAAACCCACTGTCTCTAGGTTGCAAACATTCTGATTTGAATCTCTTAGATGAATCCCCTATCAAGTATCCCATTTATGGTGCCTACCTTATTTCTGTTGTGGTTCCCTACCAGAAGTGCCACCCTTGGTCTTGCCCTGCTGTCTAGACTCCCCAAATCTCTTCGGTCCCTTCAGGTGTAAGCGGTGATCCTAGAAATGTAAGAGTGCGACATTAATGACATCATCATTAGTCTTCAATGTTGGATTACCATGAAGATACCGTCGGATTATCCATGTAAGTCCATCTGTGAACCTCAATACATTCTTCTCGTTCGTATCCACCTCGTCTGGCACAAAGTTAGTTAGGCAGGTGAATTCCTCCTAGTACTCAACCACTGTTTGGCGCTCTTATGTAATATCTAGAAATTTTCTCATCATCTCCATTTGAAGGGAATATTGGATGAACTTGTGATCAAACTATGCCTAAAACTCCCCAGTGATTATAGCCTCTCTCTTCTTAGAAGTGGTGACTGGCTCCCATCACTATAAAGTTATTCCTATAAGATTAAAGCTAGCCAAAATATACTTTTGAATGTCACTACACTCAATCTTACGTAGATTTCACTGGATGTATTTCTTCTAGTGGTTGGCAATGACCACATCCGTTCTCCCCTGGAACTCTGACGGATTTCCCTTCTGGAAGGCTTCTCTGACTTTCTGCCACCCAAATGGCATTGGGTGGGCCTAAATGACTGGTCCCACTGGCTATTGTGCTCGCGCCTATGGAATTTGTTGTGTCATGGAAGTTATCGCAGCATTAATCGCTTGAGAAATAATGGTGACAACCTCTGCAACTGTCACCATCCCCGGAGTGTCCTGTGGCTTCGGCTGAGCCTCCCCTCCCCCAGCCCTCCTAGTGGATCAAGCTGGTCATCCTCTCCTATTTGCCATCTGAAACCAAACCAAATTTTTATGAGATCACATGTAAAATATAGCAATATAGGATAAGAATGTAAATACATAAATAAGAGTGCAACAATCCTAGTTATAGGGATCTATACCAAGAACGCTACGCTGAAAACATGACGAAGTACCACATATCCTAAGGACACTATAACCTAATGCTCTGATACCATCTGTGACACTCCGCCTAGTCTAATAATGATTGATTAGGTCTTTATTAAATTAAACGGAAATCGTATATAATTTCATTCTTAGCATCACTCCTGAAAACCAATTAATCAAACTAATAACCTATTAAGTCCGATGTCAATTTTGAAATCTTATTAACATGCATGCAAGAAACCATTCAAAAATATAATTATAAATGTCCATAGTGACTGAACATAAAGAGTATTGATAGCATAAGTAAAATAAACCGAATAAACTCTTGGTATCTAGAATCCAATAATCCAAGTGCCCAACTGCAATACTGAAAATAATGTCTAATAATAAAACTATTCAAATGCGGGCAACATGCCTAAGAGAAATACTGAAATGACATCCTAACTAGATAGAATGAAATGAAGCGTCTAATCAAGTCCTGCATGCATCCACAGTGGTTGCAGCATCGTCTAACTAGAATGAAAAGGCTTGGCAAACCTATATCTAAGCACCTAAAAGGTTTTGAAAATATTTTTGATACGGGTCAGCGCCCAAAATGTTTGAAAAACAATTGCAAGTATTTAAATGCAATAATAATAATAAAGAAATAAGAAATATCCATGTTCACCTAGCGTCGCACTCACATGAGATTATCATCACCCCTCATCTATACTGCGCACCTAACATGTATATTCTATCCGCCTAGTTATGCCACCCTTCCTAACTAATCTAACCATCCTTAACCTACTTTGATCTCCTAAACATGTAGACCATCCGTACCTCCCATACGATACTCCATACCATGTACTATGTAGTTAATCCATAAGCTATAACTTAGGGTTTCTCAATTATATTTGTCTCACTGCATAGGCAACGTAACCATACTCTAGCTACACTTAGTTGTTCACACAATCTATTAAACACATATACATATATCTCTCTTTATACGTATATATAGATCATCCCCGAGATAGACCTCCCGGATGATTCCCTAGTATGCTATCAAGCACCAGGTACATTGCGTATCACTCCTAAGCTTTCGAGTCAGAATCTTACCACCGATCCCAAATCGCAAACACATAACACAAGCAGTAATAAACCTACATCTGTGGGGCGTAATGATACCACATCACACCCAACTGGACTCAAAACCAATACATATCCTCGCATACGGTAGTGGCCATGAAACAGTACTATGATTTGGGTAAATAATTCAATAGCTGCTGGTCAATGCCAGGGTAGACAGTCCACTACGTGCAACCTCCAATGATAGTGAATTAGAGTAGGTATGTTCAGATAAAGTCAATCACACAAAGACATATATATATATATATATACTGGTCACACTCGATACGTGTGTATATACTAAGTCAACTAACGTGCGTAATATCTCTCGTAGCACTTCCCTATAAAATCCCAAAGTCCCACCTGACTTCCCAATCTTATCTAACTATTCCCTTAATTCTTGTTCAACTCTATGATTATATACTTCTGGCCAATATGTTATTGTAACCAAACACTAGCCTAGCCATCCCGAAATCCTAACTCGATTTCTCGATTCCCATCCGTGAATATTCACTCTCTTATTCATACATTTCATTACACATAATTCAACCTTGGTTAGCCTATTACACTTCCTAACCCTCCTTTTGAATTCCCAGAAGCTTAACTTCCTCCCCTATAAGGACATATTTTCATAGCTCTGTTATCAATTTATTATGTCATATACCGCTACACCGTGGAAGAGCATTCAAGAGACATCTACATCAAAGACGGATCCGAATTAATCACGTTATTCATCAAAAAGTCTCCGCGAAGTTTACTTTGGTAAGGTTATGTTTTAAATACCTTAACTTTTCACTTAGAGCTGTTGGGATTTTTTTACAAAATATTTTCTAAGTGTTGGAGCGAACTTTTTCGTCAAAATTTGAGAATGAGTATTTTTTCTAAGTGTTGAAGCGGACATTAAAATAATATTTTTTTGCTTCAGTCGTTCGAGCGACATAGCATGTCATTCGCGCGAGATAGCATGTCGCGCTATCTCGTTCGAACGACAAATGTCCTTCGTTCGAGCGATATGCTGATCTCGTTCGAACGAGCTCTGTTTCAAGGCAGCGCGATTTTCTATAAAATCTCATTCTCTGGTTCTGTTTTCATTAAGAAGTCACAACGTTTTGACGAACATAAATACTGCAAAAGCATAATCGTTTTTGGCTTCTTCCTTTAGGGTTTTAATCCTTTTTGTTTTCAATTCACAAAACTCCCATATGCTTTAGTGAATTGTTTGGTGTTTAAGAACAACTTCGCTTTTGTTCAACCTCTCTGGAGAAGGGATCTCCATATTTGATCGGTGGATACCGAGCGTAGTCATTCTGCGTGTGGACGAGCCGAAGACGACGAACCGACGCCTGGAGGGTATTTCGCTGTCTCTCGTATCTTTGAAGATTTGCTGAAGGCACCGTGCATTACACACTTGTGGGCGATTATCAGGTTGTATGTAAGTCAAAGGTCTTATGAATTTTTCAAAGTGTTTATAAAAGGTTTTTACCCGAAAGATGGTTTTTCCTATATGGGTCATCTTTATTTTTCATGCATGGGTTGAGTTTCTTATGATGTTTGGATGCATGTGTAGGGGCTGGATTAGTTTGTTTAAAAATAGACTCTAATTAAATAATTGTTCCAAATTACATATTCGCGAATTTAAACAATTATCACACAGTCACATTTTTTCAAATTGGTATCAGAGCGGTTACTCTAAATTATTGAGTATTCCTATTTTTCGCAAAAATTTGTGTGATATTGATTTTTTTTAAAAAATAAAAAATTGCAATTTTTTCGATGGAACACTAATCTAATCGAATTCCCTCCTTTGATGACACGAGTCAGAGTTTTGATGATATAAATCATTTGAATTTGAAGTTTGCTAAAAGAGTTGATTTTTTGGAAAAGGAAAATTCTCGTTTTAAATCCGCGTTGGATCTTTTGCAAACGGTTCAAAATCAAAGAGATTTTTATCGTGAAAAATTTGTTTCCTTGGACCATAACTTTGTCGATTTAAAATTGTCCAAGAAGGAAAGTGATGATAGGGTCCTATGTTTAGAAAAAGAATTGGAGGATCTTAAAAATTCGATTGTTTATGATAAAGAGGATAAAAATATTTTAGTCAATGAGTTTGTGGCACGTGAAGAAACTCTTAGGAAAAAGTTTGCTTTAATTTAGGGGGAGAGAGATAACCTTCTAGGTTTTATTGATAATTTGAAGAAGGCGTCCCTTAATTTGGAAGAGTCTAATTCTTTGCTTGAGTAAAAAATTTTGAAGTTAAAAAATGATTTGACAGACTCAAGTAGGTTTGATAGTGATGGTAATGGCTCATCTTGTTCTCATGCTTCTAATACTAAAGCCAAAACCATTATTTGTTTTAGAGGGTCAACCAATTTTCAGGATGTTAGAAAAGGTCAACCCATAGGTGTCGTTCCACCCATTTACACATGTTCATATTGTGGTCGGAAATGTCACCTTAGGAGATTTTATTTTGATCTTGGAAAATATCCTAGGAAGGTTATGTATAGTTTTCCCTTGATTCCTAAATCCCCCACATGACGTTTCACATCTATTTGGGTTAGGAAATCACTTTTAAATGCACTAGATTTTGGACAAGTTGATTTTCGTTTGCTTGCACATGATTCTTCTCTTGCCATATCATATAGATGATTGTGTTTGCATGTTTGTCATACGCTAGTTTTTGTTTCATGATATTTATGTTTGCTAGCGTTGTGACATGTACTTTTTGTATAAATTTTTTCTTTTGAAAAAGTTTGAAAAATGCAAAAAGATTTTCTACTTTTTTGAGAGTCCATTCATATATATTTTTTTTGGTCAAATTTGAAAATCCAAAAAGATTTTTGTATTTTGTTTGCACCTTTTATGGATAGACACTTAGGATGACCGAGTCACAACATCATTCCATATTTTTCATGTGGCTATTTGATAGTGTTTTGAGACAATAGGTCAATTCATCCATGTGCTTTATAATGTTTGGAGTCATTAAAATGTAATTAAGTGTTACTACCTACATGCTTGACTCATGATTTCCTTTATTGCACACATGCACGGATTTGTTTGATTATTGTGCTTGTCTTATCACACGTTGGTTGGGTGTTTTCACTTCAATCATGTCCATAAAAAGAACCAAGCGCGATAAATTTTGATAAGGAAATTGTGCATATAAGAACCGTTTCGTGAATTTATGTGTTTTGTTTGAAAACGGAGAAGGGCTGCGAAAGGTTCATTTTGCCTTTGCGAATACTAAGCCACCGTTAAATTGGACTTAAAAAATGGAGGAATTTTATTATCCAGGGTCCAAAGAGGTTTAAAAGAGCCCGAAAAAATTTAAAGACAATAAAAATAAATTCATGCCAATTATGGGCCATTTAGATTTTTGCACCAATTCTCCAAAGTTTGAGAATTTAGTATATTCACCTCTAGAAGAAAATATATATGAGGGAGTTTGGTTGGAGATTTTAAATGGGTTTTCACGTCCTTGAAAATCTTAAAAAAGCAGTCAATAGTTTTGGACGTTATTGGTGTGGAAATCATTTAGACTTTGATTTGTTGATTTGCATAAGACAATGTCATTTAAATTCAACAAAATTTTACACCTAAGGATACTTTTGATGTTCATTCATTAGGAGTACGTATGCATCATGCACATATGATTGATTGAGTTGATTTTCCTATCGAATGTGTTCACACCCATACATTCCATTTCCATGACTTGGTTGCTGTAGTTTAAATCCATGGTGTGATTTTTAGTATCTTATTTTTGTATGAAAAATTTTAAAAATAAAAAATAGTTTGTGATTGTTTGCTATGCATTTTTTCTTGACACTCCATGTTTTTCTTCTTCTTATCTTTCTATTTGAGGACATCATAAAACGGGGGAGAAAGAATTATCAGTTATGGGGGAGTTTTTGCATTATGGGGGAGATTTGATTTATTAATGCTTTATTCTTATATCATTTCAAACACGATGCGCCACGAAGGTATTTTTTTTCTCATGTGTGTAGGTACAAAGATTGAAGATCATGATGTTGCACACCCTGATGAGAAAAGCTTTGAGATTTGACGAAGATGATTGAAGAACAGTTTTGAGGTCTTGCAAATTTATTCATGGGAGGGTAGATTTGTATAGACATTTTGGTTTTTGATAATTCAGATTTTTTATGTATGTACCGGCATAGACATAGGTGGAGATTTGTAAGGACATATTTTCATAGGTCTGTTATCAATTTATTATGTCATATACCGCAACACCGTCAAAGAGGATTCAAGAGACATACACATCAAAGACGGATCTGAATTGATCAAGTTCTTCATCAAAAAGTCTCCGCGAAGTTTACTTTGGTAAGGTTATGTTTTAAATACCTTAACTTTTCACTTAGAGCTTTTGGGATATTTTTACAAAATATTTTCCAAGTGTTTGAGCGGACTTTTTCGTCAAAATTTGAGAATGAGTATTTTTTCTAAGTGTTTAAGCGGACATTAAAATAATATTTTTTCACTTCAGTCGTTCACGCGAGATAGCATGTCGCGCTATCTCATTCAAACGACAGTTATCCTTCGTTCGAGCGACATGTTGATCTCGTTCGAACGAGCTCTGTTTTCGAGGCGGCGCGATTTTCTATAAAATCTCATTCTCTGGTTCCGTTTTCATTAAGAAGTCATAACGTTTTGACGAACAGACATACTACGAAAGCAGAATCATTTTTGGCTTCTTCCTTTAGGGTTTTAATCCTTTTTGTTTTCACTTCACAAAACTCCCATATGCTTTAGTGAATTGTTTCGTGTTTAAGAACAACTTTGCTTTTGTTCAACCTCTGTGGAGAATGGATCTCCATATTTGATCGGTGGATACCGAGCGTAGTCATTCTGCATGTGAACGAGCCGAAGACGACGAACCGACGCCTGGAGGGTATTTCGTTGTCTCTCGTATCTTTGAAGATTTGTTGAAGGCACCGTGCATTACACACTTATGGGCGATTATCAGTTTGTATGTAAGTCAAAGGTCTTGTGAATTTTTCAAAGTGTTTATAAAAGGTTTTTACTCGAAAGGTTTTTTTTTCCTTTATCGGTCGTCTTTATTTTTCATGCATGGGTTGAATTTCTTATGATGTTTAGATGCATGTGTAGGAGTTGAATTAGTTTGTTTAAAAATAGACTCTAATTAAATAAGTGTGCCAAATTAGATATTTGCGAATTTAATCAGTTATCACATAGGCACGTTTTTTCAAATTGATATCAGAGCGGGTTACTCTAAATTATCGAGTGATCCTGATTTTTAAAGTTTTTTTTCCTGATACAATTTGACTACTCACATTTTCACAAATTGGTATCAGAGCGGGTTACGCTAATTTATCGCGTGATCCTGATTTTTCGAGGATTTACTTTCTGATACAATTTGTCTACTCACGTTTTCACATCCCCAAACCCAAGATCCCATGCCCATTCCTCAAACGGTCCGAAAAACAACAAGAAAAATTTGGCAAACTAGCTGAACCGAACCGGTTTGCTGGCTGATCCAAATCGGTTTGGTTAGCGAACATGTTTTCTTATCCCTAGTGAACCAGTTCGGTTTGATGGGTTGCCAGAATGAACTTTTGACATGATTTATTCTCCAACCTTCATCTATAGAGGTCTTAACCTTTACCAAACCCCCATATATGAACCCTAACTCATACCCTATCATTATACATTTTTTTAAATAACCTCCCCCCCAAAAAAAACATCATTTAATCATATGAACATAAAATTTAATCTACGCATACATAAATAATGAACCGAAATTCCCAGATTTGGTTTCTTTCTCTTGATTTATTCAAGAAATCATCTTTGCTTATGAATTCACATCAGCTTTCCTTTAATATATTCTTATATTCTTCCTCTATCATTTATATGTGACGAAATCCATATCTTCCTTGGTTTCCCAACCCCAAATCCCATCTTTTTTATGTTATTCTACATAGATTTTAACATGAATAAAAGAAATTGCAATAATTATTAAATCAAGTAATTACTTTCCTTAAAGATGATAAAACCCGAGTCCTTTGTTCTGAAATCCTTGTCTTAATGACAATCTATTCCCCCAAGATGCTAGCCTTCCGTCTTAACACCTTTCTTCTTAATTTTTTCTTCTTTTATCTTCTATTTTCTTACTTTCTCTCAAACCTTAGCCTCTTTGGGTGGATAGATAATAGCCCCCATCTATCCACCTTGATTAAATATTAACATAAAACACTTTAATCCCGAAATTGGATCAACGCCCTTAAGTAAAATGACCCGTATACCCTCCTACGGATCCCACTTAGTCTAAAAAGCCCCCAAAACCTAATTGTAACCCCCCATACTTATTTTGGAGCATTTCGGCCAATTTTGGAACACCGGTGCACTGAAAATTACCATTTGACTCACCTAACATAAAATTGCATCTTATTCTCGACATGAATCCACTAATGTGTCCCGAATGAAATATCGATAACCCATCGTTTTTACTCACTTACGATGTAAAATAATTTTAATAATTTCTTATTTACTCACAAGTAGTAAATATACATAAATATTAATCATTTTTATTTGTTAATTAATATTTATTTAAGTCAATTTATTTTTTGATTATTTCAAAATTACGTGCACGCGTGTAATTTAAAATACTTTAAAACTACAGGGTGTTATATCCTTATTTATCACATTGCTTATCGCATTTAAAACACTTTTTCTTGAACCTTTTTATAGCACTATCTTTTTTACTTGTGCCTTCATGCCAAATTTGTGCCCATCCTTTATCACGTTGAATTTGTGCCCATCCTCGATCACGTTGGCTTTTTTGATATTGCATGATTACTGATTTTGTTTTCGGACATACGGTTATCTTCTTCTATCCTTAATCGAACAATTAAATCCTTGAACCCCATTTCTTTTCGTTTATGCTTAAAATAATTTTTTAAATCTTTTCAAGATAGCGATAAATGTTCAATAACAGCTGCAACATGGAATGTTTCAATTAAAATAATATTTTCAACACATATTTCATGAAATATCAATTGAAGCTCTTAGACTTGGATTAAGACAATCTTTGAGTCCGACATTTAAAAATTTAGGAATCTACCGACAACGAATTTCTTCATGCTCACATCCTCTGTTTTATATTTTTTTATCCAAAGACTCCCATAACAACTTAGCACTCTTGATTGGGTTATACACATAATATAATATATTTCCTAATCCAATAAGGATATACTTTACAAAAATGAAATCGAAATGTTTACATGATTCTACAACAACCAAAGATTTCTTATTCATTTTGTTATCATTTATCATAGGAGCATCCTCATTAATGAGCTTTGCAAGATTTATGGTGGTTAAGTAAAATAACATCTTTTGTTTTCATCTTTTAAAATCAGAACCATTGATTTTTTTTTCCAATTTCTCTCCATGTGATATATGACTAACATGACTAGTAAAAATGGTAGTAAGAACATTAATAGACAACTCTTTCGGAGGAACGGTACCAAGCACATTTTCAGATGTTGATGTAGTCATTTTTTCTATTAAATAGATTCAATAGAACCCATTTATACAATATGAAGATAATAAATATTCTAGAATATAATTATAAAGAAGAATTGAAAAAAACATTATAATAATACATTTTTATAAAGTTTTATCAAAACAAATTACATTACGCTTGATAAAACTATTTATTCAATGTTAAAAAAATAGTAAGATGTAAAATAATTACTGTTTTAATTATAATAATGTTTTATATTTGTAGATAATTTATTTAGTAAGAAACCAGTAAGCACAATTCAATTACGAAAAAAGAATTTTTTGTCTTAAGCTTTGTTCCTTTTATATATAAATAATCTGTAATATACTAAATAAATGTCAAAATAATAATTGTAGAACGAAAATATTAAAACAATATGCTATTTAAAACAGAAAAAGAAGGTACAACTTACATTACGGTGACACTTTGCTTATTAAAATAAGAGGTGGCCAACCTGATATTCCAATTAATACAGGAATCATATATGATCCATTCTTAGCATCACTGTTGTTAATATAAATATACGAGATAACCACCAAATATTTTAGAAAACGGATGTCAAATTTTATTGTATGTTTAAAGAAAAATCCTTTAGACAAACCAATTTAAAGAGGTGGTGGATAAAAGATAGGTAACAATTAGAGTCATTCTCCATATAATAACCAAATAAGCTATCGGTTAACAAACCGTTACAAGTAGGTTACACCGAGTATTAAAATGAATATCACAATATATTTAACAAGTACAAAAACTTGGGCAACCCGCCCGAATGTGTAAACTGATCATAGCTAGAGTACAAAAAGATATAAGCGTCTATAACAAATATCCTACAACATCTGCAAAATGATATAGCTCCGTGACACTTGGATGGAAGGTTCATTACGGGCGTCCTTGCGGCGGAGCACCTGGGTATGAAGAGAATTCATGCAAAAATAAGAGATATAAACGGGCTAGAGCCCGGTTTGATATGATCACCGTGTGAATAAAATGCATGACAGTTATGAATATCAAATCATCATGAATAAGATTATCTCGCTCTCCAACAATTAAAAATAATAGTCATCACCTCTCAATTCAAATGCACAACCTAGCTCAATATCAATGACAATGATAAATATTTTTTTATGCATGAGAATATAACACAATTTCACTTGATAAGATTCCATTTCCATTTGGCTCATTATGACTTTACAAGTCTATTATTCGTTAGGAAACTTATTCCCAAAACAGTTTATTTCATAAAATGCTTCACCATTTATAAAATACCACTTTCATAAGAATAGTTATAATCACATGTTATAATGATTCTAAGGCCATCCTTTCGGGATTCACCCCACTGGATGCGCCCCTAAATAGCTATCATCTTCCAGGTCCTATCACCAAGACAACCAGGGCATCCTAAATCACGTGACATTGGAAAATGGACATATACCTTCGACAGTGAGTCATAACCATACCCGGAATTACCTCACTTCGAAAAATAACAACACAATATATAACAACCGGTCCTATAAATGAGGACTATATTCACCCTGCATTCACTAGCCAGGGGACTTCACCTCATGCGCGTAACTTCCCTTATGATAGAATTTAGAGAGGTATGTATATACAATTCATCATTCACAAAATATGCCAATTTAGAATGTACATTACATTTTATCCGGAGCCATAAGCTTTTCATGTCGTATTTTATAAGCCACAACGTTTAATTAGTTTCCATATTAGTCTCCAAGAAACTTAACGACAACCTATAAGCCCATAAGTATGATATTACTTCAACCCAATTCTAAAAGTCCACAATTATATCACTCTATCATCCTTTAGACATAGACTAGTTCAATATGTAAAAAGAATCCCTTACCTTCCTCTAACAACTAACTAAATTAATCCCCAGTCTAAGCCCCAACTCATGTTTCTATCTTAGTTTCCTAAATAACCTTAATACTAGACTCTAATACTCTAGTTTTACTTCATTCAAGAAGGTTCCTAGGTCCCTACCTTAAAACAATGGAGATAGAGGAAGCTACAGATTTTGGGTGAAAAACAGGGGACCGATCCACCGGCCCTTGACCCCCGGTCGATCGCGCCTATATGGTTTTGTCTACTAAGAAATGCAGTAAGCACAAATCTGAGGACCCGATCGATCGGTCATTGGACCGCGGTCGACCGCGCCTTAAAAATATACGTATCGAGAAAAGCAGCGTGCTTTTCCCTTTAGACCCGATCGACCGAGCTTTTGATCGCGGTCGACCGCGCTCACCAGACCCACGGTTATACCTTATTCTAAAACACCAAATCCAAAACCCTAACCCCATATTCTTCCACTTCATTCATTCTCATCAGCCAACAACAAAACCATAACAATACTACACAACAATATGCCAATATATCCAACTTAAATCATATAAACACTAAAATCTAAGGGTTAGACACTAAAATTCATCAAAACCTACTATTTGTTCAATTATTCCAAATACACAACTATCACTACAATTTATCCACATAAAATTCTATATTTGCAAGTAAAAACTTGCTTTAAGGCGAAAATCTCGAATTTTCTTTCGGTAGATACTAGATCAAGCTTCATTTCTTCAATTCTCCTTCTTTTTCTCCTTTTTCTCCATAATTCTCTCTCTCTCTCTAGGTTTAGGACCATATAATTGGGGATAAAGGGGTTGGAAGACTTAAATATTCATTTAACACTAAATTTCATCTTTAAATGATACTATACCATTAAAATGACTCGTAACTACATAATTAAGTCTTAATATGTCAAAAGTGCCCGGAACCCAAAAATACAATATGCCACTTATTTTGATGCTCTCAATCATTTCAGGACTAACTGCGCCCTCTAAATTGGCATCCGGAATAACATAAATCATTTCACGTTCGAACATCATTCTAAACCATAACTGTCGTTTAAAGAACCATGACGAAATAAAACGTAACACGATGCTATTTACATTCTCTTAATTGTACATATGCAATATTTAGTAAACATTGTCTTTTAAATCACTTAAAATAATATTTACTCCAACTTTCATCATTTTATATAATTACCTCACATGGCAAAATTATATAAAAACAATTACTAAAAAAAAATAAGGGTTATTACATACTCCCCCCCTTATAAGGGAATTTTGCCCCTCAAAATTCAAGCGTACCTTGAAAAAAGAGATGTGGATATTTCTCTCGCATGTCATCCTCACGCTCCCACATCGACTCCTCGACATTGTGATGCCCCCATTGGACCCGAACCAAGGGCACCACTCTGGACCTTAATATATGTTCCCCATGGTCTAAAATTACAACTGGTTATTCCTCGTATGAAATATCGGGTTGCAATTCGATATCATCTAAAGGAATGTGCCAATAAGCTCCTTTAAACCTTTTGTACTTTTTCAAGGATGAAATATGAAACACATCATGAACCTATTGTAGGCGTTCCGGCAAGGCGAGTTGGTAAGCTACGGGACCTACTCTTGCAATAATGGGAAAAGGGCCTACATAGCGTGGCGCAAGCTTCCCTTTCTTCCCAAATCGCGTTATGCCCTTCATTGACGACACCCGCACCAAAAATTTATCTCCAACTTCCAATTCCATATGCCTTTTATTCGCATCGGCATAACTCTTTTGATGATCTTGAGCGATTCGGATGAGGTTGTGAAGAAGCTCAATCTTGGAAGAAGTATCTTGGATCATTTCAGGTCCAAGAAATTTATTATCCCCTACTTCCAACAAATAAGTAGGTGATCTACACGGCCGACCATATAATTCTTCATAGGGTGCCATACCTATAGTGAATTGGTACGAATTATTGTAAGCAAATTCGACTAAGGGAAGGTATTGTTTCCAACCTCCTTTGAAGTCAAGTACACACATTTTGAGCATGTCCTCCAACATCTGGTTGACTCTTTTCGTCGGTCCATCTGTTTGAGGATGGTAGGAGGTACTCAACTTCAATTCGGTTCCCATCGCTTCTTAAAAACTTTGCCAAAAGGGGGAAACAAAAATCTTGTATCGATAACCCAAATGGAATCATGACCGCTTTGTGACGTTGGCAATCCCGTGATGAAATCTATCAAGATGCTTTCCCACTTCCATACCGGTATTTCTAAGGGTTGTAGCAATCCCGTCGATCGCTGATGGTCTACTTTCATCAACTGACAAGTAGTACACAGGGAAAAAAATTCAGAGATATCCCATTTCATACCCTCCCACCAATATTGACGGCGCATGTCTTGGTACATTTTGTCTCC
The DNA here is from genome assembly GCA_949130495.1 of Sambucus nigra. Lineage (NCBI taxonomy): Eukaryota > Viridiplantae > Streptophyta > Magnoliopsida > Dipsacales > Adoxaceae > Sambucus > Sambucus nigra. Next base: position 573,933,068 of record OX422210.1, on the reverse strand, counting down.
ACCAGGATATACTGCAAATCTGGACCCATGAGATACTGTCATTACGGACCGCCTTAAATCTCCCTCATCCGGGACAATAAGTCTCCCGTGGAAATGTAACCCACCCTCTAAACTTATAGAGTAGGATTCTGCTCCCTCGGTTAGTAACTGGCATATACGGTCCTGAAAATCTTTGTCCCTTCCTTAAGCTTCCAAAACTTTTTCCACAATCGTAGGCATAACGGTCAACACCGAAATAAACGCCCTCACAGTAGCATCTTCCTGTCTATGTTCTCTCCATTTAGCCTTCCAAACCCTTGCTAACTCTCCCTTGGGTTTCCAACTCAGTGCATCCTCCACTACATTAGCTTTACCCGGGTGATAATGAATATCAAATTGGTAGTCTTTCACAAATTCTAACCTCCGACGTTGTCGCATATTCAAATCTTTTTGCGAAAATAAATATTGCAATGATTTGTGGTCCGTGAAAAGACTAAGCTTCTCTCCCAGGAGGTAATGTCACCAAATCTTCAAGTCGAATACTACTGCAGCGAGTTCCAGGTGATGTACTGGATAATTCTTCTCATGGGTATTTAGCTTGCGAGAAGCATAAGCAATATCCCAATGTTCTTGTTGTAACACACCTCCCAATCCTTGTAGAGATGCGTCAGTAAAGACCAAATATTCCACCCCAGGCCTCAGTAACGCAAGTACCGGAGCATAAGTCAACTTATCTTTCAACTCATCAAAATCTAGTTAATAAGAACCATCCCAAATAAATTTCACTCCCTTCCAAGTCAAATTTATCAAAGGGCTAGCAATCTTATAAAAACCCTTAATAAATCAACGGTAACAGCTAGCTAAACCCAGAAAATTGTGAATCTCTGTAGGTGTCGTGGGCTGACCCCATTCCCTCACCGTAACAACTTTACTCGGATCTACCGAAACACCCTGAGTTATCACAATGTGACCCAAAAATTGCACTTCACACTTCTTAAATTTGGCATATAACTGATGATCCCTAACGTTTGCAGGACCAATCGTAAATGCTTAGCATGATCGGTTTCAATTTAAGAATAAACTAGGATGTCATCAATAAACACGATAACAAACTGGTCCAAGAAGTCCCGAAACACTCTATTCATAAGGTCCATAAATACTACAGGAGCATTGGTTAGCCCGAAAGGCATGACAAAAAATTCATAGGAACCATATCTAGTTAAGAATGCAGTTTGGACACGTCCTGCTCTCTTATCCGCAGCTTGTGATACCCCATCCTCAGATCTAGTTTAGATATATATAACACTCCTCTAAGTTGATCAAACAAATCATCAATACGAGGTAGTGGGTATTTATTCCTGAAGGTAACATTATTCAATTCCCGATAATCTACACACAACCGAAGGGAACCATCTCTCTTCTTCACAAATAATACAAAAGCTCCCCCATGACGATGTACTATGCCTAATAAACCCCTGCTCTAAAAAATTCTGAATTTGATCTCTTAACTCCCTCATTTCAACAGGAGCCATACGGTATAGATCCCTAGCAATCGACCTCGTTCCCGGTGCTAAATCAATCACAAACTCAATCTCCCGACTTGGAGGTAAACCCGGTATCTCTCAAAAAGCATCCTCAAAGTATCTAACAATGGGAATCGAATCTAGGGAACGACTATGTCACGAGAAGTCTCCTACGCAATGTAATACAAATACATGCTAGAACCTCCCTCAGAAAGAGGCATAGCCACAGGAAACATCTCTTGCCCCGGAATGGAAACGACTATACTCTTCCCATAACAATTTACTATCGCACGATATTTTACTATTTTACTAGCCAATCCATACCCAAGATAACATCATACCCGACCATGTCTAGGACGAGTACATCGGCCTCAAAACATAAATTACCAAAATTTATTTCTACTCTTCTACAAATAAAGAAAATGAGCAAACCATCACCCATAGAGGATTCAGCACTAGTAAAGGTACTTTTTGCAGACTTAATTAACTCCGTCGGTTGAGCAAAACTTCTAAAAATAAATGAGTGCGTTGTGCCCATATCAAACAACACATGACCCAAATGACCCTGAATGGGAAACTTACCCTCGATAGATGGTGGTGTGGGCAGGGCTGGAGGAAGTAAAGCATCATGAATGTGGTAAACACGCCCATACTATAATTACCCCTGTTGTGGAGGGACGACTCTAATAGGAGCTGGGAGAAGTAGATGTGCCTACTGATGCTGTGGAACTCTAGGCAATTGTCCCCCAATTAACTAGGGACAAGCTATCTTAAAATGACCTGTTTCCCCACATTGAAAATAACGGCCCGCCATATTTTCCGGATAACGACCATTATTTCAGAACTACCCCAAGCCTTGACCTGGATGGCCTTGACCCCCATTATCACCCCTACATATCTGGCCTTACTGGCCCACCTGCTGCTACTACTGCTGGGCAACTTGACCGTGCCTGAAACCGCTTGATATGCTCAAAGTACACCTTCCTACTCAGAGATACTAACCTCGTCCTGCCTCACAGCCTAGGTGGCAGAAGCTCAGGACAACTGTCAGTAATAGTCTCTCATAAAGTCGGCCATGGCCGACGTAGCAGTAACCCCACATCAACCTCGGTTGGGCATCAGCCGTGGCCAATTAGGATATGGGTTCAACCATCCATCAACTTCAACATCGGCCATAGACGACGTTACATTTTATCGCCCAAAGTTAGCAAAGCCTCAGGGGCTCAATCATCAAGCAGTATGTCATCATCGGCCCAGGCCAACGTTACACCTCATATCCGACCTCAGTCAGCCGTCCTGGCCAAGGTCTTCATGGATGATTGATCTCGGACAAGGCAAGGGTCGGACCTCACTAACCTCGCACTCGTCTAGGCAAAGGTTGTCACTAATCAAAGACAGTCGAGCATTGACATACATATGTATGACTTGGAACACGTGGACAAATCTGTTATAACTGAATCATTCCCATGACGTGGGGGAATATTGAGGTCATCATTGTTTGGTTAAGATCAGCCAAGTGTCATCCTAACAATGGTTGGATCTTCATGCACATGGTCATTGTATGTTTGGGGGGTACATTACACCCCCTAAGCACTATATATAGAGGTCATCCTCTACCTTGTAAAAGAATCCAGAATTATAACCCTAGCTGAAACTCTATCATTTTACACAGTAGAGAGAGAAAGATTGAGAGATTGTATCCATGGCCATTAGTTCCTTCATTTAGTGATATTACTCACACATAATCACAGTGGACGTAGGCCAGATTGGTTGACCACTTACATTCAAGTGTTCATCCTCTTCTCCTCACATCCTATATATATATATATAGAGAGAGAGAGGCAGGCTCCTGTGCACACTAAGTTTGCACACTAACTTTGCATATTACCTTTTAAAAGTGTGCAAACTTAGTGCTGGCGCACACCAATTTTTTTATGTGATATTTAAACATTTCAACGGACTCACATAAAAAAAATTAGCTCAAAAAAACTTTTTTTGCTATTTTTAAAAAATCGGTCAAACTTTCGCAGTTTTTAAAGGGCTTAAAAACTGCGAAAGTTTGACCGATTTTTTAAAAATAGCAAAAAAAGTTTTTTTGAGCTGATTTTTTTATATGGGTTCCTTGAAATGTTTAAATATCACACAAAAAAAATCAACTCAAAAATATTTTTTTTACCACTTTTAAAAGGTAATGTGCAAAGTTAGTGTGCAAACTTAGTGTGCACAGGAGCCTGCCTCTCTCTCTCTCTCTCTCTCTATATATATATATATATATATATATATATATATATATATATATACACTCTTGTGTAGATATTGTTATCATTTGCTTGAGCTTGTTAACAGCTTATCTTGTGGTGTTGTTTCCAGCATCATCATTTTGGCGCCGTTTGTAGGAACGAGAAGATATTACCCCAATTTCTTTTTCACTTTCGGGTATACTACATTCTACTATATGCCCTAGCCTCTGGGTATCTTACGTCCATTGTCTAACACACATAATCTTCGGCTTTTCTAAAATTACAACGGGCGGTTCTCTTCAAAGACCCCTCTAAATCTCTCCCATTCTAACCATGTTGGATGAGTCGAATCTGTCCCCACTTTCTACTAAAGCGGTACATGTAAATCATATGCTTCACTCAAGTATTCCTTATAGCCCCATCATCCCGAGTAATAATAGGGGTGACCTGAACTACGATCATTATCCCCAAAATTTTACAACTTCAACTAAGATCTGCCTTCTATAGTCTCCCAACGGCCCTCTCTAGTCATCCTCTGCGTCATTGGCATACGAAGCACACTCAAATGCAAATAAGATTTACTAATGTATACACTATAGCGGGAGAACAAAATCTCACCATAGAAATCAACATTCCTAAGCATAAGGCTCTATATCAAATAGAAGGCAATGCTGAAAGCGTAGTACGTCCACATAGATTCCTAAGGACTCTAGAACCTATGAGACCCCACCTAATAAAATACCGGGTGATCAGTCCTATATCAAATTAAACTGGAATCTCATGTGGTTTCATTCTCAGCATCACTATCGAAACCAAATTAATTACGGATAACCCATTAGGCCTGACGTCAAATTTTAAACTTTCCAATCTTTTTGACCTAAATGCACAAGTAAAAATCCACTCACATAGGAAGATAAACAACAAATGGAAAGAATAAATAAATAATCAATAACTCTCGGTAAAACATTTATACAACCATGATGAATGCTCGTAAAAATAAAATCGTTGTAAATAAAATAAATGACATCAGTTGGATAACTTGCGCGATTATTACTACAATACCTCCTATCTATATCACAAGGAGAGAAGCATCTATACAATTTCCTGCCAATATCCACAGGTACGGCAACGACGTCTGACTCGAAGGGATAATCATCCAGGTGTCCCTATGTCTAGACGCCTAAAAAGTATACAAAGAAAAATAAAAATAAAATAGATATGGGTCAGGGCCCGAGGTTTTAAAAATATTTTAGCAAGTGATTAATTTACTTTAATATGTAAAATATGATACTCTTCATATTTAAAATTGGTGTCGCACTCACATGAGATACCCCTCACATCTCATCTAATAGTGCACACCTAACGCATGTATTTTAAAACACCCTAGTTAGCTAGCGAGCCTAACTAGCAACTCAAAACTCCAAAGTCTATGCACTATCAAGTACCCCATGTATCTAAAATGCTCTAAGCATTTACCCAAGCTTATACCATATAATTTCTCGCTTCTTATATAACCGTTCATTTTAAATAACCTTCACTAGTTATTACCTCACTCTCATTTTGGGGTTATTATTTAGTATATAATCTTCTTACATTAATATACGTATTTTACATTTTATATTTTGGATTCTACACTCCAGGATATCAGAAATTAACTCACAATCCTTTCCTTGTTTTATTCCATATATACATATATTCTCATCTCATATATATAATATACTATAAACCTCTAGTGTATGTAAACTACGTTCTTTATCTTTGTCCATGTATATATATATATATATATATATATATATATATATATATATATATATATGTTTTCACATCTCAAATATATAAATGTAGATAACATACCATACACATCAAGTATATCAATACTTATACATCACACACAATATAAGTATAAAGCCATCCCTCAGAGTCAAAACTCATGGATATAATTACGACAGTGCTGTCATCATCCGGGGCATAACTGACATTACCAAATCCGGGAGCTAATAGCCCGCCCTGGTAGAAACCAAAATCTCCAACATAGGGGAAGCGGTCATAGTTCCTTAATAGGAATGAGAACGAAACATACCCACCGCGTCTCACCCTTAATAAATCACCCAAAGAAATAATAGACGCTATGACCTGGGGAATATACTCACCTGCTCCTCAAGCCAGATGATTCGCCCACATCGCGCAGCTTCCCATGATAGCACTAGAGGGGGGGTATGCTTCACGTAAATATATCATTTACACACAGATATATTCATAATCATATCATATATATACTGTTTCTATACTTGTATATTTATATGTATATCATCAATCTGGCTATCCATGCCTATCTCACTTGGCATTAGCCTAAAATTCAAAGATACCAATTCATATTAATTTATAAGTATGCACAAACTTATTTGAATCCCATAAGTATTTACTCACTTATGATACGATTATCACATTCATTACTTCCGAATATTAGCTTATCACGTCTATCTAGTAGTCTAATTTCATCCTACTTGCACATTCAGATTCACTCATATATAATTTGGCATACATATCTATATTCTACGCACCTAAATATATATATAATCCCACCGAAATAATTCCCCGAGTGTCGTTCATCCTAAACACTCCTAAAATTCATGCCCCATATTTTATTCTCACCAACCCAAGGTTCATATAAAGTTCCTTAATATTTATCAGAGTCCTTTACTCATCCACGGACATCCCAAAATGATCCAGATTGGATTTCCCACCAAATATTTCAGTCTCAAAGACCCTTTCATAATAAAATCATTACTAATTAAAGTAAATTAGAAAAATACGCGAGCAGCGCCCACGTGATCGTATCGAAAATATGTACAAATTTCATTTTTTGAAAACTACTAAATTAGACCGGTCTGGCCCCGAGAAAATTCTAAGACGGGACTGCCATGGATGTTATGGCTTTTCTCCCAATTTATTCCCCAAAATCATTACCAAAAGTCATCCCAACATCATCCACCATCAATTTAGTAATCTACACACTATGATATACCAAACACATCAATTAATTAATGGGATTCATCAATATATACAAGAATTAAACCCTATTTCCATTTTTATTCAATTCTCCAAACTTCTAACCATTAACATGAATTTTAGTTTAGAGTACACATAGAGTTGTTATCGCATCATTTACATGAGATTAAAACCCCCAAATCCCATTTTTTATTCAAGAATCCCAAACCCAGAAACCAAAATTTTCATCTCACCAACTTTGATATGAAAAATAAACACACTAAATGGTTAAAGTAAGATAAACACTTGCCTGGTTGGATAAATCTGATGGCCTCGTGCCGGGAATCTGCCGTAGTTGACCCTAGCTCCTCTCTTCTTCTTCCTTCTTTTCTTTCTTCTTCCTTTTCATTTCCTTTCTTTCTCTCGTGCTCTTATAAGAGAGAAATAAAGGTTATTCCTTATTAAACCAACTCCTATACACAATTATGAGTCCGTACTAGTCCAAAAAGTCCCCAGAGCCCAAACACTAACCCCGGGTACTCTATTTTGACTATCTCGGACCTTCTGAGACCAACCATGCACTAGAAATTTCCATCTGAGTCACATATAAAAAATTCACGTCTTGACCCAACACATCTCCACACGTGTTTTCCATATAAAATAATATCACTGGTCGCTGTTATTCACCCGCGACGTGAAATATAATCAGTCCATCTTATATAGTTTAAATTCTCAAATTATTAAATTACACCTACTCATGTATTTTAATTACCCATAAAAGTACGGAGTATTACAAGTGCCAGACGAGCCTTCCTCGCCCCCTCTTTCTTTATGCCCTGAAGCAAACATTTCCTGCAAAAATTATTGTTATTAGTACAAACATATATATGAGAAAATGATCATATCCAAATGAACAAAGGCATTAAATTCATTAAAATCCAAATGATTGAAGGAAGTAGAAGAATACAAGTTAACAACAAATAATTGGAATACTTATTACAAATATAAAAATTGTTTCTAATTGGAGTCATGTCACGGACTAAGAATTAATGGTTAAACCGAGTAAGATCAAAATTAAGATAAGAATAACAAGCCCATCAATTTGATTCAAATTCACCGGAATTGATAAAATCCAAATGAATAAAAGCATTAAACTATCGTCCGATATTAATGAAGTACTAGAAGAATACAAGTTAATGACATTATAAGAAACAAATACATATCATAAACCAAACTAAACATTGTTTCATATAATTGGAATACTTATTACAAATCTAAAAATTATTTCAAATTCGGGTCATGTCACGGAATAAGAATTAATGGTTAAACTGAGTTAGATACAAATTAACTTATTCATGAACCAACCTACCAATATTGATTCAAATCCAGTGAAAGTGATCAAATCCAAATGAATAAAATCATTAAACTATCGTCCAATATTCATAAAGCACTAGAAGAATACAAGTTAACGACATTAGAAGAATAAAATCCATATCATAAATTAAACTAAGAATTGTTTCAAATAAATGGAATACTTATTAAAAATCTAAAAAAATGTTTCAAATTCGAATTATCATCTAAAATGGATTGATATTTAATAGGAGTAGCCAAGTCATCCACACTACTGGTTAGACACTTTGGCACGTGTTGGAAGATTGATCACTTCTCATTATTGATATACTCTGAGTAAAACACTTTCTTGACCTTTTAAAAAGAACAAACAAGTGGCTCATCGCTCACGTTCTCGGTTCTTTTCAACTTGGATAAGTCAACCATGATCAAATTTGTACCAAGATCAACTTTACAAGCATTTTTATCCTCAAATCTGACCCAATCACAGTAAAATACAACCTCTTTTAAGCTTATATATTCCAATTCAAATATATTTCAAATGACACCGTAGTAAATGATTTCAGCTTTAACGGGGTTTTTATCTTTCACGCTCGCTCGAAAATAAGTAAGAGCCTTGTATGAAATGATCAAGTTCTGTACATTTGTGTTTTTCTCGTACACCCTTGCACTAAATTCAAAATCATTCAATTAATAATTTTTGTACTCTTGTGCCACAAACAAGGGTCCGGTGGCTAGACGATCAAGCCTTGATGTCGCATCACTTGTCTTTAAGAGATGAGATTATAGATTAATTAATTAGGTTAGTTTTAAAGCTTTCTTGTAATATGTCATTTAATAAGAGACATTCTCATTTTCATTACCTTATGTGACACCCACAACCTAAATTCATTGTCTAATTGTGACAACATTCTTCATCTTTTATTATTCCCACACACGTCATATTTTTTCCATTGATCATGATAAACGTCTTACGAAATTGATCATGTATAAAAATTAAAATAATCTAAAAGTTAAAATAATACAAACTTAATTTTTCCATTCTTCGACATCTTCATGTGTGTCAAATAGATAACGAGCTACTTGTTCATGTTGTAAACTCATTAATTTCACGAGCGTGCCTATCACCTGACCACCCTTATCGATGAACTCCTCGATGTTATCCACATTGATTGGGTCAGGCATATATTCTCGAGTGTAGATTGATGACTCCGTGGTGATGTATTCCTCTGCAATGGATCCTTTAATGCATCATGTATTACTGATATAATATTTAAAAACTTTCATCAACCTTTCAAATGGGTACATCCACTGATATCTAACTAGGTAAAAAAGAAGTGCCTTGTTGCATAAGTGTACCAACAAGTGAACACTTATGTCAAAAAATAATGGGGGAAAGTACTTCTCCAACACACAAATCACTTCGACAATGGATACTTTTGCAGCCACTATGTGATTTCAATTGACTAACTTTTCACATAAAAGTGTTAGCAAATGTTAATTTTCATAATGGCCCTCCACAAATCCTTGTGATTGTAGAAATAGTTCTTAAACAAAATAGTAACCAATTGCATGATCACATGTCAATCGTGGGACTTGCACTTAGGTAAATCACGAGTAGCATAATTCACAATCTATTGCAAGTTGGATGAAAAATTAGATGAAACCTTCAAATTATATGTTGTGTGTAAAAGCACATTTTTTTTCCTCACTCATCAAACTAAATGCACTCGGGGAATTATTCCTACTATCTTTTTTCAACCATAGTTGTGGCTTAAGTTTCAACGATTTAAGTTTTTTTCGTGTAATTTCTCCATCCTTCGAATGAATCCCCCTAATGCCTGTTCCCACAATATGTTCAATGGTGTTCTTCTCTGCATGCATCACATCCAATACATGGCGCACCGGGTTACGCTTCAAATAAGGAAAGTCAAATAAAATTACCTCCTAGACCATGCCTTTATTGCCTCAATATTATTCCCAATCGGGGTCTTCTTATGCTTGATATTTTTTAATTTAGGGTTCTTACCTAGCATACTAGGTCCACAATTAGAAGATTTAATTTTAATTTTTGAACCTGGAAATTTTCTCAGAGGTAGTCTATGTTCAACCCCGCCGAGCAAAAAATGGAACATTTATCAAATCTAAAACTATGATTGGGGGGGGGGGGGGGGGAACCTCCTATGGCAATGGTATATATTTTTTCCTTTATTGATGAGACGTAGAGATTAAGTTCCCTCTCCACAAATAGGGCACCGTAAATAACCATGTACTTCACTATCGAACAATATCCCATAAGCTAGAAATTAATTAATTTCCCATATTAACATAGCTTTTGATGTAAACTTTTCTTTTTTAAAAGAGTCAAATGATTTCACACCCTCTTCCCACGTCTCATTTAATTATTCTACCAAAGTAGTCAAGTAGACATTGATGTCCTCACTTGGTGTCTCTGGCCTAGGCATCAACAAAGACAACACCAAAAAATCAGGTCTCGTACATTATGAAGGAGGGAGCTTGAGTGGTGCTAGGATTACTAGACGTACACTCTGACTAGTGCTTATATTTCCAAATGGATTGAAACCATCGGTTGATATTGCCAAACGAATATTGCGTCGTTCTCGAGAAAAATTGGTATACTCATAATTCATGCTCTTCTAAGTTGTAGAATCAATACGATGATGCATGAGAGTATCTTCTACTTCTGCCTTCACATTCCATATCATTGCCTCCACTATCCATGGTACCGTGAAAAATGGCTTCAATTTATGCCCTACGGGAAAATATTTCAACACTTTTGGAGGCACTTTTGAGATTGTGCCTTCCTTGTTAGTAGATTTCACATATCTAGGTTCATCGCATACCGGACACCGATTGAGATTTTCATACTCCGTTCGGTATAGTATGTAGTAATACACAGAAGAATGAATTGACTTATACTTCATTTTAATACTTTTCAAACTGTTATTCATAGTAGCATAGCTATTTGGAAGCTTATTTTGCTTGGGTAGCAAGTCCTTCACCTAGTTCAAAATTCCTATCATGTTATTTCTAAACAAACCATGGTGGGTCTTTAAAGTATTCAAACCAACCATGGCATGTAAATTTGTATGATCTTTGTCACAACCAGGGTACAACGACTGGGTCGCCTTAAGTTTTAAACTTTGATAGTCATCGTCAAGGTTTATCCCGATATCTTTATGAGCATCCGAACCTTGTACATCGTCAATGACCTCATTATCTTCCACTTCATGAACTCCATACGCACCATCAACTAAATCCTCTAGCATATTATGATCTACATTCTCCTCCTACCCTCGTACATCTATCCTACTTGTTAATTGTTGTGAAAATTGATCGGGGACAAAAGGAACATGTGATTCCTCATGAAAATCTAATTTCGATAACTATCTTGCATTCCACATCGTAGGAAATGTAGATCAACTATTTTTCACTCAAACAGCTTACCATTCCAACACTTAGCACACAAAAATGGGAACTCTTCATCATTACAACATCTCTTTGCGTATTTCATAAATTCATTATCACCTCTACGAAACACATCCCGTAGTTTATTTATCTCACCCATCCATTACATATACTAGAAAAAATCACCTATTATGGGTAAAAAGCATATATTCATGGATTAGTATAAACAAAAGGGTGAGTGGGCATATTCATGGATTAATATTTCATCTTTCAGTGTTATATTATATAAAAAAATATGAATCTTATTTCCTCCATCTCCTATAAAGGGTGAGCGGTCCTATCCCATATAAGACCGCATATTTCCGTAATATACTTAGCAACTCATGCACATTATTCTAATTTAAGGAAAATTAGGAAGCATATACCCATAGTAAACTAAGTACACAACACAAATTCGCAAGTGTAAGTGTTATTTCATTGTATCAATTGAAATAGAACTTAACACCGCATCATCTAGTATGAACCCAGAGAATATTAAGAAATGACATCAGAACTTCCCCCAAAAGTAACAAGTTTAAGCCACTAAGAATATTATTATACAGAAACTATACCGTCCCAAACTATCCAAACAGGACAATTAAAGAGATCTTATTATTGGGGTAATGACTCTCGAATGGATCTAAGGGCTATTGAATGTGTATGCATAAGAACTAGAAGGGTAGTATCTATGCACGCTATATTTAGTTTAGAGTAGTTATAAATTACGATGGTAAGTATGTTTCATTTATTTGGTAGTAATGGATTACTCAACTTTTGAAGTGGACATGAGAATATAAAAAGCATTATATCATGTTACAGTAGCGTTATGTCACGCATTCACATGAGAATACATGCATGCATGCACCCCTCAAAGAAAGTATTATATAACAAGTAACAAGGGTGAAAAGGTAATAAGTAATCGTATACAAGTTGATTTAGTGTAAATTTACACGTGCCTAGATTATAGTAATAAGAACCTAAATATATACCCATTGGCTCCTATTTCACACACCTACTTGCCATCATCTTTTTTATGATGGCAAATAGGTTCGTGAAATAGGAGCCAATGGCTATCTATTGCGGTTCTCATTGCTATAATCTTAACAGGTGTAAATTTACCCTAAATACACTTGTATATGATTACTTATTACCTTTTCACCCTCATTCGTTGTTATATAAAACTTGATTTGGTGGTGCTTGCATGCATGTATTCTCAAGTGAATATTTGAGAAAATGGAGGATGTCCCAAGCTACTTGATGTAGCTTGAACACAAGCTACTTTATGTAGTTAATGAAGAAGTTTTGTACCACATATGTGAGAAAGTGGTAAAGTTAATATACCCCACAGTTGGGACAAGGCATTGGATGACTTTGGGCTATCGCAACTCTTTGAAGGGGAAACGACCTACAATATGCACGGTTTTACTTCGGGCTAAAAGACAATACGGGTGCGCACGCCATCGTTCGACTTGTCCCTAGACCAAACCCGTGCCCATGGGTCATGGGTATTTCTTAAGTAAATATTAACTCTTTGGACCAAATTAAATAGGTATTTTGAGATTAATTTTAGGTCCGGTTTTGGTTTTTCCAACCCAAATCAATTTTAATTTATTAATAAATTGTGTTAATTAAAACGTCGCTATTTTAATTATTTTAATTAATTAAATATGTAATTTAATCTAGAGCTCTGAAAGGTTGTGACATCATTAATTAAAAATCTTTTGATCCGAATTTTCTAACTTACATGTTAGAAGGTGAACCTCAAAATGTCAAAGAGGATATGTTCACTGTAGAAGCTTCATATTAGAAGGAAGCTATTAATATTGAGATATAATCTATTATGCAAAATCATATATGGGAAGTAGTGAATCTTATACTAGTAACCAAGCCCTTAGGGTGTAAATATATCTTAAAAAGGAAGATGAAAGTTGATGGACCAATCGACAAATACAAAGGTAGACTTGTTGATAAAAGATAAAAACAAATGGAGGGATTTGACATTTATTCACCAGTTATGACAATTACATACATTCGAATGTTAATTGCAATATCACCTATACATAATTTGGAAATACATTGAATGGATGTTAAAACTTCTATGTTAAATGGTGAATTAGATGAGGGAATATATATGGAACAACTGAAAAGTTTTAAAGTGCTGGGAAATGAAAGAAAAGTTTCCAAACTAGTTAAATCACTTTATGGTTTGAAATAAACACCTAAAAATAGCATAAATTTTTTTGACAACATAATGATGTTAAATGGTTTAGAAATAAATGAGTGTGACAAATGTGTTTATGTCAAAAGCACTCAAAGTGAGCATGTCATTGTACGTATATATGTAGACCATATGATAATCATTAGTAGTAATAATGATATCATTAATGCTACCGAACAAATGTTGACTAGTAGATTTGAAGTGAAATATCTAGCCCTAGCAGATTGTATTCTAGGAATTAAGATTACTAGAATTCTTTAACGACTCTATTTGCCTCAATCCTATTGTGTTAAGAAAATCCTTCAAAAGTATAATAAATATGAACAAACTTCGGTGAGAACAACCGTAGACTCAACTCTTCACCTTACTACAAACAAAGGTGAGAGTATATCTCAGTTAGAATATTCTCATATAATTGGAAGTTTGATGTATTTTTCAAACTGCAATCGACCGAATATGTCATACTCTATAAGTAAGCTAAGTCGATGTACGAGTAATCGCCAAAAAGACCATTATAAGACCTTAGTAAGAGTTCTTAGATATCTTAGATACTCTTTAAAGTATGTATTACATTACTAAAGATATCTATTTATACTCGAAGGATACAGTGACATAAACTAGATATCTGATTCCAATGATTGAAAATACAGATATAGATATGTATTTACTCTAGGAAGTGCAGTCGTGTCTTGAAAATACTTGAAGTAAACATGCATTGCAAGTTCGACCAGGTAATATGAATCTACTGCTTTAGACAAAGTTGGTGAAGTAACATAATGGCTCCAAAACTTCCTAGAGGACATTCTAATATAGCCAAAGCATAATACATTATGATAGACAATCCACAATTAGAAGGGCATACAATAGAAAATATAACGGTAAGTCATAACATATCAGTCGTCGACACGAAATTGTTAGACAATTATTGTCGAATTGAATTATTTGGATTGGCAATGTAAAATGAAAGGAAAATATTATGAATCCACTAACAAAAGGTATACTTGGAGAGAAAATGGTAAGTTCATCATGAGGAACGGGCCTTAAACATATTAAAAGCTAAACAGAGTCACCTTAATGGAAACCCAATTTTAAATGACCAAAGATCCTAAGAATCAGGTTCAAAGGGACAAACTAATTATGTGTGACTAAGCTAACACTAGAAGTTAATCACTTCCTCCCATTCTTGAGATGAGTGAGTGCATAAACTACCACGTGTATGAAAATATGCATTTTCTTTAAATAATTTATATACCTTGAATATAATGGTCAAGTGGGGTATTAGAAGGATACTCTTTAGTGGAATCTCCTATGTGAGTGAGAAGAGGCAGCTAATTATCTAAAACACTCATGAAACCAGGAGGTGTCCCAGGCGAAAATGGTCACAACAATGAGAACTAATAATGTTGGAAAATCATTCTATGAATTCTACTACCTTAGTTTTAATAAAAATGTTGATCAATTCAAGACATTGCATTCATTGGTTCTCTCGTAAACTCGATAGTCTTTCACTAGAAATGATTAAGGGCCACAAATTATCTTTTTTATGAAGTGTCTTTCCTTGATACCCTCTCTTTATTTGTCTATATATTCGTTTGATTCTTTTAACTCAAATTTCACTCATGTGGGAATTGTTGGATAAATTGTATTAAAATACAATTTTTAGCTTACTTAAGGTAACTTTGAGACTAATTTCATATGGGAACCACACATCAAACGTGACGGTTGAAGGTACTACGTGATCGTCATCATAGGGATAGTAGCTTGGTACACTATTTTGTTCAAAATGGTTAAGGAATGAATGACAAATTTTGACTCAAAGTAACCCACTTGAACATAAGCTACTTGGTGTAGCAAATGTGGAAGTTTTTTCCCACATTGAAAAAATGTGTGAAAGTGGTAAAGTTAATATGCCCAATGTTGGGATAAGGCATTGGATTCCTTTTGGGTATCCCAACTATTTGAAGGGGAAAGGACCGACACTGTTCATGGTTAGGATTTGGGCCAAAAGACCCCATGCATGGATTGTTGCCGTCGTTCGGCCCGTGGGTCGTGGGTATCTCTTGGGTAAATATTAAATTTTTGGGTAAAATTTAATTGAGCTTTTGAGAATAATTTTTGGGCCAATTTTGTTTTTCCCAACTAAATCAAGTTTAATTAATTAATAAATTTTTCTAATTAAAATATCATCATTTTAATTATTTTAATTAATTAAAAACATTCTATAATTTGGAGTGTTGAAAGGTTGTAACTGTTCTGAATAGTCACATTTTTTCTTTGAAATTACACACTTTCAAGGATATAAATACAATCCATTCTACCTAGTTTTCCTTGTAGAAAAAATCCCATCTTTTCGAAACTTTGTCCTCCTTAAATGTTAGAGAGCTTATCTGTAACACCCCGTAATTTCATTGATTTTATTTAATGGGATTAATTAAATTAAATGGGATGATTAATTAAAAATTAATCCGGATTTAAATACTAGCGAGACGAGAGTTGGTATTTGATTATGATAATAAAGTTGAATATTACTGAGTGAATATCGTAATATATAATTATTGAATTTATTAATATTGTTGCGAGTTATAAATACGACAATTCGAAAATTAAGTTGGGACGCGCGTGTTAGTCGCGTCAGGAATCAATTTAAATGAATTTATAAGTAAATTATATTTGTATCATTCGTATGGTCATTTTGAGTGCACCAACGTGTCCGGAAGGATTGAAATAATCAGAAAACACTAGCTGGGGGTTTAGTTTGGGTCCTGGGGCATTTTTAGGCCTAACCGGCAACCCGGGAGGGTATTTAAGTCATCTTAAATTTTAATGCATAGTGACCTACGAAAATTAGGTATTATTTATCATCCAACCTTAGGGCCATGATCTGTCAAAACCAAAGAGTGGGCAACGTTAATAGAGAGGAGAATTTCCAAGGGTTTCCAAGGCCATAACCACCACACACCACCACTATCGTCGGATTTGTGACCGGAAAGAGAAGGAGAACCAACATTTATCGTCATCAAAGAATCAGAACATCTAAATAGTGGCAAGTGATTTAAATTTCAATGATTTAGTACATATAATACCCACGATAGTTTAGAATTAGAAATTAAACTAGAAATATTATTAATCTCATGAATTGGAGAATTTAATCTTGAATATGGGTAGGTTTTTGCATGTAGATGAACTTCTGGTATGTAGAGACAACGAAATCTTAATCCATATGTACAAATTCAAGAATTAATGGTGAGAAATTTGATGTTCTTGAAGAAATTTGGAAGAACAAGGTTTAGAGGAATATTTATGACTTTTGATCCAAGAAACTGTGAATTCATGATGGTTTAATGATTCTAAAACATTAGAGATTGTGGAAACATGTTGGTTTATTGAGTAGTATACTTGGTTGGGAGTTTGGGATGTTGTAATGGAGTATTTGGAGTGTAAATTTGAATAACTCATAACTATTTAAAGAAATTCTGGGAAAACACCTGCTTGATCGATCGATCGACCCTTTGCCTTCGATCGATCAACCCCTCCTCATTTTTAAAAGTTTTCCCTTTAAAATTTAATATAAATCCCAAACCTATAATGATTCTTAGTGTGATTAATATAGTATTGTGGGACTTAGTTAAAGTTAGTAGGGTTTTAGTTGATGCCCGGAAAAATTGTTTACCTTATGGAATTGAATACTAGTACTTACAAGGGTCTACCGAGTGAGGTACAGTTAGAAATCTTTAGAATTAAGACTATAATGGGAATGAATGACGATGTAAGGATATGAACAGTAACAGAGGTACTTTAAGTTACTGAGATAACCTAAGGAGCTAATAGGAGGCTGATAGCGTGCGAGAGGTGTGCGGGTGTAAAGTGCAGAGTCGTTGTTTTATGTCTCGCCGCGACTATGCAAACAAACCTAAGTTATTACTACACTTGCGGGGCAAGCACAGCGGTAAGTCGGGTATCGAAAATTCACAGGGACAAGTTGCTAGAATTTAAGTGATTTAGTATTCCGAAATAAAAGTGTAAAAGATGATTACAAACTAAAAGAAAAGATGCATGAAAGGGAAATGATTAACTAGGCGAGGGAAATGCATCTAGACTAATCAAAGCGAGTAAAACTATAGGTTGCGTCGAATATCCCTCACCCGAGTTAATTTGTATAAAATGGTTACATGGGTCGACGAGTTATTTAGAATGCGTCTCATTTCGACAGTTAATTGAACCAAGGGTTGTCACGCCCCTAAATCCGCATAAAAGCCTAATATGATTTTGGCGTCAACAAATATCCCAGAAATTACGCGCGAAAGGTCATAAGCATGTGACATACATGATATGCCCCGTCAAATCTTCTAGGCGTAATAACTAGGACAACGCACCCGAAATAAACCCGTAAACACTATCACCAAGCAAAGCAACGCGTTAACTCGAGTGAGTTCCATTCAAACACAACCTAATTTAAATTACCTAGAAAGCATCGTAAAAACGTGGTAAATGGAAAGCAATAAATAAACGCAGTAGATCTAAACTAGAAATCATGTAAAGAAAGGAAGTAAACCTAAATTAGAGAGCATGTAAATTACACTACAAAGCAAGAAATTAATGAAATACAACTATATTAAAGGAAAAGGATGATGAATAGTGTAACTTAAAACCCAATTGGGTGTCAAAACAAGAAGAATCCAAGCCAAACTCTCCAAAACCCTCAAACCCTAAGATATTCTACCATAAAATCATATATATCAGTTTATTACAACAAAACTGCTTTATATAGTAAGTTAGAATTAAATTAGAAAAGACAAGAGAAAAGAAAAGAAAAGCCAAAATATCTCCTGAAAACAGGGGATCAATCGATCGACGATTTTGGTCGATCAATCGATCAAGGACAAATTTCAGCAATACATAAGGATCGATCGATCGACCAAAATCGTTGATCGATCGATCAAGAAGGGGTGAGCCAAGCAGTAGCTTCTGCATTCTTTTCTTCCTCTTCTCCTCTTTTGCTTTCCTTATTTTTCCCTCCGCTGAAATCGCCTTAACTTCTTCATACGGACTCGGAATCATGCACCTTTCGTTCATGTTTATTTGTGCTGTGCATTCCTGCTGGACTGGACACATGTTAGCTGTAGGAAGTATGGTTCCAAAAGTGACTTCGGTTCGCCACTTCAGGCTCAACTCCTCGCTTTACGTTAGCGGACCTACAGGTCGGGCCGGGGCTCTGCGCTCTTTCTTTCTGTGTGGGACGATGTTGGGGAGAGAAGGGAATGCATCAATGCGGCGAACAAGAGATGTCGAGCCAGGTACCCAAGCTGTGAAGTGACTAAAATTACCTTGAACGTGCGATTGCGTACGGAACTTCACCGGAATGCATCCGAACTTCATACTTAGTACCTAAATACCTACAAAAGCCCAATTATACCTCATTTAGCATGTTAACAATATAAGCCAAGGTTTTCTGGTTAACGTGCTTAAATATAGAGATTAAGGCACCCGAGGGGGCTAAAATACACAGGTTCGAGAGATGAAATACGCAATATTTGCGTATTATCAGAGGCCTAGTAACCTTTTGAGATAAGTTTAGGTACTCAAATTGATAGGAAGAGAGTTTTCAAGCTAAATATATTACGTAGAATGTTCAGGATAAACTTACTACGTATGAGACTTATAAGATGGAACGTGTGAATACTTATATTGATATATGACTACGTAGGTTGTGTGAATGCCTAGTTTATGGATTTCTTATGTGTATGACATACCTATCATACTTGCTATCATGGGAGGTTGACTTTCGGAAAAGGACCATATGATACTTGTGTTCCTACGGGAGGATTTAGATTGGTATCTTAAGGATATAGGACTGTGAATGACTTATTTTTGAGTTGATAAGTAAAATGACCATGGGAGCATAGGTATGTGCGTGACCCATGGGTATGTGAACTATGTTCGCCTCTAATATGTGTGATTTTGTCTATTGAAACAGTTCCTGAGTGATTCGGAATGCGTAGTCCTTATGTACGTGATGTACCGGGATTCGATAACAGAGTATGCATGCACCGCAGCTTAGCCTAGGGGTGCCATATTTATATATATATAAGTTGAGAATGATATACTTGTATCTGTAACTGGATTATTATTAAATAGTGAATGCGAATAATTAAGACATTTGAATGGGAGGAAAAATGTGAGAATCCATATCGTAATTAATGCAATAATCTGATTAATGTAAAGGTGATATATATGCAAAATATATTAGGATAATTATATTATAATATGAAGACAAGAAGTGGTACAGACTAGTTCGATAGCGACATAACTAGGATGGGTTAAGGGTATACGTTAGGCATGCACATTATTTGAGGGGTGAGGAACTCATGTGAGAGCACGTAACTAACATGTATATAATATTTACAGTTCATTGCAATTAAACACTTGCTATATTTTTAAATCATTTTTACCTCGGACTCTGACCCATTTGCTTTCAAATATATTTTTGTAAAAAAACTTTTAGGTGCCCATCCATAGGGACGCCAAGCATAGGAGTTCCATTACATTGACGCGATGTAGCTGATGGGGAAGTTACAGGATCTCCTTATTAGATGCCTCCACAATATGCACTTGATTCTATTCAGGGTTATTCATCTATTAGGGCATGTCGCCCATTTCCATTTAGAGATAGCATTCTCAGACTCTCAGTTTTATTTCGGTTTTGGATTTATCTATTTATTCAGACTTTTGTATTTGCGATTATTCAGTATTTGGATTTTTCAGGGAAGTGTTACTCCAGACTCATTTTATTTATTCCAATATTTTTCTGTCATGATTATGATGTGGATGTTGTATGGTTAACTTAATTAAATGGGTTACATGTTAATTTAATTTAATTATTATTTAAGAACTCACTTTTAAATATTAGGTGGCTAGTAATTGTTTAAAATATTTTCGGCAGTGATGCTAGATTTCAACCAACTTGATATTCTGTATTAATGAGATATAGGAGTATCTATCCGGTATTTAATTAGTCGAGGTGTCACATTATCAACAATGTTGGTTCGTGGAACAACCACATCGTAGCACCTCCCGTGGTTTTTAAAGACTGTTTTATACTGGAAGACAAATGGCCTTTGTTTTCGTCGTAAGCACCATAACAGGGTGAATTTTATCTTAAGGATAGACTATTTAATGATCGACTCAGTCTTAATCTATAAGTAATTCAATAAATCACGAACTACAAGTTCTACCTTCTTTTTCTATTTTTGAATAGAATATTATTTTAATATTTTTGTTTCGCAATTATTGTTTTGACATTTATCTAGTATATTACATATTATTATATATAAAAGGAAGAACAAACTTAAGAAAGACATTTATTTTTTGGTAATTGAATTGTGCCTACTGGTTTCTTACTAAATAAATTGTCTCCAAATATTGAACGTTATTGTAATTAAAATAGTAATTAAAGTTTTTTATAAATTTGAAAAAACAAATTTATCGAACGTAACATAATTTATTTTGATAAAACTTTATAAAACTGTTTCATTATATATTACAGTTTTTTGTCAGTTCTGGTTTGTAATTATACTCTAGAATATTTATCATCTTCATATTGTATAAGTGGGTTTTGTTTAATTTATTTAATTAAAAAAATAACTACATCATCATCTGGAAATGTGCCTATTATTGTTCCTCCGAATGAGTTGTCTATTGATATTCCTACTACCATTTCTACAACTCATATATTACGTTGAGATAAACTGGAAAAAATCAATGATTCTGATTTTAAAAGATGGTAATAATAAATGTTATTTTACTTAACCACCATGAATCTTGTAAAGTTCATTAATGAGGATGGTCTTGTGATAAATAATAACGAAACGGATAAGATAACTTTATTTGTCGTAGAAGAATGGAAATATTCTGATTTCATTTGTGAAAACTATATCCTTAATGGACTAAAAAATACATTATATAACGTGTATAACCCAATCAAGACCGCTAATTTGCTATGGGGGTCTTTGGATAAAAAGTATAAAATGGAGGATGTCGACATGAAGAAATTCGTTCTCGGTAGATTCCTATATTTTAAAATGTTCGATTCAAGGAAAGTTATAGGACAAGTCCAAGAGCTTCAATTAATATTTTTTCAAATAAGTTCTGAAAATATGGTTTTAAGTGAAACATTCCAAGCTGCAGCTGTTATTGAAAGATTATAGCCATCTTGGAAAGATTTTAAAAATTATTTGAAGCATAAATAAAGAAATGGGGATCGAGGATTTAATTATTTGATTAAGGATAAACGTATATCTAAAAAGAAAATCAGTAATCATGAGATGTCAGCAAAAGACAACGTGATAGAGGATGGGCCTAAATTCAACAAGAAGAGGATGCACAACAATGAAGGCACAATTCAAGGAGGCGGTGCTATAAAGAATTTCAAGGGAAATTGCTTTAATTGAAACAAGCAAGGTCATAAGGATAAGGATTGTCGCAAACCAAGGAAGCAAGAAAACTTTAAAAAAAAGGCACCTCAAGCTAACATAACTGAAATTGATAAGTTGTCTGACGATTTTGGAGATATACATCTCTCTACAATTGTCTCCGAAGTGAATTTGGTGGGAAACATGAAATAATGGTGGGTTGATATTGGCGCTACACGCCATATATGCTTGGATGAAAATATGTTCACAACCTACCAACTAATTTCAAATGGAGACAAACTATTTATGGGAAATTCCTCAACCTCAAAGGTTGAAGGATAAGGGAAAGTCATGTAAAAAATGACATCAGGAAGTCATATCTCACTCAACGATGTGTTATATGTGTCGAGAGTTCGTAGAAATCTTATTTTTGGCTCCGTTTTATGAAAGAAAGGGTCTAAGATTGAATTTTTTGGAGATAAATTTGTGCTCTCCAAATATGGAATGCATGTAGGGAAGGACTATATATGTGATGGGGTGTTCAAAATGAATGTCATGACTTATGTACCAAACAACAACAACAACAACAACAACAACAACAACAACAACAACAACAACAACAACAACAATAATAATAATAATAATAATAATAATAATAATAATAATAATAATAATAATAATAATAATAATAATAATAATAATAATAATAATAATAATAATATGATATGCTCTGCGTATATGCTTGAGTCTATGAATGTGTGGCATGATAGACTATGACATGTTAATTATAATACTTTAAGCAAATTATTTCACTTAGAATTGATTCCTAAATTTAGCAACAATACAAATCATAATGTCAAACATGTGTAGAAAATAAATTAATGAGAACACATTTCCATTCAATTGAAAGAAGTAGTGAATCCTTAAATTTAATTCAAACGAATATATGTGATTTAAATTTTGTTCAAAGTAGAGGTGGAAAAAGTACTTTATTACCTTTGTGGATGATTGCTTTAGATATTTTCGTGTTTATTTATTAAGGAGAAAAGATGAAGCAATGAAAGTATTTAAACAATACAATAATGAAACTGAGAATCAACTCGGTAAAAAGATAAAGGAATTAAGAAGCAATAGAGGTGGTGAATATGAATCTCCTTTTAAAGAAATATGTTTTAATAATTGCATTATTCCCCAAACTACTTCTCCTTACTCACCTCAATCTAGAGGTATTATCAAATGCAAAAACCGAACTCTAAAAGATATGATGAATACTATGTTGATTAACTCTGGGTTACCCAAGAACAAGTGGGGAAAGCATTGATTTATACAAATAATATTCTCAACAAATTAATTCATAAGAAAACAAAAAAATACCCTATGAAATAGGAAAATATCGCAAACCTTCTTACGAATGCTTAAAAGTGTGGGGGTGTCTTGCAAAGGTATTGGTTTCTAACCCTAAACGGGTGAAAATAGTCCTAAAACCATTGATTGTATATTCATTAGTTATGATATCAATAGTAACACATATTGATTCCTTGGGCATAAATCTAAGATTCATGAAATTTATGTTAAATTTATTAGAAAATCAAAGAATGAATCATTTTTTGAAAATATATTTGCTTATAAGAATGCACAAGAAACAAGTTCTCAAAAAAGAACTCTCAAAGCTACGA
This sequence comes from Sambucus nigra, assembly GCA_949130495.1. Taxonomy (NCBI): domain Eukaryota; kingdom Viridiplantae; phylum Streptophyta; class Magnoliopsida; order Dipsacales; family Adoxaceae; genus Sambucus; species Sambucus nigra. The sequence goes on along the minus strand of OX422210.1, from coordinate 573,909,218 downwards.
ATATTTATTCTCAAAATGTCAATAAGGATAATGAGGATGAACCTAGACATAGCAAAATAACTAATCCATCAAAATCTTTCGATCTAGTTTTTCTAACTTATATGTTAGAAGGTGAACCTAGAAATGTCAAAGAGGCTCTGTCCACTCCAGAAGCTTCTATTAGAAGGAAGCTATTAATAGTGATATGGGATCCATTATGCAAAATCATATATGGAAACAAGTGGATCTTACACGAGGAACCAAGTCCTTGGGATGTAAATGGATCTTCAAAAGAAAATTGAAAGTTGATAGATCAATCGATAAATATAAGTCTGGACTTGTTGCTAAAGGATAAAATAAAGTGGAGGGATAGACTATTTCGACACTTATTCACCAGTTATGAGAATTACATCCATCCGAATATTAATTGCAATAGCAATAATACAAAATCTGGAATTACATTAAATTTTTGTCAAAACTACTTTCTTAAATGGTGAATTAGATGAATATATATATATATCCGTGTGTGGAACAACTAGGAGGTTTGAAATCTCTTGAAAATGAAAGAAAAGTTTGCAAGCTTGTCAAATAACTTTACGGTTTGAAACAAACACCTAAACAATGGCTTAAAAAATTTGATAATGTAATGAAATCAAATGGTTCATAATAAAATGAGTGTGACAAATGCATTTATGTCAAAATCACTCAAAGGGAATATGTCACCGTATGTCTATATGTAAACGACATGTTAATCATTGGTTGTGATAATGACATCATTAATGTTACCAAACATATGTTGAATAGCAGATTTGAAATGAATGATTTGGGTCTAACAGATGTTATTTAAGGAATTAAGATTAATAGAACTTTTGAAAGACTCATATTGTCTCAATCCCATTATATTGAGCAAATTCTTCAAAAGTATAATAAATATGAACAGACTTCGGTGACAACACCTGTAGACCCAACTCTTCACCTTAATACAAACAAATATGAAAGTATATCTCAATTATAATATTCTCATATAAATAGAAGTTTGATGTATATGTCAAACTGCACTCAATTGAATATAACATACTCTATAAGTAAGCTAAGTCGATATATGAGTAATGCTGGAAAAAACCATTGGAAGTCCTTAGTAAGAGTTCTTAGATATCTTAGATAATCTTCAAAGGATAGACTAGTCTTGAAAGATATCAATATGTACTCGAAGGATACATTGGCTCAAATTGGATGTATCATTCAAATGATTCAAATTCCACAAGTGGATATGTAGTTACTCTGGAAGGTTCATTCGTATCCTGGAAATCCTCGAAGCAAACATATATTGCAAGATCCACTATGGAATTTGAATTCGTTACTTTACATAAAGCCGGGGAAGAAGAAGAATATCTTCAAAACATCCTAGAGGATATTCCAATTTCATCAAAGCATAATACATTGTTATATTCAATATATGATTGGAAGGGAATATATTAGTAATTATAATGGTATGTTAAGACATATACTTCATCGGCACGAAATCGTTATACAACTGACTTCGAATGTAATTATTTTCGTTGACTATGTAAAGTAAAAGAAAAATATTCCAGATCCACTAACAAAAATTATACATGGAGAGAAAATGGTAAGTTCATCACGAGAAATGGTCCTAAAGCCTGTGAAAACCTAAAAAGAGTCGCCTTAGTGGAAATCCATCCTAAATGACTAGAGATTCTAAGAAATAGGTTCAAATGGACAACGTAATTATGTGTGACTCAACTAGTACTGAGAAGTTAATCATTTCCTCCCATTCTTAAGATAAAGTAGTGTACAAACTATCGCGTGTATTAGGATAAAATTTGTTTTTAATAATTTCTTTATATTATATTGAATATAATGGTCAAGTGGGGTATTATCAAGATACTCTTTATAGGATTCACTTATATGAGTGAGAAGGGACCGTTTCAATGAGAATAAGGAAGGCTAATTTTATAAAACACTCATGAAACAAGGAGGTGTACAAGGCCAAAATGGGCACAACAATGAGAACTAATAATGTTGGAAAGGCATCGTGTAAATTCTAGTATCTTAGATTTAAAAAAAAACAAGTTGATCAATTTAAGACATCGTGTTCATTGGTCGGCAAGTAAACTCGATAGTCTTTCACTAGAAATGATTCAAGGCTACAAGTTATCTTTTCGATGCAATGTCCTTCCTTAATACTCTCTCTATATAATTTCTCTATATTCATTTGATTATTTTAACCTAACTTCCATTCATGCGGGGATTATTGGATAAATTGAATTAAAATATATTTTTTAGCTCTGTTGAGGTAACTTTGAGACTAATTTTAGGTGTGATCCACATGTTATACGTATACCTATGCGATCCTTCTGATCAACCAGTATCTGAATAGGTGGGGTGTTACATTATATTTATCATGAAGACTTATGAGAATTTAACAAATGATGTGTGTAGGCTGAGAAATCATTATACAAATTGATATAAGTTTTCTACCAATGGTATTTTAAGAATACTGTTATGTCATTTGATTAGTATATACCTTAAGGTCAGTTGGAGTAAGTTTATATATTGAATTTCTTTATACACTAGTAATAAAATAGAAAGTTGAGAAAAGATATATTACATATCTTTTAGGAGTATGAAATAATGAGATGACTAAAGTATTATGGGATTATACTTATGATAACTGTTCATTTAAATATGATTAGTATATATACATCGTACTAGATGCATGGAATTGGATCTTGATTAAGTATGTTTATTTTCGCTTAATGTCCAATACTATGAAAGAGTATGAAACAATACAATATTGTTTGTTATGAAAATCCGAGTCTATAGCATACTTTCAGAGTACAATTTTTGGATTATGATTGGAAAAATTATATTAGGACTTTGAGTTGTCGACACTATTAGCATGTCACCGAAGTATTATGATAATGTCATTACAATCTTTTGTATGAAGCAATTTTCGGTACTTTAAATGATCTAGTCACATTAAGATATAATACCTATATGTTAATTGTAATACCCCTTATTTATGAGTAATTATTTTTATACTAATTTGCCTAGTGGGCTAATTTTATAAAATAAAAGAAGTTGAAGTAAATATTACTTAAAGTGATTTAAGAAATAATATTTACTCAGTTTTGCATATTTACTATTAAGTGAATGTAAATAGCATCGCATTATGTTTTGTTGCGTTGTTGTGCCTTAAGTGACAATTATGACTTTTATTCCAAGTGGATCACTATTAATGAATTAATATGACATTGGAACATGAAATAATTTTTGATATCTCGGATGCCAATTTAGAGGGCACAGTTAGTCCAAAAATGGTTGAAATAGTCAAAATAAGTACCAAGTTGTATTTTTGGGTTCCGAGTACTTTTGAGCGGTTATGACTTAATTATATTGTTACGAGTCATTTTAAATGGTGTAGTAGCATTTAAAGTTGGACTTAATGCAATTTGGGTATTTTAGTCTCGCTAGAACATTTATTTCTCATTTATTCCTAAACCTAAAAGAGAGTTACAGAAAGAGAGAGAACTGGGGAGAAAAGAAGAGAAAATAGGAGATTTGTTGATTTGAGCTTGGAAATCGTTGCTACAAATAGAATCCGAGACTACAAATTTAAGGCAACTTTCTAACTTGCAATTATGTATGATTTAGTGTGGATAATTTGTGTTAATGGTTGTGTTTTTGGAGATGTAAACCATTTATGGGTTTTGATGAATTTTGGTTTTTAAACCCTTAAATATTGAATTAAATATGATTTGAGTTGGATTTATTAGTTAGTGGTGGTATAGTTAAGATTTGGGGTTAGTAAGAGTTGATCATGTTGGCATTTGAGGGAAGAAAAATGATTTTTGGTGTATTTAGGGTTCATATAACCCGTAGCCGAAATTGGGCTATCTGACCCAGGCGAATCGATTCACTAAAATGGTAGGCTACAGGTCTGAGTTTGGCGAATTGATTCGGACAGACCGAATCGATTTGGTAAAACAAACAGAAAGATTGGTTCTCTTGACCAAATCGATTCGCTCCAAAGACCGAATCAATTTAGCCAGGGCGAATCGATTTGGAAATCCTGCTATTTTAGGATATTTTTCTAACTTAGTTTTTAACCCTTTTCTTTTAGGTTTAAGGCCTAGGAACCTTCTCTTATAAAGTAATAAAGAGTGCTAGAGTCTTATATTAGGGATATGAATACTGTAGATTAGAAAGGGAGTAATTGGCCTTATTTTGGGGGCTATTTAATAAAGTTAGGGTAGTTTCTTCATTTAGTAAACTAGTCTAGGACTATGGGAAAGTAGGGTTACAAAGTTTTGGACTTTTAGAAATTTGTATGAGGTAAATTACACTTGGTGGCTCATAGGAATGTCGTTAACTCTCGGAGACTAGTATGGGGATAATTAAACGTTGTGGTTTATGTAGTTAAACACATATGGTTTCGGATATATTATAATGCACATTTTAAATTGGCATATCTTGTGAATTATGATCGGCATATACATACCTCTCTAAATATTATCATAAGGGAAGTTAAGCGAATGAGGTGAATTCCCCTGGCTAGTGAATGCAGGGTCAATTTAGTCCTCGGACATAAGACCAATGGTTATATTGTGTTGTTATTTTTTTCAAAGTGAGGGAATTCCGGGTATGGCTATGACTCACTATCGAAGGTATATGGCCACTTCCCACACGACGTGATTTAGGGTGCCCAGGTGGTCTTGGTTATAGGCCCTGGAAGATGATAGCTATTTAGAGGCGCATCCAGTGGGGTGACTCCCAGAAGGATGGTCTTAGAATCATTATATTTTGATTGTAACTATTCTCACGAATGTGGCATTTCATAAATGGCTAATGCATTTATAAATCAACGGTACGGATTAAGTTTACTAATGCGGAATGGAGTTATGAAGTCATATTTTACAAAACTGCAATTTAAGCTTATAAAAATGTAATTTAGTGAATTATCTTGCATTGATGAATAGTTACCACTATAAATGGCATTTCTCTAGGATGTGAACTTAAATGAGAGGTAAGGATTATTGTTATTGTGAAACGCGATTTAAACTTGTTTATGATGTTAGATTCATAACGGTTATGCATTTTTTTCACACGTATATCATATCAAACCGGGCCCTGACCCGTTTATATTTCTCTGTTTTGTATGGATCCTATTTATGCTCAGGTGCTCGATCGTAAAGACGCCCGTGTTAATATCTCCTTCTCAATTTCAGGGATCTACATCATTTTTGCGAATGTTGTAGGATTTTTGCTATAGACGCATCCATCTTTTGTATAATCTAGTTATGACCAGTATGTATATTCAGGCGTGTTGCCCAAATTTTGTACTTACATATAGTGTGATATTTAACTGTAATACTTGGTGTAACCTGTTTGTATTAGTTTGTTAATCGATAACTTATTCGGTTATTATTTTGTATATGGGTTGTTAAACTGTTACATGTTTCTATATATTTATCCACCTTCTTTTTAAATTGGATTGTCGAAATGGTTTTTATTAAACTTGCCAATTAATTTGGCATCCGTTTTCTAAAATAATTGGTGGTTATCTCGTACTACTATTTTCATGACAATGATACTAAGAATGGATCATCTATGATTCCTGTATTTATTGGAGTATGGAGCTGGCCACCTCTTATTTTAATAAGGGGGTGTCACAGATGGTATCAGAGCATCAGGTTCTAGAGTCCTTAGGATCTATGTGGACTTATCATGTTCTACCATAGAGTTCTTTGATATAGAGCCCTACTGTTAGGACTGTTTTGTTTGTGCATGCTTGCGATCTTCTGCTAAGATAAATTATTTTAAATTATATTCTGATCCTGTTGTTTCTTCGTCTCAGATGCCGCCTAGGAGAGGTCGTCGGGCGAAAGTAAATCAAGTTGTTGAGAACATAGAGCCCCCACCACTGCAAGGAACGATAAATGCGGAGGAGGTGGCTAATATTATTACCCAGACAGTTAACGCTGCAATGACTGCTATGGCCCAACGATTTCCCCAAGCCCAACAACCGGTAGCACTGGAGGTTCAAGCCCTTATGGGCCCCTCCGCGTGGGAGACAGTTCGGGAATCTTTATTAAAAGTTCACCCTCCAGAATTTTAGGGTGGCGCTGATGTGATTGTGGCAAATCAGTGGAAGAAAGATATGCAACACCATCTCCGAATGGTGGAGTGTGGCGGAAAACGAAAATAGATTCTCGCGACTTTCAAACTGGTAAGAGAAGCTTTACATTGGTGGGAGTCAGTGACAACTCCGGAGCAGAGGGATACCATGTTTATATCGGACTTCTAGGTATTGTTTGATCGAAAGTATTTTCCTCCCACAATCCAGAAGGAGATGAGGAGAAAACTCTAGGATGTCGTTCAAGGGGAAAGGTGAGTTGCAGAATATGAAGAGGAATTTACGTGTGTAGAGAAATTTGTGCTAGATGAAGTAATTTCGGAGGAGAGGAGGATTGCAAAATTTATCGAGGGTTTGAATTGGAAAATAAGGCAGCGCTTGTTGGTAAATCCAGCTTTGCAAACATTTGGTGACGTGATGAATATAGCCTTGCTCCATTTCCAAGATCACTGTCTTCATGTGAAAGGAAGTAAGAAGATTTTGTATTTGGGTCAATCTAGTAAGCAAGGAGCTAACAGTGCCGGTGGAGCACTAACCTCACCAGAACAGTCGGGAAGTAAATAGAAAGAGAGGGACACCCAGCATGGGGACTCGTCTAAGAAACAACGTTTTGGGGGTTTTAACTTTGGCGGAGGTGGTTTTAGACATGATCAGGGTGCCCAACAACAGCATCAGTTAGGCCAACAGGACCAAGCGAGCAGAGGAAATAATGGAGGCCGAGGCCAGCAGGGCCAAGGCATGGGGAAGTTTTGGAATAATAATCGAGGCTGTTATCAAAAAAATTTGGTGGGCCGCTATTTTCAGTGTGGTGAACTGGGTCACTTCAAGAAATCTTATCCATAGTTGATCGGGGGACAGTTACCTAGGGGTCCTCAACATCAGCAGGCGCATCTACAACCTCTAGCGCCTATTCCATCCGTCCCTCTACAAAAGGGGCAACTTCAGTACGGGCATGTGTATCATATTCAGGATGCTTTACTTCCTCTAGCCCCGCCCGCATCGCCAGCTATTGAGGGTAAGTTTTCCATTCACGGGTATGTGGGTCGAGTGTTATTTGATACGGGCGCAACGTGCTCGTTTATTTCTAGGCATTTTTCTCATTCGACGGGGTTGATTAAGTCTGCGGAGAGTACCTTTACTAGTGTGTAATCTTCCATAGGTGATGGTTCACTTATATTCTTTGTTTGTAAGAGGGTTGGAATAGACCTTGGTAATTTTTGTTTTGAGGCCTATTTACTCGTCCAGGATATGGTCGGGTATGATGTTATTTTGAGTATAGACTGGTTAGTGAAATACCGAGCCATGGTAAATTGTTACGGGATAAGTGTAGTCTTTGCTATTCCGGGGCAAGAAATGTTTTTAGTGGATATGCCTCTTTCGGTGGGAGGTTCGAACACATACTTATATTATATTAAGGAGGAGACTTCACGCGATATAGTCATTTCCTTAGACTCGATTCCCATTGTTAGAGAATTTGAGGATGTTTTTTGGGAGATTATAGGCTTACCCCCAAGTCGTGAGATTGAGTTTGTAATTGATTTAGCACCGGGAACTCGACCGATTGTGAGATCTCCATACCGCATGGATCCGTTGGAAATGAGGGAGTTAAGGGATCAAATTCAGCAACTATTGGAGCAAGGGTTTATTCGGCATAGCAGTTCGCCATGGGTGCTCCTGTGTTGTTTGTGAAGAAGAGAGATGGTTACCTCCGGTTATGCGTTGATTACCGGGAATTAAATAAAGTCGCCATTAAGAACAAATACCCGTTACCTCAGATCGATGATTTGTTTGATCAATTAAGGGGAACGTCGTACTTCTCTAGGATAGATTTGAGGATTGGGTATCATCAGCTATGAATTCGAGAGCAGGACGTGTCAAAGACTGCATTCTTAACTAGATATGGGTCCTATGAGTTTTTGGTCATGCCTTTTGGGCTAACCAATGCTCCTGAAGTATTTATGGACCTTATGAATAAAATATTTCAGGACTTCCTAGACCAGTTTTTCATAGTGTTTATTGACGACATTCTAGTCTATTCTTTAATCGAAGCTGATCATGCTAAACATCTACGATTAGTCCTACAAATGCTACGGGATCATCACTTGTATGCTAAGTTCGAGAAGTGTGGTTTTTGGTTACAGGAAGTGCAGTTTTTGGGGAACATTGTGACAATGAAGGGTATTTTTATAGACCCGAGTAAAGTTGTCGCGGTGAGGGAATGGGGTCAGCCCATGACGCCCACTGAGATTAGTAATTTTTCGGGTTTAGTGGGTTTTTATCGTCGTTTCATTAAAGGTTTTTCCAAGATTGCTATCCCTTTGACGATCTTGACCCGGAAGGGAGTGAAATTTGTTTGGGATGATTCCTGTCAGCTAGCTTTCGACGAGTTGAAGGACAATATAACTTCTGCTCCTGTACTCGCGTTGCCAAGACCGGGAGTGGACTATTTAGTCTTTACTGACACGTATTTACAAGGATTGGGAGGTGTGTTATAACAAGATCATAGGCCCATTTCTTATACTTATCGCAAGCTAAAGCCCCATGAGAAGAATCATCCCATACAAGATTTGGATCTTGGCACGGTAGTGTTCGCCTTAAAGATATGGAGACATTACCTCCTGGGGGAGAGGTTTAGTCTTTTCACGGATCACAAATCGTTGCAATATTTATTCTCATAGAAAGATATCAATATACGACAACGTCGGTGGTTGGAGTTCGTGAAGGACTATCAATTCGATATTCATTACCACCCAGGCAAGGCAAATATGGTAGCGGATGCGCTGAGTCGAAAACCCGCAGGGGCGTTAGCGAATGTATGGAAGGTTAAATGGAAAGAGCTTAGCTAGGTGGATGTTGTAGCAAGGGCATTTATGTCAGTGTTGACCGCTACGCCTGCTATTGTAATGAAAGTCATTAAAGCGCAAGCAAGGGACAAAGAATGCTAAGACCGGGTATGCCAGTTATTAACCTAGGGAACGAAGTCCTACTCTATTAGTTCTAAGGGTGGGTTACATTTCCACGGAAGACTTATAGTCCCGGATGAGGGAGATTTGAGACGTGCTGTTATAACTGAATCCCATGGTTCAAAATTTATAGTACACCCGGGTGGAGACAAAATATACCAAGACATGCGCCGTCAGTATTGGTGGGCGGGTATGAAAAGGGACATCTCTGATTTTTTTCTCAATGTACCACTTGTCAATTGGTAAGGGTAGACCACTAGCGACCAACGAGATTGTTACAACCATTAGAAATACCGGTATGGAAATGGGAGAGTATCTTAATGGATTTCATCATGGGATTGCCGACGTCGTAAAGCGGTCATGATTCCATTTGGGATATTTTCGATCATCTGACCAAGTTGGCATATTTCTTACCGGTATGTACGGATTACAATATGACATGTTATGCCCGGCTCTTTATTACGGAGATTGTAAAACTCCATGGGGTGCTTATCAATATAGTCTCAGACCGACACAAGATTTTTATATCCCATTTTTGGCAAAGTTTCCAAGAATCAATGGGGACCGAATTGAAGTTGAGTACCTCCTACCACCCGCAAACAGATGGGCAGATGGAGAGAGTTAACCAAATATTGGAGGATGTGCTTCGAATTTGCGTACTTGACTTTAAAGGAGGATGGAAGCAATACCTTCCATTCGTCAAATTTTCATATAATAATTCCTACCAATTCACAATAAGTATGGCACCTTATGAAGCATTGTATGGCCAATCGTGTAGATCACCTACTTGTTGGTTGGAAGTAGGAGATAATAAGCTCCTTGGACCTGAAATGATCCAAGATACCTCTTCAAAGATTGAGCTCATTCGAAACCGCATTCGAATTGCCCAAGACCGTCAGAAAAGTAATGCCGACGCGAATAAAAGGCATGTGGAATTGGAGGTTGGAGACCAAGTTTTAGTGCGGGTATCCCCGATGAAGGGTATAATGCGATTCGGGAATAAAGGCAAGCTTGCGTCGCGTTATGTAGGCCATTTTCCCATTGCAAAGGTAGGCCCCGTAGCATATCAACTTGCCTTACCGGAACGCCTACAACAGATTCACGACGTGTTTCATGTCTCATCTTTGAAGAATTATAGAACGTGTGAGGGAGATCAACGACACATTCCTTTGGATGATATCGAATTACAACCCGATATTTCATATGAGGAACAACCGGTTGCTATTTTAGATCACGGAGAGCATAGGCTAAGGTCGAAGGTGGTACCCTTAGTTCGTGTCTAATGTGGACATCACAATGCCGAGGAATCGACTTGGGATCATGAGGACGATATGCGAGAGAAGTATCCGCATCTCTTTTTACAAGGTACGCCTGAATTTTGAGGACAAAATTCCCTTGTAAGGGGGGGGGGGGGGGGGGGGGGGGGGGGAGTACGTAATACCCCTTATTTATGAGTAATTATTTTTATACTAATTTGCCTAGTGGGTTAATTTTATAAAATAAAGGAAGTTGAAGTAAATATTACTTTAAGTGATTTAAGAAATAATATTTACTGATTTTTGCATATATACTATTAAGTTAATGTAAATAGCATCGCATTATGTTTTGTTGCTTCGTTGTGCCTTATGCAACAGTTATGACTTTTATTCCAAGTGGATCACTATTAATGAATTAATATGACGTTGGAACATGAAATAATTTTTGATATCTCGGATGACAATTTAGAGGGCGCGGTTAGTCCGGAAATGGTTGAAATAATCAAAATAAGTACCAAGTTGTATTTTTGGGTTCTGGGTACTTTTGACCAGTTATGACTTAATTATGTTATTACGAATCATTTTCAATGGTCTAGTAGCATTTAGAATTGGAATTAATGAAATTTGGGTATTTTAGTCTTGCTAGAACATTTATTTCTCATTTATTCCTAAACCTAAAAGAGAGAGAGAGAGAGAGAGAGAGAGAGAGAACTTGGGAGAAAAGAAGAGAAAAGAGGGGATTTGTTGATTTGATCTTGAAAATCGTTGCAACAAAGAGAATCCGAGACTACAAACTTAAGGAAAGTTTCTAACCTGCAATTATGTATGATTAGTGTGGATAATTTGTGTTGATGGTTGTGTTTTTGGAGATGTAAACCATTTATGGGTTTTGATGAATTTTGGTGTTTAAACCCTTAAATATTGAATTAGATATGATTTGAGTTGGATTTATTAGTTAGTGGCAGTATAGGAAGGATTTGGGGTCAGTATGAGTTGATCATGTTGATATTTGAGGGAAGAAAAATGAGTTTTGGGGTATTTAGGGTTCATATAACTCGTAGCTAAAATTGGGCTATCTGACCCAGGCGAATCGATTCGCCCCTAGCGAATCGATTCACTAAAATGGTAGGCTACAGGTCTAAGCTTGGCGAATTGATTCGGACAGAACGAATCGATTCGGCAAACAAACAATAAGATTTGTTCTCTTGGTCGAATCGATTCGTATGGAGCGAATCGATTTGCTTCCAAGACCGAATCGATTCAGAAATCCTGTTGTGTTATGATATTTTTCTAACTAAGTTTTTATCCCTTTTCTTTTAGCTTTAAGGCCACCCTAACTTCTCTTATGAAGTAATGAAGATTACTGTAGTCTTATATTAGGGATATGAATACCCTAGATTAGAAAGGGGGTAATTGGGCTTATTTCGGGGGATATTTAATAGAAGTTAGGGTTGTTTATTCATTTAGGAATCTAGTCTAGGACTATGGGAAAGTAGGGTTACATAGTTTTGGACTTGTAGAGATTTATATGAGGTAAATTACACTTGGTGGCTCATAGGGATGTCGTTAACTCTCGGAGACTAGTATGGGGATAATTAAACGTTGTGGTTTATGTTGTTAAACACATATGGTTTCGGATATATTGTAATGCACATTTTAAATTGGCATATCTTGTGAATTATGACTGGCATATACATACCTCTCTAAATGCTATCATAAGGGAAGTTACGCGAATGAGGTGAATTCCCCTGGCTAGTGAATACAGGGTGAATATAGTCATCGGCCATAGGATCGGTGGTTATACTGTGTTGTTGTTTTATTCTAAGTGAGGTAATTCCGAGTATGGTTATGACTCACTGTCGAAGGTATATGGCCGCCTCTCACGCAACGCGATTTAGGGTGCCCAGGTGCTCTTGGTTATAGGCCCTCGAAGATGATAGCTATTTAGGGGCGCATCTAGTGGGGTGACTCTCGGAAGGATGGCCTTAGAATCGTTATATTTTGATTGTAACTATTCTCATGAATGTGGCATTTCATAAATGGCTAATGCACTTATAAATCAACGGTACGGATTAAGTTTACTAATGCGGAATGGACTTATGAAGTCATATTTTACAAAATTGCAATTTAAGCTTATAAAAATGGAATTTAGTTAATTATCTTGCATTGATGAATAATTACCACTATAAATGGCATTTCGCTAGGATGTGCACTTAGATGAGAGGTGAGGATTATTCTTATTGTGAAGAGCGATTTAAACTTGTTTATGATGTTAGCATTCATAACGGTTATGCATTTTGTTCACACGTATATCATATCAAACCGGGCCCTGACCCGTTTTGTATTTCTCTGTTTTATATGGATCCTATTTATGCTCAGGTGCTCGGTCGCAAAGACGCCTGTGTTAATATCTCCTTCTCAGTGTCAGGGAGCTGCATAATTTTTGCGGATGTTGTAGGATTTTTGCTATAGAGGCATCCATATTCTGTATAATCTAGTTATGATCAGTTTGTATATTCAGGCGTGTTGCCTAAGTTTTGTACTTACATATACTACGATATTTAACTGTAATACTTTGTATAACCTGTTTGTATTAGTTTGTTAACCGACAACTTATTTGGTTATTATTTTGTATATGGGTTGTTAAACTGTTACATGTTTCTATATATTTATCCACCTTCTTTTCAAATTGGATTGTCGAAATGATTTTTATTAAACTTGCAAATTAATTTGACATCCGTTTTCTAAAATAATTGGTGGTTATCTCGTACTACTATTTTCACGATAGTGATACTAAGAATGGACCATCTATGATTCCTGTATTTATTGGAGTATCGGTCTAGCCACCTCTTATTTTAATAAGCGGAGTGTCACATTAATGATGAAGTTAGGAACAACAAATGTTAGTTTAACAAATTAACATAAGTGTTAACATAATATGTACACTAATATATGAGCCATCACCCAAAGACATTCATGAAGCTTGCTTAAGATATGAGTGTTGAGTGTAGCCAATTAAGTAAAAGTGTTATGGATTGAGGGTTGCTTAATTATTTGACACTATATTTGATATCAATGAAGGTATATTTTGAACATTAAAACTTTCGTCTTGCAATATTAGTTTACATTCGTGTGAATTGATGAATGTGACATAAATAGTCTCTTATGAGACAATTATGAATCCATAATGACAAAATCCTATTGTTGAATTTATTAAATAAATTATTAATGTTGTAGTATATGATTGGGACGATGCTCTTATATTAACATGGATCGCTATGACCCGCATTAATGTTTTATTTGAATGATGTGTTTATGAAGAACCATTTAAGGATGACTCAGAGTTTATTGCACGCCTTATAATAATTATGGACAAAGTGGGAGACTGTTAGAATTATTTAGTTTTAATAACTCCTTATTGTGGTCCATAATTTAGTAATACTAAGAGTCACATTTGGTTCATTAAAAGGGTGCTCCTAAAGCTAAACCAATAGTTAATTCCGTAATGAGAAGTCTTCTCCCTCCTTATAAATAAGTTGTTAGTTTCATCATTCAAACACACTCAAACACAACCTAACGAAGGATTATGTGGTTTTCTAGATTTTTGAGTCGTCTCCCTACTTATAAATAAATGGTTGGTTTCATCATTCAAATACGCTGAAATGCAACATATTGAAAATATAAGTTAAAGGAGAGAAATAAAAGATTCTCATAGAATGATTTAATTATATTAAAGAAAATAATAAGGACAAATTTGAAAGGGATAGGATACAAGCTTATTCAACCTCTCACTTAATCTCATGAATATTATTAGCATGGATTAAGGTAAATCTTATTTATTAATTTAATTTATAACTTTTGTATTTAAAAATATCGTTTAAATTAAATTTTCTGAGTAGACAATCAAACTGATGCTAAGTTTTACATTTTTCTTTAGAGTAATGCTACATACCCCAAATAACTCCCCCAAATCTCTCCCAAAATGATTTGGGCTTTGTGCCCTGGCGGGACCCGCATCACATGACAATAGATGACAGGCAAGTGAAAGAATGACGTGGCATCCAAGTAGGATTTGGGACAGATTTGGAGGAGTTGTTTGGGACTCAAAACATTTTCCTTTTCTTTATATTTTAGTGGGGCAAATGAGAGAGACGAGGACTGAGTCGGAGGAGAGAGTCAATGGAGTGTCTAATTGAAGTCGGCATATAAGTCAGAAACCATCGTGGCAATTCCACAATTTTACACAATTGAAGCCGGCATTTAGGACTCTCGGAACTCTATTTAAAGACTCTTCCACTTCTACAAATAGCAACAACCCAACCCTACCGAATATTAGAGATCAGATCTTATTTATTTCAATAAGCAATAAAAAAATGTCCAGCGTAAAAGCACTAGTTGAATCACCTGATATCAACACCATCCCTTCAAACTACGCCTATTTCACAGATGCCAATAATTTGAAACCTGCCGCTTCAATTGACGAATTAGGTCAGGATTCAATTCCCGTCATTGATTTTTCCTTACTCACTTCAGATAGTCCTGATCAGCGGACCAAAGCCATCCAGGACCTCGGTAGAGCTTGCGAAGAATGGGGCTTCTTCCTGGTAAATGAAATGCGGGCCATATTTTTATCACATATATATTTATATCTAAGGTATTGTGTTGAACTGAATGTGCATATTTTTTAATGGGAATAGCTGGTCAATCACTTGGTGCCGGAAACACTGGTAAAGAGGGTGATGGATGCGTCTACCGAATTTTTCAATCTGACTGAGGAGGAAAAACAAGAGTTTGATGGGAAACTCCCGTTAGCTCCAATTAGGTGCGGTAGCAGTTTTCATAATGCCAGGAAAGGATCAATCTTAATGTGGAGGGATTATCTTAAGGTTTTTTCCCATCCTAAATTCCACTTTCCCAACAAGCCGGCTGGTTTCAGGTACTAAATAATACCTATCTTATTTGGAGATTCTTGTTTACATGCCATGCCAATTTTATTTTAACTAGCTAACAATGCACAAACGATGAGTGTGCACCGCATTTTAATGAAACTTCCTTACATAAACGCCATAGGTTCAATATTTTTTTCACTTATGATGTTTTCTCAAAACAAATGAAAATATGTAAAAAGAATCTTTATCCGAAAATAGTGTATAATTTTCAGCACAATAAAAATGATCCTTATGAAGTAGACCAAATATTCAATTACTTCTCTATGAATCGTGAAAAAATACCTTTCCATGAAAATCACTATCGAGAAGAAAATGGGTAGCAATATGACGTATGTTTGACAATTTTAGGTTCAACCTAAAGTTATGCCAACGTTCCATAGGAAAACACTTAAATTGGAATTAGTAAGGGTGGTTTTGGAATGTGAACGTAGGACACGGTATCATGGATGCTCGTTTTAAAAAAATAGTAGATACAATGCAACATTTGTTTAGAGAACCTTTGATAAGTTAGAAAAATATTAAGACAATAGTTTGTGTTGACCAAAAAATTGGGCTAGCAGGAGATAGTCCTTTCTCAATAAAAAGTGAAAAAAATATGAATCACATGTCACATCTAAATCTATTTTCCCAATAGAATATAAGTACTGTAGGATCAACTAACACAACAATTAAAATTTGTAGAAGTATGATTTTACTATAAAAAAATATAAAGCCAACCAAACACCCTTTAATAATTCCAATTTTCTTTTCTGCACATGCATATGTTTATATATTTTAATCGAGAAAAATATTGACCCTAGTTTTTGATTGTTGAAGTGACCTTGCATTAGAGTATTGCCAAAAAACTCGCCAAGTTGCATTGGAACTATTTAAAGGGGTATCGGAGAACTTAGGACTGGAAGAATCATATATGAAGAATACTTTAAATATTGATTCAGGTTTACAAGTTTTTGCTGTGAATCTATACCCGTTATGTCCACAGCCTGACTTGGCAATTGGCTTACCCCCTCATACGGATCATGGCCTCCTAACTCTTCTTTTGCAAAATGGAATCGGGGGACTCCAGGTGCAACACAATGGAAAATGGGTTCGTGTGAATGCCCCTCCAAACTCTTTTATGGTTAACGTTGGTGATCAACTAGAGGTAACTATTCTCTATCAATAACTAAGTGGAATAATGAATCAATTTATGCTTGTATGTTTGAATGTTTAATGTATAATTTTGATCATATGTCAGATTTTCACCAACGGAAAGTACAAGAGTTTGGTGCATCAGGCTGTTGTGAATGATAAAGCCACGAGGATATCAATAGCTACTCCCCATGGACCATCAATGGACACGATTGTTAGCCCGGATCCCAAATTTCTAAACGAAGAAACTCATCTACCTGCATATATTCCAATGGAATATAAGGAATACATGGAAAAGCAACAAACCACACCACTTGGTGCCAAACAAATACTGGATCGAGTTCGAATTGCACGAGAGTAGTTGCATGTGTTCCACCGTCATAAGTAATAATATAATTGAGATATGAATAAGAAAAAAATAATACGAGTACGAGCTAGGGCCGCGGTGGGTTATTATTGATTTGTGCAACCAGATGTTATTGTATGCTGCTTTCAAACCATTTAGTAATAAGTATTGCGATTTAAGTATTGGTATCTTGCAATGGATTCCTTGGAATTTTAACTACATATATTTCTTCCCACCACATTTATCACCTGGTATTTCTCAATCATGATTCCTATTCAAGCAATCTCATATTATAGCTTAAAGATATTATTGCGACTGTGGATATGTAATTAAAAAGGCCTTTGCCTCTCCCATCTCTTACATGTATACAAAGTGTCAAATTCATTACATCACCTAGACATTTTCGTCAATTTTATTACATCACCTTTACACTTTTTGTTTGTCTAATATTTTTTTATATTCAGGTATACTTTGGTTGAGAAATTCATTCGGATAGCTTTAATATATATATATATATATATATATATATATATATATATATATATAAGATAATAATAATAATAATAATAATAATAATAATATATACATATGAATTGTACTTGCTTAAGTTGTGATGGGATGATCTCTTTAGAAAGAGTAATTGAAGGACGGTTTACAGAAGGTTTAAAAAATCCTTAGGAATTTTTCTTAAGGAAATGATGTTGTAACGGATGCAGAGGCCCTAGAGGCTTTTGTTTGTTTCAGATTCTCAACATTTTATCCTTTCACGTTTGGTCTACTGAAATAATGGATTAATAATATTACATGACAATGAGTAAACTTAATAATAATAAATTGCTAATGAGGGATTTATATTAAGCTAGGATAAATTTGACCTTTATTAACTCCTCTGATATTGGGAACATAGGCTACTGTGTTTGCTCCATTGTATCGATCATTTCCTTTCAGGGAGATAAAAGACTGGAAGATGAAAGAAGGTAGGACGAAAAAAAAGGCATAAAAGGAGTTCTTTAATAGAAAGGGAAAATAGTGGAGGAAAAAAAAACCTAGTAGATTGTGAGAGATGTCACTTAAAATAAATTAATTGATTGTATTTTTGCAATACTAAAAAATATTAATTGATATTATATGGTATCTAATGTTATAATTATGGGCAACTAATAACGATATATGATGTCCAACATGTTAATCCACATGTGAGGAAATTGATAATTATATATGATGTCTAGTCAGCTGAGACACACGAGCATTGCACATTTGAGCATTGTTTGTAGTTACACTTTGGATTTCTAACTTTGGATTATACCATAGTAGATGTAATACCCCGCCCCAAGAAATATATGTTTTCATAATAAATTGGGTATTTTACTCGAGGAAATTTTCGATAATTAAACGCATCAATGAACAGTTGGGATTACACATAAAACGACGTATTTCAAGTAATGTTTTGGATCGTCTATTTTGCATAGGGGCACATGGGGATGCGTGGCACGCATATTAGTATGATTTGATTGGTAACACGTGGAGTAGAGGAACACGATCGTTAGTAAGTTACGTATGTAAATATGTGAAGTAGAAAATCCAGCCGGTGAGTGACTCGTTTAATTGTAACCTTGCGCAATTTTTAGAGGATTCACCAAAGGGGTAAAACAGTTTAACTCAATGGTTGGAGTATCAATATATGGATCTTGAATACTAGGGGGTTAAAATGAAATAGAGTATACTTTTGTCAAAAGTGTCGATTGATGTCTTCTGAAACTCGAATCTATAAAAACATTTTTATGTTGTTACTATATGATTTAATGAGTTGTTGATTCACGGACAACTTAAAACCTGGTATGAAAATATTTTGAGTTGAGGGTCTTCCCATTTATGCCTAAGAGGCTAATAGTTTGATTATGAAAGAGAGAGAAACTGCAGGGGGACCATTCACACTTAACCCATCAGATTTTCTAAGTCTTTCTCTCACTAACTTGGGGCTCCCATGAAGGAAAACCTTTTGTCCCAGATGATATCCACGCTCGTCCCACACTTCTAAGCTTTTATCTTTCCATTAAAGACTATATTTAAGCGTCCAAATACACATATAAACCCTAAATGGCCTTGTTAGGGTGTAGAAGGTTTGGTTCTTGATTTTTTTGGAGGGTGCTTGACGAAGGTTCTTAATGATTGAATGTGGGTTTTCCATAAAGATGAGGTGTAGATTCCTTAGAACCCCATTGAAGCAAGTTGAGAGGAAGATTTTAGTAACCCCAGGAGGCCACCTTTGGAGGTGGGGGTTGCTCCTCCTAAACCACCTTTCCTCCACCATTTGAAGACCATTAAAGTGGGAAAGCTATCATTGGTTTAGGATTAAGTTATGTTAATCTCCAGTGTGTTATTTACATATATTAGGTTTAATATGTGTAGGTTTGTATTCATGATCTATCTAGATACTATTTTGCAATTTTATGTGGAAATGGGGTTGAAAGAAAGGATTTTCAAATGGGTCTAAATGATGAAGACATTTTAGAATATTAAAGTTAACTTCTTATGAACTAAAATGTTTGCAAATGATGTATGTACACTTGAAAATGTGATTTTCATTAGTATAAGTAGTTAGGCATTGTTGAGCCATTTATGAATTTTCCTATGGGTTTCCAACACTGTGAATGAATGTGAAAAAGGGGGGTTTCACATAAAAAGTCTTTAGTTTTATTAAAAACTTATTTTGTGGGGGGAAAGCTTAAATATATGAAATTAAAAGTCTTCCCATCAACTCTGTGGCTTAAGAGTTAAGATTAAAGTTAAGAAGAGTAATTGTGTAAATATTGAAAAAATAGGTTTTCAACTGAAAATTCCCATTAACAAAGTGCGTGTGGCTAAAATGAAAGAAATTGGGACTTAATATGTAAAAGGTTACATTTATGTATTAAAAGGGTGTAAAGTCACAAATATGAATAATGTGTTACTTATGGTATGTTGAATAAATATTAAAAATGGTTAAATGTCATTTAAGGGTTAGGTTGGAAACTTAATGACCATTTTTGGAAGGAGACACTTAGTAAAGGATTAAATTGCAAGTTTTGGCCATTAAAGGGTAAATTGGCAAATTTATTTGAAGTGGAGCGTTTTTATAGAATAAAATATTAATGAATGGTGTTACACTAATATGAATGAAATTGGCATAAGTCCTGAAACGTAAATGATTTTTGGTGTGAAATCAACGATTAAGCGTGAAAGAAAAGGACTCAAAGGAATTAAATGATTTTCAAAGTGTAACACAAGTTGGGGTGGAACCCCGGGTTTTATCTTCAGTTGGGTAAAAGGAAAGGTGGAATAATGTGGATATTTGTAAAATGTTAGAACACATTAAAAAGGGAACTCAGATGACTCCGAGAAAAATTAAGGAGGGTCCGGAGCCATGGAGTGAAAGACTCAAAATCACTGGTAGAGCATATGGTTCACACAGCTGACGGTGTGGAACCTGTTAAAGTATGTGATTTTTGAAAGATTTCGAGAAACGGATAAAGGAATAAGGAACATGTCAAGAAATGGGTTATGTGGTTAAATAAGTTAAGACAACCTAACTTGAAATAATTAATAAATGTTCCAGTAAATGTAAATTGGACAAGTAAATGTGAAGTTGATTAATGTCCATAAGATAATGAAAAGAGTAATTTCGATAAAAAAAAAATGGCTTTCGATCCGACATAGTGTAGTTGTTGAAGCTATTAACCACATGTGTTAAATAAAGGGATAAAAATATCAAATGAGATAAAGGAAGTCTTTTATAATATTAAGGTGAATTAGTCTGGATAAATAAGGTTTTTCGAAAGTAAAAATGTTTAATGTATTAAGTATATATATATATATATATATATATATATATATATATATATATATATACACACACACACACACACACACACACACACACACACACACACACACTAGGGTATGCCCGTGCCTGAAGGCACGATGCAAATTTTTGAAAGTGTACATCGTTGATTGGACTATACATCGCATTTAGTTTGCAATAGATAAATAATTTTTTTAAATAACCAATTGTACAAACCTATTAGTTTAAAAAAATTGGATTTTTTTATATACATACACCTTGTTTATGGATATAAATACATACACCGTGGTACGAACCTATTATGTCAAAAAGTTTTTTTACAACACATAATTGTAAACAATTTTAAACATTATATGCATGCTCGTGCCTAATGTCACACAGATAATTTTCTACCATATAAAGTTGTGCAAAGTCATGAAATTTTACAATATAAATAAGCTTAAAAAACTCAACTTTTTTGGAAAAAAATTCCTTTATTTATACAACTCTCCACACTATTTAATAAATAAAAGGCTAGAGCAACAATATCAATAGTCCATTCACGACCTCGAACTAAAATCAATATTCCATAAAAAATATTGCATGTGTAAACAATTTAAGTCAATTTTTCTTACATCACACATGTTTAAACATTTTTTAAAAATTTGGCCAATTTTACTTTTTTATATAGAGCTATCCACCATATTTAAAAAATAAAAAATACTCCAATAATAATATTAATAGCATGTCTACGACTTCATATAAATAACATAATAGACAATAAATACTAATTTAAGTCTTACGCTTCTACTTTACAACAAAAATGTGTAAACAATTTAGAAACTTTGGGCAGAATCTCCTTTGTTTATAAGATTACTCACCCTGTTTAAGAAATAAAAAATACGCTAGCACCACTATTCAATCCCAAGAACATAGACATAAAATATGGAACTATATTCAACATTTAATTTTTAAAGTCATAAATACACATTACAAAAGAACTCAAATAAAATAAATGTACGTGATACGACGCAAATATTGCGTATTTCACCCGTTAACCTACGTGTTATTAGCCCCCTAGGGTATCTTAATCCCAATACTTATGCTCGTTAACCAGACAACCTAGAATTTCTCTATATATACATTCTTTGTAGGGGTTAATTGAGCTTTTGTAGGTATTTGGATGCTTAGTATGAAGTTCGGACGCTTTTCGGAAAATTTCATTGACTTTTGCAGCTTCGGGGGCATTTTAGTAATTTCAAAATTTGGGTTTGAATCCCGAGCTCATCACAGAAGTTGAATCCCTTTGATTTCTCTTCGCCTAGCAGCCGACGGTGCATGGTTTCGAGTTGTATCAAAGGAGTTATGTCATTTTTGGATGGTTTTTACTTCAAATTCACACTTAAGGCCAAATTCAAGGGCATTTTTGTCATTTCATAATTTAGTTTTTTGGCTTATTGTCTTTTTGGATGTTGTATTCTTATTATTATCTTCGCGTAGCCTCCGACCGTGCCTAATTCCGAGTTATAACGAAGAAGTTATGGCATTTTCCGTAACGTTGAATAAAGCTGCAGATTGCAGACATATATGTACCGAATCGATTCGGACACCCCAAATCGATTCGTCCGAATCGATTCAGACACTCCAAATCGATTTGATTTGCACCAGTGTGATCTGTTCCCTTTGACCAAATGGATTCGGACACCCCAAATGGATTCGGTCCTGCAGATATTTTTTTGTTTCTTCTTAATTTAGAAGTTTGCCGTGGGATATTTTGTATATAAATACACTCTCTCTTCATTTTGAAGATATCTCCACTTTGTCTTAGATTTTAGGGTTTGTAAACTTGGGAGATTCGCCCTACTCCTCTCTTGTACTCTTTATTTTGTAAGTTGTACCTTAACTTTTATTACATTAATTTAATTGTCTTCCTTAATTTCCATGCTTTCATTTACTTTCTTGCCTAGATAAATTTATTTCTTTCTTAATTAGTTTATTGCTTTGTTAATTAGTTTCATTTATGTCGTGACCTTATATAAATAGGGTAGGGGTTGTGTTCCGCCATTTACGGTTTGGACCTCGAAAGTTAGGTTTTGTGTAAAATTGCATTTAATTGAAACCTCGCGTATTAAAGTCGGATTATTATGCGTTTAACTTTCTTTGTCACGCAACGTTAGTGTTTATAGCGATATTTCGAATTTAATCCGCATGTGACCATTTTACGTTAAATGTTTAATCTCGCAACTTTGGATTAAATTCCTTATTATGTGATGTTTATGCTTAATTGAAAATGCTCAATTAAATTACTTTCGAGCTAGAATCTTGATTAGTAGTTGTTTTGATCTGTGTGGTAGGATGCGATCCTGATCCTCGCTTTACTTTTGTATAGGGTAACTTATTCTTTTCTTTTTCCACCATACCCACAAATTACCTTTTCTTTTATTTATTTTACACTTTTATTCTTGAAGTTTTAAAGTAATTAACATCTAAAATTTAATCACTCCCTGTGGATTTCTTACGATACCCGACTTACCGCTGTGCATGCCTCGCAAGTGTAGTAGTAGCTTGGGTTTTTACATGTAGAACGGGAGCCAAAATCAACGACAGTGTCCTTACACGAACACTCGGTTTTCCTCGCATAAAAATGACGTCATTTTCGGGGAGTGTGTTTCATTCATATTTGTATTCTTTATTTTCCCCTTTCTTTTTGACTTGTGCTAGATTGTTTTGAGAAATTGAAATCTCGGTGCTTGTCGCTTTTGTTGAATAGCTTATTTTGAAATGTCTCTCTATTACTCTTTAGATAACCTTAATTGTAATGAGAATAGTGTTCTAAGTTATACTCCCAAAACAATGAGAGAATGCTTACAAATTCTTGAAGATGAGCGCATTGAGCGTGAACTTCAAGAGTATGTAAGTGATATCATCACCTTGTGAGGGTGATTTGGAATGCCGGGAATCCGTTAGCTATGAGCAACCCGCACAAGAAGATGTAATGTCTTCTTGTTCGTTTGATTATGAGTTAATGATTAAGGAAATGAATGACCAATCCGAAAGTTCTCAAGCTTGTTTTTTGGAAAATGATGCCAAGATCGATGAGATTATTTCTTTACAAAATCGTGTCGAGGTTGAAACTTGCGTTTCATCTCCACCCCTTTTTGTTGAAGAAATCATTGAGAGTGAGCCAAGCTTTAGCACTTTCTATTTTCAACCTCTTATTAATTCTTCCGATTGTATTGAGGTTGTTGGTCCTTCTTTTCCTTTACTCCCTACTGTTCCCAAACAATTAAATTTATCACAAGAATCGATTGAAAGTCTTGAGTACTTTGACCTGATTCTTGAACGAGTATGTTATTTTGAGATGCCTCATCTCATGGGCTTTTCACTTGAACTTGCCCCACTTACCCTTCCAATTGAAGAATCTTGGAAATGTGATTTTGATTTTTCTCAGACTAATGTAGTCTTGTCCCTGTAGTATCCAAATGCCCTATCGTTCGGCCAAAATTTCAAATTGGCGATGGTTCACTTTTTTCACCACCCATATGACTTCCGTTTTTCAAACGGAATTCCTATTTTTTGGGAGGCATGTTCACTTTGGAGGGTCCACCGTTGATCTTTCAAAGTCAAATCCCTGTTTGGGTGGACCCTCAACTATTTAGACTTCTAGTGTACAGTTAGTGTGTAGTCTATATAGTAGGTTGTAAATAGTTAGCTTTTTAATTTTCTTTCTTACATTTTTATTTAGTATAGTGTAATTAGTTAACTTTTTGATATTTGTTTTTGCTATGCTCGGTACTAACTTGTTTTGTAGATTTCATTGGACTCGTGCTTATGGAGATCGCTCCAATTTTGGGTAATATCGTTCTTTCTCTCTCTGTGTTGTGTTCTTAATGTGCATTGAGGACAATGCAACATTTAAGTTAGGGGTGTAGGATATTCTATCCATTTCATGTGTAGTCCATTTATTTTCTTACTTGTTAGTTACTCAGTATGCCTTTTTGTGAAAATTTGAAAATTTTCAAAAATATTTTTGTTCTTTTTTCTCCTTTGTTGGGAATTTTGCCTTGTTTTCGATGATAAATTTCAATAATTGTTCGATCCAATAGAGAACCCAATGATGCATGTTCTCGATTTTAGAAGTTATTAGACTTTAGTCCTTAAATTATTGATATTATGAATAACTTCATGAATTAAACTTTAATCCCACGAGCACATGCACTTTTATTGTTATATTGATTTGGTTTAAGATTTTTATAACTCGGTAATCTTTTGTTGCATTGTATATACTTACACCCTTTTAGCTTTGTACCTTTCGTCGTTTGTGAGTGTATACACCATTCTTTCCTCTTTAAAAATGTTGAATTCGTCGATAATCTTACTATTCTTTCATTTGGCCGTTCATTAATTGAGTTCATACTTGAAATGTGTTACTTGATCATGATTTTCATATATTGTTTTGACTCGAGAATTGCGTAAACTTTAGGAAATGATCATAGGCAATCTTTGTTATATCACCCATATTAGCCTTAACCTCACCTTATTTTTCCCTAGTCAACCTTTTTGAGCCTAAATATAGCCTTTCGTTTCATCACCCAAAATCCCATAACCAACTCAAAATGGGAGTTATACACCATACATATTACCTTACATACCTTTGTTTGGAATAATACTTGGGATTGAATGATGTTATTTTAGTGTGGTTGCAATTTAGGCATATGAAAAGAGTGAGAAAAGAAATAAAAGTAGTGAAAAAGAAAAGAAAAAGAAAAAAGCAAAAAGGAAACAAAAGAAAGAAATTATAAAAAGAAGAAAAGAAAGAAAAGAGAAAGTTGTATATTGTGTATAGTTCAATAAGCTTTGATTACTCTTTACCATGCCGCTGTTGCTGATGATGATATTTCTAATTACCATGCCGCTTATAATTAGATTAAGGCAATGATGATGATGATATTTCTAATGAAATTTATTGAAGCAAAAATATTTTTGATTGAATCAAACGGATCAATGAAAAATTCATATGCACTATTTGACTATAAACTTAATAAATAATATTTATTGGTAAAAATCCATTGAATTATTAGTCATTAAGTATGAAAATGTTTTAAACGTTTAAAAGGATGAATGAAAAAGAAAGGTATATAATGCGTGATTTATTAAAGTCAGATACCATCGTGGCAATTCCATAATTACACAGCACCCTCGGAACTCTATTTAAAGACTCCTCGACTTCTACAAATAGCAACAACCCAACCCCACCGAATATTAGAGATCAGATCTTATTTATTTCAATAAGCAATAAAAAAATGTCTAGCGTAAAAGCACTAGTTGAATCACCTGATATCAACACCATCCCTTCAAACTACGCCTATTTCACAGATGCCAATAATTTGAAACCTGCCGCTTCAATTGACGAATTAGGTCAGGATTCAATCCCCGTCATTGATTTTTCCTTACTCACTTCAGATAGTCCTGATCAGCGGACCAAAGCCATCCAGGACCTCGGCAGAGCTTGCGAAGAATGGGGCTTCTTCCTGGTAATTGAAATGCGGGCCATATTTTTATCACATATATATTTATATCCAAGGTATTGTGTTGAACTGAATGTGCATATTTTTTTATGGGAATAGCTGGTCAATCACTTGGTGCCGGAAACACTGGTAAAGAGGGTGATGGATGCGTCTACTGAATTTTTCAATCTGACTGAGGAGGAAAAACAAGAGTTTGATGGGAAACTCCCGTTAGCTTCAATTAGGTGCGGTAGCAGTTTTCATAATGCCAGGAAAGGATCAATCTTAATGTGGAGGGATTATCTTAAGGTTTTTTCCCATCCTAAATTCCACTTTCCCAACAAGCCGGCTGGTTTCAGGTACTAAATAATACCTATCTTATTTGGAGATTCTTGTTTACATGCCATGCCAATTTTATTTTAACTAGCTAACAATGCACAAACGATGAGTGTGCACCGCGTTTTAATGAAACTTCCTTACATAAACGCCATAGGTTCAATATTTTTTTCACTTATGATGTTTTCTCAAAACAAATGAAAATATGTAAAAATAATCTTTATCCGAAACTAGTGTATAATTTTCAGCACAATAAAAATGATCCTTATGAAGTAGACCAAATATTCAATTACTTCTCTATGAATCGTGAAAACATACCTTTCCATGAAAATCACTATCGAGAAGAAAATGGGTAGCAATATGACGTATGTTTGACAATTTTAGGTTCAACCTAAAGTTATGCCAACGTTTCCATAGGAAAACACTTAAATTGGAATTAGTAAGGGTGGTTTTGGAATGTGAACGTAGGACACGGTGTTATAAAATAGTAGATACAATGCAACATTTGTTTACAGAACAGTTGATAAGTTTGAAAAATATTCAGACAATAGTTTGTGTTGACCAAAAAATTGGGCTGGCAGGAGATAGTCCTTTCTCAATAAAAAGTGAGAAAAATATGAATCACATGTCACATCTAAATCTATTTTCCCAATAGAATATAAGTACTGTAGGATCAACCAACACAACAATTAAAATTTGTAGAAGTATGATTTTACTATAAAAAATATAAAGCCAACCAAACACCCTTTAATAATTCCAATTCTCTTTTCTTTTCTGCACATGCATATGTTTATATATTTTAATCGATATAAATATTGACCCTAGTTTTTGATTGTTGAAGTGACCTTGCATTAGAGTATTGCCAAAAAACTCGCCAAGTTGCATTGGAACTATTTAAAGGGGTATCGGAGAACTTAGGACTGGAAGAATCATATATGAAGAAAACTTTAAATATTGATTCAGGTTTACAAGTTTTTGCTGTGAATCTATACCCGTTATGTCCACAGCCTGACTTGGCAATTGGCTTACCCCCTCATACGGATCATGGCCTCCTAACTCTTCTTTTGCAAAATGGAATCGGGGGACTCTAGGTGCAACACAATGGAAAATGGGTTCGTGTGAATGCCCCTCCTAACTCTTTTATGGTTAACGTTGGTGATCAACTAGAGGTAACTATTCTGTATCACAAAGATCCTCATAATTCTCAAAGCGTATAAAAATAGGACACTCTAAATAATTTTATAAATTTAGTCCATGTACTAAAAACACCATGAAAAATGTTGAAAAGTGGTGCCGCTGACGCGAACCAAAAAAATGAACTCCTAACTCTAAAGGGACCGCATAAATAAATGTTATTTTATCACACGGACTAGATTTATAAACTTGAAAAACATTGTCCTAAAAATTCAATTATAGAAAGAAACATTTACCTTAGTTCTCTAATAACTAAATGGAATAATGAATCAATTTATGTTTGTATGTTTGAATGTTTGATGTATAATTTTGATCATATGTCAGGTTTTCACTAACGGAAAGCATAGGAGTTTGGTGCAGCAGGCTGTTGTGAATGATAAAGCCACGAGGATATCAATAGCTACTCCCCATGGACCATCAATGGACACGATTGTAAGCCCGGATCCCAAATTTCTAAACGACGAAACTCATCTACCTGCTTACATTCCAATGGAATATAAGAAATACATGGAAAAGCAACAAACCACTCCACTTGGTGCCAAACAAATATTGGATCGAGTTCGAATTTCACGAGAGTAGTTGCATGTTTTCCACCATCATAAATAATTATATAATTGAGATATAAATAAGAAAAAAATAAATACGAGTACGAGCTAAGGGTTATGTTGGGGTGGGTTGTTATTTACTGGTGCATCCGAATGTTATTGTATGCTGCTCTCAAACAATTTAGTAATAAGTTTTGCGATTTAAGTATTTGTATGTTGCACCAAATTCCTTGAAATTTTAACTACATGCATTTGTTCTCACCACATGTATCACCTGGTATTTCTCAGTCATGATTCCTAGTCAAGCCAATCACATGTTGAAGCTTAAACAAATTGATGCGAGTGTGGATAAGTATTTTACAAAAGGCCTTAGCCTCTCCCATTTCTTACACATATACAAAGAGTCAATTTCATTACATCACCTTGTCATTTTCCGTTTTTCTAAATATTTTTTATATTTAGGTATAGTTTGTGTTATCAATTCACATGGACCTCTTTAATATATATATAAATAAAAAAAAATAAAAAAAACAATAATAATATATACATATGAAGTTTAATAGCTTAAGTTGTGATGGGATGACCTCTTTAAAAAGTGTAATTGAAGGAGCGTCTACAGACAGTTTCAAAATTGTTTAGGATTTGTCTCAAGGAAATAATATTATAGCGGATGCAGAGGCCCCGTAGGCCTTTGTCTGTTTTGGATTCTCAATATTTTGTCCTTTCACGTTTGGTCTAATGAACCAATGGACAAATAATATTACATGACAATGAGTAAACTTAATAATAATAAATTGCTAATGAGGAACTTATATTAAATTAGGATGAATTTGACCTTAATTAACCTCTCTAATTCTAGGGACATAGGCTACTGTGTTTGCTCCATTATACAGATCACTAGTTTTTAGCCCCGCGCGATGCCCGGGTGCTTTGAATTTCTTGTTATACAATGTAATGCAAAAATACTTATAAAAACAGAAGTAAAATATATAACGTTCAAAGATCAATTTTATATTTGTGTGATACATGAATTTAATGTAGAAAAAGTTATAAAAGAATAACGAATATATGTATTTCATTTGTAGAATATTAGATGTCAAATAAATATTTACATGTAAAAATGAAATGTAAAAGAAAAATATTTAATGATGAAATAAGGGGAATTAGGGAAACAAAAATAATAAAACACACACACACACATGTATATATCTTAAAAACTATTTTATAAATATAAATTATTTTTTAAAACAATACTTTTTTATAAAAATATAAATATATAATCTTTTTTCATTAAGCTATAGTGTTAACATTTTTTTATAATTTTTTTACAAAACTTGATTTCATAAAGATAAGCATAAAATGTTTTATTATGTATAAAAATTGTATTTTTATAAAGTAATTTCTAAAAACTCTAGTTTTTAACTTCATTTCTTTACAAAAATTGTGTTTTAAAAGGCTTTTTTATAAATATAAATATAAATATAAATATAAATATAAATATTTTTAAGATAAAGATGTTTTTATAAAGTAATGTTAACGATCAAAATCTAATATAAATTGTACATTTTTTTATAAAAATATTTTTTTTAGTTATATACAAAAATTATTTATTATAAAATATTTTTTATAATGAAATGTATAGTTTTCTTAAATGGTTTATAAAATTTGTACTTTATAAAAACAGATTATAATTACAAAACATAATTTATGTAAAGAAAAGAAATTAGAAACTCTTTCGTATTTAATAAAATAATTTATACTTATCTTTATAAAATTAACATTTGTAAAAAAATGTTTTTATAGAAAAAAGAGTTAAAACTAAAGTTTTTATAAAAAAAATAATTTGTTATTTATATTTTTACCAAGAGAGTTGTTTTAGAAAAAATTATATTTATAAAATAATTTTTCAAAAAGATTGTATACATATATATTATATTTACGAAAGTTGGAAAAATTCTTTTAAATATATATATATATAAATATATATATATATATATATATATATTTATATATATATATATATATATTAAAAAAAATAAAAAGAGTCTTGCATTTATTAGTGTGTACGCATGGCACAATAACATAAATAGTTAGAAGCAAATGTATTTGTGTGAATGAATATTATATATATGGCCATTTACAACATATTGAAATTATAAAATATGTTATTATGTGACCGGTGAATCTTTATTTAAGACAATGAATTAATTTAAACCTTTTGAAGTATAAAACAATAAAATTCATACAAATTATGAAATAATATGACACTTCAGTAGTCCAGCATTTAATTAAAATATCAAATATTAAAAAAAGATATACCAAGTTCTATAACTCTTTTTATATTGCATGTTATTATTACGTATTGAGTTAATTATTTTTTACTTCCGGACTTAGTTATATGATGCAACATTACCTAAGAAGAACCTTGCAACAACGTATCTATATTTTTTCTTGAGAAACTTTACATGGACCGCATGCACCTCTTTTTTTTAAAGCTTCTTACCCCTACAGTTTTTAACTTTTAATATTAAAATAGTTTTTATATTTCTTTCGTTCATATAAAAAAAGTTTTTTATATTAAAAAAAAAAAACAGTCTTTATATTAAAAAAAAACAATTTTCCTGAAAATATTAGGCTCCTAGTATTGTATTCCTGTTGCTGTTGGTTGTCTAGTATTATTGTTATAAAAAGTTGGAAAATCTTAAAGATTTTGGAACGTTAAAATGTTAGTTTTTACTTGAAATGTTAACAAATTATAAAATGTCAAAATGTTTAACTGTTAGAAAGTTGGGAAATCTTTAACTGTTAGAAAGTTGGCAAATCTTAAACACTTTTAAAGACTTTTGAATGTTAAAATGATAACAAATTTTAAGACTTTGGTTCATTTAAAACGTTAATTGTAAAAGGGTGTTTGGAAAATGACATTTATAAATGGGGCTTTGTAAACTTAGGACCTATTGTAATATGTATTTTAGAAATAGGACAACAAACATTTTATTTATGGTTTTAATCCCTATTTTTGAATAAATTTGCTGACGCAGACCCATATTCATAAAACGTCAACCAATCACAGCATGCCACGTGTCCCTTTAATTTGAAAAGAGGGACTAAAAATGATAACAAAATGTTTGTTGTCCTATATCCGTAATCAGTATTATTTTAAGTCCTAAAACTACATAATCTATTTATAAATGGTAAAATGTTTAAAAGTAAACTGTTAAAGCTGGCGGGTCTTCGGGACGGGTCTTAGGATCCTTAATAGATCCGGGTCTGGATCCATTTATGTAGATCCGACGGGTAATCGGGTAAGACCCGATCCGTTAAAAAGTTACCCGACCGGATCTGGATATACCCTTATCCGATCCAGACCCGATCCGTTTACAACGCTACCTCCACGTATGTTTTATATGTGCATGAAAATCTACTTCAACTTGCGTAAATTATAAAATAAAAAAATTACAACATTTTATAGCCTTTTATCTCATACCTAACTAAATAATTAATCTGCGCTTGATTTCGGATTGGAATTTTGATGATTCAAGTGAAGAAAGAGTAAGCCTATCTATTTCTGGCTCTAAGACCAGTAGTTCTAGAGGTCGACTCGGTTCGTTCAAGTTGAGTCCGCACCAGCGGCACTAATTAATCGCGATATTTTATTGAAAAAAATATCGTCATTAATTTGTGCCGCTGGCGCGGCGGACCCACATTCCCGGACCAAAATCATTTGTTGAATGTGGATCCGCGCCAGCGACACTAATTAATCGCCATATTTTTTTCAATAAAATATCGCGATTAAATAGTGTCGCTGACGCGGACCACATCAGTTGTTTATTTTAATAAAAAAAATTTAATATTAATAGAAAAACTGATTTTTTTATGTATAAAAACTGTTTTTTTAATTTTATAAAAAACGGTTTTTTTTATTTAAAAAAAATATTTTTTTTATATATAAAAAACTCTTAAAAAAAGAATAAAAAAATAAAAATGCGGTCCCTATGTGATTCTACATGCGGTTCCTCTCTTTTTTTTTTTTATAAAACCAATAAGAACAATTTAAAGTAATAAAGAGGCTTTATATAGTCCAAGATGTATTTGTCAGTCTAATTACTTTTACAAACTAATAATTCAAGTTTGGCCAATACATGCATAGAAAACAATGAGATACCTGTCGAAAGCTTTATATTGTCCACCAAAATCCAAAGAGATACCTGAGTTGAAAAAAAGGGATTCAACTTGAATCATTAGATACCTGACCTCTAATGATAACGAAACTATATTGATGAAGAAATAATGAGGAGAAAAAGAGACTAAAATCCAAAGGGATACCTGAGTTTAAAAAAAGAAAATAAATTCATTTCCTTTCCCGTGAAAATAGAGAGGCGGCATGTGCATACATAACCCTTTTGGTAAAAACAGAGTAAATGTGGGTTTGACGTTTCATAAGATAGAGAGACGTACAAAGGGTGCATACATAACCCTTTTGGTAATGACCCTTTCAGTCCCCTAGCCTAATTAAATGTGGAGTTAACAGGGACTTTTGGTTGCCTTTGCAAAATACTCGTAACCTTGTCTTGGGGTTTGTGAACGTAATCAATGATGTTGCATCTTTAGAGATGCAATCAAAAGAGATGAAGAGTTTTGAATATGAATGGGGTGGATTTCGAGGGGCTGAAATCAAAAAGTTTGGGCCGGTGTTCTTTTCGAAAGGTAATAAATTGAGTAAAGACGAGGGTGATAAATGAAAAGGGTGAGAGGAGTAAATGAAAGCCACGTGTTATTGTAAATCAACATTTAATATAGAACAGGTGTCAATTCTCTCTAAAGAGACATCAAAATTATATTATGTTATTAGATTTCCTTTTAAGGAGAGAAAAGACAGAAAGATGAAAAGAAGGTAGGACGAAAAAAAAAGTCATAAAAGGAATACTTCGATAAAAAATGAAAATAGTGGAGGAAAAAGAAGACCTAGTAGATTGTGAGAGATGTCACTTAAAATAAATTAATTGATTGTATTTTTGCCATACTAAAAAATATTAATTGATATTACATGTAATCTAATGTTATAATTATGGACAATTGATAATAATATATGATGTCTAGCCAGTTGTACACACGCAATTGGTAATCATATATGATGTCTAGTCAGTTGATACACACACGCATTGTATGTTTGAGCACTATTTGTAATCACACTTCGGAAGTCTATGCTTGGATTATATCATAGTAGAACATATTCTTACTCACCAAACCACTTTTGTATAAAGTTAGCTTAAATGTTTTGAAAAGAAACTAACCTTTCCACCTCCACCAGTGAGCATCAACTATGATCGCAATAGTGGTTTGTATTAAATTAAAAGAATTTTTTCAAGAAAAATATATGAACAAGAACCACATCACCTTGAAGCATCATTAGAAAACTATTAAAACTATACGATAGAAAATTAGGCTAGCAAGTCTTCTCCAATGGAGTGTAATAATTACGCTTAATAAAACGAAGAAGGTTGTGTAGATATAATCATAGGACACAACAATTGAATAATTATGGCCAAAATGAGGTACTCAATTTGTAGACACCCGTCTCGCTCCCCTAGAGTGTAGAACAATCATAACATGTAGGGTCGCCTTGGATAAACTATGTAAGAGTATAATATCTTCAATGTGATCTACAGAATAGATTGTCCAATCCCTTGTCAAAATATTATTTCAGTCATTATATAAGAGGTCTAGAGAAAGATTCATCAATTAAAACCCGGATTCACTCATGCTTAACATCAAGTAATCCACTTAAGAAATGTATAAGACTTAGTGGACTTAGAGTCACCCCTTGGTTGATTGTTTTCACAACTAAAAATATTTTTAAATCAACCTTGCTTGGAAAAATTGTCATATACATTATGCAAATATACTCTTCATATAGAAAAAATTATTTCATCTTGAATTGCATATTTTTCATGTATTTCAAGTATGAGTGTTCTTCATTGGAATAAACATACATAGATTTTTGCCAAAACTAATTTTCAAAAATATATTTTGTAAGACTATTTTTCTCGATTGTCTATAGGATAGCTTTAGGCTAGTTTGACGTGTCTCGTTATAAATCATCACGCACCGTCATGACGAACCCAGTTTGGAGACTTCCCGACATTCCGTTGAGGTATAAAACAATTTAGAGTTTGAACTAGTTTATGAAATTATATTTTGGGCTGTTTATTTTATTTTATAAAAAATGAACAGGAACTTTTTATTTTCAAAAAAGAAAAATATTTTCTGAGTTTATTGTTGGCGGAGCTTTAAAAAATTATTTAGGTCGTTCTAACGACTTAACACTGTCATTCAAACGTCATGTCAATGTCGTTTGATACCTCGTTCAAAGCTTAGGTTCTCGTATGGCTTAAACAAACTCGTACTGTTTTGTTTTTTAAAAGTCGTTCGAAGGCACTTCGAAC
Source organism: Sambucus nigra (assembly GCA_949130495.1). Taxonomy (NCBI): domain Eukaryota; kingdom Viridiplantae; phylum Streptophyta; class Magnoliopsida; order Dipsacales; family Adoxaceae; genus Sambucus; species Sambucus nigra. Next base: position 573,874,589 of record OX422210.1, on the reverse strand, counting down.
AAAATGTCAATCTCGTTCCAATGACATCAAGATCTTGTTCGAACGATGTGTAGCCTTAAGCTTTGTATAAATACCTATTTCATATTCAGAACATTTAAGACTTCTTCCATAACTATTTCTACATAACTTTTGCGAAAGTTCTTTATGTTTTTTGTTTAAAAAAAATCTTTTAATATACAACAAAACATCCTTGAATATTGTTCTTGTGAATTGTTTCAACCCTAAAAAGTTCTGTATCTATTGCATACACCTTGTGGAGAGGATCTCCATGGATGACTTGTGATACCTACGGGGATTCATTGCTGAAGACTGAAACTGAGACTGAAGGAGGGAGACAGCAGTCTTTGTGGTTCTCAAGGGAATCATTGTTGTCAACTGCAGTCATTGTGATTCTTGTGAGAATCATTGTTGAATGTCATTTGTAATTTGTGATTTGCAAATTTTTAGTGGAATAAAACGTTTTTCCCTATTGAGATTTTTCCTTAAACATGGCCTGAGTTATTTTCTTGATTTTATTTATCTATTTTATCATAATAGATGCATGTTGAGGATAAAAAGATAAAATCTATTTAAAATTGCCTTCAGCATCTAAAATTGGTGTTGCAATTTTTTCTTGAATTACCACCTTAGATTATTTGCACTTTCTCAAATTTGTATCGGAGCTTTTAACTACTTTTTACCCTTTTCAAATTTCTATCAGAGCAAGTTGCACCATGTTACTGTGTTAGATATGTGTTTGGTGCTATTTGGGTTATTTTTTCATCTCTCTTGTTTTTTTATTTTCTCTTGATGGATTCTCATTTGAATTTGAAGTTTTTCGAAAGCATTGCAATTCTTAAAAAAGAAAATTCTCGTTTTAAAAATGTTTTGAACTTTTACAAACTGGTCAAAATCAAAGAGATATCGTTCGTGAGTAGTTTAGTGGCTTGTACCAATAAACTTAATCAAAGAGGACTCGTACTGTTTTGTTTTTTAAAAATCATTTGAAGGCACTTCTAACGAGATGTCAATCTTGTTCAAATAATATCAAGATATCGTTCGAACGATGTGCCACCTTATGTTTTATATAAATACCTATTTCGTATTTTAAACGTTTAAGACTTTTGCCAAAACTATTTCTGCGTAACTTTTGTGAAATTTCTTCATGTTTTTGTGTTGAAAAATACCATTTAATTCAAAAAAAAATATCCTTGAATATTTTTCTTGTGAACTATTTCAACTCTAGAAAGTTCTGTATCTATTGCATACACCAAGCGGAGAGGATCTCCATGGATGACTTGTGATACCTGCGAGGATTCACTGCTGAAGGTTGAGGCTGATGCTAAAGGAGGAAGACTACGGTCTTTATGGTTCTCAAGAGAATCGTTTCTCTCGACTGCGGTTATTGTGATTCTCGTGAGAATCATTGTTGTATTTTGCTTGTAAGTTTGGAAGTTGCAATTTGCAAATTATTAGTGGAATAAAAGATATTTTCCTGCAGATATTTTTCCTTAAACTTGGCCTGAGTTGTCTGCTTGGTTTGATTTATCTGTTTTATCACCATATATGCATGTTTAGGATAAAAATATAAAGTATGTTTGAAATTTGCATCCGCATTTAAAATTGGTGTTGCAATTTTTGTTTGAATTACCACTTAGGATTATTTGCACTTTCTGAAATTGGTATAAGATATTTTAGCTACTTTTACCCTTTTCAAATTAGTATCAAAGCAGGTTTCACTAAGTTACAGTGTTAGATACATGTTTAGTGTTATTTGGGTGGATGTTTTTTCATCTCCCTTGTATTTTGGTTTTCTATCGATGGATTCTCATTTGAATTTGAAGTTTGTCGAAAGAATCTAAATTCTTGAAAAAGAAATTCTCATTTTAAAAATGTTTTGGAACTTTTGCATGTGGTTCAAAATTAAAGAGATATCATTCGTTAGAAGTTAATGGATTGTACAATGACTTTGAAGATTTAAAATTTTCTAACAAGGAGAGTGATGATAGAGTCTTTATTTTAGAAACAAAATCAGAGGACTTTAAAAATTATAGGGTTTGTGTTTGTGCCATTGATGAAAAAATAATCGATGATTTTAAGGCACGTGAGGAGACTCATAGGAATAAGTTTTCTCACACAGAGGGGGAGAGAGATAACCTTCTAGGAATGATTAAAAATATGAAGACGGCGTCCCTAAAATTAGAAGAGTAAAATTCTTTGCTCGGGTTTAAAATTTTTAGGTTAAAAGATGATTTAAAAGACTCAAGTAGCTTGAGTAGTTATGGTAATGGCTCATATGATTCTAGTGCTTCGACTATCAAATCACAAACCATTGTTTATTTTAGAGGGTCAACCGCATCTAACGACATTTGAAAAGGTCAAACCATAGGTAATATTCCTCCCATTTACACATGTTCAAATTGTGGTAGGAAAGGTCACCTTATAAATTTTTGTTATGATCTTGGAAGAGGTCATAGGAAGTTTAAGTGTAGTGTTTGTCGATTCCCATAACCCCTCGAGTGAGGTACACATCTGTTTGGGTTAGAAAACCGATTTTGGAGACGCAAAATGCTAGGTTGGTTGATTCTCACACGCTTGCACATGATGCTTCACATGTTATGTCTCATGGATGATTATTTGCATGATTTTATTTATCAAACTCTAGTTGTGCTTCATGATATATGTTTGCTAGTGTTATGACATATGTATACTTTTTGTAATGTATTTTTTTATTTATCCAGATTAAAAAATACAAAAAGATTTTATTTTGATATTTTTTTGGAAAATACATAAAAAAATTCGATTTTTGTGTATTTTAGTTTTACACATTTGGTGTGGAATTTTGGTGTGTTTGAATCAAATTCATTCTGCAATTCCCCTATGGGAAGTTCATTTGGTTATGACTTTAAATACTTAAATTGATTTTAACCATGTTTATGGAGTTGTTTCGAACTTGCTGTACTTAATGGATTCGACTTTGTATATGCCTCCACACATACATACACAAGCTTATTGGATTTTGACTTCATATTGTACATTTAAACTTGGCAAGATATTCTCCCATAAATTTTGTCATTTACACGTTTATGCGACTATGGAGATTTGTGCATGTAAGAACCGTTGCCCGTGAGAGTTTATTTATTTTTGATAAAATACTAGTGTGCATGGGAAAGGGTTGCGAGAGGCAAATGAACTCATCGTGAAATAGATCGTTTGAAAAAATTCCAAGAAAAAATTAAGGAAAGAAAAAGAGAAATATGCCGAAAATGGACCAAATAGTTTAGTTTGATTGATCATTCAAAATAAATAACTTCAAAAGAAAAGAAAAGAGAAGAATGAAATATGTTCATGTTTATGTTTTGAAGGAGTTTAGTCGAAGATCAACAGGTTTTCACAATGATACCTAGTTATGCTTATTTTGTCATGACACTATTATTTTATAAAATCATCAATACTCTAGGCTTGTGTGCATTGTGCTTGTTTTATTCATTAAGTTCAACTTTATTTGTCACTTGAGGCTAAAGCTTAGTTTGATAAAGTTTTGCTGTAAATTAGAACTTCTTGAACATATTTGAGTGTTTGGGTTATAATTCATTCGTTACTAGTTCACACCCCTTCATTCCATCCTACACGTTTGGACACATCGATACTATACTTGTGTGTAAAGCTTATGTGCTTTGTGTCATGTTTCGTGATCGTTTATATCTGTAACACCCCGCTTAAAATAATAACGGGTGGCCAGCCCTATACTACATCAAATCAGGAGTTTCAGATGGTCCAGTCTCAACATCAACTACCAGTACTATATAATATAGGACTAACTACCCGATATCATATACGTGAGATGTTAAAATAATTTAAAACATGCAACATACCACATCCCAACACTATAACACTACGAATAAGGGAAAGAAAGATGCATAAAAGAACAAGGGGAAAAGAAATGCTAGAATAAAATAAAATAAATAACTACAACTGAATATACTACAAGGAAATGAACCCGAATAAGCTGTCGGGTCACAGCCAATACAATGACTGAAATGGAATAAATATAAACATGTATATAAATATCCCTTGGGTACAAACCCGATGTACAACATGGATCCTACCTAGAATTTTAAAGAAGTAGGAAGCGACTATATTCTGCATCCCGCAACATTCCGCACATGTCACGGCTCCCAAGACTCTGGATAGAAGGTCATCCGACATCCATGTGGTAGGACACCTGTAATAGTATATATATGTATACAGGCAGGAGGGAAAATAAACGGGTCAGAGCCCTAGTGTGGAAAATATTTAGCAAGTGTGTTAACTGTGCATAATAAATATCGGTGCACATATTTTATAATTAAAGTGGAATCGCACTCTTGTGGAACCCCAACTCACCTCTCATCTAACGGCGCGCACCTATTCGCGTCCTCAAATTTTAGTTAAATTACCCTGAAAGTTTATAAGGACAACCTAACTTATCATAGGCCTAGCCTACACCCACGAGATCTGCCTTACTACCCTAACCCCAGAACTCACTCTTTCTAAATACACTTAATTCTTTTACAAACATATATGCCATATTAGGCTTAATGGATTCCGGTTTATAATTTAATTAATTATAATTCTTAATACTTTACCCCAAATACATTTGGGTTGAAACATATGATTTAATTTCTATTCAAAAAGCATACAAAATTATTATTGACAAAACTTCTCTCCAGTTTCAACGCTGCGCTGCGTTTCGTGCGTGGGGTGTCTCGCAGAGCGAAATCCAAACAAGGAACCACCCCGTTACACTACTCCTTGTCAACGTCGATCCTGGAGATCCATTATGCCACACATAAATATAGACAGAACTTCTCTCTAATCTCAACAATGCACTACGTTTTGTGCGTGGGGTGTCTCGCAAAGCAAAATCCAAACAAGGAACCACCCCGTTACACTACTCCTTGTCAATGTCGATCCTAGAGATCCATAATGCCATACATACCATATAATACTACTAAATATAGATTACCATAAGAACAACTTAAAGACTCCAAATAATATCCTTGGGATGATGTAATCGAAATATTCCTTAAATGCGATACATCAACCCAATCATCTAGTACACCATAATCATCCAAGATGTACTCCATAAAAGTCCATATCCTTTCATCTATAGGATATATAAAAATATATATATAGGCATTCATTCTAACCACATATATATATATATATATATATATATATATATATATATATATATGTATATACCATCATCCGATCCCATAGCCAAGTGTACATACTACATATGATGTACAAAGGCCAAGCACATAATATACCCGACTATATATATCGCCGATAAACTGTACAATGCTATCATCTTCCCAGTGCCCCGGCTCACGTAGCAAAACTGGGGCCACCATGGTGGGAGTAAACGATACCCATCTCGTGGTAAAATCACGCACACGACGTCCCGGGAAGCGGTCATAGCTCCTAACTGGAAATGAGACGAAACATACCCACCACGTCTCATCCCAAAAGAAATGTAAATCTCATAATAACACACTGGACGACTATGACCTGGGGAATATCCACACCCTGCTTTTCTAGTCAGGATGCTCACCCTCTACGCGCGCAACTTCCCAATGATAGCATGAGCGGGGTATGCTTAACCACATAAGTATATATATATCATTCACATGCACAATCTATATACAAACATATGATCCAATCATATGAATAAACCATCACATAAGGTTTAAATATCCGTACCATGTATATCCACTACATAAATATGTCCATATACTCATATCTATATAAGTATATATACATATATCCACATATCCATATATACAATTAATTCTCGTTCGTATGCATACGATATATAAACTCGGCTAGAAGTATACATAATCCTCAATATACAAGTCGTCACCACAAACTCATTTAATTTACCTCGATATGTGAATACAATCCCTCACTTGAAACATATTCAATCATTTTTCCTATGATGAATAGTCTCCCAAAAAGATATATTTATTTTCAACATTTAGGTTATCACCCAAAGTTAGTGTAGGAAACCATCACTACACATTTCATATATCTCCAACAGGGCATTCATGACTCCAATACTAGTTTCAACTATTGATATACACGTAACTAATAGCCTATAATCCTCAAGATTATCTCAAGTCCATTTCAATTATTAGAGTTCCAATGGTTACTCCCACACAATTTTATATATATAAACTATCCTGACTAGGATCTTACTACAACCTATCCCAATTGATAGTACGATCTGATCGTTCCCAATTTTGCCTATGGTTTCTTTTATGAACCCCTAAATCCTATTGCATCCCAATTTATTTCTTAATTTAAACTTTACTAAGGCTATGAGACCATTCTCTCTCATCAGTCCCCAATCTTATCCTAATAACATCCTAACTCTATAAGGATTCGATACAATTATCGGCCTAGAATTTCACAACATACCCTCACAACTCTCTCTAAGAGTTCTTAACCTCACATCATATCTATACTCACTGTTGATTTATAATTAGGATTTCCGATCCCCATGAGGTCTACCACTATCTCCATAACCACACAACTCCAATGCATGCACGTAAACACATACCTTCCTTAACTATTTAAAGAATTCCCCAGAATCATAATAATTGAGAAACCCCTTGTAAGTCTCCAAAACATAACTCTCATCATAAAAGGAGGTCCCAAATCAATAAACCCAACCAAAAAGGGTTAGAAATCATCCTAGGGAAAATTCTATAAAACAGCCCTGTTTCTGAATCGATTCGGCCTGGCCCGAATCGATTCTGTCTCAAGGGAGAATCGATTTGCTCCAACTGCGAATCGATTCGATCCAAAGGACCTGGGAGACTGTCCCAGGCCGAATCGATTCACCTTGGGTCCGAATCGATTCGGTCACACAGACCTGGGACTCTGCAACATTCCGAATCGATTTGGAAAGAGGCCGAATCGATTCGGCCTGTTCAGCAGGCTACGAAATGGTCATTTTTCTACATAAACCTAATTTTTCCAAAACCCCAAATCAACAATTTCTAACTATAAATTTGTAACCAAATAATGTTTCCAACATTAAACATATCCTATAATTTCATCTCATCAATTTATACCCCTTAAACCCATTTGTAAACATCAATTTCAAGATTAAACCCCAAAATTTTAGGTTTTGATATTAATACCCAAAAATCCATTCTTTAACCAACAAATTATGAAATAAAATACACAAATGACTTATTTAGCAAGATTAAACACTTGCCTCAGATTTGTAGAGGTTGGATCGTCCTCGATGTCGCGTTTGGGCCGGAATCTCCAAGCTTTTCTTCATATCTCTCTTCTTTCCTTCTTCTTTCTTTCTTCCTTTCTCTTTTCTTTCTATTTCTCTCTTATCACAATTGAGAAGGCTTAATCCATAAGCCTTTAAATCCTTTAAAACAATAAACCCAATTTTAAATGTTAATACACACTTTAAATGACTCGTTTACTCCAATTCAACTCGAACTAACTTAAAAATAATCCGGAACCGAAATAAAACTCAATGACAGTCATTTTGACTATCTCGACCCTTCCGGGATCGATGGTACCCTTAAAATCATCATCCGAAATACTTTGAAATGTTCTCTATTTTTGGGCCTTAATTCCCAAATTCTAAAATTCTCCAATTTATTAAATTTTATTTTCTCAGTCTCCAAAATCATGGGGTATTACAATATCTATATATGTGTGCCAGATTTTCTTTGATATTATTTTGCATATATTATATATTGTATTGTATGCTATTTTTGTAAGTTTTACATTTTTTTTGAGAAAAATTTAAATTGTTTTAAAAATAGTTAGTTGTGTTTGCGTTTGAGATGATCATTAACACGCTTGATTTATATCTTTTTGTGATTATGTATTATCTTTATATTCGTGATGCTTTACTTTGAAGTTTTGTTTCTACTTCTTTATCTATTTGTCTATTTTAGATAAAAAACAAAGGGAGAGAGCAAATTAAAATGGAGATTTGATGACGTTTATGAGTTTTATTTATAGGGGAGAAATTTATTTTTGATTTTTCTTATTTCAAGCTCGATGTCTCACGAGGTATATGTTTTTGTCTCATGTGTATAGGTATTTAAAGCGATATTTAAGACGCGTGGATGAAGAAAAAGTTTGCCAAAAGGGAAAAAGAAGAAGTTTGAAGACAAAAAGACTTATCCAATTCCGCTCTAGGGCTAGGAAGGGTGTTAGTATTTTTATCATAGGATATTTTGATTTTAATTCAGTGTTTGGTCATGTTTTTTTTGTATTGGAATAGCCAAAGGAGGAGATTTGTAAGAATCATATTTCTATATTTTCCATATCATAGTTTTAGGCTTGTTTGGCGTATCCCGTTACAAATCATCACGCACCGTCTAGACGAACGAAACTCAAGCATCTCCAAGTTTAAAGACTTCCCGACATCCCATTAACGTATAAAAAAATTTTTAAGTATGAATTAATTTACGGAATTATATTTTGGGATGTTTATTCTTTATGAAAAATGTTTATTGAGTTTACTTAAGGTGGAGCTTTAAAAAATCGTTTAAGTCATTCTAACGATTTGACACTGTCGTTAAAATGACATGTCAATGTCATTCGATACCTGAGTTAAAGCCCCGCTTCTCATATGTCTCAAACGAACTCGTATTGTTTTATTTTTTAAAGGCCGTTCGAAGGCACTTCTAACGAGATGTCAATCTCGTTCAAACAACATCATAATCTCGTTCGAATGATGCGCCACCTTAAGTTTTGTTTAAATACTCGTTTCGTATTCAAAATGTTTAAGACTTTTTCCAGAACTATTTCTGCATAACTTTTGAGAAAGTTCTTCATGTTCTTGAGTTGAAAAACACCATTTAATTCACAGAAAAACATCATTAAATATTATTCTTTTTAATTGTTTTAAACCTAGAAAGTTTTAAATTTATTGCATACTCCTTATGGAGAGGATATCCATTGCTGACTTATGATACCTGCGGGGATTCACTGCTGAAGACTGAGGTTGAGCCTGAAGGAGGAAGACTGCGATCTTTGTGGTTCTCGAGGGAATCATTGCTATCGGCTGCGATAATTGTGATTCTTGTGAGGATCATTGTTGTATTTTGCTTGTATGTTTGTTAGTTGTGTTTTGCAAATGATTAGTGGAATAAAAGGTTTTGCATCATGCTTAAACTTGGCCTGAGTTTTTTACTTGGTTTGATTTATCTATTTTATCACCATAAATGCATGTTCAGGATAAAAAGATAAAATTTATTTAAAATTGGCGTTCGCATTTAAATTTAGTGTTGCAATTTTTGTTTAAATTACCACCTTGGATTATGTGCACTTTCTCAATTGGTATCATAGCTTTTAGCTACTTTTTACCCATTTCAAATTGGTATCAGAGCAAGTTGCACTAAATAATTGTATTAGATCCGTGTTTTGCGCTATTTGGGTGGTTTTTTTTACATCTCTCTTGTGTTTTGGTTTTCTCTCAATGGATTCTCATTTGAGTTTGAAGTTTGCCAAAAGATTAGAAATTCTTAAAAAAGAAAATTCTCGTTTAAAAAATGTTTAGAACTTTTGCAAACTGTTCAAAATCAAAGAGATATCGTTCAAGATAAGTTTGTTAACTTGTACCATGACTTTGATTTGAGTTTGAAGTTTGCCAAAAGATTTGAAATTCTTAAAAAGAAAATTCTCGTTTAAAAAATATTTAGAACTTTTGCAAACTGTTCAAAATTAAAGAGATATCGTTCAAGATAAGTTTGTTGGCTTGTACAATGATTTTGAAGATTAAAATGGCCAAGAATGAGAGTGATGATAGAGTCCTTGTTTTCGAAAAAAGAATTAGCGAACTTTAAAAATTCTAGGGTTTGTGTTTATACCATCGATGAAAAAGTAATTCATAATTTTAAGGCACGTGAGAAGACTCTTAGGGATAAGTTTGCTCATATTGAGGGGGAGGAAGATAACATTCTAGGAATGATTGAAAATATGAAGAAGGAGTACCTAAAATTAGATGATTCAAATTCTTTGCTTAAGTCTAAAATTTTAAAGTTATAAATGATTTAAAAGACCCAAGTAGTTTGAGTAGTGATGGTAATGGCTCACATATTTCTAGTGCTTCGAGTGTTTAAGCCAAAACCATTGTTTTTTTAGGTGGTCAATCCCATCTAAGGACGTTAGAAAAGGTCAACCCATAGTAACATTCCTCCCATTTACACATGTTCACATTGTGGTAAGGAAGGCCTCCTTCGGCATTTTCGTTATGATCTAGGAAGAGGTCCTAGGAAGTTTAAATGTAATGTACTGTCGGTTCCCAAAACCCCTAGAGTTAGGTACACACCTGTTTAGGTTAGGAAATCTGTTTTGAAGACTTTAAATGTTAGGTTGGTTGATTCTCACATGCTTGCACATGATATATCTTAAGGATAATTGTTTACGTGATTTTGTTTGTCATACTCTAGCTGCGCTTCATGATATATGTTTGCTAGTGTTATGACATGGGTATACTTTTTGTATTATATTTTTCTATTATTAAGTCATATTAAAAAACACAAAAAGATTTTATTATGATAATTTTTTTTTAAAAGTACAAAAATATTTTTGATTTTTGTGTATTTTAGTTTTACACATTTGGTGTGGTATATTGGTATGTTTGAATCCATTTCATTCCAAAATTTCCATGTGGCTAGGACATATGGTTATGACTTTAAATACTTAAATTGATCTTAACAATGTTTATGGAGTTGTATCGAACTTGATTTTCTTAATGGATTTGACTTTGTATATGCCTCCATACACACATGAACGAGCTTATTCGATTTTGACTTCGTGAGGTATATTTGAGTGTGGTGAGATGTTCTCCCATAAATTTTTTCATTTACATGTTTATGTGACTATGGAGATTTGTGCATATAAGAACCATTGTCCGTGAGAGTTATTTTGTTATTGAAAAAATATGAGTGTTCACTGAAAAGGGCTGCGAGAGGTAAGTGAACTCCTCGTGAAAGCCACCGTTTAAAAAGAGCCCAAGAAAAAAAATTAGGCAATAAAAAGAGAAAATACCGAAAAGGGGCCAAATAGTTTAGTTTGTTTGATCATTCAAAAGAAATAACTTCCAAAGAAAAGAAAAGAAAATAATGAAATATGATCATGTTTATCTTATGAGGGAGTTTAGTTGAAGATTAACGAGTTTGCACAATGATGCATAGTTATTCTTATTTTGTCATGATGCTGTTGATTTGTAGAATCATCAATACTCAAGGCTTGTATGCATTGTGCTTGTTTTATTCATTAAGTTCAACTTTAGTTGTCACTTGAGGCTAAATATTTGTTTGGTTAAGTTTTGCGGTCAATTAGAACTTCTTGAACATATTTGAGTGTTTGAGTTATAACTCTTTTGTTACTGGTTCACACCTATCCGTTCCATCCCACACGTTTGGACACATCGATACTATACTTGTGTGAGAACCTTATGTATTTTTTGTTGTATTTTCTGGTCTTTTATACCTATATACGTGTCTCAAATTTTCTTTGATATATTTTTGCATATATTATATATGGTATTGTATGTTATTTTTTTAAGTTTTACATTTTTTAGAGAAAAATTTAAAATTTTTAAAAAATAGTCGGTTGTGTTTGCCTTTGAGATGATCATTACACACGCTTGATTTATATCTGTTTGTGATGATATCTTATCTTCATATTTATGATGGTTTTCTTTGAACTTTATGTTTCTACTTCTTTGTTTATTTGTCTATTTGGGATAAAAACAGGGGGGGGGGGGAGTTAACCAAATTGGAGTTTGATGATGTTTATGAGTTTGATTTATGGGGGATTTTTTTTTATGAGTTTTATATATTTCAAACTCAATGTGTCACGAGGCATATATTTTTGTCACACGTGTGTAGGTATTTAAAGAAGAATTTGAGACACACGGATGAAGACAAAGTTTGCCAAAAGGGAAGAAGAAGAAGTTTAAAGACAAAGAGACTTATGCCATTCCGTTCTAAGGTTTGGAAGGGTGTTAGTATTTTTGTCATAGGATATTTTTATTATAATTTGGTGTTGACTCATATTTGTTTGTTTTGTATTGGAATAACCAAAGGGGGAGATTGGTAAGAACAATTTTTATAGATTGTCCATAGCATAGATTTAGGCTAGTTTGGCGTATACCATTACAAATCGTCATATACCGTTAAAATGAACCGAACTCAAGCATCTCCAAGTTTGAAGACTTCTCAATATCACATTGAGGTATAAAATAATTTAGAGTTGGAATTAATTTATGAAATTATATTATGGGATGTTTATTTCTTTATAAAAACGAATGGGAACTTTTTATTTTCGAGAAAGAAAGATATTTTCTGACTTTATTGTAGGCGGAGATTTAAAAAATAGTTTAAGTCATTCTAAGGACTTGACACTATCATTCAAATGACATGTCAATGTCATTCGATACCTCGTTTGAAGCCCAACTTCTCATATGGCTCAAACGAACCCGTATTGTTTTGTTTTTTAAAGTTCGTTCGAAGGAACTTCTAATGAGATGTTAATCTCATTGAAACGACATCAAGATCTTGTTCGAACAAAGTGCCGCCTTAAGTTTTATATAAATACCCATTTCTTATTCACAACGTTTAAGATTTTTCCTAGAACTATTTCTGCATGACTTTTGCGATAGTTCTTCTTGTTTTTTTGTTGAAAATTACCGTTTAATTCATAATAAAACATCCTTGAATATTGTTTTTGTGAATTGTTTAAACCTTAGAAAGTTTTGTATCTATTGCATACTCCTTATGGAGAGGATCTCCATTGTTGACTTGTGATGCCTGCGGGGATTCACTGCTGAGGATTGAGGTTGATCCTGAAGGAGAAAGACTGTGGTCTTTGTGATTATCGAGGGAATCATTACTATTGATTACGATGATTGTGATTATTGTGAGAACCATTGTTGTATTTTTCTTGTAAGTTTGTAAGTTGCGATTTGCAAATTATTAGTGGAATAAAAGGTTTTGCCCTGCGGGGATTTTCCTTAAAGTTGGCCTGAGTTGTTTGCTTGGTTTGGTTTATTATTTTTTTACCATAGACACGTGTTTAGGATAAAAAGATAAAATCTTCTTAAGGTTGGCTTCCGCATTTAAATTTGATGTTGAAAATTTTGTTTTAATTACCACCTTAGATTATTTTCACTTTCTCAAATTAGTTTCAAAGCTTTTAGCTACTTTTTACCCTTTCCATTTTTAGATAAAACTGAATAAAATCTCGAGACACTTTCACAGATTGCTCGCTAGAGCTTTGCCGCAATAAATACTTTCTCGGTCGCAACAAATGGTCTTCGTTGGAAGTTTGTCCCAATTCTTTTTATCTAGCAACTAGAGTGACCTGCTTCACTTCAGGTTTGCTACAACGAAGTTTTTCCTCGCTGTAGTGATGGATTGAGGGAACGAATCTGAGAGTTAGTTGAAAGTTAAGCGAAACAATTATTCCCGAGAAAAGTGATATGAAGTGAAGTAAATGAAAAAGAAAGTGAGTTTCTTGTGTGTGTTTAATTAATAGGAAAACTCCAAGAAAATTGTAATTAAAAAAACTATTTACATTACTGCATATATAGTTAGATTTTACTATAAATAAAGGTATAATATATTTCTTATTTCAATTAGCAAAAAATATGATTTATATAATAAACATCCATTTAACTCAAACATTAATAAATGTAAAATGAAAATTATGAATATTTAATTTGTAAAAATATTAATAGATGGCATATTATTTTGAATAGTTATGGGTAAATATTTTAGTGGTAACTACAACAACGACAACAACGACAACAACAACAACAACAACAACAACAATAATAATAATAATAATATAAATATAAATAAATAAATAAATAAATAATAGTAATAATAACTTACATGGTAATATACTAGGTTTCCCTAAACAAATAATAGTAATAATAACTTACATGGTAATAAACTAGGTTTCCCTGAACTTTTCTAAAAAAATTTAGGTCTTTGGTAGGATGTATTTTGCAGGAAAGTTTTTTTCTCTAGGAAAATTTGTAGACCAACTTTTCATAACTTTTCTACTAACCTAACGCACCAAAAAGTGTAGAAAAGTTATTTTCCTCATTTTTGCCCCTTTCGTGAGGAACAAATGCATCCTTAAGGAAGCCAGTTCTTTAAGAAGAAAGCAAGAGTTCTTCCTCAAGAAAAAGTGAGGAAAATATGGAGAACATTTAAATATATTTTTCCAATAGAATATAATACTACAAGATCAACCAAGAAAAATGAAATCCCAACAAATCAGGAGGGTTCCGAAAGCCTTGTGAACTAAGAAAAAAGTCGTATTAACAACGTGGAGTGAACATATTCACCTAATAATATGGGGTTATCTCCCAAAGCATCCAGAAGGAGTTCAACAAATATCGGCTGACTTATCAGCATGTACGGGGAAAAAAAAGATAAGGAGAAAAATTTGATTGACCCTGAAAATAATATTTCAAAACTTGTGGATCAAAAATATATTCCAAATATTTCTTCACTGGATATTTCGGATAATGAAGACACATATGGAGATATGCCTCCTCTAGAGCCAATTTCAAAATTTTTAAACGTTGAGAGTCATGAAGCATTATATCCTAATCAGATTCGATTTTCGAAGAAAAATGGAATTTTTTCTGGTGATAAGAAAAATGCAATCAGAAATTTAATCCAACATGATTCCATCGTGTTAAAAGGGGATAAATTAGTTTTGCGCAACGATCTTATCGAGTCTTTATCTTCTGACGAAGACAATAAAAGTGAAGAAGATAGGCCTTTTTTTTCACGATGATCGAGGCATTGATTTATATGTGAAAATCCTCAATATTGACTCGAAGGGCATAAACTCTGCTTCGAACCATAACAAATGGCATGTCGTCTGCATTAAAACGCGTTGAAGATATCGTAGGTCCTAAATTTATTTTCAAGCTTTCACTTGCTTTTATGCACGCTTCGTACTATGCTTGCACAAGAAGGTCAAAATAAATTTTCTCTCATGCTCATGCTCGAGGCCGAGGTTGATTTCTTTATCTTTTATTTAAATTTTCATTAGCGCATGTAAGAGCCCTAGGAGAGGCTGTTTCTCCTACATTAATAATAATAATAAAAAAAATCATGAAAATAAAAATATATAAAAAGTATGATTTCACTATAAAAAAATATAACGCCAATAAAAACACCCTTAGTAATTCCAATTTTCTTTTCTACACATGCATAAGCATATGTTTATATATTTGAATTGCGAAAAATATTGAAGCAAGTTCATTATTATTGAAGCGAACTTGCATTAGAGTATTGAGAAAAAAACTCGCCAAGTTTCAATGGAACTATTTAAAGGGGTATTAGAGAACTTAGGACAGGAAGAATCATATATGAAGAAAACTTTAAATATTGGTTCTGGTTTACAAGTTTTTACTGCGACTCTATACTCACCATGTCCATATCCTGACATGGAAATTGGCTTACCCCCTCATACGGATCATGGCCTCTTAACTCTTCTTTTGCAAAATGGAATCGGGGACTGCAGGCGCACCATAATGTAAAATGGGTTCGTGTGAATGCCCCACCTAACTATTTTACAATTAACATTGGTGATCAACTAGAGGTAAGTATTCTCTATTAAAAATAACTAAATGGAATAATGAATCAGTTTATGTTTGTATGTTTGATTAGTTAATATAGAATTTTGATTATATGTTAGATTTTCTTCAATGGAAATAAGAGTTTGGTGCATCAAGTTGTTGTGAATGACAAAGCCACGAAGGTATCAATAGATACTCCTTACGGACCATCAATGGACACGATTGTTACCCCGGATCCTAATTTTTAAATTGGTGAAACTCATCTACCTACATACATTCTAAGAGAATATGAGGAATACATGGAAAATGAACAAACCACTCCACTTGGTGCCAAACAAATACTGGATTGAATGTAGTTGCATGTTTTCCACCATCATAAATCATAATATAAATGAGACATGAAAAAGAAAAAATGAATCCGAGTATAATCTAGGGCTGGGGTGGTGTTATTGACTGTTTCATTGGGATGTTAATGTATGCTCCTTTTAAACCTTTTAGTAATCATTATTGCGATTTAAGTATTGGTATGTTGTGTGGTATATAATTTCTCTCTGATAGCTTTTTATTCGTTCACGACTGTTTTGGGTATCAACCTATTTTTTATTTTTCCAGCAGTTATGTTTTCAGCAAGGGTTGAACATTTTGAGAGAAATTAAAAGCCAAAGTGAGTGATTGTGAGATTCATCGAAGGTGACCTCTTGATTTTGGTTTTCGAGTGACTTTCTTGTGAGATAAAGTGTGTGAGTGTATAACCTTATGGCTCCTGCATCTATCAAAGACAGAAGAGAACCTATAATTATGGATGTAGCCCTACATTAGGTCAACCATGTTATATTATTATCATTTCTTTGCTATAATTGCTTTCGTGTTCTAGTTATACTACTTGTTGATGATTTCTTGGATTCATTTTGATTTTTCACATGTTGTTTATTTACTGAACAAGATCTTGAGTGCTTTTTGCACACCAAGCGTTTGATAAAATTCTGAAGTGAGTTTTATCTTCTTGGTTTCTTAGCATATGCTTGCTTTCGCGTAAAAAGCAGTATCAGAACTTAGGTTACATCATTTTATTGGTATTTTGGTTTGGCTTGAATCAATTTAAGTGATATTGAAATAAGTTATAGAATTTGTTCCTGGTGGCGGAAGAGGTGTCGCGTATTCTCAAATCAAATTCTATAAGCGGAGGCTCTAACAAGTGGGATCCTAGTTACGAATCCGGAGTCTCAACGAAGTTTGAGATAAAACTTTTTGATGAGAAAATTAATTTTGGTTTGGGGCAAAGAAGTATGCGGGGTGTTCTTGTTTAACAACGGTTAGTTATAGCATTATTAGGTATAGAGAAGCATCCGATGGATATGACCGGAGTGGAATGGAGCGATATTAATCAAATGTAGATTTCTTTAATTGAAATTTATATCATGGCTTAGGTTCTCAATCACGTTATATCATAAACTATGGCCAACGATATGTGGGATTCATTGGAGGAGATTTTTTTGGACAAGTCTTTCTCAAATAAATTATTTCTAAATAAGATTCTCTTCAAGTTAGAAATGGATGGTGGTGATATGATAAAGCATATAAATGTCTTCAATGCTTCGATTAATGATTTAAATCAAATTAATGTTTAATTTAGCTAGGATGGTCTACCGTTGTTATTGCTTGCTTCGTTTCCCAATTCATATTGACACTTTGTCACCACCCTTATTTTTAGGAAGGCTAATCTAAAGTTAAATGATGTAATGGAGGACATCATTTCTTGCGTGAGCATGAAGAAGAAAAATGGTAGCGGTGGAGGTAGTTCATCTTATCAAGGTGAAATCTTGGTAGCCAAGGTTGGTGGTGGTGAACGAAAAGGAAGGTCGAAGTCTCGGGATGGAAATAATCGGAGTTCCCAGAGGTCTCAATCCCAAGACATTAACATGATCGAGTGGTTCAAGTGCCATATAAAGTTTCACTCTAAAAGAAATTGTCCCGAGTGGAAGTGGGATGATGCAAAATGAGAGGTTACTAAGGATGTGACCAATGTTGCTACTTAAGAGGAAGCCGAATAGACCCTTACTTATTTTTTGCCAATCACGTTGATGGTTAGATTTTAGATTCTGGATGTTCATACCACATGCGTCTGAACCAAGAATAGTTTGAGGATTACAAGTCCAGTACGATATTCTCATGGGAGACAATGCTACGTGAAAATTATTGGGAATGGGGTCAGTGTACATAAAGATGTGGGATAGGGTTATCTAAACCTTAAGTGAAGTTAGGATCATTTCGACACTTAAAAAGAACATGATTTCCTTAGGCGCACACGATTCAAAGGGGTGTTTGATTCAAGCCCAGGGTGGGGCTTTGAAGGTGAAAAGGGAATCAATGGTAATTTTTCACGGCACAAAGTTACCAAACAATATTTATAGATTGAAGGTAAATACGATAATGGGTAGCGATAGTCCCCACAGATCCAAAAATCGATAATCTCCAATTATGGCGCATGAGTCTTGGTCTCATGAGACAACGGGGCATGGAAGAACTTCATAGATGGAAGTTGTTATAAGGGGTTCATGGATGCAATCTTAGTGTTTGTGAGTATTGTGTTATGAGGAAGAAAACTACGGTGCAATTCATTATATCTACGAACAAGAGCAGATGGACCCTTTATTATATTAATTCTGACGTGTGTGGGCCTTCGGATATTATTTCCATAGGAAACTTTAGATACTTTGTGACTTTCATAGATGATTATTCATGGAAAGTGCGGGTTTACTACTAGAAGGAAAAATCAGAGTATTTTAAGAAGTTCAAGGAGTGGAAAGCCATGGTGTATAATCAAACAGGGAAGAAGGTCAAGTATTTGAGGAGCAACAATGGAGGTAAGTATAGAGATGGTGGGTTTCTCAAGTATTGTAGAAATGTCAACATCACAAGAACTACAACAATTCTTACATTTAGCTACGAATTTCTCAGCTACAAAAGAAAATTCGTAGCAAAAACTCGTTATTTGCCACGAAAATAATTTTGTGGAGAAAAATATTACATTTAGCTACGAAATTAAGATTTTCGTTGACAATAAGTGTCAATACGTTGGCGCCAATATTCCTGCAAAAAAGAAAATTATTTAGGAACGAAATATGACATATTGGCAACGAAATTTTTCATAGCAAATACTTTTATGTTTTGCAACGAAATATTTTTCGTGGTGTAAAGTCTTAAAACATTAGGCAACGAAATATTTTTCATGGTGTAAAGTCTTAAAACATTAGGCAACGAATTATTTTGTAGTGAAATATTCTAATTATTAAGACCCCTGTAATTATTACCCAATCTCAAAATCTCCGTTCATCCCTCCAAACCCGTCCGTCCCTTCAAACCCAAATACAACACGAAACCCTTTTCCACTTTTCTCTCCAAATTCGATCACCACTTCGTACAGATTCGTCTTTTTCTCTCCAAATCCGATCGCCACTGTGGCTTGTCAATGTAAGCAATTTGTCTCTCTTTCTCTCGAACTACGCACAAACCCTATTTTTTCAATTTTAAAGAAAAAAATCATAACACGATATGAAGAGGTGATATGTATGTATATTAGTGTTATGTTATGAGATTCCCACTTCGTGAAAAAATTGTGTTTTTTCTCCCAATTTTTAAGATTTGTTTGTCTCCCTAATTATTTAGGGGTTTATCAGGTGAAATGTAGTAGACTGATGTTTTAGTGGTGTGGGTTGTTGCGTTAATTTTATGATTGTTGATTGTTTAGGTGGTGGTTTCGTTTGAATTGATTATTGTCGATTGATTCGGTATGTTTTTTATTCTTTTTCCTAATCTATAGTGTTTAATTTGAGCAGTGGTGAAAGTAATGTTTTGTGGTTTGATGGCAGGTAGTGATTAGTGTCGTCTCTGACTTCACGATAATTGTTCTATTGGAGAACTGATCAGAAGTCGAGGTATAACTTATCTCCATCCATATAATCTTTTCAAACTATTATTTCCATCACTAAATAATTTTCCAGAAGATCACCCAAGAGCTATACTCAATTTTTGTCTCCACAAGTGCTTTAATTTTGCTATTATTTTCTTTTTAGGGCTCTCATTATATTACATTCTATTAATGTTAACAATTAACATCACTTTTCTTTCATACACTAACAATCAACAAAATTTTCATTTACTCTTCCCAGTGCGTTCATATATCATTTGTATTCGTATTTTCTGCATTGATTATAAGTATATGGATAGTATTCCTCTATTGTGTGATCATAGTTATTTGGATTCCTCTATTGTGTGATCATAATTATTGATTATAAGTATATGGATAGGATTCATCTACATTAACTCGAGTAAGTATATGGATAGGATTCCTCTGTAACATTTATGACTATATTGATCGCTCATTAATTAGAAAGTCAATACTTCTAGACTGTTAAGTATATGTGATCATAGTTAAGGCTGTTGGAATGTTAAAAAAAACCCGTTATGCATGTGTTTGAGGTATAACAGCAGTATATATGACCATTATGCGTCTGTGATTGTTGTTCAATGTATAGCAGTAGCTATACATCATCGTGTATATATGGATCAACAACAACTATACCATGATATGTCTTTTTAGCACTATTGTCGTGTATATATGATCGTGATTTAGTATTTCCGTGTAGATATGACCATGATTTGGTATTGTCGTGTATAAATGACCATGATTTGGTGTTATTGGGAGAATAAGGACTATGTAGGGGGAATTAGGACTAAGCCCTATGTCCTGAATATAAGTAGTTTTATGGATATTAAATAGTGGTTATGAATAAACATATTCTAAATTCAATCGTGTGGAAAGAAATTATGATGGAGAGGTGCAAGAGGAGGTATTGGATGTGTTGTATCAAAAGGTACGCCCTTTTTCGGGAATGTACATATGACTTTCTCATAATGACTAAGATGGAATGATGTGGTGGTACACGTTGACTAATTGTGAGAAATTGGCGCCATATATAGAGTAAGTTATTTTTTTTTAATTATGTTGCTAAGTAGTAATCTTGCAATTAGTAGTGAGATTATTCTCATAATTGTTACTTGTATTAAGTGAGCATATGGAAGAGTTGAAGAAAGAATCCCTCCGAATTTAGAACAGAGAAACCGAAGGCATTTCCCTTGCTAGTTTGAACCACGCGTAAGTTTAAGCATAACTACATAAACTTGACACTGATATATAAATTTAATTATTTTTTGAATAATTTAAATTGTTTTAACTTATGCCATTCTAATTTTCTCTTTAATAGATGAAAAAGTTGTACAACCAAAATTCTCCAGAAGCTATTGAGAAGAAATATGCATTAGCATGTGGTCCTGACATTCGAGAGAAGAAGTATAAAAGTTGCATAGTTAATGGAGTTAGAATTCACACTAGGGATCGTGACAATCACATGAGAAGTCAAAATAGCGGTTTAGTTGTTAAAGGGGATCATAATGATGAAGAAATTAACTTTTATGGTTTTTTAAGAAATGTTATTGAGTTAGAGTATATCAAGTGAAATTGAGTCCTCCTTTTCAGTGTGACTAGTTGGAAGCCGGCAGAAAGAAGAAATCATGAATACAAATCGATGATCACTTTACAAGCATAAATGTTAATGGTAGGTGGTATAAGAATGATCCTCGTGTGCTAGAAATTCAAGGAAAACAAGTGTTTTATCTCAATGACAAAAAGTTGGGCAAAAATTGGCAAGTTGTTCAGGAATTCCAACACATACATTTGTATGATCTAGGGGTGGAACAAGTGGACATAGGTGTTGTAGAGGGGAACGATTTTGTGTACCAGGAAAATGCTTATGCTTCATCAGAGGTTGTTGAAGTTATCCAAGATAATGTCTTCTAGTTGCACAAAAACGATTTAGATTCGGACTCTATTGATGTTAGAGTTGTAGATGTAGACATAGGAGTAATATCTGAAGAAAACAACTTTTTCCATTACGACGTCGATGATGAAGACGGAACACTTATTGAATACTATGACAATGTGGAAAATCTCATACTTACAGAGGATGATGATAGTGATATAAATTGAATGTGTAAATGGCAACTCGATAAATTGACTTTTAAGTGAGACAGAGTGACAATGGGATTGGCCTAGTATTGTTATTTTGTCAGTTTTATTATTTTGGGCTTCATTTATTTCCTGCACAATTTACTATTTGGCCTTTTAATAAAATTTCTTGTTTGACATATATAATGTGTTCCTTCACACGTTTTAATTTTTGAATGTTTTTTGTTTTTCATTCACCATTATGTTGTAAGAAGCAAGAATGGCATGCTATTGTTCCTTTGGATGTGACGTCAATCACAACGTATTAAGTTAACCATTACTACAAGCTAATTTTTCTGTATTGTGTGATTTTGATGTTCTTTATTCAGAATGGCACTGGGAATTTCAAGGCGTCTTAGGTTAGCTAGCATACAGGAGGCATCTGTAATTGAACAAAACACGAGGTACAATCCGCAAATATTACTCTATCGTAAAAAATGAACCAATCCTGGCACTCCCATGAGTCGTGCAGGTATAAAAACTTTTTCCAGATGCTTGTTTGTAGGAACCAATGTACAAAATCTTCTTTTTTTTCTTTACAGTTTATATTTGTTGGTTGTCTTGTCTGTGACTCTTTATACTTGCTTTATAATTTGTCTGTGACTATTAGCTTTTGATTCGGGAATCTTTTATCTTTTCTCCCTAATAATAAAATCAAGATTTAGTTTCGTGAATGAATCTCATGGATTTTGCTTCACACCATCTATAATTGTTGAAAAAATTCCATCTCATTTGTTGTATGTTACCGAGTTTTTTGAAAAAAATATTGAATTTAGGAACATTTTATTCTTGGTGGGTTATTGGTTTTTGTTTCTTCTATTGCATTACACCCGAGCACAGTCTAATTTCTGTAATGAGAGAATAGAGAAGAATTTTACATTATTGTAGTGGAATACGATGGGATTTGATATGTGGGTGCCCTAGTGTGCCTTGTTGGATCCGGGGTAGGCTCTAGCGGGTGTCGAGGTGGTGGCCGCCTGGCCAGTGACTGGAGAGAACCTTCTAAGGAGTTCGTCGGAGTTTGCAGCATGGAAGGTGCTCTAGTGAGGATCATGAACTAATAGATGGTTTATTTGGGTTGTTGTATCATGTCGCGAGTGGAGACAACTTGGGATATCGTTGTAAACATGAGATGTCCGTGTATTGTGCATGGTGTGACCGCAAATTATTTTATAAAAAAAATTAAAGTTTTCAATGTATCCTTTTTTTAGCATTTTCAAAATTAATAGTGTTTCTAGTGCATTTTCGAAAAAGATTATGATATTTGAACAACAAACATACCCTCGTGATGTTACTTTAAACCATAATTAATACCCTCTCTGCCCCGAATTACAATTCTAAATCTCTATTTTGAATGTCCCAAATTAAGAGTTTTGATGGGAAGACAAGATAGTCATTGGGGTTTGAGTCATAAATCGAAAAAGCAGGGGTAAGATGGATTGGGAGGTAGCAGGGGTAAGGTGGATTGGCAGGTAGCAGGGGTTGGAAGGTTTGTGGATTGCATCTATGTATAATAACTAACATCCCAGATAAACTATATTAATTAAAAAAAGCCTAATCCCAAATTAGTTGGGGACTAAAATCCCATATAACCATTATTGATATTGACAAACTATAGCAACATTATGTCTCCACATGAGCTTGATTGCCATCAAATTTGTCACATCTAGTATGAGCACCACCGACCCTAAACCCATAAGGGATGATACTTTTGTGTTGCGTCTGAATCAGATTGATGGTCATGTTAAAAATTTACATTCGTGAATGAATGGCAATTCAGTAAGACCAAGCCCGTCTCTCTCATCCGCCAACTTTACGACATCGGTCATCGCTGTTTTGGCAAAAATTACGCCCAAGAATTCATCAATAAAGCTCACCAGCTCCCGAAGGATATTGAGTAGCATTTTGTTGGCCATTTGCAGACCAACGAAGTCAAACCACTACTCACTGCTATCCCAAAGCTTGTCATAGTTGAGGGCATAGATAATCACAAGATTGCAAATCGTATTGACCATTCAGTCGTAAGCATTAGAAGGAAGCCATTGAAGGTTTTGGTCCAAGTACATACTAGTGGAAAAGCATCAAAATCTGGTGTTGAGCCATCAGGTTGTGTAGAACTTGTGAAGCATGTGAAGTTGATATGTACCTTCACCAAAACAGATTAACTTGATGGTTCCAACACCATCATCACCTTCAAGAATTTCAACCCTCTTAATAGCTTGTGGAACGATCTTGGGGATGAGGTTGTCAGCATCAAAGATAAAGGCCTTGAACATTTTGGCTGGTGGGATTGAGGAAGTCACCTCTATATTGTAGGTGATAACAACCATCACTACAACCATCACTATCAAACTGCAGAATTGAGGTTTGCAAGGCACTTTAATGAAGTTATAAATAAGGTATTAGATACCTAGTGACTCATGTTTCAAACAGCTAATAGAATAGAAGTTCCATGGAAATTAATGTGCCCACTGATGATGTGAATGGGTGACTAGAAACCAAACAGTATATGTGTCTTGATCGAAAGAGGGACAATTTTTGGTCGTCATTAACGAAAATTACAAACTGAATTTTTTTGGTCAAAATCAAGAGAGAATTGCAGCATAAACTTATTGTTATTAACCTGAGAACTAAGTAAAAAAAGTATGTACATCACAGATGCTTGAAATAATAACCAATCAGACTTTGTGTTACTGTTAACGCTCATGAATGAACCATTCGCGCTGAATAATGGGAGTACTCAATCCATATGAGATCTTTTCATTAAACTCATGTAGGATTCTGATAAGAGAACTAGCCTTTTTGCTTGCTGGCGGGGTGCTCTCCGTGAGCAGTGAATACAACGGCCCCATGATAGTTGGGTTCTTTGTTAAAAATAGAACCACATCTTCCCCACCATTTATGCACAAGCCAAGCAAAAGAGACCAACAGTACTCCTTAGCCACCCTTGAATCAGTAGAATTCAAAACTCCCATAATTACATGCAAAGCATCAACACTTAAAATCGCCATAGCTCCATCTAGTTTTTCCGCTAGAGTTGCCAAAACATCTAAAGAATAGGTTCCCCTCAGAATTTTCCAAAAGATTAATCAATAATGGGATTAATCCAGCTTCATGGCCCCCTCGACTGCTACACTGCCTGCAAGAACTGTCCTTGCCATGTCTTGATTACACAAATCAGATTCAGCAATCAAAATTCCATTTTCCAAACTATATTGCTTAATAAGATGATTTAGACCCAAATTGGGAACTAAATCAGTGCATTTTAGCTTATTGCCTGTGTTTGGTAGGTGTGATTACCAGCCTTGAACCATTTCACGATTAAGGATCGATCGTATGTGTGACTAGTCACTATAATAACTGGATCGGTCATCACTTCTAGTGAGATTGGACACAGAAAATCCTCGGGATTCAAGAAGTTAATTGACTCACTGTTGTAACTGCTACATTGATATTGTTGATTGCTTGCACTGTCAACATCATCAAATAACACACAACGAGATTAGCCCATGAACGCTAACAGACCACTGAGAAGACCCAAATCTCTCTTCTCAATAGATGAATGTTCCAATCCCAATTCGGAATCGAGGAATTTGATCTATTTGTTACATTGACTCCATCTTTGAATCTCAAAATACTTAAGAACCCATCTTAGATCACTTGGTTTGGGAATAGTTTCAGCCTCAAACAATCCCATCTTTAAATGAACTTGATCTAAAGCTTTTTTATCATCACGTTCAGCTTCAAGGTTTACTTTCAATGCTTGCCTCATTACCAACTCAACCAATTGTTTAACTTCTATTGAATGGGAGTACTCAATCAATTGTTTAACTTCTATTGAACTGGTACATAGTACCTGATATGGACTGGTACAATAGTACCTGATCAAATATGCCTAAAAAACATAGTACCTGATATGCCTAAAAAACATAGTAGCACTGTTATGAGTAATACTTCTCCCTTTGATAATAGTTGTTTGTGAGTGAGTGATAATTTTAGAGTCTAACAAGAAGTTCAAAGACAAACAAAAGTTAAAAATCATACCCGGGGAACTAGCTGTATTCTTTAACCAAATTCCCAATATGTGCTAACTACATAACCAAATAGGTCCTTAATTTCTCAAAAAAAAAACTCCTTGAACTATTTCATTTGTTTGCAATTCCCCCATATGCGTCATTCAAAAAAGGTTTCTAATTAAAGTTTTTAGCATAACATGAAGAAGTATTTGCAACTTTTTAATAGTTTAGGGGTTATTTCGTACGTTAGGGGGGCAAATTTATCCCTTTAGCATGCCCTATGCAATTGACTCTAAGATGAATTAAATTTGCATAACTCCAAGGGATCGATCCGTTGAATCCAATCGAACAACCAGAGCATAATACCTGCCTAAGGCATTGAATCCAACCGAGCAGTGGTGAAGGTAAGGCTGCCTAAGGCATTGAATCCAGTCAGAGCATAATACCTGCCTAAGGCTGCTTAATACCTGCCTAAGACTCTAAGATGAATTAAATTTGCATAACTCTAAGATTTCACTTTTCACCACCATAGTGGTGAAGGTACCACTACCTAAGGCTTCCCCCAACTTTTAGGATGTCAATAACTTTGAGATCGATCCATTGAATCCAACCGAACAACCAGAGCATGTGTTTTAGTTATATAAAGGCTTAATTCTTTTTTTCTTGGAAAAATAAAATTAGCAGAATATAAACAATGACATCATGGGAAAATCATAATACCTGTAGATCTTCGATGCCCTTATAGGATCATTGTCCACAATTGCAAGAACCAGATTAGCATATCCAAGCCTCAACTTATCAGGGAGATCCTTTACTGGCCCGTTGTCGATTAAGACAACCTAGGAAAAAAAGTACATACTTTAGGATAAAAATTTGAAGATTTAACACGATGAAGTCATATCTATACAATTGCAAACTAAGACATGCACCCACACACCAAGACATGTTTAAACCGCAAGAATGGTAATAATCTCAACACCTGTGTATGCACACACATTTCTTTATGAATTGTGGGTGGTTTTGGACATTATACGGTTTTTTAAGTGAATGTGCTTTTCTTTCTCTTTGTTATTGTACGAATTTGATTATTAATTATGTTTGAATTCAATAAAGACTTGATTTTTAATGTTTGTTTTTATTTCAGGGAATAAATAAAAGGGAAAATATGTCGGGAAGCATATCAGTAGAATCGGGGCAGCTTGAGAATGAAGTTGGTGTTTGACAAGTAAAAACTGACATATCAGCCACCGATAAGGACAACTACAAATAAAAACTGACATAAGAAGGAGAGCATGACATGGATCGTGAAGACATGAGAAGGAGAGTATGAAATGGATCGTGAAGGAGAGCATGAAATGGATCATGAAGGGATAAAAACTAATGGCAGTTACAACGGAGATTTCAGTGAGATCGGTGCCCGAGCCAAGCTTATATGAAGGTATTTTTCTTCTCACACTTTTTTGTGTATTCTATTCCTAAATTTGTTATAAGATATTGTATTTGAATATGAGAGCATTGAAAGGAAAAACCTTTTATGAGATAATGTAAATGCCTTTTTATTTTTAATTTTATTTCCATCATTCACAGATATGAGGGTGTAGATATGGGGCTACTATGGGGATGAATCACAACCTTTATGTGCACCTGAATAGTTTAATCTGGGGTGCAAAATGGGTGATGACGGCTGCTATGGTAACAGCTGCTATGGCGCTACTTTGGGGATCTTCAGTTGCTGCCGCTCTCCAGTTGCGGCGGCCAAAGGTATGCGTAAGGTAGACTGCAAAGTTTAAAGTTGCCTTTTTTTCTTCTCATAATGTTATAGTTTCACTAATTGATCCCATTCCAACATGGAATAGTTTTTTTTTTTAAATTTGTCACGACCATAACCACTTTAAAATACAACACTATAATGTTAGTGTCATTTCCAAAAATATTTTACTTTTGAAATTATTGAATATTGTTGGATTGGTTGTTATCCTTTAATAGGGTGGATAGTCAAATCAATAAAGGAGACTCTGTCCATTTTTTTTAAAATGGACACTTTGTTTATTTGAGACACAATGTGAATTCAATGGATGGATATTTTGTATTTCATGTTATATGTGAATTTGTTTGATGAATTTATACTATTTGAATGTTGTTGGATAATTTATTATTTGTTAAGTAGGGTGGATAATCTTATAAACAAAGGAGATGATGGACGATTTTTTTAAAAATTACACTTTTTTTTTATTGTGGAGCAATATTTTTACTGTTTTGCAATTAGATACTTTGAAAATTTTTACCGTTTCACAATTACGTGCTTTAGAAATTTTTCTGTGACGATTATTATCTCTTTCATTACTAACTTCCACTCGGCGTTATAACTTTTTCATGATAAAGACAAATCAAATATTACTTTATCTTAGCTAATGGTATTGTATTATCTTAATTGCAGATTTGACGTGACAAGAAGTTATTTTTGGGGCGCCATGAACTCTTGACATTTGACGTTTGTAAATGAAATCTGAGACTTCTAAGTCCTTTAACTAGTTTAAGTTATTGTTTTGCACCATGACTATTTGTCTTTTATAAGGGGATGAAATGTGGGACTTATACGTCCCTTAACAAGTGTTTAGGTGACTTGACAATGTATGTGTACGTGACATAATGTGAAATTTGTTTATGATAATTTAGTTATTTTGTGCATCTTAACGAATGTGTTTTTTATATGGTAATTTGTTTAAATTTGGTGATATACAATACTCTATAAAATTCATTTTTCAAAATAAAAAAAATATATATTGAAACACTATATTACCAAAATTAATGTTTTCGTAGTTAAATATGCAATTGATAAATAAAAATACGGTTTAAGATTTTATAGTTCATTATTGAAAAATTAGTGATTAAAAATCATTTTTCAACAATTAAATTTCGTACCCAATAGATCTTGAAGGAAGGTACAAATTTCGTGGCGAAAAGCATCTAACACACTAGTTTATTGATAGAATTGGCAACGAAATGAATACATTTAAAAATGGAATGTTGAACAAATAGCTACAAAATAAATTGTAAATTTCGTAGCTAAAAGCTTTTAACACACTAGTTCATTAATAGAATTTGCAACAAAATGAAGATATTTAGCAACGAAATGTTGGACAATTAGCTACGGAATATATTGTAGCGTAAATATGACTATTTGTCACGAAAAAAATTTCATGGCAAATGACCTAAACAATTGACAACGAAATTTAATTTCGTGGTCATATACATTCAGCGACGGGCCTTTGGCCACGAACTCTATACGAAATAATTTTCGTTGCGAAAAACTATCAGCAATGAAATATACACTTTTGGCTACGAAAAATTTCGTAGTTAAATGTAAGAATTGTTGTAGTGAAGGAACTTTACAATTAAGAAGACTCCATAAAAAATGGGGTGGTGGAGAAGATGAAATGCACCATTATGGAAAGGGCAATATGCATGAGGTTTCATCTTGGGTTATTAAAATCATATGGGGGAGTGGTTCTTGGTCACGCTGTGTATTTGGTGAATCGTTCACCCAATTATACTCTTTGTTTGAAGTATCGGGGGAAGTATGGTCAGGGCACGATGTTGACCACTCTAATTTGAGGGTGTATAGATGCCCGGGATACACTCATATTCGTAGTGATAAAAGGAGAAAAGCATGACCCAAGAACTCGCTACTGTATTTTCCTAGGCCATGGAAAAGTGGTGAAGGGGTTCAAACTTTGGGATTCATCTACAAGGAAGCTAGTTTTTAGTCGGGATGTGAGGTTTGATGAGATGTCCATGTTGAAAGGAAAAGAGTTCCTTGAAGTTGTTGATGATAGTGGTGTTAGAACCATCGAGATTCCTTTGGTATTTTCGAGATCATTAGCCATTGATATTGATGGTGTATCTACTAGTGGTTCAGTGATTCTTAATCGAGTTATGACATTGTTGAGGTGGAGCCAAATGAGGATGATTTGGAAAAGGAATCGGTTGAGGTAGAGGACACTCAACGGATGTAGCAAGTCCCATAATTAACACGTGATCGAGTGCATATGAATATCAAGACACCATCTAAGCGTGGTTAGGACGAGGCAAATTAAACTCTCATTTATATGAGGGCGATCCAATTACATACAAATAGGCCATTAATTGTAATGTCCAGGCGAGTTGGATGGGTGTTATATCGAAAGATATGGAAGCTTTAAGGAAGAACTCCACGTGGGATCTAGTTCCTAAACCCAAGGGGAGACACAGAGTTGACTCTAAGTGGGTGTATAATAAGGAAGAAGCAATTGAAAAAATAGAAAAACTGAAGTAAAAAGTAAGGTTAGCATAGAAGGGGTCTTTACAAAAGGGTAGGATTGACTATAATGAGATCTTTTCCCCAGTGGTGAGGCATAATTAGATATGGGTGTTTTGGGTAATGGTAGTTTAATTTGATATGGAATTGGATCAAGTGGATGTAAAAATAACTTTACTTCATGGTGATTTGAAGGATCTTATTTACATCGTGAAACCAGAGGGGTTTAATGAAGTGGGAAAGGAAGATAATGTGTGTCGACTTAATAAGTCATTGTATGGGCTTAAATAATCGCCACGACAATGGTATCTACGGTTCGACACCCTTATATTTTCGGTTGGTTGCACGAGGCGTAATCATGACCATTCTGCATATTTCCTGGTTCTTGAGTATGGTTCATTTTTTTTGTTAATGCTTTATGTGGATGACATGCTCATTTCATGTCGAAACATGTCACGGATAACGAAGCTCAAAGTGGAATTTTGACGGGAGTTTAACATGAATGATCTTGGTGAGGCGCAAAATATTCTTGGTACGGAGGCTAGATGGGATAGAAAAGTTGTTAACTTTTGGTTATCTTATAAAAATTATATTTCGCATGTCATCAGGAAATTTGGCATATTAGATGCCAATGCCACTTCTACACCCTTAACTTCACATTTTTCTTTTTCTGCAAAGAAATTTCCCTTAATAGATGATATGTTATGTGACATTGCTTGAATGCCGTATGCTTGTGCCATGGGATGTCTTATGAATGCTATGGTTTACATGTCGTGGGATATCGCCCAAGCCATGGGTGTGGTTAGTAAGTACATGTCGAATTCGGGAAAAGAGCATTGAAAAGTGATGAAATGGATTCTTTGGTATCTGAAGGGAACCAAGTCGACGGGCATTGTGTTTGAGTGAAAAAAAATTAACCGAGTTTATTGCGGGGTTTGTGGATTCAAATTATGAGGCAGATCTTGATAAGTGGAGATCTTATCAGGGTATGTATTCACAATTGATAGTGACCGATGTCTTGGAGATCCATGTTACAAGCAACGAGTTCTCCATCTACTATGAAGGCAGAGTATATGGCACTTACAGCAGTGTCAATAGAGGCGATTTGGTTGAAGAGTTTGATGAGTAAATTAGGGATGAAGCAAGAGAGTGTTAATCTTCATTGCGATAGTCAAACTTGTAATAACCGATAATTTAAGGGTATTTCTTAATAGTTAAATATAAAAATTGGGAAATTTTTATTGATTACATTTTTATTTATTTAATTGATTATTTCAATGGAAATTAAATTTGAAATAATAAAAAAATATGAAAATTATTTACTACTCAACTTGGAAGTTTACTAATCATATAGGATGCGAAATAGTAATTACTATTGAAATAGTATTTGATACTCACACAAAATGCTAAATAGTATTTACTATTTACACAGGATGCTAGATAATAATTATAATTTAAGAATTTTAAATAAAATGATGAACATAAAATTCTCATTCTTATAAACCAACATATCTCTTTATTATCTTCATTATATTCTTCATTCTTTACTACCATTCTCATTTCAATATATAACTCAACCCAAAACTTAATCCATTTTCACCCAAATTAAACCACTACATCTAAACAAATTATACTCTTTTATTCAATCCAATATTTATATTTTTCTAGAAAAATATTTGGGACAACTTTGGACTAATTCCAAAGGTTTTTTGGATGGCCAGTTCAACTCCCTTTCAAGAAGGATATGTACAATACATTTGGGAGATTATTTTCATCAATTTATGAGCAATTTTGGAAGGACTTTCTTCTATGATATATTTTTATTTTTTATTTTTAGAGGTTTTCTACATGGAGGCAATATAATTTTACTCAATCCTCTCATGAGATAAATAGTATTTTGTACCTAAAGAGTTTATTTATAAATTCTAAATTTATGTAGAGATGAATGAGGTTTATCTTGTTTTCATTTCACCTTTATAATTCAGATTTTTTAAAATTAATTATAATATTCTAAAACGGGGTAAAGAAATTAAGATTTCTCTCCATTGAAACTGTCCACGTGTAACAGAATGCCTACATGTGTAAATTATTAGCAACATCATAAAATACAAGTATTTAAGAAATGGTGTAATAGAATGCCTACAGGTGTAAATTATTAACAACATTCTAAAAAACACGACTATTTAAGAAAAAGAATATGCACAGGTGTGAATTATCACCAGCACTCTTTTCGATTTCCACTGCCTCCCTTTTCTTAAATTATCTCCAACTATATATATATATATATATATATATATATATATATATATAGAGAGAGAGAGAGAGAGAGAGAGAGAGAGAGAGAGAGAGAGAGGGAGAGTTTAACAGCCGCATGATCAAATCATCAAAGAAAGATCCATGTTGGTTTCGAAGACACTGAGGAAATTAGGTCCACATTTAGTGCCATGGGTTTCGAGCAAAGAATCTGATGAGGCAGCAGAAGAAGGCATCAAATGGAATAATGGTGATGAATGCTATTTGTTGCATGTCTTCAAAGCTATTCATGAGAGGGCTTTCTTACGAAACTGATGAGTTGTCTTTGAGGAGCGCTTTTACCAGCTTTGGTGATGTCACAATGGCCGCAATATTCATGTCAATTTGGCCATTGAGCATCCTTCCCGTACCTCCTCCTACTGAATTTCCTATTACGTAATGGAACCTTGATTTAGTTTTTATTAGGAACTCAAAATCAAAAGAGATGGTTTTGTCCTTCAATGGATTTTTCATGTAATGCTTTTACCATGACTTTTCTTACTTTTGTGTTTATTCCACTTTTTAATTTCGTTTCATATTAAACCCAAGATTTGGTTTTGGGAGTTGATCCAGGTGATGGCGTAGATTTACAAGATGTGTAGATGAGCATAGGGAGTTTTGGTTGTGTTATTGTTTGTCCATTATGCTTTTCTACTTGGTACATGTGGGTAATGATAAGGTCGAGCTTACAACTAATTGGAGTTAATGCACACAACGTGTGTTCAAAGAGTGTTTATGAAAATCCATCCCACACGACCCGTCTTCTTCTTTATGATGTATAGATGTGGCGATAGTTCTTAATATTTTTGAAATTGAATTTGAAATAGTATTCAATTTTATTTTTCAGTCTAGTTGAAAGTATGTATGTGGATAAAAACTCTTTTTTAATTTATTTGAACTTTGTAATCAAATTTAATTTACAATACCCCTTTAAGTTCTATTTTTTTCTAAAAACATCCACTTAACTTCTAATTTTTAAATCATTATTTTGTCAATCATTACATTCACATGCTCTCTTTATATATGTACACTTCAAAAACTTATTTTACGAGATAAAATCTATTTATTTTATTCATTTTACAAATAATATGTTATTGCAAGTGTTATGATTGTTCACCATGGATTTAAAATTTGTTATTTACCTATTCCATCCCTAAACAAAGAGTCTTATTATGCCAACTTTATATTTATAGTTGGTTCTTTATCCTAATAATAGATATGACAAGGTTGGGATGTTGTTTGAACTTCATAGGTTGTAAATTTTCCTCCGTATGGAAGGTATCGATATTTTTTCGAAGGATGTTAAGTAGGTTGTTTGCTAATCTAAAAAAAAATAATTTTTATTTATAGTTTTAGAAAAATAAGTTACTAAAAAAATAATTTTTATTTAGATTTTTAGAAAAACATTTCTTATTCAGGAAAAAGTTATTAAAAAAAGCTGTAAAGTTTTTGAGGAAAAACAGTAAAAAATAAATAAATTTCGGCGGATATTTTAAATCAAGTAAATAAAATCTCTATTTAAATTCATAAATCTGATTTTTCTTTTTATGTATATTTATTTTTCTTTCAAATGTAATCTTTTACTTCACTCTTCTTAGATTTGAGAATAATAATTAATGAGCATATAAATGTTTAATGTCAATTATATGTTTTAAGAATGTATTTTCATCTATATCACATAGGTATATATTTAAGTTGTGAATAATTTTTGCAGGCTTCATCCAAATGGTTCTAAGCGAAGAGGAAAATCATTTTAGAAATTGTGTTGGGGAATTTGAAATTTCGATTGCTAACAAAATCTTTTTTTAATTTCCATTTTTTTAGTTTTGCTCCCATGACAACTTTTTTTTTGGTAGGTTGATTCAATATGGAATGGCCTTTTTGATGGTTTACTGGTATGAATTTGAGTTCTATCATTTATGAGAAGATAAATTAGATATTGACATAGTTTTTAATCCCGAGATTTTATTCAATTTTTTTTTGTGCAAGTTTTTTTATGTTTTCTTATGATAGTTCATTTTTTATGAAATCTATAGAATTTTGATGTTCCAATTTCAAGTAAATTGTTGTTAAATACTTTTTTAACTAAAACGTCAGATTAGCTGTCACTGACAGCTTCGCCTGTACATCGTGCTGATTTACACCTAGTATACTATAAAATTCTATACAAACACTTAAATGCTTCTATTCGTTCAACTATCCACGTGGCAGTTTATTACAAACAATCAAAAAAATCTTTCTTTAAAAAAATATTAATACTTTTCACCTGTTTGACTTCCTCGCTTCACATTTCGACCTTTGATCTCTTCTCTCTCTTTCCCAGATAATATCTTTATAAGAATAATTACCTCATAAATCCACCAAACCCCTCACTCTGTTAAGTCGAATGGTCACATCCACCTCCTTTGTTTTGTATGGGTTTTATGGTGTGAATGGATAAATCCGATGGTGAAATGGGAGGTGGATGTGAGAATGAAGTGGGAGGTTTGGATCAAGAAATTAACTGGAGGTAAAAACATGTTGGTTGCTGGGTTAGGGTCCGTAGCTTGGTTTTGGGAAGCTCTGGGAATGGAGCTCGCCAAAGGTGACAGGGGGTAAGAAGGGTCGATTTGGGAGTTTGTCCCTGTCGATTTTTATGGACGGAGCTTGGGTTGCTCCGGGCCATGGGGCTTCATTGGTAGTTGGTAGGTAAGTGGGATTTGATTGAAATCGGGTTGCTTGAGATGGTACGGGGTAGGCAGCGGGAGTAGCTTCGGTTTTATGGGTTAATAACTGTTGATATGGGATTTGGGTTTGGGTAATCGATTGCTGGTGGGTTCTAATGCAGGTGGTTTTGGGTGAGGTTATAGTGATGGATGGTTAGCACATGTTGAGTGTATTGTTTGAGAATTTGTTTGTAACAATGAATATTTATATATTTCCATATGGATATCCATATATTTCCATATATTTATTTGGGTAATGGATCCTCTTTCACGTGTATTTTTTCCAACAATTTATATTTTGTTTGAGAAATTTCTTGGTTTTGGGTTGGAGTGTGTTGTTTGTAGTGTGTGTTGTGGGTTTGTTTGGGTTAGGTTTTAGTGGGGCATGTGTGTTTATGTGGGAAACCTGTTGCCTTTTCTTTTATTTTGTTAGGTTCTCAGATTGTAAAGGGGGTAGAGTTTGTGTTTTTATATTTTATCAACCTAAAAGATTAATGGAAAAAATAATTTTATATGCCCACCTCAATGAGAACTATTGAAAAAATAAGAATAGAAGTGGGTCTTTGAGGAAAACAAATAAAATAAATTTAAATTTCATGATGGACACCAAATTGACTATAAGTGAAACATAACAACAAACTTGCATGGAATTTTTGGAGTCAGAAAAGGAAACCTTCAGGGATGATGGTTCTACTGCTTCAACAACTATTTTGGTCGGTAATCATATATATGTTTCCAATGTTGATAATTGTATTTAAACCTTAGTAGTACTTCAATATTTTTGTTACTTTTAGTTGGTAAGTTCTTTTTTTAATTTAATTTTTAGTTAACAAACATCATTTGGATCAAACACTCAATTTATTTTAGGGGCATATACCAAATAGTCCCTCGAAGATTTTTAATACGCGTTTAGTCCAAGCCTTTTTATTTGTTCAAAAAAGTCCCTTAACATGTCGTTAAAGCGGACTTTAAAAATAAGATAATATTTCTTAAATGGGTGTTTGAGGGACTTTTTGGAACAAAATAAAAAGGCTCGAACTAAATGTGTATTAAAAAAATATTTGAGGGGGTATTTGGTATTTGATCCTTTATTTTAGCCCTATATATAAATTTAGACCCGTTTTTTGGTTCGCATTTTATTTCCTTTGATTAACTTTGATACAAATTTCACCACTATTTTTGTTTATATTTGGACTCATTTTTGCCCTTTAATGTGACTAATAGATGATGAGATGACTTAAGATTTCATGTAATATAGGCTAACAAATTCTTATAGATTTTTTTTCATCATATTCAATTTCTTTTAAAAAACGTTAGGCGTGAAATGAGTGACTATATAAATGTTGGGCAAAGTAATTTCTGATTGTACTATACAAAATATTTTTACTGCTTTGCATTTGTTGCCTATATATTTACGCATGTTTATATTTTATATTTATTAATTGTGTGTTTCCCGCGTATCGCGCGGGTTGCACAGTAGTCTAATTATAAAATTATATACTTGATTAATTTAGTTTAATTTGCTGTAGTTAAATTAGATTGTCAATTGTACATTCTTAGTTTGATATAAATGTTAAATCTAACATTGAGTGAATTATATGTTTTGGAAATCAAGATAGTAGATTAAATTCTTGTCTTATTATGTTAAATTTTATTTTTCATACATTTGGGAATTAAATATTAACTTCTTCATTTTTATGTTTATGAATTATGTTGAAGATCTAAGACAGTCTCATTTTTTTTAAAAATAGTAACTTTGCTAAAAAAATTATGAAATTTCATAGTCTTATGTAAAATATAATTTTTCAAAAGTTTCATGTTTTAGCCAAATCCCGAAAAAGTTATTTAGGACCTGAATAATGAGAAAAATTGGACTAGGTATATTTGTTGACATGTAGTAATGTTATATAAAAGTGATTTTTTTATCTCCTGTAAAAGGCGTAAATTGAGACGTTTCGCGAATTCTTGTAGGAAATAACGTTCGGGACAACTTTCTTGTTTTAATTTTTCCCAAAATTCGATTATAAGGGGACCATATTAACAAATTATTACTTTGACAGCATAGTGCTTCCATTATTCTAAATGAGTGCAATCCTAAATTATGGGCACTGGAAAATGTAGCGAAAAATGTATTTTTTAATGTGATATAAGTGAATAATTTTTTATTTTTATTTTTATTTTTGGAGAGAATCTATGCATCATCTTCTCCCTTTCAAAAGTAGTATAATGTTTATAAGTAATTTAAGGGACTTTGAAGACGTAAGGATAAAGTATATAAGGCATTGAAATACAATATTCGTACGTGAAATTTTCTTGAGAACGAATGAATATTACTTTTGTGTTGATGAAATCATGCATTTGGCCACTTTTATTATATTGTTATTATGGATATGTTGGGTGGATAAGGTTGCTTCTGTATTACGGGGCTTGGTGACCCCAAAGGGAATTGGGAGCCTGACATGATTAAAATGGTTTTAATATTGATGGTGTTTGGACTGGATAAGTGAGGTTGGATATGTGTTTATGATGGAGTATTTATTTATGTTACGAATTGCATTTTATTCTACACGCGTGAGGTCCTAGATATGCACACGAGCCTCATTTATCAATGAAATATTTGAATTGATTAAATACTTGTGAGTCACATTATGCATTTGAGACTCCTCAACATATGTAGGGCTAGCCAGAGTTAATATATTTATATCACAATTGATTTAATAACTATAGAATTAATATTTATACCCATGATTGATAGTTTTACTACTTGAGTACATATCTATTATCTTGTTGTGGTGGGCCTAACCCGTCGCGTTGTTTCAGGTGCTCTAGTGTACCTGACCTAGTTTCCCACTCGAGTATACATTCTAGTTTTATTTAATTTATGTTTAAGAGATGCGAGTTTTACTGTATTCTTATCATTTGTACTCAGGTTTGTATACAATATGATTTTGGAAGGTTTGGCATGTACTAGTTCTCGTTAGACATTTTATACTTTACTAAGTGGTGGTAGATTCTATCCATATTATATGATAATTGGGGATTTCTCATATCGTTCTCTACTTTGGTTTATTCTTATTCATTGATTCTTATTTCATGCTAAGGAAGGTATTAAAATTGAATTGACAGGCTGTTTCATTTAATTAACATACTTGATCAACCTAATTATTAAAAATTATTGCGTGTCACACTTGGTATCAGAGCATGGTCTTATGAATTGTAGGTTCCATAGGTCCATCTTAGTTGTCCCCATAGAGTTCGTTGATACGTCATTCTGTTTGTTATCTTGTCATAAAATCTGTAATAATAATAAGAATTTCGTGTCATATTTCAGATGGCACCAAATAGGAAGATTCATTTCACCGCACACATTGCGCAACCACAACCCACAGCACCTGCAATACCCGTTCACACCATATCTGCAGTCCCAGGTTCAAACGCACAAGGACAGTTACCCTTTGGATCCCAACAACTCTCAAAGTTAATTTCACAGGACGTTTAGGTAGGTCTAGCTATGAGGAGACAAAAGAGACCCATTGATGGATTACAAAAAGCATTACGAGCTCCCACAATCAAGTGGGAAATGGTCATAAGGGCATTTACGAAGAATATACTACCAACATTTTCCATGGCTACAGATCCATTTGTGTCACTACAATGGCGTAGGGACATCGAGCATCACTTGAGGCTTGTACCATGTACTAAGGTGTAGAACCATATTTTGGCTACCTTTCGTTTGACAAAGTGTGACTACATCCGGATAGAGAGATCATATAGTGTATGAAGAGTTCATTACGAAGGTTAATGAAATGTATGTTTCGAAATCCATCTTTACGCAAAAGATTATGGAGTTTACAACACTTTAGTTAGGGACTCGTACTATTACCGAGTATGAGAAAGCATTTACCAACTTGTTGTAAGGGTGCCCAATATGTGTGTTTTAAACAAAACCAATTTTTCTCCGAAAATTATCCAACTTTTAAATTATGCACCAAACCAAGTTGTGAAAAACCCAATTCTTACTTTAAACCAATTTAAATCTTGATTAATCGTAAACATGCATCTAGTGATTAAAGCAAGTAAAATAAAGTAAAGAATACTCACAACGCCGAATGTACGAGGAAAAAACCCTAAACGAGAAAACAACCTCGGACGGCCCAAGCCAGACAATCACAATGAACAATGGTTTTATAAAGACAGATTAGCCTTACACTAAGACTCGATCACCACGGGTCTTGACGCTCCTTCTGATCTTCAACCTTTCTTCAATAGTGCCCACGCAGAAATTCCGTCTTCCACGATACCTGCCCACAACACTCGACTCCACGAATGTCTAGGTGTCCACCGATTGAATTTGATTTTTCTACGATTTTGAACAAGAAGTCCTTCTCTTTTCTTCACCGCAAAACCCTTTGATGTTCAATGTGTAAAACAAAATTCTTTGGTGCAGCAAGATCACTTAAACATATAAGAATGATATCTCAGATCTTTGCAAACTCTAAGGATGTGTTTATGCTTTGTAAACCTTACAAAACATGTCCATACAAGTTTCTAGTTCGTATACTATTTTCTAAAATGCACACCTACGAAACTATGATAGAAACACACTTTAAATAACAATTTAGCGCCGCCTCGAAAAATGTGTCGTTCGAACGATAAGGCCATGTCGTTCGCGCAACTTAGGCATCTCGTTCAAGCGAGATCCCTATGTCGTTTGAACGAGCTGACGTGGTAGTTTGACTTTTTGACTTTTTGTTCAAAACGTCTCCTTTAAAGGAGATCTGAATAAGTCAAACTCTATTTCGAGTATATCAAAATTAAAACGTAGTGTAAACCATTTAAAACACTTTAAAACATTTTAAACATTTTTCTTTATAAAAATACATCCTTATCTTTTATAAAAATAATTTCGAGCACCATTAATTATACGAATTCATACCTGAGTGATCTCGAAATGCAATTAACTTTGAAGACGATTAAACTTGCACCAATTAAACTTCAGCTTGATTAAATCTTTGAAGCTTTGCCACAACATCTTCAATTTTCTTCAATACGTCATAGCCAAGTGGGATCGTGACAAAATAAAAATCTCCCTATGACATATTACAAACAAGTTTTGTTCACGGAATTAAGTCAAAACAATACGGGGACTTAATTGGAAATTATGTCCTTACAAATCTCCCCCTTTGACTATTTCGGGACAAAACTAAACCAGTTAAATGCCTAACCGGGCTGTCAAGACCTATGATGCCTAAATCTCATCCCATAAACCTAAAATTAAAAATACAAGACACGGACTAGTATATGTAGCACCGACGAGCATAAACTGTCTGGATGTGATGTAGACTTGAAATCTCGAATCGCTTAAGCGTACCTACACACATGAAATAGAAAAACAAATATCCAGTAAAGTATGGAGGAACAAATGAAACCAATATATTTATTCAAATGATACCAAACAATAATAGATACCAATATGAATAATCTCTAAAAAAATCATTTGCTAAACAATTTGATTAGCAAAAGGATAGCAATATGTAATACTAATTTGAGATACCAATATGTAAACCAAAACATGCTCAAATCTCCCCCCACATCACATACATCTCTCCCCCTTTTTGTCTCGAATACACAATCTGGTGAAAAGATAAACCAATTAAAATATCTAGCATGAGAATATACAAATTTGAATCAATGTGAAACCAATTTGAGAATCGAAACCGCTAGATAATCATGAAACAACCAGCTAAAAATGATCAATAAATGACAAATCAGTAGCAGTAAACCAATGAATCACATAAGAATATAACAAACTAATCAGGTGTGATAAACGGACTATATGCAAAAATCCAATATAGAACCAATAAAACCTTCATATAAACCAGTTTGCCCAGAAACACTTCCAGCAGTACCAAAAATATTCCCAAAATAAACCA
Organism: Sambucus nigra; assembly: GCA_949130495.1. Classification (NCBI taxonomy): domain Eukaryota; kingdom Viridiplantae; phylum Streptophyta; class Magnoliopsida; order Dipsacales; family Adoxaceae; genus Sambucus; species Sambucus nigra. Next base: position 573,833,657 of record OX422210.1, on the reverse strand, counting down.
GTGGACTGCAAACCAATCAGAAGTCAACAAATCAGCATGTCGTTCGAACGAGCCAGGGACATCGCTCAAATGAGTTGAGGATGTCGCTCGAATGAAGTACAACCGTCGTTCGCGCGAGATGGATATGTTGTTTGAATGACTTTGCGCGACCTGCCAAAATTTCCCAGATTCCAAGAAATATGATATAATATTGCCCAGTGAAAAAAATTCCACAAAAAAGTCTAGGAAGGGCCTGACAGAAAAAAAATAGTGTTAAAACAGTAGGCTTTTAACACAAAACGCAAAAACTCATAAAAACTAAAAATGCGAGTTACATGCAAACATAGTATCGATGTGCTCAAACATGGATATGGAATGAATGGGCGTGAAACTACAACAAACGAGTCACAATTCTAGCACATCCAAACGATCAAGAGCTCTAATTGATAGCGATAAATCATCAAACTTTATCATAGCCATATGACAATTAAAGTGTGAGCTTAATGAACTAAACATACTACATGAACACAAATCCAGAATTTTGACGATTCTACAAACAATAGTGTCAAATTGTAATGTTTCAACATTAGGATTAGTTGTGTAAACCTGTTTAATTTTTTAATCCATCCAAACTCCCTCAGTAATATCATGTTTTCTTTGGAATGAACTAAACTAATTTGGCCCTTTTCTTAGCATATTGCATTTTCTTTTGGGGCTCTTTTAAACGGTGGCTTCCATGACGAGTTAATTTTGAACTCTCACCGCCCTTTCCCATAAAACACTCATCATTTTTACCAATTCAAATCCTCATGGTAAACGGTTCTTACATGCACACTTCTCCTTAAATCTACTTACACATAGATGACAAGATTGAGATAAGAACGCCTCACCAAATTCAAATGTGCAACAGAAGTCAAACATCCGTATAAACTCGTGCATGTGTGCAATGTTGGCATATCTAAAAAGTTGAATCAAAATGCATATCAACTTCAAAACAACCCCATATAAACAATGGTTAAGATCATTCTAAGTATCGATAATAATGACCAAATGTCCTAGCCACATGGATATGAAACGATGGGGGGGGGGGGGGGGGGGAAGCACACCAATATGCCACATCAAACATGTAAACTCAAAAACAAAAACCGAAAATCTTTTTGGCTTTTCATATTTTGACTCAAATAAAAGCAAAATATTTTTGGGTTTTCAAAAGTTTTCTCAAAACAAAATATTTTTGGATTTTCAAAAATTTTCAAAAAAAAAAACAAAATCTTTTTGTATTTTTCAATAAGACTCAAACAAATGAAAAATATAACACAAAATTATACACATGTCACTATACTAGCAATGGATATATCATGAAGCTAACTAGTATATGAAAAACATGGCAACACTATCATTCTTTAGATTTAGCATGGGAAGAATCAAGTGAACCCAAACGAGAATCATGATGTTTAATTCCTAAAGCCACTAAATCCGATTTCCTAACCCAAGTAGGTGTAAAACGATGCATGGGGGTTTTGGGAACCGGGGTAACTTTATTCCTAAACTTCCTAGGAGCTTGTCTAAGGTCGTAACAATAACGCCTAAGGTGACCTTTCCTACCAGAAAACGTGCAAGTGTAACGGTGGTGGGAATGATTACCTATATGTGGACCTTTTCTAACCTACCTGGTATTTCTCACACGTGTGGGGGGAATGGGAACAACTCTCTCATCAAAACCTATACCTCACCTATATCCCTTAATTTGGACGGTGCCTAGGATATTATCTAACTTCTTCGACCTAGCCTCCAAATAAAACTTGACTCTAGACGAGTCTCTCAATCTCTCCTCCAACTCGTGAATCCTAGACTCGAGAAAACGCCTAGACTCCTCAAAGTCTAAAATCTCCTTTTTCAAGGACTCAACAAACCATGGAGATTATCTCTCTCTTTCTCCACAAACTCTAGTTTCTCCCTAAACTTCTTCTCTCGTGCCCTAAGATCCTTAATCAAGCTATCATTATTTTCTACGACATGCTCATTCAACTTAGCTTGCAATTTAAAGTTAGCCTTTTTCACCTTCACCGTTTTAGCATACAACTCATTAAATGCAACATGCAACTCTTTCACATCTATCTCCTCCTCCTCACTCTCTTCACGCTCACTAACATGGGATTCACTCAAAACCTCCTCGGAAGTGTCATGCACATGATAATCGTCGTCGCTCACATTACATGCCATAAACGCAACAAAGTTACGATCAATGGGGTAACTATCTCCCTCTTTCGGATCACTATCACTTAAGGTGGCATTATAGACAATGGGTTGCTTGCCCTCTTTCTTAAGTCTAGTGGGACACTCCTTAACTTTGTTGCCGTACCCCTCACACCCAAAATACTTATCCGACTCATCTCTCTTAGTTTTTTCAAACTTATCCTTAGAGGTGGGATCTACTTTGTTGTTCTTGATTTTTTTTAAATTTCTTGGCATCTTTCGATTGCTTTTGAAACTTAATAATTTTATTAAATTTCTTTGCCAACAAAGCAACATCCTCAAAATTGAAATCGGAATCTGAATTTTTGATTTTCGCCTTCCAGGTTTTCAAAGTATTACCCTTATCATTATTAGACATTTGCTTAGAGGTAATCTTGTCGATTTCATAGGTTTGTAAGTCTCCTATAATCTCTTCTACTTTCGTCGACTCTAACCTACCCAAGGAGTTTAAAATGGTCACGTTCGCATCAAACCTACTAGGCAACGACCTAAGGATTTTCTTAATGACATAGTTGTCAGGATTTTTCTCACCTAGGTTAAACGACGAGTTAACAATATTGGACAACCTAGCATAAAACTCATCAACAGTCTCACTCTCTAACATCCTAATGGTCTCGAACTATGTAGTGAGATTTTGGAGTTTTGACGCCCTAACCGTGCTAGTGCCCTCGTGAGTGAGTGCCAAAATATCCCAAGCCTCTTTTGATGTTTCACAAGTAATAATTCTATTATATTCTTCCTGTGTGACATGTGAAGCAATAACGTGCAGACCCTTAGAATTATATTGTGCAAGTCTTTTTCCAGTTTTGATCCATGACTCAACAAGATTTAAACTAGTGACCTCACCTAAAATAGTGACAGGGTGTGTCCAACCTTTCTCAACTGCTAGCCACACACGCTCATCAATAGATTTTAAAGAACATCTCATTCTCATCTTCCAGTAAGTGTAATTAGTGCCATAAAAAATAGGAGTTCGAGAAAATTCATTATATCCAGAATTCATCTTTGAAAACACACGGGATCACAAAACAAATAAAAACTGTTTTCTAGCTCTGATACCAATTTGTGCCCAATATGTGTGTTTTAAATAAAACCAATTTTTCTTCAAAAATTATCCAACTTTTAAATTATGCACCAAACCAAGTTGTCAAAAACCCAATTCTTACTTTAAATCAATTTAAATCTTGATTAATCCTAAACATGCATCTAGTGATTAAAGCCAGTAAAATAAGAATACTCACAATGCCGGATGTACGAGGAAAAAACCTAAAACGAGAAAACAACTTCGGACGGCCCAAGCCAAATAATCACTATGAATAATGGTTTTATAAAGACAATTTAACCTTACACTAAGACTCGATTACCACGGGTCTTGACGCACCTTCTGATTTTCAACCTTTCTTCAATAGTGACCACGCAGAAATTCCGTCTTCCATAATACGTGTCCACAACACTCGACTCCACAAATGTCTCGGTGTCCACCGATTGGCTTTGATTCTTCTACGATTTCGAACAAGAAGTCCTTCTCTTTTCTTCATCGCAAAACCCTTTGATGTTCAATGTGTAGAACAAAATTCTTTGGTGCAGCAAGATCACTTAAACATATGAGAATGATATCTAGGATCTTTGCAAAATCTAAGGATGTGTTTATGCTTTGTAAACCTTAGAAAACATGTGCAAACAAGTTTCTGGTTCGTATATTATTTTCCAAAATGCACACCTACGAAGCTCTAATAGAAACACACTTTAAATAACAATTTAGCTCCTCCTCAAAAAACGTATCGTTCGAACAACAAGGCCATGTCGTTGGGCCAACTTAGGCATCTCGTTTGAGCGAGATCCCTGTGTCGTTTGAACGAACTGACGTGGTAGTTTGACTTTTTGACTTGTTGTTCAAAACATCTCCTTTAAAGGAGATCTAAATAAGTCAAACTCTATTTCGAGTATATCAGAATTAAAACGTAGTGTAAACAATTTAAAACACTTTAAAACATTTTAAAACATTTTTCTTTATAAAAATACATCCTTATCTTTTATAAAAACAATTCCGAGCACCATTAATTATACGCATTCATACCTGAGTGATATCGGAATGCAATTAACTTTGAAGATGATTAAAATTGCACCAATTAAACTTCGGCATGATTAAATCTTTGAAGCTTTGCCGTAAATTCTTCAATTTTCTTCAATACGTCATAGACCAAGTGGGATCGTGACAAAATAAAAATCTCCCTATGACATATTTCAAACAAGTTTTGTTCAAGGAATTAAGTCAAAATAATATAGGGACTCAATTGGAAATTATGTCCTTACACTTGTCGTTGTTTTCCCTCGAGGACGTGAACACCGAGAAAAAGAAGATTTCTTATTTCATTAGGTGTCTTATTGACCCTATTCACCAAATTCTGATAAAAAACCCAACATATATTAGTTATGCAAAGATAGTGGGTGTGGCACTCACTTTTTGCCGATATCGCACTAAACATAAGAAAGATTTTGACAAGGTGGGCGCCAAGAATGATAGAGGAGCAGGTGGGGACAGAAGGGGAGGCAAGGGATAGACGAGGGGCAATGGAAGAAATTTTAACCCAATTAATATATACCCAAGCAACAGGGCCCCCCTTAAGGAGATGGTGGGAAATAACATCACCACCACCAGTAGGGATAGGTGGAGACCTCTTCCAATCCATTCATGGGAGTTTGATTCAAGTGTGGAGGTACTGGACATAGGGTTAGTTCATGTCCTAGTGACATGGTAATTCAATAAATACAACCAAGTTGGCCTGTAAAGGGAGGGCCAACATGGTCAGGGGAAGTATATATAAGGATAATAGGGCTTTAGGTCAATCTCTCAGCCATAATAGTAACAATAGTAGGTGCACGCTCTTCTTACCCTGAGGCATCCATTGACACTTCGACCACCACCACTCATCATGCCACCTCAACCTCAGCTACAGTATGGCCTGGTCTATTAGCTGGGACCTTGGGATGAATAACTCTTTTTCAGGTTGTTAATGGTAAGTATTACGTTCATGGCACCTTAACCAAAGTTTTATTTGCTACGGGATTAACACACTCATTTGTTGCATAACACTTTATGGACTATCATGGATGATTCTAACTCCATGCGCTGGAGTTTTATCCATAACTACCCCTTTGGTGAATCTACTCTTATTTATGAGACTTGTGATGGGGTAATCATTGATATAGATAGGCTATGCTTTGTAACTAACTTGTTAGTTTTAGATACCCACACATATGATGTTATATTGGGTATGAATTTCCTATGTACGTATCGGTGTCAAATATATTGCGTTAGTAGAACCATCGTGTTCTCTATACCAGGTTAGAGGATGTGTTTAGCTACTATGCCTATATGTGAGGGTGGGGCTACTACCCACATGTACTTTATTGATGAGAAGACCCAAGAGGAGACGACATTAACACTAGATATGATTCCAGTAGTTCAGGAGTTCACCGATGTGTTCAATGAGATTTCGGGTATACATTCTTGTCAAGAGAGTGTTTTTGTGGTAGACTTAGTGACGGACCCAAGGCCAATAGATAGAGCACCGTATCTCATGGATCCTGTTGAAATGAAGGAACTTAGAGATTAGATTAAACAATTTCATAAATAGGGCTTCATTCGACATATCACTTCACCTTGAGATGTACTAGTTTTGTTCGTAAAGAAGAAGGATTGGTCTTTCCGATTGTGTATCGACTACCGTGATTTAAATAAGGTGATGGTCAATAATACGTACCCACTACTGAGGATCGATGATCTATTCAATTAGTTGGAGGGAACTTTATTTTTTAAGGATTGATTTGCAATTCGGTTATCACCAGCTTAGGGTGAAAGACGAGGATGTTCCCAAAACAAACTTCTTGACTTGTTATGGGTCTTATAAGTTTGGAGAGATGCCGTTTGGGTTGACTAATGCTCTATATATATTCATGGGATTAATGAATCGTGTGTTCCAATCGTATTTGGATCAATTCATCATTGTCTTTATTGAAGATATTCTGATCTGCTCACGGATACAGCAATGTGGCTGACATTTTTTGATTGCATTACAAATGCTAAGAGAGCATAAGCATTATGCGAAGTTCCCCAAATGTGAGTCTTGGAAGTGGGAACTGAAGTTTTGGGTGCATTAGGTATCGATGAAGGTATTATCCGTGGATTTGAGTAAGGTGTCAATCGTGTTGGATTGGGGACAACCCATGACATATATTGAGGTTAGTAGCTTTTGGGGATTAGTTGGTTATTATCAGAGATTAATTCGTGGTTTCTCGAAGATAGTGGGACTAATGACTGAGTAAATGAAAAAGGGCGTGCAATTCTTTTGGACGGATAAGTGTTAGCACGCATTTGACACTCTTAAGGAGAAATTAAAATTTTCATCGGTTCTTGCTTTGCCTAGGAGTGGATTAGAGTTATTGGATTACACTAATGCTTTTTAGTAGAGATTAGGTGCGATTTTGATGCAGGAGGACAAGACAATTTCTTATGCCTCTCATAAGATTAAACCACATGAGGCTCATTATCTAACTCTTGACTTAAAATTGGTGACCATATTATTTGTGTTGCATGCATTGAGGCATTATCTCTGTGGTGTAAAGTTTAGACTATTTATTGATCACAAGAGCCTATAGTAGCTATTTACACAAAAATATCTGAATATGGGGCAACACGGGTCGTTCGAATTCATCAAGGATTACCAGTTCACAATCCACTACGACCCAGGGAAGGCTAAAGTGGTGGCAGATGCATTGAGCGAACCACCAAATGGTAGTCTCTCACTCCTTTAGGCTACTAAGTGGGTCTTAATATAAATGATTGGCGAGTTGACCTGGACATTCATAAGTATGCTTATAGTTACTCCAGAGATCTTGGAACATATGGTCTAGGGGTATTCACAGGATGAGATATGTAAGGAAAAGGTGACGAAACTTCTCACTACCGGTGTACCTTTATTTTCAGTGGAATTCGATGGCAGGTTGCATTATAAGGGTAGGATGGTGGTACACTTAGACGAAGAGTTGAGATGAGCAGTTATGGAGGAGACACATGGTTCGTGTTTTGTGATACACCCAGGTGGGAAAAAATATACCAAGATATGAAATGGAAATATTAGTAGGCTTTTATGAAGAAATATATGATTGAGTTCGTATCGAGATGCACTATTTGTTAAATTGTGAAAGTGGAACATCAAAAGTCGTCTAGTGTTCTTCAACATCTACATTTTCCTAGGTGGAAGTGGGATAATATCTCAACGTATTTCATCATGGGGCTACTTGTAACACCTCGACAACATGATTCTATTTAGGTGATTGTTGATTGCCTCATAAATGTGGCTCATATTTTGGCCATTCGTGCCAATTATTTGACCGAGTAGCTTGCGCATTTATATCTATTTGAGATAGTTCAAATACATGGGGAGCCTTTATCGATTATTTCAGATTGGGGACCTACATTTATGGCACATTTTTAGAAGAGTTTCCAGCAGGCCATGGGGACTAAGTTGCACCTTAACAGGACATACCATCCACATATGGATGGAGAGACGAAAAGGGTCAACCTAGAGTTAGAGGATATGTTGTGGGCATGTCTAATGGACTTCAAAGGAAGTTGGGATACCCATTTTCCATTAGTGTAACTTGCATATAATAATATTTATCAAAAGTCCATCTCTATGACCCCTTGTGAGGCACTTTATGAGAAACCGTGTCGATCACCAATCTACGAATGAAACTTACTCCATCTCAGACGAGATGAGATGTAGATTCTTCCCCGGCACCCTGACCAATACAACTCACATATGACATACATCTATACCTAAGAACTCAATCGATAATTTCAAGCCGCTGGCCAAGAGCTTCATCCATAACCTTTTTTTCTGCATGCAACCTCGAAAGAAAGTGAATCACCTCTTGTACGTGAAATAAAGGAAAAATGAGTCAATGAGAGGCTACATTTCTAGATTCAACAAGGAGAATCTTGAGGTGGAAGACTATGAGAAAAATATTGCCACGACATCCCTCATGAGTGGTATACAAGGCAAGCTACTCTGAAAACTAGTCGAGTATCTTTCAAAGTCCATGGTAGAAATTCTAGCTATGGACGGGAGAGTCATGAATGTTGAGGAGGCTATGGAGGAGAAGGGATAAGACAAGAAAGAAAATGACAGAAGTAAGTCGTAGAAAACATAGGGAAAAGACAAAAAGAAGAGATTGGTCGATGGCATGTTTTCTAATTACACTCCATTGACAGTAAGTCCTGACCTGATCTTGAATGAGATTAAAGGTGATAGAGCTCTCAGGTGGCCTGAAAATCTTAAGTCCCCTCCTCATAAGAGGGATAAAATCAAGTAGTGTGATTTCCACCAAGATCACAACCACACTATAGACAAATTCTTTGATCTTATAGACGAGATTGAGAAGATGCTGAAATAAGGGAAACCCCAAAAGTATGTTGATCGAAGTGGTGCCAAAGATGAAAGTAAAAAGAAGCATAGTGGGCCAAAAGATGATAGCCTGAGGCGTACATCGTGGAAGAAAAGTCTAAACTCATACGGATGGATGTGAACACGACTGCTTCGCATTAGAAGTTGGGGAAGCTGAAGAAAGTAGATACGGATACATAGGTAATAAGCTTCTCATAAATGGACTTCGAGGTAACCTTGGCCACACAAGATGACCCCTTTGTTATTAGCACTAGGGTCCATGGATATGATGTTTCTTAAATACTAGTAAACAAAAGTAACTTAGCCGATGTCATGTTTCAGGACTACTTCAAGGGTCTGAATCTCAGCAAGAAGAGGTTAGTTCCATATCACAAGCGATTGATAGGTTTTAATGGAGAAAAATTCATCCCCCGAGGTATTTTAGATGGACGTTTGTATAGGCTCCTGGACAATATGACTAACAAAAAAAGTGAGTTTTTTTTTTTTATCATGGATGAGAACGTATTCTCAGTTTATAATATCATCAAGAAGAGTAGGTCTCAAAGAATTTAAAGTATTCCCTTCTATGGTTTACCAAATGGTAAAATTCCTAACTCTCTATGGGGTAGGAGAAGTCCAAGGTGACTAGATAGAAGCAAGGGAATGCTATTTTAGCCAGAAAAAAAAAGAAAAGAAGGCTCATAAAAAGCTCACAACCTCCTATAATATTGACACCCTTTATCTAAAGGAAGAGAGAACTTTAAAGAAGGGTTAGGCCACAAAGGAGGTAGAATCCATCGTCCTTAATGATGACATGCCAAAAAACCCATCCAAATGGGCACATTGTTGAAGAAAATCTTGAAATAAAAATTAATATAACTGCTGAGGAAGAGACAAATCATATTTGCAAGGAGCCATGGGGATTTACCCCCAAATTATCTTCGATCGACTGAACATTGATAAGGATGCCAAATCAGCGAAGCAGAGGGGGAGTACCTACATCAGCGATAAATATGAGGTCATCCATGATAAGGATAAAAAACTCTAATCAGCCGAGTTTATATACAAAGCACATTACCTGGATTGGTTATCTAATGTTATGATTATGCCTAAGGCCATTGGAAAATGGATGATGTGTGTAAACTTCACTGATCTAAATAATGGTTGCCCTAAAGATAACTTAGCTTTGCCTTGTATATATTAGATGGTAGATGCTATGACTAGGAAACAGCTAATGAGCTTTATGGATGCCTACTCAGGATATAACCAAATATTTATTGATGAAAATAATGCAGAGAAGACTTCCTTCATCACTAACAAAGGAACCTACTACTATAAGGTCATGCCATTCGGCCTTAGGAACGCTGGGCAAACCTACCATAGGTTGGCCATTAAAATGTTCAAGGATTAGATCAGTTAAACTATAGAGGTTTATATTGATGATATGCTGATGAAGAGATTTAAAGCCGAGGACATGTGGTCAACCTTGAGAGGATATTTGACATCATGGATCTTTATAAGATGAAGCTAAACCCGATAAAATGCATGTTTTGTGCTGGGGTAGGGAAGTTCCTCGGATTCATAGTCAATGAAAGGGGGATTGAGGAAAACCCATAGAAAATTATGGTGTTGATAGAAATAAAGACACTAAAGACTATAAAAGATGTGCAGAGGTTGACAAAAAACGTTATTGCTCTCAACTGCTTCATCTCCAGGGCTACATATTTGAGAAAAGCATTAGCTTGTGATGAGGAGTGTGAAAAATATTTTCAAGATATCAAAGCTTATTTGGGATCCCAAATGCTCCCATCTCAGCCCATCCCGAGGATAAATTACTCCTATACCTCGTAGTATCAGAATTAGCTATAAATGCAGCTATTGTCTGAGATGATGTATGATGATGCGCAAATATTGCCTATTTCATCCTCCGAACGGATGCATTTTAAACCCCTCGGGTATCTTATTCCCTATATTTATGCTAGTTAACCAAAAAACCTCAATTTTTTTTGTCAACATGTTTTGCATGGGTTAATTGAGCTGTTATAGGTATTAGGATGCTAAGTTTGATGTTCGAACGCATTCCGCTCGATTTTCGTACAAGACCGCACGTTTAAGGGCATTTTAGTCTTTTCACAGCTTGGGAACCTGGCCCAACATCTGCATGGAAGTTGTATCACTCCTCTCAAGCTTCGCATGGCCACAAATAGTGTGCGATTACGATTCAGAACGAAGAAGTTACAGTGATTTCAGCTGACGGGAAAGGTAATCAAGCAAAAATAGCAATGCAGTGTGTTACCCCTGCTTGATCGATCGATCCTCCTCGACAGTGGATATTTTGTTCATCATCGATCGATCTACCAAAGGGGTCGATCAATCGATCCCCTGTTTCTAGGAGATATTTTGCCTTTTAATTTCTTTTTCCTTTTATTTTCTTCACTTATTCCAACTTACTATAAATACCCATTTTTGTTGTAACATCAGAGGTGAACGATTTTAGATAGTTTTAGAAGATAGTTTAGCTTAGGGTTTGGGTTTTTGGTTAGTTCTTCTTCATTTCTCTTTGGATTGACACCCTTTTTGGTATGTAAGTTGACTATTCATTACCCTCTCCTAGGCCTGTCAATGGGTCGGGTCTGGAGACCCGAACCCGATCCGTATAATAAGGTCTGAGCATATTTTTTTAGACCCGAGACCCGAAGATCCGAATACCCAAAGACCCATTTATTAAACTGGTAGGGTCTGGATCTTATACAAGACCCGGACCCGAAGACCCGACCCGAATTGTACATTATTCTTTTTTGCTTTGATAATTAGGTTTTCAAGATTTGTTAATTAGTTTACTTACTTTCTTTAATCGCTTTCTAGTGTAGATTTACCGCGTTTATTTACCTCTTTCCATTTACCGCATTTTTAACATGCTTTCTAGGTAAGTTAAATTAGGTTGTGTTTGAATTGAACTCACTCGGGTTAACGCGTTGGTTGGCTTTGGTGATAGTGTTTACGGGTCTATTCCGAGTGCGTTGTCCTAGTTATTGCGCCTAGGAGATTTGACGGGGCATATCATGTATGTCCCGTGCTTACGACCTTGCGTTCACAATTTCCAGGATATTTGTTGACGCCAAAATATTATTAGGCTTTTATGCAGATTTAGGGGAGTGACAACCCTTGATTTAATTAACGATCGAAACGAGACGCATTCGTAATAACTCGTCGACCCATGTAATCATTTTATACAAATTAACTCGGGTGAGGGATATTCGACGCAACCTATAGTTTTACTCGCTTTCTTAATCTAGATTTATTTACACTTGCCTAGATTAATCATTCCATTTTATGCATCTTTTCCTTTTTAGTTTGTAATCATATTTTACACTTTTATTTTGGAATATTAAATCATATAAATTCTAGCATCTCGTCCTTGCGGATTTTTGATACCCGACTTACCGCTGTGCTTGCCCTGCAAGTGTAGTCGTAATTTAGGTTTGTTTGTATTGAGTAGGCGAAATAGAAAACAACGATTAGCGTCTTTACACGCGCTACTTTTCGCACTCGATCAATGTACTTTAATTACAATGCTCTTCAAGGGGCCAAGATGAAATACCCAAGGATGGAAAAACTAGTATATGATTTAATCTATGCCTCCCAAAAAATGAAGCCATACTCATGCTACGATAGTGTTCACCGATGCTCCTTTGAGGCAAGTCATTCATAAAACTGAGAAATTGAGTAGGCTGATGGCTTGGTCCATTGAGTTAGGAGAGTTTGACATCGTGTATCAGCTAAGTACTGCAATCAAGAGGCAGGAATTAGTTGATTTTATAGTTGAGTTCACTTGGGCAGAGGCCAATGTTAAAGAAGATGAGATTGCGGTATTTCCCAAGAAGATAACCCTTGGTCCGACCATGGACAATGGGGAGAGAGATGACCCTACTGAAAAAGATGTTTTTTTCAGAAATGGTGCATTAGATGAAGTCCCTTTACCTAATGACAACCCAATCTTGAGTTTGTTTGTGGATGGCTCCTCTTGTGAAAGTTGTAGTGGGACATGGATCATATTATCAACTTCAGATGGGACTAATATTGAATATGCCCCGAGATTTAGTTTCAAAGCTTCAAATAAAGAATCTAAGCATGGGACTTTATCAGTAGGCCTATCCTTGGCCAAAGACATGAACTTTATCCATATGACAGTACATAGTGACTCTCAGCTACTGGCTTCCAAATACTGGGGATCTATGAAGCTAAAGATGAAAACATGTCCAAGGATTTGGCAAGGGTGAAAAAGGTCTTAACCAACTTCACAGAAGTGAAGGTGAAGAGTGTCCCTTAGCCTGTGTACTATCGAGATGGCATGTTAGAAAGATTGACCTCTACTACCAAAATAGAGATCATGAGAACTGTCCTGGTTAAAATCCCATACAAGCCAAGTATTGACAAAGATAACAGTAGGCTTGAATTTTTCTTAAATTTAATTCTCAGAGCATATGGATGGATAATCTCATCAAGTATATGAGGGATGGGGAGATCCAAGATATGAAGGCCGAGAGGAAGAAGTTACGATACAAAATGGTGAAGTTCACCATGATTGGGGACGTCCTATACAAAAAGGTCTTTTTACTCACCTTGCTTCGATGTGTTCACCCCACTGAAGTGGAATACGTCTTATGAGATGTGCATGAGGGTTCATACTCAAGTCACATTGGGGACAACCTATGGCATAAAGGATTATGATCCAAGGCTACTGGTGGTCGATCCTCGCCAAGGATGCATCCAACCATGTAAAGAAATGTGATAATTTTTAGAGATATGCTTTTTTCCCCCATCTACCTCATCAGCCTTCGTCATCCATCACATCCCCCTGGACATTTTCAGTGTGGTAAATCTACTTAGTTAGAGATTTACCCAAGGCTGCATGTAATTAGAGGTATCTGATTATGGCAATCGACTACTTATTAAAGTAGGTGGAGTCTAAGGCCATGATTTCCATAACTGAGATGAAGAGCTATAATTTCATTTGGAGGAACGTCATCTGCAGATATGGTCTACCCCACACCTTGATTTCTGACAATGGAAAGCAGTTCAAAAACATATCCTTATAGGCCTATTATGAAAAGGCCGACATCAAAAAGTTTTACTCAGTGTCGGGACGAACCTAAGCGAACGGCCAGACCAAATCAAGAAAAGTTAAAAAATGCAAAGGGTCTTTGGATGGATGAGTTGTATGTAGTCTTGTGGGCCTACAGGACGACAAATATGACTTCTATATGAGAAACACCCTTGATGCTGGACTATGGGTCAAAGGTAGTAATCCCCACTAAACTTGGGCTACCCAGTCATAGAGTCCAAACTTATAACCCCAAGATCAATAATGAAGAAATGAGGCTGGACTAGGACTTGAAAGAAGAAAGAAGAGAAGATGACGAGGTCAAACAAGAGATATATCAACAAAGGATAACCAAATTCTACAATAAGAGGGTCAGACCAAGGCTAATAGATGTGGGATATTTGGTGTTAAAAAAAGGTTTGGCAGAAGACGAACAAGCTACATCTAAACTGGCAAGACCCATACAGAGTCACTGAAGACGTCGTCCTTGGGACCTACAAGCTGGAGAACCTAGAGGGAGAGCCTTTATCTAATCCATGGAACGTAGATAACTTAAAGAAATATTATCAGTAGGCTTGAATGTCATTTATATGTAATTTTCATTGAATAAATAGTGCTTGTATTTGGAATATTTTGAAGTGTTTCCTCATATCTTTATGTTTAATTTTTTAATGCATGATTTTTAATTTATCTAATCTAGATAACAACATTCGTATGGTGAATTATTTTTGACTCACTTTGGTGATAAGATAAATAATGGAAGACTTAACTCATCCATGAGCTCTTAACAACATTGATAAGGGAGAATAGTGTGACAACATCACTTAAGTGGTGAAAAACATTTTTTGGAAAATCATTTGATTATGGTTGCTTCAACCATCATTAATTTCTTGGCATAAAATATTACCTCTTCCTCGAAGAATATGAAAGTGTATGAAGAGATGAAACTCATCCATACACTTCCAAAAACAATGAGGGGGGACTTATAATAGACGTCATTAATTTGGTGGTTCAAATTAATAATCATTCAATGGTTATAAACACCATCAAGAGGTGACCTCTCTCGGATAAGACAAGAATTGACTTGTGAAAATCATTTAGTGGTTATATAAACATCCCTATGTGGTGACTTCTCTCTACTAATAAGAGAGTGGACTTGTGAAAATCATGGTGATGGATATATAACCACCACTATGGGGTGACCTCTCTCAGCTAAGATGAGAGTGGACTTGTGAAAATCATGGCGATGGTTATATAATTCTCGCTCGACTAAGACGAGAGTGTACTTGCATACAACATCATTAACTTGGCGACTCAAATTACTAATCATTCATTGCTTAAATTGACACCACTATGTGGGGACCTTTCTTAGCTAAGACGAAATAGGGAATTATGATGAGAAGAGAATGTTCATTCATTATAGAAGATAAGGATAAGAATAAAATTTCTATTAAATGAACTTCAGACATCACATGGCAAGTAACAATCAAGGGAAATCGTGTTCAAAATATATCACAGATCGAAACCAAATACGATTTTACAGTTGTTTAAAAACATAATAATATAAGTGGAAATGGGAATAGGACATAGGAGGTCGCCCAAAAAATATTACTTAATAGGACCTAGGACTACTGGTCGTCTTGCCAAGAGACGAAATTCTCAATTGGAGGCCTAGTCTCAGTCTTGTCATTATTTTCCATACCAAACCGTTGTGTAGGCCCCAACTTATTTAGTTGTCTCAGCCACTTTTTGCTCAGGTTCTTTAGTTGCCACCTTTACATCGTCCAAGGTAGTGGCGACCAAAGAATGAGAGAGGTTAAAATACTCTATGTCTTGCATCAGTGTATCACCCACCTCAATGAAGTTAAGAACAAGACAGTGACATGTCATCCTTGTGCCCCTCTCCAAATACTGAAAGGCATACCTAGTAAACTCGTATGAAATTGAAAGTCAGCTATCGCCCCCTCCTTCACCTCGTCATCAGCCAAGGATTTGAAGTTAGCAAGGGCATTATCCTTGGCCTCATCCACGTCATTCTTAATTGAGGCCTCAATCTACGCCTGATGTTCATCAGCTTGCGCCTTCAGTTCAACATCATGTTCTATTTTGAGCTTATCCAAAGCATTTGAGATCTTCTATTGGATCACGGATATGACCTTCGGATGTTCTGGATCCTTATAACTCAACTCCCTCCTCATATCGTTCTTAGTCTCATGGGAATCCTAGCCTTTTTGGATCAATGGGAGATTCTACTCAACCCACTCATCAAGACGTATAAACGTGAGTAAAGACTGCAAAATAATATAAGAAAGGGGTTAGTACGAGGCAACGCTTACAATAAAAAATTAATAAAATATTTGATTGAGTGGCCTTGTGAAGGCCAAATTAGATGAGGCGAGAGGCTTCCATATCATGCAGGAAATTCCTGTCGACCTCGAGAATCATTGAAGTGTTGGCGTCCCTAGCCCCCTTAGAGTTTTCGATCAAGGTCACCTCGCTAGGGGTCAGCTGATTGAGACGAGATGCCAAAGCAGCATCAAACAAGACGGGGATCGCTTTTTCGGATCTTCCTTTGGATGAGATGCCCTTATTATTCTTTTGTGTGGATGAGGTATGGGGGTATCGTCAACCACATCCTTCCTCTTCTTGGATGCCTCGGCTATGCCGGGGCCACCGGTGGTCGATTTCTTTATTGGGGTCGGGGGTCCCAACTTCTTCTAAAATTTATTGAGTATATTGGAGATGTTAAGAGTGACCATCTTCCAAATAGCGTTTGGTGTGTTGTCTGGATGATCTGTAAAAATTGAGAAGAGGTTGATTAAAAAAAGATTAAATAAATATGACATCACAGTTTAGAAGAAAAAATTACAACTTTATCAGAAGAGATCAAGTAAGTATAACACTATAGTTTCGAGAGGAGCTTAGGAAATTTTGTAAAGGGGTTAACCCCTAGTCCCGTCTCTACTAGGATTTCAGGGGTCATAAGCTGCTCTATTTTCATGAGTCCACCATCACCCTCCTAGCCCCGAATTTGTTATATATTGTCACGGTCATCTATGCTCAAGCTGGGGTCAAGCTTAGGAGTCATTGAATATTTTCACCCTTTTTTTGGGACCCTCAACTCTGTAGCAGAGCAGGCGACACATATGAAAAATTCCCATGCACCAGAGATGAAGAAAATATCGTGGTTTCCTGTGATGGTTGGATTTATGATTGATAAGAATAACCTTCTTTATTGATTTCCTGGCTACGAGATGATAGCAGCCGGGTTGGAACTTCGTGCATAACACATTGTAGTGCACCTCGAATATGTTAACTGGAAGGTTATAGCCATGGTCAAACATCTCGAGAGATACGAAACTGAGAAAAATCTTCCACGTGTCAGGCGAAAGTTGGGTTGGGGCCAGGCCCATACTATAGAGCACCGTTCGCACAGTAGGGTGGATGGGAAGGTGGAAGTTGACCTATAATATCTATTCATAGACATCAATCTCGCCCTCACGATAGTAAAAATCCCTCTCGTCATCCTTATAAATCTTTATACGAATATCAAGATTAGTCGCCTATAAGTGCCTCCAGTATAAAATCAACATCTCTCATAGTACTTCTGAAGGTTTGAGAGTACGACATATCCAGTGTTTCCTCACCCTCATCTTGAAATTTAAAAATTTCTATGACCAACACTTGACTCAGAAACCTATTATAGAACTCTCCCTTGATCACGGACGAGAGGGGAACTACCGTTGGGAGAGAAGATTGGGCAACAGTTACTTTCGACCCCTCAAAGATCGAAGCCTCAGTAGCCAGGTAGTTTTCACCCGACCCGACGACCCTCAAGTCTTCCATACGAGAAGGAGGAACTTGCATGTCCTTCTCATAAGAGCCAGACTCCCTCAATACCCTAGATACAATGGGGCTACAACCCTGTGAAGAAGAATACGAGTGGGAATTCTGAGATGAGTTTCGTCTCATGGAATCCTAACTAATCATAATTATCAAAGGACTAATGATAGATAAAGGAATAGGAAATCTAGGGCGTGTGAGGTCAGCCCCGACCTTTCTCTTATCCTCGGCCTCTGCCTAACCATTTCGTATTTCCCTAAAAATATGACTATGGAGATAGGGAAATTGATTAAAGAGTTGATATATGGTTTATAACATTCAAACAAGTTATATGCTTGATTTAGTTAACCTAAAGATCAATTGGTGGAAACTGAATCGTTTTCAACAAAGAACACCAAGAACACTAGAATTAAAACTCACTAGAGAAGATTACCGATGTAAGTTCAGTGACTCTTACAATGGACAAGAAGGTTAAAAAGAAGCTTAGAAAAACCACCGACACTCACCTAACCACTATACCACCACTAACACTCCTAAAATGACCCTAAAACCACTAACTAAGGTCACCTAAAAATATGGAAGTTCATCAAAAAAGTAAAGAAGCGAGGAAAAATAAGAAAAAATGATGAAATGATAGGGAAAAAGAGAGACGAAGGTTACTTGGATGGAAGAGGAGACCGTAGGACCAATAAATAACCCTAAAAGTGGTTAGAAAAGATTAACGGAGGAGAGAGAGAGAGAGAGAGAGAGAGAGAGAGAGAGAGAGAGAGAGAGAGAGAGAGATGATACAAGAAATCTCCCATAAGTTGTTCTCATATCAGCAAGTCAAGTAAAGAATAGAAATAAAACAAGTAAAGCAAGTAACGAGATAAGAACACAAGATATAGAGTGGTTCATCCTCTAAAATGGGCCTACATCCACTGTGTTGCTCCATTCCCATTATATGCGCTGCATTGTAAAATATAATCATGCCTAAAGAGGCGTACAAGTATGAGAATAAAGGAAAGTACATGACAGTATTGAGGATTCTGGTGTGTCAGAGAGGGATTGCCGCGATGTATATGAACAACCCTCAAGTTGTATAGAGAGAATCTGTATCGTAGAATCTACCTCAGGCGTGTGGACTCGATCCCTCATTTCGAGGTGTGGTCCTCTATTTATAGGAGATATGGTCACGTGCTCTGAGCACGTAACGTACATAAAATCTGGAGTCGCTGTAGTGGAGAGGGATGCGGCCTGTAGGGCGAGCAATGTGAGTGCCGCACCTGCAAAAGGCTAGAGTTAAATGATGTCTCACCCTGTACTGGGTAGTTCAGTGGCGTTTTCTTGATGAGCAAGTGGTATGTGATGCGCCCTACATTTGGTAGGGCCACACCCCGTGTTGAGAAGGTACGCACCCTATGCTGAGAAGGGCCGTGGCATATAAGCATGTGCAGTGCATAATACCATCCGTGGTAGGGTGTTATATTTGTACTATCAATAAGCCCCCAAGTCGTAGTACTAAGATATTGCGATTGGGGCTGCGGATTAGATCAGTCTTCATAGGTGCCGCGATACTTCCAAGGCGACATTTCATCTTCCGCTCTCTCTTATATAAATTGTTCAGGCTGTGGACTTCATTACATTTTCCAAATCCTTGAGAGCATATCGAGAGTGAGATCCTTCATGCCTGTCTTCTTGCATTTTTTGACGATCTTCCAAGACTGTGCGTGGTGGTGCTAAGGCGATTTGAGGTTGATCATCGCCGATCTTCTTCATTTCTAGGTAATTTTTCAGCCACTCCTTTTTAAATAGATTTTGCAGTTCGAAATTCGTCTTTAAATAGACGAACACATGAATTTCTGCATTTTTGATCTCCATGTTTATTTTTTGGCTTTGTTTGAATAATCTTCTAATTTCCATGTATCGAATACATACACATGGTAAATAATTGTAATTGTTGATAGAATTCCTTGAGTCAACCTTCATAATACGAAACTCACCCTTAATCTTCCACTGCTTAGACCATATAAACTGCGTTTGTGTCGAATCATGTTGAAATCATATAACTGTTCTTGCTGTTCTTGATTAAACTCTTCGTATTCTAGGTCTTTGATCTTTAAACGAATAAACATTAGATACTTAGATATTTGAGTTAATGGCCACGACATGATGAAGTACCCATTCAGTAATCTAGGGCAGCACTTAATCCTTCAAATATTCCTTGATTTGATCCCTAACCGTGGCTTATGGTGAGCGATGGCTGTGGCTCCTTAGGTTCTTAGATTTAGACTCCGCAGCACTTTAGCCCATAGCTATCGTTGAGTGATTAGCCGTGGCACTATAGAACCAATCCAATCAATGTGCTGCGATAATGTTTGTCTTTTAGGGCTCAAACCCCACACTTTCCCATTTGGCCTCAATATTTCCTGTTCATCTTAATATTCCATTAAACCTGTCGTGGCCTCTAAGAGGCCTCTATACCATACTGGTTGCGGTACCTAACTGCTGCTTGTGCTTTTCAGATACTGCTACAGCTATATGAGCTTTGACCCAGACAAGTTTTTGAGAGGTTTTTGGGCAAAGAATTTTGGAGCCTCTCCTCCTGAACTCCCTTCCGTGCCTTATCTGAAATCAATAGGGCCTTCCCAACTGAATAATTTCCCCAACTACGTAATATTAGACTCAGACTCCGTGGACTCTACATTTTGGAAGGATTCCGAGACCACTCGGATGGAAGAGGAATCCAACTCTAGTAACCGACCAATGAATGTGGAAGGTGATGCGACGACAAGGGGTGCTGCTGATGTTAGGGGCGAACCAGCTGGTCCATCTAGGAGGGCCCCCTAGCTGCGCTTGATATCCGTAATATCATGACCCAAGACTGGGTTGACCAGGTAGATGAGGCCTTTGAGTTTCCAAAAAACTTGATGTGCTTAGTACTTTTCACGAACCAAAGACCGTGCACGGCACTTGCTGACGATGGGGTATATTTTCCACTACATTCTTTTGTTTATGGGATGTGGCTGCCAGTTACCGTTCCCATCAGATGAATTTTTCAAACCATGAAACTAGCACCAGCCTAGTTGGATCCCAATGGTTGGAGGGCCATCCTTGCCGTGGTCGTGCTTTGGGAGAATGAATTCAAGAAAGACATTACTCCCGCAGAGTTTTTTCACTTCTACCGCCTGAAGGAAAACTCCGTGAAGTTCGCTAGGTACTACTACTTCTCCATCCGCTACAGGGATGAGACCCTTTACTCTGGGAGGTCTACCAGTGTAAAGAACTGAAAGGGTAAATATTACTACTTCTCTGGAGAAGGATGGGAGATACACACTCAGGAGAACTAGAGGGAGAAGTCGTTTCAAATGCTACAGCAATTGGGTTATCAGTCCAAACTAGGTAATTGGATTATAGACACGTCCCTTCTTTATAATTGCACACTCTTTCTACTAACCCCTGAAATGTTTTTTGCAGTTCTCGACAACTTGCAATTTAGCAAGCGATAATAGAAGAGAGTTGCTAAGGCTGCGGCCATTCCTGTCGAGCATAAAAAATTCAGCACACTTGTTACTTCGGCATCTGTATTTGAAGCAGTCTACTTCCTAAATAAATTTATACCGAAAGATATGTCCACGGAAGGTAATAACTCAATCAACATTCTTACTCCGCGGTAACTTATATTTAAATATTCAAACATTTACTGTTGCTTTTCCACTTTCAGGTGAGGAGGTTGACAGGGAACTCTTGGCAGCCCAACTCACAGAAATAGATGGGGATGCAAATGTTCTCAATAACGCTGCAAGGCACAGGAAAAGGAAGAGGCCTAGGACCAAACCTCCAGCCGCGGTGTCTTCTAGCGACCCAAATCCTCCTACCATGACCCAAAATCAGGCCGTGGAAAAAAATACAACTACCAATGCTGCCTCCCAACCACAAGCGGAGTTTGATGATGATATAGGGGCCAGTTTGGCTGCGGCAGGTCTGATCTTAACGTCAGATGTCCCTATGCATTCAGATTCTCTGTCGCCGTCACCTGTTGTAGAGGTTAATGCAAACTTGGCACCTCCTGAGTGCCGCACTGGAGCTAGTCCTGATGGTCGATCGCGGCCACAAATAAGACAGCCTGGCTCTGAGTCCACATGGGATACTATCGTGAAGGCTGCGCAAAGGATGAAAAGGGCCCTTGACACAGTGGATCTTGACAGGTTGGTGGAAGAATGAGAAGAGAGCGCGTGCGTCCAAATAGGGATATTATTTAATTAAACACAGTTTTATTAGTGAAGTCCTAAACATGCATCTATATGTGGTTGAACAAGATGATGAAACATGAATAACATTCAAACACACACATGTGAGGAAAAATCCCCCAAAGGGGAAAAACCATTTATTTTCATTATAATATTGTAACATACAATTTCTCGAATTATAATGAAAATACAGTGACACAGAATTACCCGCAGGCGTCGGATCTGTAGTCGATGGCTGGAACTTTCCCTTTCTAGGAGGGCAGCAATGAAAAAGAAGGACGGTCTTTCCCACAAGGGTATAAACAGACACACGATAGTGTTTTTGGATTGCAAACAGATTCACAAGGGTTTGGAAAGTTGTGTGAATCGAAACATGAGTCTTGGGACTTAAAAAGATGAAGACTTAGAGTATTTAGGACTCTGAAAATCGTTTATGTAAATCTTGGAAAACAAATCCCCGAAGATGGTTTATAAAAGAAAAACTGGCCCTAAAAAATCTGAACACGATCTGCATGTTTTTATCTCAGGAGGATCGGTCCGCTTCAGATCCGAACTGGTTCGAGGTCGGATCGATTCTTTTTTTGAACAGGGCTTCTTCAGTTCGCAATCGGTTTGGGGTTTACTATTTTGAAGCATAAGTGGATCGGTCTGTCTAGAGGAGGATAGTTCCGTTGGCGGATCGGTTCTTTTTCCAAATGGGTGGATCGGTCCGGGGCGGACTGGTTCTTTTTTAAAATAGGCGGACCGGTCCGGCTGACTAGAAAACTGATTCCTTGAATTCTTTGATATTCGTATCCATTGATGACGATGTGATCTGGAATTTCTTCAACGATGTAACGACTTATGACATACACATAAATAATGGACAAAATGTCCTTACAAATATCCCCCTATGTCTATGCCGGCATAAAAAATACGAATTATCAAATATTAAATTGCCTATACAAATCTACCCTTCCATGAATCCAAAACTGAAAAGGTACAAATGAATAAGAATTCATCGTTTATTCTTCAACTCTTCAGGAATCTCAATGCTTTACTCATCAGGGTGTGCATTTCAGAGATCATCAAAGAAGTACCTACACACATGAGACAAAGCAAAATACCATGTGACGTATCGAGTTTGAAATAAGATAAACATAGAGATAAGAAATTATGATGAAAGCATACTTTATCAAATCTCAAAAACTCAAAACTCCCCCATAACATAATATGATAATTCTTTCTCCCCCTTTTTATGATGTCCCAAAATAGACAAATGAGAAGAATAAATCAAACGTGCAAAGCCGGGGTGTCACAAGGAATAACCTACTATTTTTGAAAATTTTCAATTTTTTTCAAACATAACAAACAAAAATTACACCATGAACGAACACAAAATAACAAAGTCAATGATAGCTAAGATGTAGGGGTTTAATCAAATTCGATAGGAAAACCAATGCATACAAACATGACATATGTGCACGATGAATATTGGATACTCCTAACGAATGAACTCAAAATATTCCTTTAGTGTAAAAAAGGTGGTAATATGAGACATTGACTCAATCAAATCAACAAATCAAAGCTCAAAGTGATTTCCACACCAATAACGTCCAAAACTATTTCATGCTTTTTCAGGAATTTCAAGGAAGTGCAAACCCATTTATATTCTCCAACCAAACTCCCTCAGATTTTTATTTTGAATAGAGGCTTTATAAATTCTCAAACTTTGTAGAATTGATGGTGAAACCTAATGGCCCATATTTGGCATACATTGCTTTTTATTTCCTTTAATTTTTTTCGGGTTCTTTTAATCGCTTTGGACCCCAGATAATAAAATTCCTCCATTTTTAGGTCCTTTTGAACGGTGGATTTTGCGCAAAGAATAGATAATTACCTTTCGCAACCCCTCCACATTCTAAATTAAACACACAATATCACCAAAATGGTTTTTTACATGCATTCCAACCTTGTCAAGTTTTATCGCACATTATACGTTGGATAGACAGAATTGAGATGGAAACACTCAAGCCAATAGGTGATAGACAAGTACAATAATCAAATATAGATGTGCATATGTGCAATAAAGGAGATAGGAGTCAAACATGTAGAAAGATATCACTAATCACATCTCAAAGACTCCAATCAATGTAAAGCGCATGGATGAAATGATGTAGCGTCTCAAATCTCTATCAAACAGTCACATGGATAAATGGAATGAAATTGTGACTTGGCTATCTTAAATGCTCATCCATAAAAGGTGCAAAAAAAATACAAAAAATATTTTTGTGTTTTTCTAAAAATTTTTATAAAAGAAAATCCTTTTGGATTTTTCAAAATTTTTTTATAAAACGAAAATCTTTATGGATTTTTCAAAAATTTTATCAAAATATTTTTTTTAGCTTTTCTAAAATTTTTCTAAAAAAATAAAAAGCAAAAAGAAATACAAACAAACTAAAATTACAAGCTAGCAATAGGGATCAAATGATATGATAAAGATAATGAAACCTATGCTAGACACGGACCAACTCCTGAGTCAACTGTGCAAATCCCCAAAGACTTCCTAAGACTCTCAAATCTAAGGGCATCTAAAGATTTCGTAAAAATATCGGCTAACTGACGGTCGGTGGGAACAAAACTCAGGGATACGACTCTCTCCTCAACTAACTGACGTATAAGTGCTCCCGTATCCTGATGTGCTTTGTGCGGGAATGCTGGACTGGATTGCGGGATATGTGTATCGCGCTCGTGTTATCACATGAAATGGTCATGGTGTCCTGTGAAATCCCAGAATCCTCCAGCATCTGCTTCATCCACAAGAGTTGTGTGCAATAACTCTCGACGGTGATGTACTCAGCCTCCGCAGTGGACAAAGAGATGGAGTTTTGCTTCTTGCTCAACCAGGAGACAAGAGCAGAACCAAAATAGAAACACCCACCAGAAGTGCTCCTACAACCATCTACATCCCCAACCCAATCAGCATCTGAATAGGAGGACAAACGGTCATTGGTATCAAAGGAATACCAAATACCATATGAGAGAGTCCCACACACTTATTTGATAATACCTTTTAGAGCGAGTAACTGTGACTCTTTTTTGGACGCCTGATATCATGCACAGACTCTAACACTAAAGGCTATGTCAGGACGACTGGCAGTCAAGTAGAGTAGACTATCGATCATACTCCGATATAAGGTTTGCTCCACATCCTTGCCTTAAGTGTCCTTACTAAGCTTGATAGAAGTACTCATAGGTGTATGTGCATGCTTAGCGGAGTCTAAAAAAAATTTCTTCACTAGGTATCTAGCATACTTGGATTGGGAGATAAACATCCAATCCTCTAGATGATGAACCTGGAGACCATGGAAGAAAGTAAGATCACCTACCATGCTCATCTTAAATTCACTTTTCATCTCCTCCTCAAAGTGGTGAGCATGCTGGGAGCACGTGGATCCAAAGATTATGTCGTCCACATAGACCTGGGCACCAAAATAGCACCGTCATCTCTCCTGACGAACAATGTCATATCAACTCCCTGTCTCTTGAAGCCACGAGCTAAGAGTTAAGAAGTAAGCCTCTCATACCAAGAACGAGGTGCTTGCTTCAAACCATACAAGGATTTCCACAGATAGTAGACGTGTTCTGGGTGCTTAGGGTCTTCAAACCCTTTCGATTGTTCCACGTAAACCTCCTCCTGTAGAATGCCATTCAGGAAGGCACTCTTGACATCCATCTGATATAACTTAAAGCGTTGATGACATGCGATGGAGAGTAGTAAGCGAACGGATTCAAGTCTCGCAACAGGAGAAAATGTCTCCCCAAAGTCTACACCCTCTATCTGTGTGTAGCCTTGAGCGACCAACCTAGCCTTGTTTCTGATTATGGTACCATTTTCATCCATTTTATTCTTGAAAATCCACCTGGTACCTATCACATTAGTCTCACCAGGTCAGGGGACAAGTTCCCAGACATTGTTCTTTTTAAACTGAAGCAACTCATCCTGCAAGACAGATATTCAGTGTTCATCCTTGAGTGCTTCTTTGTTATTCTTGGGCTGGACTTTGGACATGTAGAAAAGATGGCTAACAACGTTCTCTAGCTGATCACGAG
This sequence comes from Sambucus nigra, assembly GCA_949130495.1. Taxonomy (NCBI): domain Eukaryota; kingdom Viridiplantae; phylum Streptophyta; class Magnoliopsida; order Dipsacales; family Adoxaceae; genus Sambucus; species Sambucus nigra. Next base: position 573,807,705 of record OX422210.1, on the reverse strand, counting down.
TCTCGATCCCTAGAGTAGGATCTCCAAAAATGGCAGATGGATCATGACTCTTGCGAACCCAAGAAGGTGTGCCCCCTAATACAGGAGTGGGGTCCACAGAGTGTGGGTGAGGGACAAATAAATCACTGCCAGAAAAGTCCTCATCCTCACACCGAAGGATAGGATCAATACCCATCGGAGGTTGGTCATCTTGCACGGTGACGTTTATTGATTCGATAATCTTAGAGCTCTTCAGGTTACAAACCCTGTATGATCTACTATTTGATGAATATACTAGCAAGATTCCCTCGTCTCTCCGGGAGTCAAACTTTCCTAATTGCTCTCTATCCCGTAGAATGTAGCATTTACTCCCAAAAACATGGAAATATGCAAGGTTGGGTTTCTTGCCAGTCACAATTCATAAGGCGTCTTAAGTGTGTGTGGACGTAGGTAAACCCTATTCATCATGTGGCATGCAGTAGACACTGCCTCTGCCCAAAATCTCCTAGACACTCTACGACCTAGAAGCATAGATCTAGCCGTTTCTTGGATCGTCCTATTCTTTCTCTCAACAATCCCATTTTGCTGAGGAGTCTTCACAGAAGAAAAATCATGTTTCATCCCAAGGCTATCACAATAAAGATCTACCTTTGCTTCCTTAAATTCTGTGCCGTTATCACTACGGATCCTATTAATAGTGACTCGGTGTTGATTTTGTAGGACACGACACTTGGTCATTAAAAACTCTACAACATCGGATTTTTCCCTCAGAGAACCTACAATCGAATATCTGTAGAAATCGTCTACCATCACGAGGATATACCTCTTACCACCCAAACTCTTAGTACGAGTAGGACCCATAAGATCCATGTGAATCAGCTCAAGTACTAGGGAGGTGGTAATGGAATGCAACTTCCTATGGGGGCTCCGAATTTTCTTTCCCAACTAATAGGGTCCACAAACCATGAAAGTTAACTTTCCAAGAGATGGTAAGCCACGTACTAGGTCCTTTTTCCCTAAACGAATTAAAGCTCTAACGTTCACGTGACCTAGACGTTGGTGCCACAAATCCATAGGAGTGATCGTGGCGCTGTTGCAGATAAGTGAGGAGGTGGACACAATCCCATAGCAATTATCCTCGGTCCTCACCCCTTGCACTAAAAGTTTATCGGCTTGATTGTAGACATCACACACGTCCCGATCAAACTTTACTGCAAAGTCAGCATCGCACAGATGGCTAATGCTGAGAAGGTTTTCTTTCAAACCTTTGACATACAAAACATTCTCTAGCTTAAGAAATCCTAGTAACTCTACTGTACCTCATCCTATAATGCTAGACTTGCTCCCATCTCCAAAGGTGACTCTACCTTCCTTATACTCCTCTAGGTAGGTAAAAAATGAGATATCACCTGTCATGTGTCTCGAGCACCCACTATCAAAATACCACTGTGAGGTATTATGTGCTTTGAGAGAAACATGAACAACAAAGGCCTTTTTATCTTTCTTAGGTAATTAAGAAGTGGTGACATTTTGTTTACCTTTGTTGTTGTTGGTTTTAGACGGAATGTGAGAAGCATTCACTGACGGCAAAGACATCCGTCGGAATTCCTCCATCAAACTCTGAGACGTGGCAGCTAAAAACTCAACTCGCTCTCTCAGACTGGTAAAATAATTAGTATGCTGAGGTGGAGCAGTAGTACATTGTGTCGGGCCCATACTATAGCAAAACTTCCTGAGGTGGCCTTTTTCTTTTGCAATATGTATAAAAGAACATAGTCTTAGGCGGACCTTGGTTTGCTTTTCTTAATCGAACTTTCCTTTGAGGATTTTGACGATGGCCATAAGGAGTGGTAGTAAACTTAGGCACTGGTCCAAGTGCAATTTGGGACATGGAGGCACCATCATTACCAATTCCCTACCGATCACCAAAACCTAAAGCGGGGCTGAGGAGCATCTTTCCCATCTTCCCAAATATGTCCTCGATTTGTACCTTGACTTCCCTTGCTCTCTCCAGATCATGAGTAAGCTGGGAAACAAGGGCTTCAAGTTTCCTTCGAGTCTCTATGGAGGAATGAAGCTCACTCGTAAGACTAGCCACTTGTTTAGTCAAGTCCCCTCTCTCTTTCTCAAAATAACTCTCTCTCTCTCTCTAAACAAACTCTCTTTCTCGACACATGCAGACTCTCTCTCTCTCAAGGTGGTGCAGGTGGACGACTCTCTCTCTCTCTCTCTCTCTCGCTTTTCTTAAATCTTCCTATAAACCAATGATCTAAGAACTAATGCTTTGTTACGCTTTTTAGTTTTAAATGACTCAGAATATAACTCAGCGTAGGCGCGCTGAATATCGCTCTCGCTCTCAGTTGCGTCATCTTCCCCCTCACTCACATCGATCTCACTATCGAGGTGCCCCTGTGATGCATCATCCTCATCGTCGTGAGTAGTACTAGAAGTACTCACATTACTATCCATGAATGGGGTGAAGTTACACTCATGCGGTGACTCGTCTCCAGAATCCACCGACTCGACCTCACTGTCGTCACTAAGGGTAGCGTTAAGGAAAACTTTGCCCTTTTCTCTGTTCGGACGTGTGGCACACTCAAAGGCTCTATGACCCCTACCGTCGCACTCAAAGTATCCCTCGATTTCTTTCTTAGGAGGATCTTTAAAACCTTTTTCATTTTTCTTTTCAGACTTATTTTTCTAAAACTTCTTTTTATCTTTAAAATTACCATTTTTCTTGAGTTTGAGAATTCTCTTGAATTTTTTTGCAAATAGGGCCAAATCATCTAAGTCAAAATCACACTCAGAATCTGACGTGTCAGTCTCTCTCTTCCTAGATGACTCTCCCCTCTTTCTTTCCGACCCCTCACTCTTTCTCTCCTGACATTAAGTGCAATTCCCTTATCTTTAGACTTGACAGATTTAGGAAACATATCAATTTCATATGTTTGCAAGTCTCCTACAAGTTCCTCCAATTTAAGCATATTCAAATTACCCATAGAATTTAACACAATGACTTTGGGGATAAAACACTTAGGCAGTGATCTAAGAATATTTTTAACAACTCTAGTATTAGGAATGTGTTCACCAAGATTAAAGCTAGTGTTAATAATATCAGACAGTCTAGCATAAAATTCATCAAAACATTCAGATTCAAGCATGGTGATTGTTTCAAATTGAGTTGTTAAATTTTGCAATTTAGAATCTTTCACATCATTAGTTCCTTCATGGGAAAGTTGCAAAACATCCCATGCCTCTTTTGATGTGGTGCACGTCATTATGAATTTGAACTCATCAGGGGTGACAGACCCAGAAATAGCACTTAAACCCTTAGAATTAAAAGTTGATCATTTAAATTCTTTTTCAGTCCATGTAGTAACAGGTTTTAAATTGTTCACATTTTCAAGAGTGACGGAGGGAGGTGTCCACCATCTTTCAACCAAAATCCAGACACGTTCATCAATGGCTTTTAATGTAGATCTCATGCGGGCTTTCCAATATGCATAGTTTGTCCCGTCAAAAACTGGCATTTTATTATATAACTTCTCCATTATGAACACACTCGTTTTCAAAAATCAATTTTTCAGAAAATTGATATCTTAGAAAAATTTTGCGAAAAATTACACGGTAAAATTGTGTAACTGGCTCTGATACCAATTTAAGAAGAGTGCGCGTGCATCCAAATAGAGATATTATTTAATTAAAAACAGTTTTAACAGTGAGGTCCTAAACATGCATCTATATGTGGTTGAACAAGATGATGAAACGTGCAAGAACATTCAAACACACACATGTGAGGAAAAATCCCCCAAAGAGGCAAAACCATTTATTTTCATTATAATATTGTAACATACAATTTCTCGGATTACAATGAAAATACAGTGACACAGAATTACCCGCGGGGGTCGGATCTATAGTCGGCGGCTGAAACTTTCCCTTTCCAAGAGGGCAGCAATGAAGAAGAAGGACGGTCTTCTCCACAAGGGTATAAACAAACACACGATAGTGTTCTTGGGTTGCAAACAGATTTACAAGGGTTTGGAAAGTTGTGTGAATCGAAACATGAGTCTTGGGACTCAAAACGATGAAGACTTAGAGTATTTAGGACTCTAAAAATCGTCTATATAAGTCTTGGAAAACAAATCCCCGAAGATGGTTTATAAAAGAAAACCTGGCCCTAAAAAATCTGAACACGATCTGCATGTTTTTATCTCAGGCGGATCGGTCCGCTTCAGATCCGGATCGGTCCGAGGTCGGATCGATTATTTTTTTTAACAGGGCTTCTTCGATTCGCAATTGATTCGGGGTTTACTGGTTTGAAGCATAAGAGGATCGATCTGGCTTGAGGTAGATCGGTTCTTTTTCCAAATGGTCGGATTGGTCCGGGGCGTAACTGCTCCTTTTTAAAACAGGCGGACCGGTCCGGCTGACCAGAAAAATGATTCCTTGAATTCTTTGATATTTAGATCCATTGATGATGACGCTATCTTAAATTTCTTCGACGATGTAATGGCTTATGACATACACATAAATAATGGACAAAATGTCCTTACAAAGAAGATCATGACGATCTGGAGGACTGCAGCCTCTAGAGTCTTTTGAGGGTACCTGCAAGTTATCTCTTAGTTTTAATTTTGCATTCATTAGCCTGCTTCTAACTTTTTCTTTTCAGGTCGCGGACATCATGGTAGCCCAAAAGAGGAAGTATGAGGCCCTGTACCAACGAAAGGAGGCGGCAAAGAGGGTACACACCGCGTATTTGGAGAATGCAGGAAGTTCCTCCTTTGAAACTGGAAAGATGTCTGCTGCCATGGCACTTCAGGCGGCTTAGATTAATTTGGAAGTGAAAGTCAAGGACAAAGAAGAAGAAGAGGAAAACATTAAGTAGGCTGCGAAATCCCTCAAAGTCTCCTAGTCTCATACTGCGAAAGCGGAGTAAGCCGCAGAGATTTCTAGTAACAAGCTCAGACTTCTTTAAAAGAAGTACGAGGAGCTAGAGACCAAGGCTGACCAAGATGCCGTAGCCCATGCCACGGCAGTTAAGAAAATGGAGGGGGACCATGTCGAAGCCCTTCAACTGGCCATTAACAGTATTGTGGAGTCATTCAAGGTCTCTAGGGACTTTTATCTCATTAATAATAGAGCCTACCTCCGCGGTTACCAAGAGCTCTAACACAGAATTATAAAGAACTTCTTGGATACTAAAGATACGATTCTTGCCTGGGGACTTAGTGATATTGAGCATCAAGAATGCATAGATGAGCTCAAGGCTGCGACTGAAGAGAAATCCAGGTTGAGGGCCGGGGCTGAGGCAGCAGCTGAGGATGAAGAAACTAAGACCACCGCGGATAATAATGAAGGAGATGAGCATGATGATGCAGCTTCCTGAACTTGTGTTAATTTTTGAACTGATCATTAATACAGGGCTGTATCCCTCTTATTATTTTAACTCCTTGAAGTGGCCACGACCTCTTTGTCTGTACGATAATATTAATCAAGGTTGCGGCAACCTTTTCTGGATTATTTTCCCTTCATTTTCTAGTAGCTTCTTATTTTTCTACTTTGCTTGCTTTAATATTTGAATGAATGCTCTCTTGGCCTTTCTACTTGAGTTCCATTATTGTTTCACATACTACGTTTGAACATGGCCACGACACCTTCGTGTGTTTGAAATGAATAGACCGTTTGAAAAAATTCACTTTAACCAACGTACGGGTCATAGGCTGGAGCTGTAATGTGTATGGCCTTTGTACAAGGGCCGCGACCCTTTTTCCTTTTTCTTGCACTCATGATTGGAAGTTATGTCCCTTGAACGGAGCCATGGAAGTTTGATAATTCTTCCTTTCGCGTCTTTCAAATGAATTTACTTAATTGCGGCAGCCATATTGACAAATTTGTGTCACTTTTGAATATTTGAATTCCATTTGTTATAGCTTCAATTGGATCTAAATCCAAGTCATTACCACACCAAATTAGTCGCTTTAATGGCTGCAACTATATTGATAGGGCTTCTACACTTTTCTCTCCCTTCCATCTGAACATGGGCCTTTGTAGATATACGGGATACCCACGGCTAACATATAGGATACTTTCAAGCCTCCCCAGACTAGGTTATGTTGTTAAGCCACTCACAGCTATTATACAGGATACTTTCAAGCCTCCCTAGGCTGGGTTATGTTATGAAGCCACCCACAACTAACATACATGATACTTTTAAGCCTCCCCAGACTGGGTTATGTTATTAAGCCACCCACAGCTATCATACAGGATACTTTCAAGCCTCCCCGGGCTGGGTTATGTTATTAAGCCAACCACAGATAACATACATGATACTTTTAAGCCTCCTCAGGATGGTTTATGTTATTAAGCCACCCACAGCTATGGATATATATAAAGCATCCCTGGTTAGATATTACAAGTCTCCCGACTTAATGACACATCCCGAAAGCTAAGAACGGGCATTGGAAGCCCTTGCAGCTAATGACGCATCCCAAAAGCTAAGAACGGGCATTGGAGGCCCTTATGAGTGATGTTACAGTCCAATTTGGATAACTTCTTTCAGTATTTTCTTGCACCATTTTCAATTATCATTTGCTTTAGGACAATCAGGCGTCTTGTCGGGCATTTGTGGGGCCATTTAGATATTATCATTCCCGATATAACATATTGTCACGGATCGAGATATGTACATATATCTGTTTAAGAAAAAATGGTCATTTGTAAGATAGAATTTCATCGAAATGAAAATCGAAACATGACAGTATAAGAGTGAACTTGATTTAATATATTTATACTTATATATTCATGACTTTGTGGTGACAACACAAAGTTTAATTAGATATATCATAAGAAGAGTTGTCACTGTAAAGTAGAGACAAGTGGAATATAAGACATACGCATGAAAAATGGGCATGCGGTCTGTGAGACTAGACTTCATCCCCTAAACATCTTTAAGGAACCTTCGCAGCACCCATTGCCCAATCATCCTTTCAATTTCATCCTTTAGTGCATAGCACTGCTCAGTGTCATGGTCGTGGTATAGATGGAATTTGCACCATGTATCTTTCTTCCTCTTGTGGGGTGGAGCTCTCAGCTTTTATGGCCACCTCAACAGCTTGTCTTCTTTGATGAACTCAAAGATCTCTTCAATTAGGATGGACAACGGAGTGTAGGCCTTAGATTTCTTCTCTGCCTTCTCGATTCTCCTTTTTAGGACCCTGGTTGTGACCTTGCATTCTGCGTCCACTGCTTTTAGCTTGTGCACTTCCTCAGGTGGAACTTCTGGGGCCACGACAGCACCGATTCTGGGTGCCACACCCGCATTGGGTGGGGACGTGGCCTCTAACATGAGGACCCTCTAAGACATATAGTTGACCTGGGTCTGGAGTGAGTCATGACTATCGTAGAGGTGGTTGAGGTGATTGTACAACTGCATAATCTCATCTTTGACTTCTGTGCTCTAGCTGGATTCTCCCTCCATTTCTGCTTCTGTTAGTCTTTACAAAGTATATATAATCTGAGAAAAAACTAACATAAGTGAGTTATCTCAGGAATATTGGAGTAACCAAGTAGGAAATAGGGATGCAACATCTGCACTGCTACATGGTATTGCTGCTGAGGCCACGGACAGTATGGCACATAGGTGCACTGCCGTACCCTTTGTATGATATTCACCAAGGTTGAGCTGGAGACCACCTGAGTCCGTTCCTTGATGTTTTGAGGCTTCTGTAATACAACTACCCCAGTAGAGGCCGCGATATATAAGGTATTTGAACTACCACGCCGCATCCCTACCTAGGCAGTGAAGGGACAATCCCAAAATTGAAACCCCAAAACTGAGTTTTTCTCCCGAAACATGTGGAGAACATACCTACTAGGGTCTATCCATTGAGAGAATAGCCTCTCGGTGCACAAAATGACACAATTCTAATGATAAATCGTAGATCATAGGCAAAGAATCAACTAAAAGAGAGTAAATATAACTCTTTCCTAATCACCCACCTTTGCAAGGCTATTGACCTTTGCACTTTTTCAGTGTCATCTTGGTGAGGTAACATCATTGGGGTATGTAAAAATAGATATAAGGTCATAAAAAAGGAGACCCCTAGATAGATCTAAAAATACGCGATACCCATTTGAGGGTGTGTATACAAAATACAAGTTCAATAACCGAAATCCACCAATGAGATAATGATCCAAAGGATCCCCATGTGTAGAATAAGGTGTTTAAGAACCCAAAACACAGAGAAACAAGATTGAAATATCTCTTTTCCACAGACGGCGCCAAATTGATGATACAAGAAATCGCCCATAAGTCGTTCTCATATTAGCAAGTCAAGTAAAGAATAGAAATAAAATAAGTAAAGCAAGTAAGGAGATATGAACACAAGATATAGAGTGGTTCAGCCTCTAAAATGGGCCTACATCCACTGTGTTGCTCCGTTCCCATTATATGCACTTCATTGTACAATATAATCGTTCCTAAAGAGGTGTACAAGTATGAGAATAAAGGATAGTACATGGCAGTGCTGAGGATTCTGGTGGCCGCGATGTAGATGAGCAACCCTCAAGTTGTATAGAGAGAATTTGTATTGTAGAATCTGCCTCAGGCGTTTGGAGTCGATCCCTCATTTCAAGGTGTGGTCCTCTATTTATAGGAGTTATGGTCACGTGCTCTGAGCACGTGACATACATAAAATATTGAGTCGCTGTAGTGGAGAGGGATGCAGCCTGTAAGGTGGGCAATGTGAATGCCGAATCTTGCAAAAGGCTAGAGCTAAATGATGCCACACCCTGTACTGGGTAGGTCCGCAGCGTTTTCCTGATGAGAAAGTAGTATGTGCTGCGCCCTACATTTCGTAGGGTCGTACCTTATGCTAAGAAGGGCCGCGACATATAAGCATGTGCAGTGCATAGTACCATCAGCGATAGGGTGTTATATTTATACTATCAGAGAGGGTGAACTAATTTGAGAGAGGGATAGAGGTTTGAGTGTGAAGGTAGAGTGGAGAAGAAAGAGAAAGGGGATTTTTTTTCAAACCTCTTTAAATGGTTTAATGATTGGGCATAATTTCCCACGCAATCATCATTAGCGCATAACTCCCCAAGGCAGGCTTGCAGCCATCAATCTTAGGAAACACGCCAACCCATATGATGATTACCTAGTCTCCACTAAAGAACTCGTGTTTAGTGTTTCAAACCTAACATTGAAAGGACATCTCAGCCCCTCAATTAAGAACTCTTATCAACATCTTCTCTCAGACATCTCTACCCCCCAGCCTTCCACTCGTATTGAAGACTAAGGGATATGGGGTGATTGATATACCCAAGTGTAGCCACATCCTTATAAATAATCATCTCAGTCGAGCCCACATTATTCACCTATAAAGTCAGATAGTCGGGGGTCCATCTAGAGAAGCCTTTCATAGACAGTCTCGACCTCGTACTAGTCCCTTAGGCCGATACCTATCATTTGGCCATCCAGTACCTCATTAGTCTCGGATTGGCTCTGCACCACTCAAATAGTCGATACCATACTTCAATCCAACTCATCAGTTTCTCACTAAGGTATCAAACATGCATATTTCGACACGGAAGAGACCTCTCAGGATGATATATATCTCATGTGTGACACAGTGTTTCAGCATGACTACTCTAAGTGGGTAACAGTTTTAACAAGATATCCAGGAGGACGTGAGGGAATATTGCATCATCATGCCATATTTGTGCCAGGGACAGGTGGCTAGACTTTATTAGAAGCTTCACCCTGGACAATACTCTTACATGCTTTGGGGGTATAATGTTCACCCCAAGGAATATATATACTTTTCATCTACTTCCTTTGAGGAAATTCAAAAAATAAAACCCTAGCCAAACTCTATAAAACCTCCTATAGAGACAGAAAGTGCAAGAATTGTATTTAAAGTCCTAAGATCTCACTTGTTATAGTATATAAACACTAAAACACCTATGAAGTAGTGTAGGCCATTGGATGAACCACTTATGTGCTAGTGTTCATCCTCGTATCCTCATCTCCTTTCATATTACTTTTGCTATTCATCATCTCCATTTATATAGATTTACTAGCTTGATATCATTATAAATTTAAGTGTTGATATCTTTTGGTTTGATCAATTTACAAATATCCAAAATTAGGCTTATAAACATGCCATGAGAGGGTGAAAACTCAAAACAGCCCCCAAGCGGTCCCATAAGAGACACAAACATCTTGCATGAGACCATTGTAACTCATAGGAATAGACTACGTAGTTATGGGACTCCGTATTTGAGAATATTATTATACTTTAGAAATATTTATACTTAGGATTAAAAATATGCCTCTAGAGGGCGAAAACCCATAACAACCCTTAAACGTCCCTATAAGAGACACGAACACCTGCTCGCGACCAATGTAACTCATAAAAATTGGGCACGTAATTACGGGACTACCAGTTTGGGAATATTAAGATAATTTGAAAATATCGACATATAGGCTAAAAAACATTATGTTATAGGCAAAAAAACCCAAAACCGCCAAGAAACAACCCTGTTAGAGACATATACACCTTGGAAGGAACCAATGTAACTTAGACGAATTGATGGTGTAGTCACGCGACTCCTGGTTTGAGACTATGAAGGAAATTTTCAAATATCTAGAATTAGGCTGAAAAACATGTCGTTAGAGGGAAAAAAACAAAAAAAAAAGACCAAATGACCTAATAAGAGGCACGAACACCTCGAAAGGAATAATATAACTCATAGGAGTTGACCGCATAGTCACGGAACTCCTGATTTGAGAAAACGATAATAATTTTTAAATATATAGACTTAGGCTTAAAAAATTCCATTAAAGGTTGAAAACATAGAACAACCCCCAAATGAACCCATTAGAGGCACAAATACCTCGCACAAGACAAATGTTACTCGCAAGAGCTGACCAAGAAGTCATGGGACTCCCCGTTGAGAATATGATGATAATTTAAAAACTTTAAGACTTGGGCTTAAAAATATGTAGTTAAATATCAAAAACACAAAACATCCATCAAATGGCTTCATAAAAGGCATGAACACCTCGCACGGGATGAATATAACTCCTAAGAATTGATGGAGTAGTCACAAGTACTCCCAAACTGGAAATATGATGATAATTTGAAAACACCTGCACTTGGGCTTGGAAACATGTCATTAGAGAGTGAAAATCCAAAATAGCCCCCAAATGACCCCATTAGAGACACGAACTTCTTGTATGAGACCAATTTAAGTTATAAGAATTAACGACATAGTTACGGGACTCCTGGTTTGAGAATATGATGATAATTTTGAAGTATCTAGCATAGATTTAAAAGCACGTTGTTATATGGGTAAAAATAAAAAATGGCACTTTAAGTGACACAAACACCTCACACAAGACAAATGTAACTCATACAAACTGATCGTATAGTCACGGGACTCCTATTTTGAGAATATGAAGATACTTTTTAAATATCAAGACTTACTCTTAGAAACATGCAATGAGAGGGCAAAAACCTAAAACAACCCCCCAAACGGCCCCATAATAGAAACAAGCATCTTGCACGAGATCAATGTAACTCGTAGGAACTGACCACATTGTTAGAAGACTCCCGATTTGAGAATATGACAAATTTTTTTGAAATATCTAGAATTAGTCTTGAAAACATGGTATTAGAGGAAGAAATCCCAAAATATCCCCCAAAAGTCCCCATTAGAGACATGGACATCTTGCATGGGACCAATGTAACTCATAGGATCTGACCTTAAATTTACGAGACTCCTGATTTGAGAATATGATGATAATTTGGAAATATATAGACTTAGTCTTATTAACATGCCATTAGAAAGAGTGAGAGAGATTAAAACCTTCCATGGGACCAATAGAACTCATAGAAGCTGATTGAATAGTCACGGGACACCCGGTTTAAGAATATGAAGGTAATTTACAAATATCTGGACTTAGCCTTAAAGGCATGACGTTAGAGGCCAAAAATAAAAAATAGCTCCAGAACGGGTCCTTACAAGGCATGAACACATCGCACGAGATCAATGTAACTCATAGAAATGAATGTGTAGTCACATAACCAATGTAACTCATAGTCATGGAGAAAGAATGTGACTATTTATTTATTTGTTGTTGAAAAAATTAGGGGTCACGAATTTAGGCCATGACCCAATTTGAACATCATCCCAACCATAGTCACGGATTGTGGTCATGACCATGGTGTCAATATTGTCCCTCTTTGGTGACAGATTTGGGCCCTGACCATGGAGTTATGTCCCAAATTTGTGACCATAGGGCCAATATTATGTCACAAGAGAGAGAGTGACCCCCATTTAAGGTCATGGATAACTTGACCACTATTTTTTTTATAATAGCCGAGGTTCGTGACTTTTGGCCCTGATCATGACCGAGGTCCATGACCATATTTGATATATGGTGTAGTGACTCCTCAAATTTATAGCTCAACCTCCTTAGGTAAACACATATTCGGACGTAGAATATTTGGAAACCTTATCTTTCTGAAAACCTTATTTCATGTACCTTAATGGTATAAGACTATTAGATTGAAATCCACTAACCATGTCGAAGGATAACATATTTTGGTCTAGAAAACACATTATAACATACCTAAGGCTACTCGTTGCCCAAGCAATGGATATATTCTTCATTCCTTTCATCTAATCAAGTGTCCTTGTACATTGATTCCTAGAAAATGAGATTCTAAACTGGGAAATAAAATATTTTCATGACATTCCAATGCTAATCTTATGAATCTGTTATTAATATAGTTGACTTGGAATAACCCCAACATCCTATGCATTAGATTAAGTGAAATCCTGATAATAGGGATTTACTTGGTTCATCCCAAGTTCTATATATTGAAATACCCAGACAACCACACTCCTATTTAAGTCAGTACTCCCACCTCATTCCCAATCAGGAAAGTATTATCCACAAACTGTATTTAGAAATAACACTACATTTTTGTCATGCTTCTCATAAGTGTTTTTTGGGCATTGATCAAAATCAAGGATTCATTACCTTATCAAACCTAATGACCCAATATCATGATGTAAGCTTAAATCCATAAATGCATGTCATGAGCTCACGTCACTTTTCTTTTCATGACTTCTTTCTATGAATGTGTCAAGATGATGCTTTAAGAATGATGTCTTGATGTTATAATAATTCTGATAGACTGAGCATAGCTATCATGAGAAGGTTTGCTCATAGTCAATTACTATCTTCTTTAGTAAACCCTTACTCTAGCCTTGCCTTGAATATTTTTACATTCCCATCCATCTATCGCTTAACTTCTGTGGGTCCAACTTTACTCAATGTATATTACCCCATTAATAAGTCTACGAGGTCCACAACTTGATTCAAATACGTAAAATCAATTTTGATATCCATAGTCATGTAATACCCCGTACTTTTATGAGTATCTTATTTCCACTTGTGCTTTATTTTATTAATTTAATTGGGAAATTAAATTGGTTTAAATAAATATTAATTCGCGAGTTTAGGATTATTATTTACTTGCGTGAAATAAGTAAATAGCATTGCGAATCATTATTATGGCCATCCTTCCATAGGTCGGAGCATGCACACGGGGGTCTTGCAAACTTCCTCGGGGCACATCGACCGGTGTCAACTTGGGTGATGTATAGAGATAGAGTTGCCAGCCTATTTTTTATAAAACAGGTAAAAGAAATGTTGTCGCCTTGAGATAATGACATCAAGGACATACTGATGCTTGCGAAACAAATTAGTCCAAGGATTCAAGGACTATGTTTCAGAATGGGAATGTGTTAGGCACCCATATCTCCCTTTTAGTCTCTCATGGGAATTTGTTATTTTTCTCCATAATAACTCCGTGAAGTGTGTGCATGTATATATAAATGGAGAGTGGAATTACTCATTTCACATCATGGATAAAGGCAGAGTGAGGTCATCCTTAGTAGTGATCCCAAAAGAGTAATTTAAATATTATGTGTGCGTTTATCGGGTCACCGATCGTTTATAGAAGGGAGATGGTATAGGTTTGATAATACGCAAGCAAGAATTGCAAATATATGATTTGAAAATAATATATGAATAAAAATAGGAGAGGACTCGAATCTTAGATTTTACTCGAAATGCTTACGTAGCCGAAAAAGGCATCAAAGTCTATTTAGTTCGCATATAACACTGGGTGGGGTTTGTCCCATAAATCTAACCGAGGACTTTTCTTATACGTATGTGTGTGTAAAAATGACGTTTTAGCGTGAGAATATGTAGTGATAAATTCCCTTTTGGAATTTACAACCAAACCCTCTTTTTCTTATTTTTGAATTTTCACTAGAAAGTATAGTACGTGTAATACTAGTAATAAAAAGTTGTATATTAATACGAGGAATGAAATAAAAATAAATGCTAAAGTGAGAATTATGGAACTAATGTAGAAATAAGATAATTTAAAGAGAGAGTGAAAGATTTGGACCTCCTTTTGAAGGTTTGAGGTTGGCCTTGACTGTTAAAGGGTTGCCTTTGCAAGTGGATGAAGCTGGTAGGAGGAGATGGAAGGGAATTTTCCAAATTGGTTAAGGAAGGGATGCAAATTTAATATAAGGGAGAGGTTTCAATATGGAAACCACGCTGACTTCGAGAGAATGCTGTTGAGATCATTGAGAGGGATGTTTCTGAGGTACCTTTTGAAGTGAGGTCATGATTTTTGTAAATAGGGTCAAGGTGGTGATGATCGACACTATCCTTCTACTGCCTATTGGTAGGAAACCCCATACACACTACCGATATGCAAGGAAATGGGTTTGCCATTCGGTAGTCTTCTGTATATTTTTCTAAAAATGATCATAAAACATAATTCATAACTTCGAATCGTGCATGGGATGAACTATTAAAAAGGGTATTCAGAGACCTTTAAGAACCTATTAGAATGCTCATGGGTTCTAGAATTGATTGTGGTCAAATGGGCGTTAAAGGCCCTCATCAATCCTTTAGAAAGATGGAAACAGGTCGTTCATCTGAAATGTAAGGCCGATTTTCACGTTGGATGAACCATTAAAAAGGTTATGTAGGGACCTTTGATGTTTCAAAGATATTTTCTCAGTTCTGTGATCTGATTAAGGTCAAACGGTGCTCAAAAGTGCCTTATGACCCTTCGGAGTGAAACGGGTCATTCGTTTGTACCATAAGGTCAATTTGTACACAAGGCAGACTGTTGGAAAGGGGATTTAGATCCATTTGAGTATAAAAAGAGTTTCGCTCCAGTTGTAGAGATGACTATAGTCAAATAGTTCCCAAGAGTACCTAGTGGCCTCCAGATTAATTTTCAAGGAAAATTTGATCGTTGTTTCGAATCGTAAGGCTGATTTATGCGAGGCAGACTATTGGAAAGGGGATTTATGGCCTTTTAAAGATCAATGAGCTTCTTCTCTGAAAAAAAGTTGGCCGACAGTAAAATGGGGCCCTGGAGCACCCTGTAGCCTCCTGATGATTACTCAGAGTATGACCTAGGTTTTATAAGGAAGGAGGAAGTGCTAGGTACCTATGGAGATGGTTAGGTAGGTCATAAAAGGCAGTGTCTATAGATATACTCTATAGGTGAGATATGAATAAGTGAAGGTCGTCGAATAGATAACACATTGACGTTGGGAAAGAGGGTGTTTATGGTCAATTTAACGGCCTAAAGGGACGAGCGTGACCGATTCAAAGGGTAAAGGTAAATTATGAGGACATAAGGTTGTTTTGGGGGTGGTCGATTAGGGGGTCAAGGTCAGTTCTGAGGACCTAAAGTTGAGGGGATCGATTCTGCGGCTCGAGGTAAATTTTGAGATCCTAAAGCTGAGGGGATCGATTCTATGGGCAGAGCTCAATTTTGAGGACCTGGGATTGTAGGAAATGATTCAGTGGGTCAAGGTTAATTATGAGGACCTAAAGTTCTAGGGAAAGATTCTGTGGGTCGAGGTCAATTTTGAGGACTTAAAGCCGTGAGGACCAATTCTGTGGGTCGAGTTAATTTATAAGGTTGTGGGGACTGATTCTGTTGGTCGAGGTCAATTATAAGGATCTAAGGTTGTAGGGATCGATTATTTGGGTCGAGGTCAATTTTGAGGACCTAAGCTTATTGTGACCGATTATGCGGGTCGAGGTCAATTATGTGGACCTAGGATTGTAGGGACCGTTTCTGAGGGTCAATGCTAATTCTGAGGACCTACAGTCGTATGGACCAATTCTGAGGACCTAAAATTACAGGGAACGATTATACACATTGAGGTCAATACTGAGGTCCTGATGTTTTGATGACTAATTCTACTGTCCGAGGTAAATTTTGAATATTTAAGGGAGATACGAGGAGTTAATCTCCCTAGAACTTATAATTTTGGAGAGGAAATAACTTTAGTGGGGAAGCCGTGAGGAATTTTGATGCTGTTGCATCTTGAAATTCCGTTGGGGGACTGGTTTAGACTAGAGATTTCATTGGGAAACTGGAGAGTTATTATCTTGTAATTCTGTTGGGTAAGTGTTTGATTTGAGATTGAGATTTTGCTGGGAAATGGTAGAAAACTTGGATTCTGATGCGATGTTGTAAGATTAATCATGCTGGGGGTCTTAAGGGATTGTAAGGAAGCTTACTGCCCTATAAAATGGTTTTCTTGAGGAAAAAATGTTGCAATATTTTTCTGGTATTTTTTAAAATTCTTCGGGTAATTTTTGGATTTTTTTGGCATTTTTGTACAAAATTTAAGGAGGGGTGCAGATAGGGAAGCTTTAGGTGTTGTTGTTTGACAATGGCACAGACTCCTAGGCTTCCTTGGGAAGCGGAATGGGCAGGTGCCGATCGGTATGTACAAAGATCTACAAATCGACATGGCACTTAGTCCCTTATAAAAATGGGGGAGATTCCTTCACATTTTTCACACCTTCAAGTACTTGAATCTTATGCTTTCTTTCTCTAATAACCATTCGTAAGTCCATTTCTTTTCAAGATTTTGACTGGTGGGGTTGTCTAATGAGGGATGCAATTTGGAGTGGCTTGGCATTGACAATTGGGCTAGACTAGATTGGTAGTCTAGGGTGCCCCTTGCCTTAGACAAGGAGAATGCATTCGATCGTTTTGAGTCGATTGCTAGCGAGAGATTCTTTTTGCCCGAGCTTACACACCATATTTCGTTTAGGGTGAAAAACCCGAGTGGCTATGTAAGTAGGACTTTTAGTATTCCATTTTATTTTTATCTTTGTCCTTTGTATTGATGAAAGGTTTTTTATTTATTTTGCTTTGGCAGGCTTATGTAGCTCCTTTGATCTTACGTTCTCGGGGAACAACTGGTTTGAAGGATGTTTGGGATAAGCTTTTGACGGTGGTGCACTGGATGGTTTCTTCTTCTAGTTTTGGTCATCTGGAAAAGGCCTTGGATGACATGTTGTGTTCTACTTTGTGCACTCTGGAAGAGAAGTAGTGAGACACTACCCACACCATCCATATGGGCTTCCGAGAGATGACTGCTACTCCCATTGATGTTCTGCAGTTGTTGGTGATTGACTATGAGAGGGTTCAGATATAGGTAGATTTCACGGTGAGGGTGATGCTGGAGGCAGTTAAGGCAGCGCTGGGGATGTGGGTAGGATCGTTTCTAGTGATTCTATATGCATATCTACTCTTTGATAGATGGCCTAATTGTTTATTTTTCTTTTTGTTGGTGGATTTTTGGTGGTGACGAGTGGCGAGGTCATTCATCTATAGTTTTAGCCATTTTTGAGGACGTTTTTGACGTCTAGTTCTATGATTGGGGGAGCTTCACTTTAGAGACCCTCTATTTTTTTTGCATACTTTCAGCCAATGCTATTGGAAGACCCTTACAGGGTCCACATACCTTCCGGAGGTAACTTCGGACTTATCTTCTTTTTATGTGTTTCCTTGAATTCTTCTTTAGTTTCTTCTTTGTTGATTCCCGTCTTTTGCAAACGTGGTTTGACGAGGTGATTGGGCACAACGTGAGGTTGATATCCTTGAAGGATGAGGCTATATGGGACTTATGTTGGATGTACCGGTGCCAGATGTTTAAAACGGGTAATGGTTCAAAATACACCAATTTTAATCTTTCAAAATTAATTTAATTTTCTTTTCTTTAAAAGATGAAAAATTAAAATCAAACACGAATATTAATTTCTAAACAAATTAAAATTCAATAGCAAATGAAATTAAGTCTACACACACACACATAAAATTTCACTTAAACCAAATTAATTTAATTATCAAGTTAAACAACCGGGAATAATATCATTGTCCATTTAAATATTCCAACTTGAATTAATTAATTTAAACTTACCCAATTATTAAACTTGCACCAAATTAAACAAGAATGTAAATTAAACCCAATTTTATCTTTTGACGTAAGCATGCGTTCTAGGTGAGTTAAACAAGATAAAATAAACAATCTCACTACACGGCGATGTACGAGGAAAACCCAACTAGGAAAAACCGCGGATGGCCCTGGCCTAACAAATCCACTAGGTATGGAATTAGAATTACAAGACAGCAGACTTACTCCAATGACATGACTTTGCCCAAGCCTTGATGCTCCTCCTTGCAAACACCTCCCCGTAATTGATAACTACGGACTCGACCACAGTCTCGAAATTCACCGATGGGGGTATGGTCACCGTCATATCGCATGCGAAGACTTTCTTCGAGTGAGGACACCGCAAAAAACTTTTCTCTTTTTTTGGGATAGCGAAGAACCCAAACTCTCTTCTTGTTGGTGTAGATAAAACCAGGTGCCAAAACTCTCCAAGCAATGAGATATCAATAGGTACTTGGAACAAACTAAACAAATGGGTGTGTATGTGTTTTTGGTGAATTTAATCCATTAAAATCAAACACAAAACATGGAACTTTTTCTTAAAAGTTTTTCTCTCAAAAGACTCTTAGAATGTGAAAAAGTTATCTTAGAAAATGTCTTTCCTACACTATGTAAAGGTGGAAAAAACTGTCAAAAAACTTATTGAAACTGAAATTTCATTAGAAGTTCGTTGGAACGAGTTTGAGTTCGTATGAACAAAACTTCTAACGGGAAATTTTTTTCTTCTTCTGAATTCTCGTTAGAAGATCATTTGAACGAGGTCGTTCGGATAACTTTTCTAACGAGATTTCAGGCCATGATCCTAGAAAAATTTTCTAACGAGATTTGATACCTTACGAGAGATTGGAAATAAGTTGATGACGTGAAATGAGGCACACGCAAATCGACAATGATGTTAACATGAAATTCAGGCCGCTACGTCCTCAACTTCTCAAATGTCATAGGATTGGACGATTATACCATGAACATCTATCCTATGACACAAACTATTTTTTTCGGAATTAAGCCAATACCACAATAGGAATCAATTGAAAATTTGTGTCCTTGCAAATCTCCCCTTTTGTCTATTCCGGGACAAAACAAAACCAAAAATCCTAAGGGCCGTCAAGCTCTACTAGACTCAAAACAAACGTCCCACCCAAAACAAAAATACAACTTGACTCAAGACCCAAGGATGACTATCTTTGCCGATGAAAGTTGCTGCTAAAAAATTCCTGCACACTTAAGCAAACATTAAACGCATAGGGAATATCAAAATATAAATGCAATTAAAGTAAATACTTCCCCTACATTAATTCTCCCTTTATCAAATATGGTCAATCTAAGAAGATAGCGCTTTCCCCCTAAGTTAAATCTCCTAAAGTAAGATACGATGATAATAGGATTAGACACCATTTCTCCCCCTATCATTCTACCCCTTTTTGTTCAGGAATAGACAAAGGATAAAAGAACTAATCAATTACTCATTTCTTCCCATTTTAACTCAGTACAATTTCTCTCCCTAAAAACAATATAAGGGATATAAATATGGGAAAACAAGTAAAGAAAATGATGCTTAAGAGATAAGATCAAGAAGAGATATGGGAACCAAAAGACAATAACTAATCCATGTAAGTGACAATGGATATTGTGGAGGGGGCTTGAAGGTAATCTTGAGTTTAGAGATAATTTCCCCATTAACAACAATATTTGTGATTAAGACAGCGTTGCATCTTAAAGCGATGGAGATCAGTGAGACAACTCAATACGATGCAACTTAGTAAGGCAGCGTTGTAGCTCAAAGTGATGCAACTGAGTAAGGCAGTGATGTAGCTCAAGTGAGGTAGGTCAACATGGCAGCCCAGAGGGATCTCCAACGAAGAAACTGGCCGAGAGAGCTATTCCTTAAGTTCTATTGTTTTACTTGGCCTTGTTGTATATATTTATTTACATTTACCATGAGTTGTAATGATTATAATGATTTTTTAGTGTGAGTTCGAACGATACTCACGAGAAACCAAGCTTGGCAGGGCTTGGGAGAGCTTTCATTCTCTATCGAACGACCTCTCCGTGGGAACTTCAGAGCGAGTTGATTTGGAGATTGATAAGTGAGGCACCATTGGGGCTTATCCTGACCATCTTAGATACACCTGGTAAAACACCAAAAGGACCCGGAGCGTGGAACCTCAGGGGGAGCAGCCTTGAGTTACATCGGGCGTTAAGTTATGAGCCAAACAATCCTTTACTTAATGTCACATGTACTTTATGTGATGTCACTAACCACTTAGGCAATGTAAGATATGCACTTAAGTAAACCATTGTGGTATTTGGTGCTGTCAGACAGTTAGTGAGCCACATCTGTGACGACAGCCCCGTAACACACAATGGTTAAGAAAAAGGCATGTCTTGGCATTTCATGTTTATGACATGGAGATAACTAGTGCATCAGGTATTTAATGTTTGTGACAAAATTATGAAGAATGTATTTCACAAGCATTAATGACTAAGTTGCCTCGAAGGTAGTGTGTGTGGGGGGGGGGGGGGGGGGGGGCTATTTAAGGACCCAAACCACCTCTGGGGAGAGATCATGTTGCTTATTGAGAGTTCAGAAGTTATTACTAGAGAGAATATACATCAGAGAGAGATTTATTACGAACCATAATTTTTACTCACCCTCCATTGTCATTTATTACAAAGCTTTTAATACTTGACAGATATCCTTGAGGGTGGTTAGGGTGTTTGGCTGCCTGCCAAGGTGTATCTGGGGTGCTTACTTCTTTCTTCCTCCAAGTGAGTTACTTCTGAGTTCATTATTATCTTCTGAGTTATACACGAGAGATTTGTGAGTTCGAACTGGGTTTATCTTCAATAAGTTGTGTTTGCGTGTCTTGTAGTTCAGTGATGGCGTGATTAGTTAATTATCATTACTATACTCAAAAATGGATTACGCCTCCATATAATCTAAACTACCTTCTTACATTTGGCCACTCTACTAGAGAGAAATTCTTCTAAGAAAGGAGTATGGCAGAGGATAACGTTAATCGAAGTCTTAACTTTGATGACATTCAACACAATGAAGAACAGACGACGAGAGAGCTGGAGGCTTCAAGGGATGGAGCCCCTCGACTAGAGGTACCTCCAGCCCAAGTGGCGATAGGTGTCCCAGCGGTGGCATAGGCTTCTACGAGCATTGGGTTGGGACCAACCCAAGTGGCACTACTCATGAATAAATTTTATGAGTTTTTGCAAACTCCCGTAGCTTCAACGGTGCTGGGAGGATTTGAAGCCAACTCCTTCGTGACACCAGGGGCATCCCCAACGGCCCCACCAAGTGAAGACCTAATGGGAACGATCCCGATAGGTATACCCTCTGTTGTAAATCCAATGGTAGGAACCCCAGGAGTATCAACGGCTCCAACTGTGAAGATTTATCTAGCTTCAACGGGCACTCAGCCTATGGTCCCGTTGGTCATCGCTTCAATGGCATCACCCATGGAAGAGATGAGGAAAAAGATGCAAAAAGAGATGATGAAATTCATGCAAGCCTCTTCACAATTCGCGAGTGAGGCAGCTTCAGTCTATGATGATTTTTGGATGCCTTACCCCCAGGAATATAACGATGAGCCCTACCCAAAAGATTATATTCCTAATATCTTTGAAAAATACACAAGAAATGGTGGAAACCTAAAGAAACATATTAAATGCTTCGTTCAGCACTTGGGGGTCCATTGCAATAACCAGAAACTCATGTTAAGGGAATTTTCTAAATCCTTAACCGATAAAGAATATACTTGATATTCTCACTTATCTCCCAAGAGTGCTTCTATATGGTAGGAGATGCACGTTTTGTTCGTCAGAAGTTCTTTCTGGCGAAAGATGAGTTTACTTTGACCCAACTGGGGACGGAGAAGAAATGACCCGGGGAAGAAGTAGTGGTTTACATTCGAAGGTTCAGGGAAAGGTCCCTCGATGTGAGGGATGAGGCAAAAGAGTCCAACCTACTGCAGACCTATTTTGATGGACTTCTTCCTGAGTACATCTGCCATCTTATTAATGAGACACGTGAGGGGACTTTTGCGACATTCCTAAAGGCAGCAAAGAATATCTCTTTGGTTGTATGAACAAACCCAATGGTGGTGCCCATGGTGTTCAAGAAGTCTATACAACTGTGGGAGGGAGGTCTTAGCCCCCACGAGTGGGATACACCGAAGGAGCAGATGGGGGAATGGTAGCGAAGAGAAATAATAAGAGGAAGTTCGAGAGAGTCAGAGAAGACCCACCACCATTGCCTTGTACAGTAGAAGAGGTTGTCAGCTATTACAACGCAATGGTCCAAGGAGGAACGGTGTACGAACCAAAGGGCATCCCCATTGGGGAACTTGACGTTGCAACTAGGGCGAATCCAAAATATTGCCAGATTCATCGAAAGATCCAACATCCAACGGAGAGCTATTTCATGCTAAGAAGAATCATTGATAAGTATGTGAAGGCAGGGACATTGCAAATATCTTCGTAGAATGTTAATAATAACCTACTCCCAGTGCATGGGGCCAATCTGGTGGTGGCCTACAATGAGGAGGCAGATAGAGAAGAAAGGGAGCTAATGACGAAGCAGAAGGAGTTTAAAGAAGATTTGGAAGATTTTACTAAGGGAATGTCTAATGTAGTGTTAGCTTATGATGAAGCAAGTTCTAAAGATATGGAGGAAGTATATAGCGTTGAAGGTGAGGAAGAATACCAATCCATAGAATACTGTGCAGTTGAGAAATCCCCACAGTTTACCTGGTTCTTCGACTAAGTAGGGATACCAAAGGAGAGTATATTGGAAATAACCTATGTGATCGTTGACATTGCGAGGAAGCACGCAGTCCCTTCGCTGAGATTGAAGGGACTCATGGCCCGGTTGATAAAGAGGTTTTTGTCAAAGATAACATTTAGCGACGCAGATAGGGTCGTAAGATTCCCTCATAATAGGCCATTGTATGTGATTGCCAGCGTTAACAGGGTTAGCTTTGCAAGGGCTTTTATGGATGGGGGAGCTTCCATCAATATCATCCCAATCAACTCTTTCCATAGCTAATATTCCGGAGGAAAGGTTAGTCCCCATGCCTTTGGTGATTTCAAGTTATGACAACCAGTCTTCCAAGTCCATTGGGAACATGAACGTTGGGATTGTGATGGGAAATCTGAGTTTCCATATAAAATTCCAAGTAATTGAAAGTGAAACTTCCTACCATCTGTTGATAGGAAGAGCGTGGATGAACAACCAAGGGCTAGTTCCTTCGAAGTATCACCAATGCGCCAAGGAAAATATAAAGGGAACAGAGGTGACCATTAGAGCTACTAAGAGACCCTTCGCTGTCGAAGAAGCTCACCTCGCACCCTTTTACACGGAACTAGAGGAGGACGTAAGAGTCCTAAGGAGAAGAATAGAGGGAGCATGGGTTCCCTCAATCAAAGAAAGGATGGGGCCTTTGAACGAGCAGAATAAAGAAGTTGCAAGCAGCAAAGGACTGATGATAGAAGAATCCCACTAGGTGGTCCCTCGGCCCCAAAACATCTCAAAGCAGCTCAAAGATAGGATGAGACCTAGAGTGGAACCAATGGAGTATGAGGTCCAACGATAAAGTGTACTGAGCCAATTTTTAGGAGGAAGAATGACTAAGGCTTTTAGAGAGAAGAACAGGAAGGCAGTGACGACTACCATCAGACAGTGCAAAATGGTGATTATCAAAGAAGGAAAAGTGGTGTATCGTTTATAATGGTGTGAACGGGCAGTTGAAGAAGTTGATAAGGAGGCTGACCCGATATATGAGTGTTTTTTGGTGGATCAATGGGGGCAATGTATGGAGATGGATAAATCCAACATAAAAGAGTTCGTGGAAGATGTTGATAAAGAACCAAATTATATGGCAGGTCAACCAAAGGAACATGCATAAGAATTAAAACAATTGAGCGTGGAGAAAGAACGAGAGGATCCAAGGACCATCTTCATATCGAAGGATCTCAGTAAGGAGAAACGAGAGGCTTTGGTTAAGTTAATTCAAGTGTTCATAGTAATTTTTATGTGGAAGTACACAGAGATGGAAGGGCTAGATGAGGAAGTAAGCTGCCATAAGTTGAACATGATGCCTTTAGCCATTCCAGTGAAATAAGAAACCAGAACGTACAAGCCTAAGCTAAACTTGAAGATCAAGGAAGAGGTCCAATGCTTACTGATGGCAGGGTTTATCAAACCGATATAGGACCCACTCTAGTTGTCTAGCATTATCCCATTGGGTAAGAAAGACAAAAATCAAATAAGGATCTGTGTGGATTTTAGAGACTTGAATAGGTCTTACCCTAAGGATGAGTTCCCTCTACCTTCCATCGATAGCCTGATAGATGCAACAGCTGGTCATGAGATGTACAACTTCATTGATGGGTATGTAGGGTACAACCAGATCAAGATGGACCCTACGAATGCAGAGAAAATGATGTTTGGAACCCCATTGGGCAACATTATGTACAAAGTAATGCCATTTGGACACAAGAATGCTTGGGATACTTATTGAAGAATAATGATGGCCATTTTCCATGACTTCTTTCACAAGTTTATGGAATTTTATGTGGATGATTTGGTAATCAAATTGAGGAATGAGGATTCCCATCGAAGCAATTTGAGGAAGGTGTTTGCTCGGTGCAGAAAGTATAAACTGAAGATGAACCCACTAAAATGCGTCTTTGGAGTAACTAGTGGAAATTTTTTAGGTTTTTTGGTTGATCGGAAGGGAGTACATATGGACCAGGACAAACAACGAGTGATCTTAGAGATGCCCAATCCAAGAACGACGAAGGAGCTGAAGAGTTTCCTCCGTAAAGTTTCTTACCATAGGAGATTTGTGTCTGGATTGGCCAAAATAATGCACCCATTAATGCAAATTTTGTGAAATAACACGAAATTCATGTGGGAGGAGGTTTACTAGGAGTCTCTCACTATACTTAAAAAGATGCTCGTTTCACCATAGACCATGGTTCCCCCAAAGGCAGGAATACCATTGCAGATATACGTCACATCCACCACGAGGTTCGTTTGGGGTTCTATTGGCACAAGAGATTGACGAGTAAGAACGACCAGTCTAGTACCTCAGCAGAATCATATATGGGCCAGAGGTCAGGTATAGTAGCTTGGAGAGGAATTATTTAGCCTTAGTCTTTATAGCACAAAAGCTTAGACATTATATGTTATCTTTTAAAATTTATATTGTAACCAGATGTGATCCTATTAAGTATTTGCTGGCAAGAACTATGTTTATTGGTAGGGCAGCTAGGTGGTTCCTCATCCTCTCTGAATATGACTTGAAGTGTGTGGTCCCTCGCGTGATCAAGAGACATGCGTACGCTGACCTATTGGCAATCCTCCCCTCTAGGATGTTGGAGCCACCTAAAGAAAGTATTCCGGGAGACGATTTGTAGGACAATTACATTGATGCAAGTGATGAAGAATGGACGATGCAGTTCAATGAATCTTGGGAAGAAAAGAAAGGTGGGGCAGGGGTTATTCTTTCAAAAGGAATAGAGGAGATTTGTCTTTCCTAAAAATTTGATTTCCCTCGTTCCAACAATGAAGCAGAGTATGAAGCGTTAGTGATGGGGTTGCTGGAGGCCCTTCAAAGGGGATTTTGTTCACTTTGCATCAAAAGCAATTCGAACTTGGTGATTCAGTAAGTGAATGGAGAATATGCGTTAAAACACCTAAGCTTGGCACGATACCGAGCAATCATTCAGAGGCTCCTCCTCCAGTTCCATCAAACCAAAATTAAGAGGCATCCCCGAACGATGAACCTCCGTCCAGATGCCAGTTCCACCATCGCCCAGAAAATGGTCATGAGGAACGATACAACTATAGTCGTGATTCAATGAAGAATAACTCCTTTAGTAGTAAAGTCAATTCTGCTGATAGAGGATAATGCTGTCTGGAGGGGAAATATTAGAAATCCCCTAGAATCTGGGGAAGAAGTGAAGGAGCTGAGGGACTTAGTCCAATACTTTACAAACCAGGGAAACCTTTAGTTCAAAAATACAGGAGGATGGTTATCAAGATGCATCGACCCAAAAGAAGTAGAGCGGAGGTTGAAGAAAACACATGAAGAGCATTGCGAAACAACTGAGATACAGCTTTATCAGAGAATTCAAAGGGATGGTTGTTTCTGGCCTAGAATGAAGCAGGACGCAATGGAGTTACAACGAAAGTTCGATAAGTGCCAATTATTCTTCGAGGCAGCTGAATGTCATTTTATTGAAGCTCAACCAAACTAGAGGAAAACTTATATTGACTTCATTAAATATGGAGTTGTCCTAATAGAGAAGATTAATGCGATGGTACTTAAGTGATGGGCCCTGAGGTTCTACGTTCAAGAGGGGTAGCTTTATCGAAGGGGTTACTTCAATAGCCATTGCATTGCATCACAAAGGAAGAAGCAACTGAAGTCCTTAAACAGGTGCATGGCCCAACTCACATACGAGGAGCCAAGTTATATGACCAGTTGATGACATTGGGGTATTATTGGCCAATGATGGAGAAGGACTTTACTGATTTTTTTCAAAAATGCAAGGCTTGCCAACTTCATGGAAATATGATCCATGCCCCATCGGTGGACCTACACTCCCTGACAATGCCTTGTCCTTTTCACACATGTACGTTCGACCTAGTAGGGGCTATACATCCTTCTTCGAGGGGGACGATATGGATACTAGTAGCAATAGAGTGCTTTAAAAAGTGGGCTGAAGTGATACCACTAAGAAAGGCAACAATAGGGGTGGTGAGCAACTTCATCAGAGAATACATCATTTGCCGTTTTGGGATTCCAAAGGTTATTCTCTCAGACAACATAACCCCTTTCGTCAATATGGAGGAAATGATGCTCACAGACAAGTACTCTATTGTTCATCATACTTTAATGGTGGCGTACCCAAAGCGCAACGGTCAGGCCGAAGCATCTAACAAAACCCTGGTTAATATTTTGGCTAAAATGATGGCGGATTTTCCAGGATCGTGGGATAAAAAGATACCAGCTGTGTTGTGGGTCTATCGAACAACTAAGAGGAAGCCCACAGGGTATAGTCCGTTCTCCCTTGTTTATGGTTTTGAGGCGATTCTTCCGGTAGAGTTAGAAGTTCCCTCTGTTCGATATGACTTGCAAAGTAGCATGTTCCCTCAGAATAGACATGTGCAGTTGTAAGCGTTGGATGAACACAGAGATAATGCGATGTAACATTTTCAAATGTATATGAAACAACTCTCCAAGGCATATGATAAATTGGTGAGACCAAGGAAGTTCGTGGAGGGAGACCTCATTTTGAAAGTAGCAGTGAAGAACATCAGGGGATTCCCTTACCTAAATTTGCAGCGAATTGGGAGGGACTTTTCATTATAAAAGAAGCTCATGATGCAGGTTATTGCTTAATTTCTAACATGGAAGAAGACAAACCATTCAAAATTAACAATAAATGGTTGAAAGTCTATCATGTATGCAATTAAGTCTAGGCCACATTTGTATTTAGCTGTTGTTATGAATATATAAGTTTTTATTGTATCTCGAGTGGAGATGGAAGAATTGTAAAACTTCATAATATATGAAAAATAATTATATCACAAAGAAAGGACATGGGAAAAACATACATCTTTTTTTTTCATTCATTCATAAACTTTGGGGCATTGCAAAATTGAGAGCTACTGCCCAAGAATTACATAAGAAGAAAAAAAAGGAAAATGTATACAAAAATTCATTGGCCTAAGAGGAACCACAGATCTGGAGCAGAGAAAAAATCTCCAGGAAGGCCCGAAGACACTGCTAGGCAGGACTGT
Organism: Sambucus nigra; assembly: GCA_949130495.1. Classification (NCBI taxonomy): domain Eukaryota; kingdom Viridiplantae; phylum Streptophyta; class Magnoliopsida; order Dipsacales; family Adoxaceae; genus Sambucus; species Sambucus nigra. The sequence continues at coordinate 573,779,522 of OX422210.1, read as the reverse complement.
TAGGAATTAATAGAAACCTCCAATCTCATTTGTGCTTGTGTACGCTTGATGAGGAGTTTCTATCGTTTTAGCTTTACCAGACGCAGAGCTTCTTCGATGTCCCCCACCTCTTTGTTGGCAGCTTCAAGAAGAGGTGCTACCTCCGCCAACTTAGCTTCCTCAGCCTGTTGATCTTCTCGATGCTTATATAGCAGTTCCCTCTGACTGTCTAGTCACTGGCTCTTCAAAGTCTTTAAGTGCGCAATTAACGAGTCAAAATGGAAGCCATCGCGAGTCAATTTCCTCAAATAGCCCCATAATTGGTTAAGGAGAGCTCTGGTAACATTGGGAGTAGGAGTGCTGACGATATCAACAAAACGGTTGCCATTTACTGAAGCTTATAGCTCATCACGGGGATGTTAGAACGCAGGCAATCCACAGTAAACGTCTCAGGATGGTTGCTTGCAAGTTGCTCAACTACCAAGCGATGGTTGCCAGGCATTTGAGGAGAACGCTGAAGCACCATGAGGCAAAAGTCATGAGGAGCTAAATCGGTCAAAGGAAGCTCACAACCAGATTCACTATCAGCAACAGCATCAGTCGTGGAACCTTAGTCGTCGTGATCAAAATCTTCTGAGATAGCGGGTTCCCGATGGGGTGAAGCGATGGGCGAAAGAACTGGTGCAAATTTCTCTTCCGCCAGAAAGGATTCATGAGCAACCTGAGAACAGGTAGAAGAAACAATGAGTTAATGAAAAATCTTAACAAGTGTTTTCAATGTTAATCTACCGTTATAGGTATAATTTATGAAAAATCTTAACAAGTGTTTTCATTGTTAAGTCACCGATATAGGTGGAGTTTATGGAAAATCATAACAAGCATTTTCATTGTTAAGTCACCGTTATAGGTGGAGCTTATGGAAAATCTTAACAAGCATTTTTATTGTTAAGTCACCATTATGGGTGGAGCTTATGAAAAATCTTAATAAGTTTTTTCATTGTTAAGTAACCAATATAGGTGGAGTTTATGGAAAATCTTAACAAGTGTTTTCGTTGTTAAGTCATCGATATAGGTGGAGTTTATGGAAAATCTTAACAAGCATTTTCGTTGTGAAGTCACCATTATTGGTGGAGATTATGAAGAATCTTAACAAGTTTTTTCATTGTTAAGTCACCAATATAGGTGGAGTTTATGGAAAATATTTACAAGCATTTTCGTTGTTAAGTCACCGTTATAGGTAAAGTTTGAAAGTTTGGGGAAAGAAGACTCTTCTAGATTGTACATTGTCAAGAATAAAAGACAAACAATGACAAACGAAGAGAAACTAGAAAAGTACCTCAACAGTGGCAGGATCCAGAACGGGCATCATTAAGGAGGCCATAACGGCGGGAACTGTTGGGGGTAGGCTTACATTTTCAGAAGCTTCAACATCACCCCCAACTAAAGAAGCCTCAACGGCCGGTAAAGCTTCTTCGCCAATAAAAGGTACGAAGGCCAATATAAGAGCCGCAATTGAAAAGGAAATTGGACCTCCAAGTAATTCCCCAATGTTGGTGGATGCAGAGGAACCACCACACTGGGCAGGAATTTCAACCTTGGCCTTGGGAAGAGGCAGCCCACCAAGAGAGGAGGGTGGGGCAAGATCTGGAGAAAACTACAAAAGCAAAATAAAACTAAGTGTTAGAAATGGGGAATAAGTATAGAATAAGTGATAAATACTTGTAAGTGTTACTTACCTCAATTATGGCACCAAAGAGGGAAACTGCAGCTAGGTGTCTCGTCAGCACAGGGGGGAGAATAATGTTAGCTAACAAAGACGCCATTTTAACCTAAGGCATCCCAATATATTAAAGTTTAACATGTTAAACAGAAAAAGGGGATGGAAAAAAGACGTGAGACATAACAAGTAATTGATAATATGTTTCCTCGGGGGCACTTTTTACAGCGGGGATGATAGGAAGAAGGACCTCGGGTTGAGGTAATAATTCAGAGGAGGCTGGGGGAGTTGTCTCTGGTTGAGAAGAGATTCTCACAGACTCAATTAAATCACCCCCCCCCCATAGTAGCATCTTTCACACATTGTGAGGCCGAACGATGGGAGTAAGTAAGCCCGATCATAGGGGAACGGGGAGGAGTTACATCGGTCTGAGAGGAATCGAAATCTCCCCCCACGAAAGGGCTCACAAGGGGGTTGGGTATTTCTTCTTCAACTTCCTGCACCAAAGTGTTTAAGAGTTAAACAGATGCAGCTTGCCTTAGAAAAAGAAATGTGAGTAAGAGCAACAACAAACATACATACCTCGGATTCAGAGGGAGAATAGGAGGATATAACCACTGGCGAAGGAGGAGAGGAAGAAACAACAGAGGGAGCTAGGGCGAGATGTACATCTGGAGTTCGTTTCCTCTGGGACTTGGTACCCAGAGTTTTCTTTCTCGTACCCACAACGCCAGTACTTTGAGGAACCTTTAAACTTTTCTTCCTTTTTGACCCTGGTTTCATTGGATTAACTAGGATGGTGGGGAAGGCAACAAAAGGGGGAACGATAGGAGCGCATCGTTGAATCTCAGCATTTATTCATTCCACCTCAGCCTGAACCCTCCTTCTCAACTCTTCATTCATTTTTGCAGACATGGGAGGGGGAACGGAGGCGATGGGGAATGCCTCTAAAGGCATTTGAGGCTGAGTTTGAGACTTAGAGTTTGAGGAAGCCCCACTCTTGGACTTCCTAGTTTTTTTGCCTGGTGGTTGGGAAGGCCCTTCGTCGGTAGCAGCTTCGGTTGTAACGATAGGCTGTTTGGGGGTTGCAACTTGCAACAGTCTTGGGTTTGGGCGTGGCAGTAGGGATCATTGGGCAATAAGGGGGTAGCTCGAGCGGTGAATATTTAACAATTTTACTCAAGGGGAACTCAATTCCAAGAATGGAGTTGCCTTTGAGACCCAATTCCCAGGCAGAAAAAGAAAGGACTGGGGGATACTTGGGGGGACTTTGTATGAACTTCCAAATCATGGCCAGTTCTATTAAATGAAATTTAGCGGCATAAGAGGTAGATACGTCCCCTTTCCTGGTAGCATTGGGGAGGGTGACTCGACTATCCATAGTAGAGGTCATGCCAAGTACCGCTGCAGAATGGTAGAAGGTGCAAGCCTCAGTAAAAGTAGCCCTTTTATTTAGCAACTGAAACACAGGTCGAGGAGCCCTTGATCAAACCCGAACTGCCTACTACACCTATCGAGGTTATAAGCTTCAGAACTATATCCCCATTTAGTGAAGGAAAGAAGAAACCCAGGAGTGAACAAAAGTACCACGGACTGTGAAGGATCTTCTACAACCGGAATAAAAGTGATCGTTCTAGCTGCAGAAGGAAAAAAATTCCAAGTATGGGAAAAGGTGGATTATCCGTATGGCCTCATGATAAAGGAGTCAAAACATTCAAAAACTCCCATTATCTCCTTTCGACTCTGTTTTTTATGAAAGCATAAGAGGCGTGGGGGTTGAATACCTTAGCTCACGGCATAAAAGACAGACTTGGCAGCAATGGCAGGTAAATGGGTATAGAGGAAACCCATTAAGATAATTGTATTGGTAAAATTGGCCAAGTTGTAATGACTGAGGGGCCATGTCATGTCAAGGTGAATTTAATCCAGCCAAGTATAGAGGGAACCCAAAGTAATGGCAGCCGGAGGAAGGTTGAAACCCCTGTCCAAGCGAATAGAAATATTTATAAGGTCCTTCTTAGGCTGGACATTGGGTTTCCCATTCAATAATAAATGCGAAAGAAGTACAAGAATATAGGCTAGTAGTTCTAAAGATGTACCTTTTCCTTGGCCTGTAACAACAGTGATGTCCTTCGCAGTAGGAGCTTCAAAAAAATAGCTAATAAAGGGGGTAAAAGTAGCATTGTTAGAAGACCCAGTGCAATTGTGGAAAATTCGATATTGCTCAGCCCGGTCAGAAGTCTCTTCGGTATCCAAGGCCTCATCATGATATGCATACTCACCTATGATTTCAAACCCAAGTAGATCATAAATACCCTCTAACAAAATGGTGAACTCCCCACAGGCAACGAAAAATGTGTGAGTTGTCATGTTCCATCTGAAAACCAGCACTTGGAGTGCATCGTTGTGCTCGGAAAGAGTGAAATCCCTAAACTAGTTGGCTTGGTAAAGACTAACTTTGGCAAGAACTGTAGCGTGAGAGCTATGCATATGTGCATGTCAGGAAGAAAAATGAGCTGGGGATCCCCCAGGTGCTTCGAAATCGATCTGGGAGTGAGGAAAGTCACCACGGTCTAATCAGAAGCGTAGAGTCCCTTCTGGAGGAAGAAAGGCCCACTTTGATGAATCTTAATCTTCATCACCAGGAGTAAAGGGTCGTACTTGGCCGAAAATTGGTAGGTCTTGCATGCGTAAGAGAGATCATTACCCTTGCCAAAGATGGGAGACCAATGGTAAAAACTTAGCTGGTCTCGACGAGCAACATCCACAACGGTGGCACTAGTGGTGGCAGTAGGAGTGGCAGGTGGAGTATTGGTGGTAGACGTGGTGAGATTACTTGAGGAGGCCATTAAAGATGATAAGTAGAAAGAAGAGCTTTGAAAACACACCAGAGAAATAACAATAGAGTGGCTAGAAAGCGAGGATGATTGGAGAAGAAAAAAAGGAGGAGACAAGCTTGGCAACAATGGAGTCTTGGCAGGGTTTCTCTCTCTAAAAAAGATGGGAGTTTGAAGAAGACGAAGAAAAGAGGAGTGTTTTAAAAATAGGCATTTGAAATCTCTTAACCCGTCTTTTGAGTTTCCTATCACCACACGTGCAAAGCCGCCTATAATCATTTCAAATAGACACGTGGCACTTCAAGAAGTGTCCTGCCAGTTGAGAGGACAGCGCCACGTCATTAATGAAGTGACACATGGGGGATAGAAAGGGTTTTCTTCTTAGGCAAGTTTGAGTTTTGGCACCAAATTTTTTGTCAGACATATCCATTAACTCCTAATGAATAACCGGCCCTAACGGTTAAAAAAAGCCACGATGTCCCCTTGCCACAAGTCCAAAAGTTGTTTAATTATGACTCAGTTACATCAGGGGGCATTTATGCTTTTTCGAACATGGTGAAATGTTAAAAGCAAAAATTTTATTAGCCACAACGATAGGGGTAGTCCTAACGACAAACTCACCGCCTACAACCATAATCCACAACGTCACAAATATGAGAATTTCACTTACCAAGAGTCAAAACGGGTATTTGGGAAAGTCAGCAGGTGTATCAGGAGAATTTTAAATAGTCAGTCCAGAATGGTTGAAGCTCAGTGAAGAGGAAAACGTGGCGATGTCCCTTCACCGAAAGTGCCAATAAGCCGCAGCGCTTGGACTCAGAAACATCGGGGATAATTTTACTTTTTCCTGGAGGCGGTAACCACAGTGGTTGTAACGAAATAAAATATGCTAGAATTTTTTCATGCAAAGAAGGTTCATCAAATTGAGAAGTTTTCGTGCAGAAATTTCTTGTTCCCACAACAAATCTCTACACAAACGGGAAAATATAGAGAAGGCTTGAAGGTAATCTTGAGTTCAGAGATAGTTTCCCCATTAACAACACTATTTGGGATTAAGGCAACGTTGCATCTTAAAGCGATGGAGCTCAGTGACACAGTTCAATATGATGCAGCTTAGTAAGGCAACATTGCATCTCAAAGTGATGCATCTCAGTAAGGCAGTGATATAGCTCAAGTGAGGTAGGTCAGCGTGGCAGCCCAGAAGGATCTCCAATGAACAAACTGGCCGAGAGAGCTGATCCTTTACTTATATTATTTTACTTGGCCTTGTTGTATCTATTTATTTACATTTACCATGAGTTGTAATGATTATAATGATTTTTTAGTGTGAGGTCGAACGGTACTCACGAGAGACCAGGTTTGGCAGGGCCTGGGAGAGCTTTCATGCTCTATCGAACGACCTCACCGTGGAACTATAGAGGGACTTGGTTTGGAGGATTGAGAAGTGAGGTATCATTGGGGTTTGTCCTGACCATATTAGATACACCTGGTAAAAAACCAAAAGGACCCTGATTGTGGAACCTCGGGGGGAGCAGCCTTGAGTTACATTGGGTGTTGAGTTGTGAGACAAATAACCCTCTACTTAATGTCACATCTACTTTTTGTGATGTCACTAACCATTTAGGCAATGTCAGATCTGCACTTGAGTAAACCACCATGGTATTTGGGGCTCTCAGATAGTTAGTGATCCACCTCTGTGACGACAACCCCCTTACACATAGTGGTTAGGAAAAAGGCATGTCTTGGCATTTAATGTTTATGACGTGGAGATAACTAGTGCATCAGGTATTTAATATTTGTGACATAAAGTATGAGGGATGTCTTTCACAGGCATTAATGACTGAGTTGCCTCGGGGGTAATGTGGGGGTCTATTTAAGGACCCCAACCACCTCTGAGGAGAGATCATGTTCCTTATTGAGAGTTCAGAAGTTATTACTAGAGATAGTAAACATTAGAGAGACATTTATTACGAACCAAAGTTTTTACTCACCCACCATTGTCATTTATTACAATGCTTTTAACACTTGACAGAGATCCTTGAGGGTGGTTGGGGTGTTTGGCTGCCTGCCAAGGTGTATCTGGGGTGCTTACTTATTTCTCCATCCAAATGAGTTACTTCTGAGTTCATTGTTATCTTTTGAGTTATACACGAAAGATTTGTGAGTTCGAACTCAGTTTATCATCAATAAGTTGTGTTTGCGTGTCTTGTAGTTAAGTGATGGCGTGATTAGTTAACTTATCATTACTATACTCAAAAAGGGGTTACGCCTCCATCTAATCTAAACTACCCTCTTACAGATACTAACTACGACGCGAACAAAATGATATCAATTTGAAACATAAGAAACTAGACATGTGATATCAAACAAAATTTTGCAATAAGTTAGGTACCAATTATGAATTAAGGCATGGGTGGACTAGCTAAAATGGCAAAGACTCAAAATAAAACATAATATCATATATATGTATACACAATAGATATAAAATATATACAAGCACACATATATAGATATAAACTCACAAATGACACAAAATAATATAACATGAGTTTTTCACATTCTTATCGCATAAATGTGTTATGGAAACGAAAGTGAAGGGGTGCGAACTAGATACTAAAGAATTTAAAACCCAAGCACTTAAACATGTTCACGTAGTTCTTATTTGATTGCAAAATTTAATCACATTTAAATATAGCCTCATGTGACAATATAAATTGAACTCAATTAAGAAACATACACAATGCACATAAGCCTAGAATTTTGATGATTCTACAAACCAATAGAGTCATGATAATGAAAGCGCAACTAGGATAAATGGAAATTGTGCAAAATCGTTGATATGCCATCCAAACTCCCTCAAAATATGTATATAGTTAAGGAATGACTATATCAACTAAACAAAATAGGCCCTCACAAATATTTTCTTTTAATGCCATTTTTTTTTCCGTTTAGGCCTTAGGACCACGTATTTCTTTTAGGTCTATTATAAACGATGGCTTAATCGCAAATGATAAATTTCCTTTCGGAGCCCTTTCCCGTGCACATTCATATATCATTTTTTTATATCACACAAATTTCACGTGCAACGATTTTAACATGCACAATTCCTCCTAGGTCATAAAATATGTAGATGACTAGATTGGTAGGAGAACACCTCATAAAGCTCAAATATACATGTGACATTTTAATTTCAAATGAGCTCGTGCATGTTTGAAAAGAGGCATATAAAATTAGAATCCATTAAGCAATGAAAAAACCAACTACTCCATGTAGACATGGTAAAGAACAGTTTAAGGAATGATAATCTTAACCAAAAGTTCTAGTCACATGGAAGAGAAAAGGAAACGATTCGAACACAAGTATATTCCGCATAAAGTGTGTCAAACTAAAATACACACAAAAAAATCTTTTTGAGTGTTTGAAATTTTTTAACCAACCAAACAAAAATATTTACTCAAAGGACAAACAAAAATCATTTATATTTTTCATTAAGCCTAAATTACTAAAAGGTAAAACTCAAATGATAAACAAAAATCTTTTTGTATTTTTCATATAACGCAAACAAAAATGAAAGGAATATAATACAAAAGATAAATGAGTCATAATTCTAGTAAGGCACGAATAATAAATCATGGACGAGAAAATGACTAAACATGCATACAAGTAGCAAGGATATTTGATATGAAGCACAAATAGCTAGAGTATGAAAACATGCAAGCAGTCACCCAAAAGATATAGCATGTGGGGGGGAGGGGGGGGGGTCATGTGCAGGCATGCGAGAATCAATAAGTGTAACATCTAGTTCCTCTAAAAGAGATTTCCTACCCCAAATGGATGTGTATCTACAGTGTCGGGATTTGGAAACAAATGAAATACTAGATTTAAACTTCCTAGAACATCTTGTAAGATCAAAACAAAATGACCTAAGATGACATTTCCTACCACAATGCGAACATGTGTAAATTGGAGGAAAGTGATCTAAGGTGTGATCTTTTCTAATGTTCTTGGACAAAGTTGACCCTCTAAAACAAACAATGGTCTTAGCCTTAGATAAGGAAGCATTCGAATATGATGAGCTAGAACCATTACAACAACTACTCGAGTCTTGTAAATAATTTTTCATTTTTAAAATTTTGGACTCAAGTTATAAATTAGACTCCTCAAATTTACAGGACTCATTCTTTAAATTTTTTATAACTCCTAAAAGGTATCACGCTCCCCCTCAAGGTGAGAAAACTTGTCCCTAAGAGTCTTTTCTTGACTATCACTCTCTTTCTTGGACATTTCTAAAATATTAAATTTGTAATTTATGTCCATGAGGTTTTTACGAAAAATATCTTTTTGAGATAGTGAAGTTTGCAAAAGTTCAATTCTAGATTAAAATATAAATTTTCAATTTCAAGAAACTTAATTCTTCTTGCAAATCTCAAATTTAATTCTCTTAATTTTTCATTAGACTTATTAAGCCCATTAAATTCCTCTCGAATATCAAAAACATCAATATCATTAGAAATGGACAAATTATCATTAAGATGTCCCATCGAGAGATACAAAACAAAAATGAGAGTCAGTAAAAAATGAACCACCTAAAAATACAAGGAGCACAAAAATTATAAAAGACGAAAAATGGATCTTTAACGCGATAAATTAGTGCTCCGGCTCTGATACCACTTGTAAAACGGGTGATGGTTCAAAATACACCAATTTTAATTTTTCAAAATTAATTTTCTTTTCTTTTCTGTAAAACATGAAAAATTAAAATCAAACATGAATGTTAATTTCTAAACAAATTAAAATTAAACAACAAGTGAAATTAAGTCTACACACACACACACTTAAAATTTCAATTAAAGCAAATTAATTTAATTATCTAGTTAAACAACCAGGAATAAAATCATTGTCCATTTAAATATTCCAACTTGAATTAATTAATTTAATCTTACCCAAATATTAAACTTGCACCAAATTAAGCAAGATTGTAAATTAAATGCAATTTTATCTTTTTAACCTAAGCATGCGTTCTAGGTGAGTTAAACAAGATAAAATAAACAATCTTACTACACTGTGATGTACGAGGAAACCCCAACTGGGAAAAACCTTGAAGTTCTTCATTGTGTAACAAATCCACTAGGTATGGAATTACAATTACAAGACGAAAGATTTACTCCAACGACATGACTCCGTCCATGACTTGATGCCCCTCCTTGCAAAAACCTCCGCCTAGTCAATAACTATAGACTCCACCGCATTCTCGGAATCCACCGAGGGGTCTATGGTCACCATCAACTCGTATGCGAAGCCTTTCTTCGAGTGAGGACACTATAACAAACTTTTATCCTTTTTGGAGTAGAGAATAACCCAAACTCTCTTCTTGTTGGTGTAGAGATAACCAGGTGGCAAAACTCTCCAAGCAATGGTATATCAATAGGAACTTGGAACAAACTAAACAAATGGGTGTGTATGTGTTTTTGGTGAATTTAATCCATAAAAATCAAACACAAAACATGGAACTTTTTCTTAAAAGTTTTGCTCTTGTAGGAGGGTAGTGAGACTGGGGTCTATGAATAACTGTAAAAGGGTGAGGCGTGACCCACTCCAATGGACGCTGTCTGCAAGGTTCTGAAGAACTTTTGGAGTAGTTTCTGATGAGACCTTCTCCTTTTGGTAACAATGGAGCTCAAGCTGGAACTCCCTCCCTAAAAGAAGATGAACTTCCTCAAAAATAATGTAATTTTCTCAAGAGGAGCTCTTGAGAGTGATGGCTATCAGTGGGGAGTGAAAGAAAAAGGCACTCAACACTATAGAGAGAGAAGGGAGAGAATAATAGAGAGGTTATGATGTGATTTTGACAGAGTGACTTTGCTATTGAATTTTTCTATATCCTCTGACCTTGCCCAGGGGTCCTATTTATACTTGGGCACTAAGGCTGGGTTCGCACTTTTGGCGCCAAAACATAGAGGGTTGGTGAGGGACGAAGTCTGCAGTGTACTATTTATCCCTAACTGCAGGCAGGTCTGCCTGTCCCCTTTGGCAGATGCCCCCTGGTGCCGACCAAAGTTCAAAAGCAAATATGTCTTATAATGGAGACAAAATATCTGATTTGCTAAATATCTTTTGAAATGGTAACTTTTGGTACAAACTTTGTAAACTTGAGGGGGGTTCTCGAGGACCACCTCCTCTAAAACATTTCCAAGCTTGGGGGGGTCTTGAGGACCCCCTTCTAAAATCATTTTTCTTGAGAGGGGTTTAGAGGACCCTCTCCTTTAAAATCATTTTATAAACAGTTCTTTTCTTGTGAGCAGCCAGTCCTTTGGCTGTTCACTTCACTTGTGATTAAGTGTGAGGTGTGTGAGGACTGGGTGACCCTAGGGTCTCCTACTAGTATTCTCTCAATCCTACAGTGCTAAGTGGTTGAGCTTGCTCAACACACCTCATCCTTCAGCCGCCAAGCCAAAAACTCCCGGGAGGTCCCAACTAGCCTGCTTGAGCCCTGCTTGCTCAACTAGGCAACCTGTACAAGAAAGCAAAGTGTTAATACTGTTATTCTTTTAAAGAATGAAGTTTCATGATGAGGAGTTGCTCATGGTAGCCACTCCCTCATCCTAGCTACCTTGGGTGGGTTCCTTCTCAATATGAGTTTCTGTCAGAACCCTTGCAGTGGCACTTCTCAGATAACATTTATGCAGTGACCTTTACAGTGGCACTTCTCAATCTTGGACTTCTACGGTGACCCTTGTGAGTCACCTCTCGAATGTCATTGCCGCAGTGACCCATGCAGTGGCACTGACCTTTGCAATGGCACTTCTCAATCTTGATCTTCTGCGGTGACCCTTACGAGGCACCTCTCGAATGTCATTGTTGCAGTGACCCATGCAGTGGCACTTATCAATCTTGGACTTCTGCGGTGACCCTTGCGAGGCACCTCTCGAATGTCATTGCTGCAGTGACCCTTGTAGTGGCGCTGACCCTTGCAGTGGCACTTCTCAATCTTGGAATTCTGTGGTGACCCTTACGAGGCACCTCTCGAATGTCATTGCTGCAGTGACCCTTGCAGTGGCGCTGTTGCAGTGGCACTTCTCAATCTTGATCTTCTGCGGTGACCCTTGCGAGGCACCTCTCGAATGTCATTTACTGCTTTGACCCTTGCGGTGGCGCTGACCCTTGCAGTGGCACTTCTCAATCTTGGACTTCTGCGGTGACCCTTGAGAGGCACCTCTCGAATGTCATTGCTGTAGTGACACTTGCAGGGGCGTTGACCCTTGCAGTGGCACTGACCCATGCAGTGGCACTGACCCTTGCAGTGGCGCTGACCCTTGCAGCTGTAGTGACCCATGTAGTGACGCTGACCCTTGAAGTTGTAATGACCCTTGTAGTTGCAGTGACCCATGCAGTGGCGCTTACCCTTGCAGTGGCGTTGACCCTTGCAGCTGCGCTGACCCTTGTAGTGGTGCTGACTCTTGCAGTGGCGCTGGGGGTTCCTGCTCAATATGAGTTTCTGTCAGGACCCTGGGGTGGTTCCTTCTCAATTATGAGTTTCTGCCGGGACCCTGGGGGTTCCTACTCAATATGAGTTTCTACCGAGACCCTGGGTGGGTTCCTTCTCAATATGATCTGTTGGGACCCTGGGTGGATTCCTTCTCAATATGAGTTTCTGCCGGGACCGTGGGTGGGTTCCTTCTCAATATGAGTTTCTGTCGGGATCCAAGGGTGTTTCTTTCTCAATATGATCTGCAGGGACCCTGGCTGGGTTCCTTCTCAATATTTCCAAAAAAATGTTTTTATTTATATTTTTTTGTAGGTATACACCCTTCTACATTAGCCCCTCGTGCAAAGTCTTTTGTGTTGGGTAGACCAAAAGGCTTTGTACGCCATAAATTATGTTTTTTTTCGGGACCTTAAGGTTTCTTCATCATTCCCCTTAGGGTTATTAAATGTTATGTCACTTCATCCCAAGTTTTATAAATGAGTCCACTTATCGTAGACCTCCTTATCAGGGTATAAACTTGGTTGGAGGGGTTACTCGCGGTGAGCCCCTCATTTTTAGCCTTCTTCTATGGCCTTCTACTTTGATTAAAGGTGTTGCTCATGGTGAACCTCTCTCCATTGGCCTTTTTTCTATGGCCTTCTATCTTGGGTAGAAGGTTTTCTTAATCTGATCCCCTCTCCCTTGGCCTTCTTCTATGGCCTTTCATCTTGGACGGAGGGTTACTCGCGGTGAGCCCCTCGCCCTTGGCCTCCTTCTGTGACCTTTCATCTTGGGCGGAGGGGTTACTCACGGTGAGCCCCCCGCCCTTGGCCTTCTTATGTTGCCTTTCATCTTGGGTGGAGGGGTTACTCGCGATGGTCCCCTCGCCCTTGGACTTCCTCTGTGGCCTTCTGTCTTGGGTGGAGGGGTTACTCGCGATGAACCCCTCGCCCTTGGCCTTCTTCTGTGGCCTTTCATCTTGGGTGGATGGGTTACTCGCGATGGGTCCCTCACCTTTGGCCTTCCTCTGTGGCCTTCTGTCTTGGGTGGAGGGGTTACTCGCGGTGAGTTCCTCTCCCTCGGCCTTTTTCTGTGGCCCTTCATCTTGGGCGGAGGGGTTACTTTGGGTGAGCCCCTTGCCCTTGGCCTTCTTCTGAGGCCTTTCATCTTGGGTGGAGGGGTTACTCGTGATGGTCCCCTCGCCCTTGGCATTCCTCTGTGTCCTTATGTCTTGGGTGGAGGGGTTACTCGCGATGAGCCCCTCGCCCTTGGCCTTCTTCTGTGGCCTTATATCTTGGGTGGATAGGTTACTTGTGGTGAGCCCCTCACCCTTGGCCTTCTTCTGTGGCCTTCCATATTGGGCGTAGGGGTTACTCGCGATGAGCCCCTCGCTCTTGGCCTTCTTTTGTGGCCTTTCATATTGGGCGGAGGGGTTACTCGCGGTGGGCCCCTCGCCCTTGGCCTTCTTCTATGGCCTTCTATCTTAGGCGGAGGGTTACTCGCGATGAGCCCCTCGCCCTTGGCCTCCTTCTGTGGCCTTTCATTTTGGGCGGAGGGGTTACTCGCGGTGAGTCCCTCGCCCTTGGCCTTCTTCTGTGGCCTTTCATTTTGGGCGGAGGGGTTACTCGCGGTGAGCCCCTCGCCCTTGGCTATTTTCTGTCAAACTTGCATTTTTGGGCAGGTGGAGCCACTCTAAGTGGGTCCCCACCCTCCCAGCTTATTTTATTATTTGTCCACTTACTTGAGGACTTCTCAATATTAGCCCCTTCGTGTAGGAGTGTCTTGTAATGTCGAGAGACTTGTGCACGAAATTATCGTACCTTTTATTTATACTTGGCAGTTGCTCAAGACTATGAGCGCTCCGGTGCCCTTGGAGCCTTGGGTGCTAAATTGTCGCACCTTACATTTATACTTGACACTTTCTCAAGACTGTGAGCGCTCGGGTGCCCTTGGAGCCTTAGGTGCTCAACTGGCGCACTTTATATTTATACTTGGCACTTGCTCAAGACTGTGAGTGCTCCGGTGCCCTTGGAGCCTTAGGTACTAAACTGTCGTACCTTATATTTATACTTGACACTTGCTCAATGACTGTGAGCGCTCCGGTGCCCTTGGAGTCTTAGGTACTAAAGAGTTGTACCTTATATTTATACTTGGCAATTTGCTCAATACTGTGAGCGCTCCGGTGCCCTTGGAGCCTTAGGTAATAAACTGTCATACCTTATATTTATATTTGGAAGTTGCTCAATATGATGAGCACTCCGTTGCCCTTGGAGCATGAGGTACTAAACTGTTGTACCTTATATTTATACTTGGCAGTTGCTCCAGACTGTGAGCGCTCCGGTGCCCTTAGAGACATAGGTGCTAAACTGTCGTGCCTTATATTTATACTTGGCAGTTGCTCAAGAGTGTGAGCGCTCCGGTGCCCTTGGAGCCTTAGGTGCTAAACTGTCGCGCCTTGTATTTATACTTGTCAGTTGCTCAATACTGTGAGCGCTCCGGTGCCCTTGGAACCTTAGGTACTAAACTATGGTACCTTAAATTTATATTTGACACTTTCTCAAGACTGTGAGCGCTCCGATGCCCTTGGAGCCTTAGGTTCTAAACTGTTGCACCTTATATTTATGTTTGACACTTGCTCAAGACTGTGAGCGTTGCGGTTCCCTTGGAGCCTGAGGCACAAAAACGGTCGTACCTTTTATATAATGGAAATGAAGTCTTATCCAATTTGCGCCTTCATTTTCTGTGTTATGTTAAGATATTCTTTTATTGTTTTGTGAAACCTCTTTATTCTGCGAAGTACCCACTTATGGACTAGTGCTGCTCCCTTTTTTCCTGTTGGAGTACTTGCTTATAATTGTGCATGTTAATTGAAGCATAACTGCATGTATTTCTGTGGGACTTCCTGTTCTATGCCTATTATTTTTTCTCAACAATTTTTTTAACATTTGAATCAAAACAAAACTTAGAGGGAGGTTGAGTCCACTCAACATTTTTATAGAAAAAAATTTGATTCATAACTTAGAGGGGGGTGAGTCCCCTCAACATTTTTTTGAAATTTGATTCATAACTTTGAGGGTTGAGTCCTGTCAACATTTTTTCAACATTTATATCAAAACATAATTTAGAAGAGTTTGAGTCCCTCAACATTTTTTCAAAGTTTTGGGCGAGAGCCTCTCCATTTTTTCTTTGGCTCGAAATTTTTTTCAACTTCTAGTGCTCAACTAGATTTTTATGTTACTTTTTTTTTGTACTGTTTGGACATAGTTATTTCTCGTTTTGGGTTCCTCGCCCACTTACTTTTTTAAACCCTTTGCTACTTCTTATTTACTTGCAGAAAGTATTTGCTAGGATGCAACATTTGCACAGAGTAATCCATACGGTTCTCATTTTTTCTTCTATTTTGAGAGCTCTAACTCGCAAAATGGGTATTGATCGGCATATGGCTATCCTTTTTAGGTTCGAACTCATTGCATCTCCTCTGCAACATCTTTTTCATTTCTGGAAAAAAAGTGGAAACTTTACGCGAGTTTCTGATAAAGTTATTAAGACAACTTAGTTTTTTACACCAAATGATAATGGTTGGATTGAGAGATCAATATCCTCGCATACTTTTTATGAAAGCTTTGGGTCTGTTACTCTTTTTCTATCACTGCCTATGACGTCAACACCCGGAGCCACCGCCGTAACCATTACCGTCGGTGACCCCGCTGTTCCGTTCTCCCGTGCCTCATTTTTTATGGATGATAGTGTGAAGGAAAACGACACCTTATTATGCTGATGAGTTACTTATTGGGGATCTATTGGAAGTTGCGAATCTTAAAAAGTGGGTCCGTTTTTGGGGTCGAGGACCTCTAGGGACTCCTCGACGTCAGCCATGGCACCAGGGGTTACTCGCCCACGTTGTCAAGGTTGGGGAACATCCCACTATAAGGTATGATTGCCAAGCTAGAGGGGAGTTCCTCGCACACCTCTTTTCAAACCAAGGTTTCTTTAGTCAAGAATTTAGGACTTATGGGTTCCTCGCGATCTGTGTTGGTTGAAAAAAGGGTTCCTCGCTACCCTTGTTAATTGAGGATGGTTTGAGATCTGTGGACTCCTCATCGGAAATAAGTTTTCATGAGGGTCCCTCGGGCACCGCTGTTGGTTTTCAATTTGAGGGTTCCTCGAACGATTCTAATGAGTCTTTGATTCTTGTATGTGTTCCCTCAATGCTTAAGGGTTCCTCGCCTATTGGGACTTCAACTATGGGACCCATTGCCAAGGGTCCCTCGCCAATAACTACTGCTACATGGGTTCTTCGTGCGAAATTTTAAACACGAGTAATTTTCCATTGCCCTTTTATTTTATTTTATTCACCATAATATAAATAAAATAATAAGTAGCACAATTCGTCCCCTCTAAGATTTTTAATATTTTATACGAGGATGTGTTGTGGCTTTGAAAATTGCCAACATTCATATGGATAAAATCCATAAAATTAATTATACATATTATGATTATGATTATTTTTTTTTGAGTGAGTTGTTCCGATAAAGAACTATTATGAATGTTCTTCAATTTTATCATTAGGCATCTCAAGAAATTATAACATGTGTCTCATTTTTTGTACCAACTAAGTCATGTGGCATATAAATAAAATGCCTAGTAAAACATAAATCAAGACTTGTGAAATGAGCATATTCAACAAGTAATAAAGCAAGGCAGTACTTAGATGATCGATAATAAGATATGCCTGCACATGGTCCTTGAATACTCTATTTTTTTCAGTACCTACATCCTTAGAGGGGGTAGAGTCTCCTCTAAGTTGCCTTTGAGGGTAAATCCTCCACCTCCACTTGCTTGGCTAGAGGGTTACTCCGCCATCACTTTTTTTGTCAGCGCCACCTCTGGTGCCGCTGCTCCCTTACGGGAATCGTCGCTCGTGCAACTATTTGTTTCGGCTCTGTCTTCCACGGCGGAGCCACCTCCACTATTATTCGTGCTGCAGCAGTTGCCCCTCCAAAGGGGGTTGTCGTTGTCAATGGAGCAAATATTGTTACACTAGTCTGTCCTCCTTGAGGAACAGGTGCTCTAGCTCCTATCATTACCACCTCCTCTTGGGTGGTCTGGCCACTCTGAACTCCATTTCTAGCAAGAGTGTTTTACAAAAATGGGTGATATATATATATTTAGGGTGTCTCGCTGACCATTGGCGCTATGGGGGGTGCGCTTCCAGTCATGGGTTCCTCGCGTCCCTATTTGTTGTTGGTCATACCTCATTTGAGGGTTCCTCGCCAGAAATGTCATTGGCACCCGGTATTCTGTATGAGGGTGTCTCGATCCCCACTATGTTGGAAGGGGGTCTCGACATCTGCTAGAATGGGTAGTGGTTCCTCGTCAGAAATGTCATTGGCACCCGGTATTCTGTATGAGGGTGTCTCGATCCCCACTATGTTGGAAGGGGGGTCTCGACATCTGCTGAAATGGGTAGTGGTTCCTCTCCCCCTCAAATGTCGGTGGCTGGGGGGTCTCGACCCCATGCGTTGTCGACGGTTCCTCGACTTATCGTGCTGCATTTGGGGAAACAGGTAATTTGCAATTTGTTTCAAGTGTGGGTATCTCGACCCCGTGTCACGTCGAGGGTTCCAGGACCCAGGGTGTCTCACCTATGTTGGTGTTATAGAGAGTATGGTGTTGACCGTGGGTTGTCACTGCCACTTCCACTCCCTTCTTGGCGGCGGGTGGCGTGTCGCAGACTGTTGGTACTATGGGGGTGTACTGTTGGCCGCGGGTTACTCGCGACCCCCTTTCCAGTGAGTTCATCGCGACCCCTCGCCGGTTAGAGGTTTTCCATCTTTTTGGGATTTCAACTATGGAACCCACTGCTGAGGGGGCATCTGCCAGAGGGGGCATATGCCAGAGGTATTTCAACTATGGGACCCTTTCCAGTGAGTTCATCGCGACCCCTCGTCATTCGCTGCTACTTCCATGGGTTCTTTTCTTAAGGGTTCCTCATCGTTATCATTGAGCGAGAGGAGTTCCTCGACCATACCGAATTCCTCACCAAACACTTAGGGTTCCGGGGGTTCTTCCAGTGAACTTGACGATTGTCACAACTTGCTCCAGCGCCATCCTTTACGACTGAGCTACTTCTGTCGGAATCACTGCCGGAACGGCTGCCCCTCCAGAGGGGGTTGCTGCTGGTGTTACACAATCTTAACCCAAACTTGCCAAGTCTAAAAAAATATACTCATAAGCCTCTACCACCGAAGTTGCTGTCGGTGAGCTTATCTGCCCTCCCGGAGGAGCAGGTACCTTTGCTCCGGTCACCACCACATCCACCTGAGTGGCCTTGTCTCTTTGAGCTCCATTTCCAGATGGAAAGTCTTCAAACACTAGCTTCCTAGAAACATTAAAACCTTTTTTGTCCATGGAAGTGAGGATACCTCCCCAACGGAGTCGCCAAATGTAGAAGGGTAGTGAGACTGGGGTCTATGAATAACTGGAAAAGGGTGAGGCGTGACCCACTCCAATGGACGCTGTCTGCAAGGTTCTCAAGAACTTCTGGAAAAGCTTCTGATGAGACCTTCTCCTTTTGGTAACAATGGATCCCAAGCTGGAACTCCCTCCCTAAAAGAAGATGAACTTCCACAAAAATAATGTAATTTTCTCAAGAGGAGCTCTTGAGAGTGATGGCTATCAGTGGGGAGTGAAAGAAAAAGGCACTCAGCACTAGAGAGAGAGCAGGGAGAGAATACTAGAGAGGTCTGGGTGTGATTTTGACAGAGTGACTTTGCTATTGAGTTTTTCTATATCCTCTGACCTTGCCCAGGGGTCCTATTTATACTTGGGCACTAAGGCTGGGTTGGCACTTTTGGCGCCAAAACATAGAGGGTTGGTGAAGGATAAAGTCTGTAGTGTACTATTTATCCCTACCTGCAGGCAGGTCTGCCTGTCCCCTTTGGCAGATGCCCCCTGGTTCCGACCAAAGTTCAAAAGCAAATATGTCTTCTAATGGAGACAAAATATCTGATTTGGTAAATATCTTTTGAAATGGTAACTTTTGGTACAAACTTTGTAAACTTGAGGGGGGGTCTCGAGGACCACCTCCTCTAAAATATTTGCAAGCTTGGGGGGGTCTTGAGGACCCCCTTCTAAAATAATTTTTCTTGAAAGGGGTTTTGAGGACCCTCTCTGTTGATGTAAAAAATTAGATCATATCTAATTATTCAATCACAGATAAATAAATGAGACAAAGAATTTTTAAAGTGGTTCAGCCTTATAAGAATGGCCTACGTCCACTGTTATGGTATTGCTGATTGTATGGGAATTCTCAATTACAAGTTATCTCAAGAAATTCCAGTCCCCTTACAATGAGGATTGTACAATGTATTTATAGCCCTGGGGCTGTAATGTGAAAGGGTAATACATTAAATGATGTACATATGAAAGGGTGATACATTCAATGCTCCTAAGCGTATGTGTCTGAATGATAAGCATTTAATGAACAGTCAAACTGTTGGTTATCCTGCTATTAAGGCTTTGTTGAAGGTGCAGCTCGGACCGCCTGAGTTGCTCGGACCGCCTAAGCTTCTCGGTGCTCAAGAGTTCCTCAGAGCGTATGAGTTCCTCGGGCAAACAGTGTTCCTCGTTGTAGTATGGTTCCTCGGAGCTTGTGAGTTCCTCGAAAGTGTTTGTTGTTGCCACGTAGACTGCCACATGTCTTCATTTTATTGATCCATGTCAGCAGACTAAATTTGGTATAAACAGAAGCCCCCAATGTTTCATAGTTCGAAATTTGAGGAGTGTGGAACATTCTTTCTCGGAATATGATAGCTTTAAATAGTCCTCCTGATTTTTAGGAGTGTTTCCCTTGTATTTATTTCTCTTTCCAAATTCGTAGAATCAGGCTTTTTTGAATTTTCACAACCGCCTCGATCTCTGCGTACTTTTTGTCGTTTTATCCGCCGGTAGCGTAATCATTTCTTTTTGCTTCAATTGCCGCGCCCTTTTTGTTCTTCTAGCCGCCGGTAGCGTAATTGTTTCTTTTTGTAATCATTACTTTACCATTTCCCAAGGCAAGGTATTTAAACTTCACACTCACTCCCATCGTCTTCTACCTTTTCAAATTTGTATCTTTGAGTTTTCCGTCGTCTCTTTCTCTCTTGTGTATTCATCTCTTCCATCGTTCGTTGTCATCAGATCCACTCTTTTTCTGTAAGATTTTCTTCCTTCTTCTTCATTTCTTTTATTCATCATGGTTTACCCTGTTGAATCTCTTGATAAGTTTCGCTCTGATTTTTATATTCCCTCCTGGGTTGTTCTGGAAGAGCTTTCTGAGCCTTCTAATTATTTCCGTTTGGCTGAGGGACATTGGTTCCCCAGCCTCTTTATTGCTGAGTGTGGATTTTCTTTTCCACCCAATCCCTTATGTCTGGAATTTTGTCAATACTTTGACGTTGTTCCTGCAAGAATAGGCCCAAATACATGGAGAATAGTTAATGGGGTTCATAGGTTAAATCAAATCCATGGAACTCGCATAGGAATTCCAGAAATCATGTTTTGTTATAGATGGGTAGTTGGTGATAACACCTTTTATTTAAAAACTAGATTTTTGAATAGGGCCTTAGTAGTCAATCTCCCGGATGCTAATAGGGATTATTTTGAGCACGGGGTTGTCATAAAAAATTGGCAACATGCTCCTTTATTTGGAGATGAAGTTTATCAGGATCCCAGATGCCCTCCCTATGGAAATGGGATAGGTTATTTTTATTTTATTTTATTTTATTTTGAAATTATGCTTCTTTTGTGTTTGATAAAATGTGCCACTGATATTTTAATTTTGATTTATTTGCAGTTGATAGAAAAAGAAAGTGTCCAAAGGAAGAAGATGTTAATATAAGACATTTTAAACTTATCTGGAGTCTGCATTAGAGTGTTGCCGACGAGCACATTAGGTCAGCCTCATATCTGCTGCAGTACAAGAGCTACACTACCTCTTTTACTGCTCGTCCAGTAATAAGCGACGCAGAGCCAGTACCATCTTCTACCAGCTCTTCGCCTGAGTCACACATTCCTTTAAGTGAAAGGATGAAGAAGAGAAGACCTCCCACCCTCTTCGATAAGCCTGCCTCTGGTGCTGGAGAGGCTAAAAGAAGTAAGATTGATGTCCCAGAAGGGACAAAGAAAGTTGATGCACCTTCCTCGGCTGTTGTTGTGAAGGTTGCCGAGAAGCCTCCAGTGGCCCCGAGCAAGGGTGCTGCTCCAGGCGAGGTGATTGTCATATCACCGACTAAGGGCTCCTCCTTGGTTGAATCAATCCCTGCTCCCCCGAGGAAGCTGAAGAAGAGCTCCTCGGTCAATTTGGCTGACACCATCACTCATCCCCCAGTTACTGGAACCGGTGTTCCAACTTTTGTTCTTCCGAGCTCTGCCATGAGCTCAGTAAAGTCTTGGATCATTCCCGAGGTCCAAGGTACTGAAGAAAACCTTACTCGGGACATGGTCACTTCGTTAGCCGCTCGCCATATTGCTTCTGTAAGACTTATTACTTTGAATTTTTCATATTTCCCTTGTCATTTATGTTTCTGACTTGCTTTTATTTTCTTTTTTTACAGTTGACGAGCTGCTTCAATATAATTTTGAAGAAGGATGAAGTAATTAAAGCTTCAAGCTCCTCATCCGGGGTGGAGGAAGCTCGGTCGGGCCTGACGAAGTCTTTGGAAGATTCTCGCCAGAAATATGCTACTGACAAGGCAATCTGGGAGAAGAAACTTGCCTCCACCGAGCAGGAAAAAGTTCAGGTTATTGAAGTCTCCAAGGAGTTGGAGAAGAGAATAAAGGACTTGGAAGGGAGAAATAAAGAGCTCGACGAGAAGCTCCAAAAAGCTGGAGAGCTTGAGAATAAGCTCAAGGTTGCTGAAGAGGAGTTGGCTCAACTTCGAGACGTAAATCGGTAGAAGGAGGAGGCTGAGAGAAAGTTGAAAGCTGCTGATAACCTGCTGTCCGAGAAGCTTTCCTCAGAGAAGTTGAAGAGGAAAACGGCTGTGAATAAGTCCTTCAGTGCTGGCTGGGACAAGGGGTGGAACAAGGGGTTGGCTGCCATGATGTCTCAAGTAGAATATGGCAACCTCAAGTACTTTCGGGATGGATGGGTTGCTGCTCTACAGGAGATGAAAGTGGATGAAAATTCTGAACTCTTTCAGCAACACATCCATGGTCCCCCTCCAACTCCTGAAGAAGAAGAAGAGGATGAAGGTGCCTCCAAAGAGTCTTCTATGGTTATGGGAGATCATCCCCCAGCCATCCAGCCTGCTCTCGAGGAACCTCAGCAAAACATTACTTCTTCCGAGCAACTACTGGCACTCCCCGAGCAGCTTTCTATTCCCTCCGAGCAACCTACTTCCTCGTCCCAACCTCCCGAGAAGGTTTTGGGAGACAAGGAAAAGGTGTAGAGTTGTTCGGGTTTCTCTTTATATTTTTCTTTTGTCAAATGTAACCATGAATATGTAACTCTGAACCTTGATATAATAAAACTTGAATTTTTATTCTTGCATACTATTGTCTCTTCTTCATACTCTGTCTTGATTCTTATTGATTATTGCTTTTCTTCCTCTGCTAGTTTTTGGCCAGGATGGAATTATTATCTGCTCATGATACTGTGTTGCTGAGGCAATGCAATGATTATTTTAAAGCCGGTCACACAGATCTGAGTGCATCACAAGTCGTCGACATCCTCGGCCAAGATGCTTCTGAACAACCAGTTGAAGCATACCAATATCTGAAGTGTCTACTTTATCGAGCAGTGTCCAATAATGTGGCTTATTACGACATGATCGAGGATCTCCAAGGCACCCTCGAATATCTTCAGCAACAATACAAAGAATCCACTGCCTTTTTTCATGAGGGGTATGAGAAGAAATATTAGCAACTCAATGCTGACAAGGGGTAAGAGAAGCGTTTTGCTGGCTACGAAGTGAGGGAGAGAACTCGGAGGGGTGAAGTCGAGGAATGCAGACAGATAGATGAACTATTAGAGAAAGAAAATAACAACCTGCAGAAAGAGTTATCTCAGTTGAAATCTGCAGCTTCTACTTCAAACGCCTTAATCCCAGTGAATGATGAGGGATTCTCATTCTTGGAGGTCGAGAACGCCAACTTGAGGGACGAGCTGGAAACCTTGAAGAGGTCTGGCCCTTCTACACCTTCTCGTGGTCGAGCAAGAGCTCCTCGGGGGCGAGCAAGAGCAGCTCGAATTCCTATCGAGGAACAGAGGACTCAGTCTGCCTTAGAGAACCAGGCCTTCCAGTTAATGGCAAAGAACCAGGCTTTGGCTGAAATGTCAAAGAAGATCAGGGACCTGGAAGAGCAGCTCTCAGCGCCGAAATCCGTTTTGGATAATAAGGAGCTATTCATCCAAAATCTCCACGAACAGCTGGAAAGACTAATATATCAATTCCACAAACCGCCCAGGGAGTTCTGGATGGCTGGATACAACGAAGCTCTCTATCACTTGGACGATCATATCCAGAATGCCAGTAATGAGGACTACAAGCAAGGCTGGTTGAATGCCTTAGGTGTGCTGCAACTCGAACAAGGTCATTACCTGTGGGGCTACCACGATCCTTGGCTGCTCGACCTACCCGAGCCTCCATTCAAACTGGATATGAGTTGGATCCCTGCTCGGGCCATTCCTCGATGATTAATTTCCAAGTATCTCGGTGACTACAATCTCCATTCAAGTGTTGAAGTATCTCGTCTCGAGCACCTCTTAGACCGACCATCCGTGATGAATATCAGGATCTTAAAGGATCTCAACTTCATAAATTCTCCCCTGGCTTTAAATGATCCGCCTGCTGGCGAGGAAACTGCGTCAAAAGCAGAGGGGAAAAGACCAGTAGAGTAGGAAATTTGATGTAATAGTTAGTATACATTTAAATATCAATGTAACTTTCATTTCATTATCAATGTAATTTGTTTTGGATTTAATGAAAGACTTTCATTTTTGTTCGCAATTTCAACTGCTATTGTCTTGTAAAACACTTTATATTTGTGCATGTGTATCTGATAAAAAGATAACAATATTGTGTAGTTTGTCGATCAACTTATTATCGAGTAGTTTGAACTTGTGGTAGTCAATTGGTAAAAATAATATTTTGTTTCTCAACCAACTGAGTAATAATTAAAAAGTTACGAGTATAAAAAATGTTGCTTGATTACTTTAAATTTTCCTTGTCGACCAACTACAGTTAGTGGGTTTTTATCCCCGACCAGCCATAGTTAGTGTTTTTGAAATAATTTTACCTCTCGACCAACTCAAGTTGGTATTTTCAAGAATATATTTATTTCCTAACCGACATAAGTTGACATTTTTAGGAATACTTTTATTTTCCGAGAAACATATAGTTTTATTTCCCTTAGGAATACAAATTTTACGTCCCGTAGGTATACAAGTAGCTTTACTTCCCGGAGGAATACAAGTAGCTTTACTTCCCGGAGGAATACAGGTAGCTTTACTTCCTGGAGGAATATTGGTAGCTTTACTTCCGGGAGGAATGTAGGTAGCTTTACTTCTCGGAGGAATATTGGTAGCTTTACTTTCCGGAGGAATATTGGTAGCTTTACTTCCCGGAGGAATATTGGTAGCTTTACTTCCCGGAGGAATATTGGTTTCTCGACCAACCTTAGTTGGCATTTTTAAGAAAAAATTTAAGTAGCCTGAGCTTTGTCGAGTAGTGTGTAGCACTAGTATTCCCCGAAAAACTTTCAATAAAAAGAAAGAATTCGGTAGAATATCTTCATTTTATTCATCACTGATAATACTTGCTTAGGTGCTCTGTGTTCCATGCATTCTTAAACTCCTCCCCTTCTAAAGTTGCTATTCGGTAAGTTTCTGGTCGAACAACTTCTGTAACTCAGTATGGTCCATGCCAGTTTGCCTCTAGTTTGTTGTGCTTTTGAATTACTTTCTTCAGCACATAGTCTCCTTCTTTCAGGTCGCACTTCTTCACCCTCTTATTGTAGAATAGAGTTGTTCGTTGTTGGTATGCAGCATTTCTGATGGCTTCTTCTTCTCTAACTTCCTCGAGCATTTCTAAATCCAATCTTCTCATTAAGTCGCTGATAGGGGAATTGAAATTCAGTACCTTGTGTGTTGGGAGGCCCAACTCGGCAGGTATAACAGCTTCACTTCCAAACGCTAGCATATATGGAGATTCTCCATTTGCTACTCGGGGAGTAGTTCGGTAAGCCCACAGTACTGACTGTAACTCGTGGATCCAATTTACTTTCGCATCATCCAGTCTTTTCTTCAAACCATTCAGCAGTGTTCTGTTTGTCACTTCAGTTTGTCCATTGCTTTGAGGATGGCCTGGTGCTGAGTGGATTTTCAACACATTTGATTGATGACAAAAGGGAGCGAACTCCTCGTTATCAAATTGTGTTCCATGGTCTGTGATGAAAGCATGAGGAAGACCATATTAACAAATGATGTTCTTCCAAATAAATTGGTACACCTTCTCGTAAGTCATATCGATGAGAGGCTCAGCTTCCACCCATTTAGTAAAATAATCCACTGTGACGACGAGGTATTTGAACCTTCCTCTAGTCGTCGACAGTGGTCCAACCAAATCTATTCCCCACATGGCAAATGGCCAAGGGTAAGTGATGGGTGTCAACAATGCCCGTGGAGTTCTTCGGATGGAGGAAAAGCTCTAGCACTTATCACATTTCTTGGCATAGGCTACACAATCAGCCCTCATCGTCGGCCAGTAATATCCCTGCATCATCATACTTTGCAAAAGCGTCCGACCTTCTACATGGGCTCCACAAGACCCTTCATGGATCTCTTCAATCAATTCTTTCACCTCGAAGGGATGTACACATCTCTGCAAACCTGCCATAATTCCTCGTCTATATATAATACCATTAGTTAATACATACTGAGCAGCTTTAAACTTCAATTTCTTAGCTGCGAGCTTGTCAATTGGTAATTCTCCCTCCACAATATATGCCCTGATGGGATCCATCCAAGATGGTACTAAATCAATGGTGATAAAGTTCATCGCCAAATCTTCATCTATACTCCGACCAGCCAAAACTTCAATTGGTATTGTTCTTCGTAGCTCGGTACGAGTAGCTGATGCTAATCGAGCTAAGGCATCTGCTCTTGCATTCTCCATTCTTGGTATGTTGACCAGCTGAATTGCAGCAAATTCTGATACCAACTCCATCACATTTGCATGGTATTTGATCATTACTTCTCCTTTGGCTTCATATATTCCCAACATTTGATTTACAATTAATTGAGAATCACTAAAGACAATAATTTGATGCGCCTCCATAATTTTCGCCAAATTAAAACCTGCAATCATGGCCTCATACTCAGCTTCATTTTTGGAAGCTTTGAATTGGAAATGTAGGGCGTACTCCATGTTGACCTCGTCCGAAGTGCTCAAAACTATCCTTGCCCCACTACCTGTTGTGCAAGATGACCCATCTACATATAGCCTCCATATAAGTAACTCATCTTCAAACTTATGAACTGACAGAGTTCCTCGGCGAAATATTTGTTGCCTCCTTTCATCTTCCCCTGATATTTCTCACTCTTCGTTGATCATATTTTCTTAGCCTTTTACCAACCGGAGTTGGTCTGAGCTCAAATTTGATGATCCCGTAACATCCACTTTCTCTTTTACCAACCGGAGTTGGTCTGAGCTTGTGTTTGTTGATCCTGTAACATCTACAGGTTGATCAGCGAGTAACTTTTGCTCCTCGGGGGTATCAGGATAGGTGAACTCTGCTATAAAATCCACTACCGCTTGCCCTTTAAGCGATGATCTGGGTTCATAGACTATATCATATTCACCGAGCTCTATTGCCCAGTACATCAATCTCCCCGATTTTTCTAATTTATGAAGGGCTTGTCTCAACAGTATGTCAGTATATACGACTATATTATGGGCTTGGAAGTATGGTCTCATTCTCGTACTCGCCTCAATCAGCGCCAGTGCTAACTTTTCCAGCCTTGGATATCTGATCTCTGCTCCTCGGAAGGCCTTACTTGTGTAATAGATTGGTTTTTGTACTCCATTATCCACTCTTATCAATGCCGAGCTAACTTCCGATACTGCTAGGTACAAGTACAATTTTTCTCCCATCACCGCCCTGGACAATAGTGGAGGTGCTCCCAAGTATTTCTTCAAGTCTTGAAAAGCATTCTCACATTCATCATTCCACTCAAAAGTCTTTCGAAGTGTCTTGAATAATGGGAGGCATCGATCAGTTGCTCGTGATACAAATCTGTTGAGTGCTGCTACTCGTCTTGTAAGACTTTGCACCTCTTTCTTCGTCGTCAGAGATCGCAGCCCTAATAGAGCTTTGATCTTTTGAGGATTTGCTTCAATGCCTCGTTGGTTGACAATGTATCCGAGAAACATGCCTTCTCGTACTCCAAATATGAACTTCGTCGGGTTCAGCTTCATTTGATATTTATCTAGTTGATCAAAAGTCTGACTTAAGTCAACTAGATGATCAGCAGTTTTTTTGCTCTTCGTCAGCATATCGTCAACATAGACTTCCATATTGCAACTGATTTGTTCAGCAAAGACTTTGTTCATCAGCCTCTGATATGTCGCACCTGCATTTTTCAAACCAAAAGGCATAACATTATAACAATAAGTTCCCCTAGGGGTAATGAAAGAGGTACTCTCCCTGTCTTCAGGTTTCATTTTAATCTGATTGTAGCCAGAATAAGCATCCATGAAGCTCAGCAGCTCGTGTCCCGAGGTAGCATCGACTAGTTGATCAATTCGGGGCAATGGAAAGTGATCCTTTGGACATGCTTTATTGAGGTCGGTGAAGTCTACACACATCCTCCATTTGTTGTTCTTCTTCTTTACCATCACCACATTGGCTAACCAGTCTGGATATTTAACATATTCAATGAAGTAAGCTTTTTGGAGCTTCTCGACTTCCTCCTGTATAGCTTGATTCTTCTCGGGGCTGAACACTCTTCTTCTCTGCTTCACTGGCTTGATTTCCTTATTCACATTGAGTTTGTGACATAAGAAATTTGGATCTATTCCTGGCATATCCTCATGACTCCATGCAAAAGTTTGCTTTCTGCTTCTAAGGAAAGTTATCAATTCCTGTTTTAGTGAGGTTTCCAACAACGAACCTATTTGAGTAGTTCGTTCAGGGTGCTCGTCGTCTAGAATGATGTTTTTAGTAGCTTCCACCACTTGACCCTTCATGAGTTGCGACTCATCTCTAGGATCCAATGTTTCAATTTTTGCCCCTTCTTCCACTTGATAAGTAGTAGTCTTTTTCATTGATTCCTCCACTTCTTCTAGCTTGGCGGATGAATAATAGCATTCCCGAGCTACTTTCTGATCACCTTTAACAACTCCTACTCCAAAATTTGTTGGAAATTTCAGGCACTGATGCACCGTAGATGATACAGCCTCGAACTTCTTCAATCCTACTCTTCCTATGATGATGTTGTATGATGATTGAACATTCTTATCCATCACGAAAAAGCGTATTCTTTCTGTCCAACAAGAAGGCCACGTACCAATGAATATATCCAGCTTGATCGTCCCAAGTGGAAATACTTTCTCGCCAGCAAAACCGAGGAGGGGTCTATGATAAGGCTCCAGTTGAGATAACTTTAGATTTAAACTATCGAATAACGAGTAGAACATGATGTCTGCCGAGCTACCATTGTCGACCAGTACTCTTGAAATCATTACCTCCTTCATTCTCATCTTGATCACCAATGGGTCATCATGAGGATATAGAACACCTGCAAGATCATTCTTTGAGAACCCAATGACTAACTTCTCTTTGTTCACCTTTCTCGGGCGATCCTCCTCAGCTAGATTTATTTGTTGAATGTACGAGCAAGCTTGAGCCTCACAGAGGTAGGCTTTTATCTCGGCAGTACGGTCTCCTCCTCCTGCATCTCCACCTGTTATAACATTACAGTCAAATGACCCAAAGCGTATTGAAAATACCTCTCGTTCTGGCTGCCTTGGTCTCTTGGGAAGATCGGGGTCGTCTTCTGGATCAACTTCATGGTTTCTTTTCTTGTTCTCCTCTACTCGATGAGGAGATCTAGACTTCTCTCTTACTCGGTCGTTATTTCTTCTTTCGTTTCCACGATCAACATACTTTGATAGCTTTCCTCGTCTGATGAGTGTTTCAATCTCATTCTGAAGAGCTATGCAATTTTTGATCATATGGCCATGATCTTTATGAAACTTGCAATACTTCGCCTTATTCCTCTTGTCAGGGTCTGCCTTCATTTTTTCTGGCCAGTTTAGTTCCTCGTTGTTCTTGATTTCCTCTAGAACATGGTTGATATCCTTCTTCAAAGGAGTATAATTATCATATTTCTTCATCACGTCCCATACCGACCTATTTTTTGAATGTTTGTCATTACCATTGTTCTTATGCTCTTTCTTCTTAGCTTTACCGCCTTCCACCTTGGTTTCTTTGGCATCCATATTCTTCTTCGCAGCCATAGCCTCCTCGGCATTCATAATCTTTGACGCTTTTACCATCAGGTCTGACATGGTTCTAGGTGGAACTTTGGC
The DNA here is from genome assembly GCA_949130495.1 of Sambucus nigra. Taxonomy (NCBI): domain Eukaryota; kingdom Viridiplantae; phylum Streptophyta; class Magnoliopsida; order Dipsacales; family Adoxaceae; genus Sambucus; species Sambucus nigra. Next base: position 573,749,948 of record OX422210.1, on the reverse strand, counting down.
CAAAGTGTAGTACAACTTATTGGGCAGTAGTCCACTCATCAAAGCAGTAATCGCTGTCTTCTCCTCATAATCAATGACTTCAAGTTTCTCGTTATTAAAGCGAGTTATATAATCTCTGGTACTCTCACCATCTTTTTGTCTAACACTTAACAAATGTGCTACTCGTTTAACAGGCTTTGCCCCAAAATAGAAATTCCCAATAAATAACTCGGCCAGTTGAAGAAAGGTTGAAATCTTACCCCGAGGAAGATTATTATACCATATTTGAGCAGATCCGGTAAGAGTTCCCGAGAATGCCCTACATCTCATCTCATCTGGAATAGCATAGATGTCGGCTGCAGCTTGGTATTATTCTATATGAAGGATAGGGTCAGTCTTTCCATCATATTTGGGGGTCACAACAGGTGCTTTGAATTTTGATGGTGTTGGAAAATCTACAATGGCCTGGACAAAAGGTGTTCCTCGAACAAAGGTTCGTTGTAGGGGGTTCTTTGCTTTAACCATTTCCCCCAATCTATCCTCCAGCCTTTGAATAAAGCCTTTCCATGCATCATTTCCTTCCTCGGGCCTGTTGGTTCGAGCAGCTGATCGCGTTGAAGTGGCTTCCTGGGATCTCTCATGACGAGCAGCTGGTCGCGACTGGGCAGATCCTTCCCTTAAATCTGATGGTCGTCGAAAACTCCTCGATGGGGCTCTAGGAGGACTTTTGCTCCTCCTAGGACCTAATCGATCGAAAGGTGATACTCTGCTAAATCTTTATAGCGCACTAGTCCTTTCTGGGGAGAGAGTGATACGTTGTTCAGTATCTGTGGCTCGCACTGACGAAGTTCGTCCAGGTTGATAAGAAAAATCTTCAGACTCCTCATTGCGATATGAATTGGTACGCCTAGTACGCGAAGAAGATGCACGATTATTTATTTGAATACTTCGTGGTCTTGAATGGGTTGATGCACCGCCATGGAGGGTTTGTATGAGTTGACGCATAGTTTCTTTCATGACGGTCTAGACCTGAGCCAGATTTGTCATTATTCCAGCCAGATCTGGAATATTTGGCGGAGCAGATGGATTTGGAGGGCTTCCAGCGTTTCGATTGCTTGATTATGGAATATCAGCAATTTGTGATGGATTGTTTTTTATGGAAAAACGATATTACCAGTCGTTTCCCACGGACAGCGCCAATCTGTTGATGTAAAAAATTAGATCATATCTAATTATTCAATCACAGATAAATAAATGAGACAAAGAATTTTTCAAGTGGTTCAGCCTTATAAGAATGGCCTACGTCCACTATTATGGTATTGCTGATTGTATGGGAATTCTCGATTACAAGTTATCTCAAGAAATTCCGGTCCCCTTATAATGAGGATTGTACAATGTATTTATAGCCCTGGGGCTGTAATGTGAAAGGGTAATACATTAAATGATGTACATATGAAAGGGTGATACATTCAATGCTCCTTAAGCGTATGCGTCTGAATGATAAGAATTTAATGAACAGTCAAACTGTTGGCTATCCTGCTATTAATGCTTTGTTCAAGGTGCAGCTCGGACCGCCTAAGCTTCTCGGTGCTCAAGATTTCCTCGGAGAGTTCTCGTTCCTCGGAGAATATGAGTTCCTCGGGGAAACAGTGTTCCTCATTGTAGTATGGTTCCTCGGAGCGTGTGAGTTCCTCGGAAGTGTTTGTTGTTGCCACGTAGACTGCCACGTGTCTTCATTTTATTGATCCATGTCAGCAGACTAAATTTGGTATCAACACTCTCCTTTAAAATCATTTTATAAACAGTTCTTTTCTTGTGAGCAGCCAGCCCTTTGGCTGTTCACTTCACTTGTGACTAAGTGTGAGGTGTGTGAGGACTGGGTGACCCTAGGGTCTCCTACTAGTATTCTCTCAATCCTATAGTGCTAAGTGGTTGAGCTTGCTCAACACACCTCATCCCTCAGCCGCCAAGCCAAAAACTCCCGGGAGGTCCCAACTAGCCTGCTTGAGCCCTGCTTGCTCAACTAGGCAACCTGTACAAGAAAGCAAAGTGTTAATACTATTATTCTTTTAAAGAATGAAGTTTCATGATTATGAGTTGCTCATGGTAGCCACTCCCTCATCCTGGCCACCTTGGGTGGGTTCCTTCTCAATATGAGTTTCTGTCAGAACCCTTGCAGTGGCACTTCTCAGATAACATTTATGCAGTGACCCTTACAGTTCCCGAGAATGCCCTACATCTCATCTCATCTCATCAGGAAAAGGCATAGATGTCGGCTGCAGCTTGGTATTATTCTATATGAAGGACAGGGTCAGTCTTTCCATCATATTTGGGGGTCACAATAGGTGCTTTGAATTTTGATGGTGTTGGAAAATCTACAATGGCCTGGACAAAAGGTGTTCCTCGAACAAAGGTTCGTTGTAGGGGGTTCTTAGCTTTAACCATTTCCCCCAATCTATCCTCCATCCTTTGAATAAAGCCTTTCCATGCATCATTTCCTTCCTCGGGCCTGTTGGTTCGAGCAGCTGGTCGCGTTGAAGTGGCTTCCTGGGATCTCTCATGTCGAGTAGCTGGTCGCGACTCGGCAGATCCTTCCCTTAAATCTGATGGTCGTCGAAAACTCCTCGATGGGGCTCTAGGAGGACTTTTGCTCCTCCTAGGACCTAATAGATCGAAAGGTGATACTCTACTTAATCTTTCTAGCGCACTGGTCCTTTCTGGGGAGAGAGTGATACGTTGTTCAGTATCTGTGGCTCGAACTGACGAAGTTCGTCCAGGTTGATAAGAAAAATCTTCAGACTCCTCATTGCGATATGAATTGGTACGCCTAGTACGCGAAGAAGATGCACGATTATTTATTTGAATACTTCGTGGTCTTGAATGGGTTGATGCACCGCCATGGAGGGTTTGTATGAGTTGACGCATAGTTTCTTTCATGACGGTCTGGACCTGAGCCAGATTTGTCATTATTCCAGCCAGATCTGGAATATTTGGCGGAGCAGATGGATTTGGAGGGCTTCCAGCGTTTCGATTGCTTGATTATGGAATATCAGCAATTTGTGATGGATTGTTTTTTATGGAAAAACGATATTACCAGTCGTTTCCCACAGACAGCGCCAATCTGTTGATGTAAAAAATTAGATCATATCTAATTATTCAATCACAGATAAATAAATGAGACAAAGAATTTTTAAAGTGGCTCAGCCTTATAAGAATGGCCTACGTCCACTATTATGGTATTGCTGATTGTATGGGAATTCTCGATTACAAGTTATCTCAAGAAATTCCGGTCCCCTTATAATGAGGATTGTACAATGTATTTATAGCCCTGGGGCTGTAATGTGAAAGGGTAATACATTAAATGATGTACATATGAAAGGGTGATACATTCAATGCTCCTTAAGCGTATGCGTCTGAATGATAAGAATTTAATGAACAGTCAAACTGTTGGTTATCCTGCTATTAATGCTTTGTTCAAGGTGCAGCTCGGACCGCCTAAGCTTCTCGGTGCTCAAGAGTTCCTCGGAGAGTTCTCGTTCCTCAGAGCGTATGAGTTCCTCGGGGAAACAGTGTTCCTCATTGTAGTATGGTTCCTCGGAGCGTGTGAGTTCCTCGGAAGTGTTTGTTGTTGCCACGTAGACTGCCACGTGTCTTCATTTTATTGATCCATGTCAGCAGACTAAATTTGGTATCAACACTCTCCTTTAAAATAATTTTATAAACAGTTCTTTTCTTGTGAGCAGCCAGCCCTTTGGCTGTTCACTTCACTTGTGACTAAGTGTGAGGTGTGTGAGGACTGGGTGACCCTAGGGTCTCCTACTAGTATTCTCTCAATCCTATAGTGCTAAGTGGTTGAGCTTGCTCAACATACCTTGTCCCTCAGCCGCCAAGCCAAAAACTCCTGGGAGTTCCCAACTAGCCTGCTTGAGCCCTACTTGCTCAACTAGGCAACTTATACAAGAAAGCAAAGTGTTAATAATGTTATTCTTTTAAAGAATGAAGTTTCATTATGAGGAGTTGCTCATGGTAGCCACTCCCTCATCCAGGCCACCTTGGGTGGGTTCCTTCTCAATATGACTTTCTATCGGAACCCTTGCAGTGGCACTTCTCAGATAACATTTATGCAGTGATCCTTGCAGTGGCACTGACCCTTGCAGTGGCACTTCTCAATCTTGGACTTCTGCGGTGACCCTTGCGAGGCACCTCTCGAATTTCATTACTGCAGTGACCCATGCAGTGGCGCTGACCCTTGCAGTGGCACTTCTCAATCTTGGACTTCTGCGGTGACCCTTGCGAGGCACCTCTCGAATGTCATTGCTGTAGTGACCCTTGTAGTGGCGCTGACCCTTGCAGTGGCACTTCTCAATCTTGGACTTCTGCGGTGACCCTTGCGAGCCACCTCTCGAATGACATTGTTGCAGTGACCCTTGCAGTGGCGCTGACCCTTGCAGTGGCATTTCTCAATCTTGGACTTCTGCGGTGACCCTTGCAAGGCACCTCTCTAATGTCATTGCTGTAGTGACCCTTGCAGTAGCATTGTTGCAGTGGCGCTTCTCAATCTTGGACTTCTGCGGTGACCCTTGCGAGGCACCTCTCGAATGTCATTTACTGCAGTGACCCTTGCGGTGGTGCTGACCCTTGCAGTGGCACTTCTCAATCTTGGACTTCTGCAGTGACCCTTGCGAGGCACCTCTCTAATGTCATTACTGTAGTGACACTTGCAGTGGCGCAGACCCTTGCAGCTGCAGTGACCCTTGTAGCTGCAGTGACCCATGCAGTGGCGCTGACCCTTGCAGTGGCGCTGACCCTTGCAGCTGCACTGACCCTTGCAGTGATGTTGACCCTTGCAGTGGCGCTGACCCTTGCAGCTGCAGTGACCCATGCAGTGGCGCTGACCCTTGCAGCTGCAGTGACCCTTGCAGCTGCAGTGACCCATGCAGTGGCGCTGACCCTTGCAGCTGCAGTGACCCTTGCAGTGGCGCGGGGGTTCCTGCTCAATATGAGTTTTTGCCAGGACCCTGGGGTGGTTCCTTCTCAATTATGAGTTTCTGCCGGGACCCTGGGGGTTCCTTCTCGATATGAGTTTCTGCCGGGACCTTGGGTGTGTTCCTTCTAAATATGATCTGTTGGGACCCTGGGTGGATTCCTTCTCAATATGAGTTTTTGTCGGGACCCTGGGTGGGTTCCTTCTCAATATGAGTTTCTGTCGGGACCCTGGGGTGGTTCCTTCTCAATATGATCTGCCAGGACCCTGGGTGGGTTCCTTCTCAATATTTCCAAAAAAAATGTTTTTATTTATATTTTTTGTAGGTAGACACCCTTCTACAGCTCTCAAAAGACTCTTAGAATGTGAAAAAGTTATATTAGAAAATGTCTTTCCCGCACTATGTAAAGGTTGTAAAAGTTAGTGGTCAAAGTGGGAAGTTACAAAAAAACTGTCAAAAAACTGCTCGAAACTGAAATTTTGTTAGAAGTTCGTTCGAACGAGTTTGAGTATGTTCAAACGAAACTTCTGACGCGAAAACTATTTTTTGTGAATTCTCGTTAGAAGTTCGTTCGAACGAGGTCATTCGAACTACTTTTCTAATGAGATTTTAGGCCATGATTCTAGATAATTTCGATATGAACGTGTAAATGCCAGTTTCGTATTTTTCTAATTTTTTTGATTAGTTATGAAATTTCTACGAAAAGGTGTCCGAGAACAAAATCTTTAGATAGTATGAATTGATTTTTTTTAACGAAAATACTAACACCCAAAAATAAATTTCCCAAGATAAAATAAAAGTTGTTAAAAATATTTTTATAAAAAGAACACCCATAAAAAATGTTCCAAGCTCCTATATATATATGTAATGCATTCATACCTTATGAGAGATTGGAACTAAGTTAATGACATGAAACGAGGCACATGTAAACCAACAATGATGTTAACTTGAAATTTAGACCGCTACGTATTCAACTTCTCAAATGTAATAGGCTTAGACGATTATACCATGAACATCTATCCTATGACACAAAATGTTTTGTCCGGAATTGAGTCAATAATACAATAGAACTCGATTGGAAATTAATGTCCAAACAAGATGTCCATCCGACGATCGAACCAGTCTTTATCCTTGGCGGTGGTACGACAAGATTTGAATGCCTTAACGAGTGATCAGGTTATTTCGCATTTCTTTTGAGTTATTTCATGGAATTTTCTTTCTTGCATGAATATTGATTGTCTTCTGGGGATTGCACGTGAACTTTTACCGGTGGGGTATGGCTCCTCAGGATATGGGGGTGACAAGTATGGATGCGCAGATGTGGCGATTGATGGATAACGAGTTTGGGTACATCTGGTACCTAGGAGAGAGAGTAATGCAGTAGATTGTTGAGATGATGTGGTGGTTCCATCATCGATGACCTTAACGTTCATGAGGCAAGTGAGGAAGATGTATGATAAGGCTTAGGCAGCAGTGCTAATCAGCAAGCCCTACATGCTCTATAGAGAGATAGTGGTGAGTTATGATTACTTGGACTTCGTGATGAGCAGGTTGATGTACCCTTTCATTTATGATGTGGAGAAAATTCCTCTGCCTCCTATGACTTTGGGTAGCAGTACTAGTATCCAGTGGTACTTGCTCATAGCACGGGTGGTTGTGGTTCGTCAGTGGCGACGAAAACAGTAGGGAATCTCCTATTATTTAGGTTACTCCCCCTTCTTATAATTTTTGATTGAGTAGCGGGGGTTCATTGAGCTTGATGTACTGTCCTAATACCTTGGGGCCGGGGATGATGGGGCTCACGGATGATGCCCTTCAGCCTAAGTTATATTCTTATTCTCCCATTCTCTTGCCATTTTTTCCTTTCTTTACTTTTTAGTGACTAATTAGCCATTTGTTTTGTTTCTTTGCTATAGTATGTTCAGGTGCCGACCACCAGTCTTAAGGATATTAAAGACTGGGTGGCCTCTGCAACTACTTATATCTGGGATTCCATTCCTTCCTACTTGGTTCCATATGCCTCCTTGGATAAGGGATCGAGTTCTGGGAGTGGAGGTTCCTTTACTCATCACCGGGGAAAGTGTGTCCGTTACAAAGGGTGAGAGTTTTGAAAGAGAGAGTTGTTGGTTCGGGTGGAGTCCTATTTATTATATTTTCCTGTTTTTCTTCTTTTGACTTGTGAGGATGTAATCATGCTATGTATGTATGTATGTATGTATGTATGTATGTATGTATGTATGTATGTATGTATGCATGTATGAAGGAGATTAATTTTTATTTTTTCTTGCTTTAATGAGTTATCCTATATGCACTTTACTTTTCAATTAAGGCTCCAAAGATGACTAGATGTTTATTTATTTTGGAAAAATATAGTAAATTAACTCAGGGAAAGGATTTTTTTTTGAAATAATAAGTAAAAATGGATTTTGAGGAGAAATGACAAGGTGGTTTTTCAAAATAAGGATTTCTTTTTGAGAATTTTATTTTGACAAAGGAGGAAAGAAGTCATTTTCCAAAATAAGGGGGGTTATCGATCGACATACCCCTTGTCCTGCCTGTTGATATATGAGTCAAGTCAAATCACTCTAAATATTTCATTGCACTTTCTTGCATTCTTGTGGGGCTTGGAATTTAATTGAATTTCCAAATATTTTCTCTTTGCCACGTCTTTTGTTTATAAAGGGGAGGTAAGTAGTGTGATTCTTCCACATATACCCACTTTCTTCTTCTTTCTTATTTCTTCTTGCTTCCTTCTTTATTATTCCAAAATGGCCCTTCTGATGCATGCAGAATTTTCCTCCTATCTTGATGGTCTAAAGGTCATATGTTTGTATAATGTCGGCTGCGAGGCATTACACCTACGTCGAGTCTCTCTGTGTCAGAATTGAGCCATTGAATGGAATATGCTAGCGATGGCGGTACAATTATGGTACCCCGAAAACCATGTATTTCATTTTGGCCTAGATGAGGTCTATCCCACTTATGAAGAATTATCGACCATGTTCGGGATTAACCCCAGTGTAGAGGAAGCTATGCTTGAATTTTCTCGTTGTCCCTAGGTGTTGTTAGTGGAGTTGCTTTGTGTTTCTCCCTCAGGGGCTCGACCGTTAGTTACTGGGGGATGATTTTCCTTCGGGTTGTTGTGGACTCCATGCGCTTAATGGATTTTAATGATGCAGGATATGCGAGAGATATTTTCTTTGGACTTACTTCGAGGTTTTTGCTGGTGACTAAGGACATAATGGTAGATCCGCAGTTGGTTGCGATAACATTATGTATGTCTTACCATCGTAGTCTTGCAGTGGTGATACTGGTTGAGTCCCTGAATGGTATTGATGCTTGGAAATAAGGCCGCTCCGATTTTCTAAGGGAAATATCGGTTATGTTATTCATGTGGCTTGCTAAGAGTTTTCTCCTGGCAATTCCTCCTAAGTATCCTTTGGCTAGTGTGCCAAATTTTTTTGTCGGTACTTTATCAATTTTGGCCGATCTGTAAAGAATTGGGCCAACTGGTTTGTGTATCATGGAGCTCAATATATCCATTAGTAAATTCCATGGTGGGGATAATTGTAGCCTATTTCAGAGCTAGGAGAGTATCGATATGTGTGATTAGTTGGCATATAATAGACTTTATTCTATTTCCCTTTACGAGTTTTGCGCCAAGTTGGGTGGGAGGAAATAGTGCCTCCTCGAACACTAGACTTCTCTCCGGTGGAGGATCTGATTGAGTCCCGACGTATTATGCTAGGTTAATTATGGGAGAGTCGTTGACCATCTACCCATCCACATTAATCTATAGGAAGGGTCTGGCATGTGTTCGAGGACTATCTGAAGTGGTTGTGGAAATGAGTAGTTGAGAATATCCAGGTCAGAAGAGATTGGCAAAAGGTGGTTTATTCTTTTCGACACCATGGAAGGGTGTAGTGGTTTTTTCTAACTTATCACGTCGTACTTCTCTATGGAACGTATTTCGAATATTAACCTGTAGAGGGAAATATGGGGACCTCTGGGTGCTGATGGTGATGAGGTTGTGTCTTCTAGAAGTTGTGCATAGGATTTTATGAAGCTGGTCATAATTTTTGTGAAGCTTTTATGAAGACGGGGGAGTCTTGTGTATTATTTTGTTGATAAGGTTGTTGTTTCAAGAATGGTTTTGAGTAGGTGAAAAGGGGTGGTTTATTTAACCCGATTCGATGATATTTCATGTAATGGTGTCGTATGTCCTTATCTAAAACAAAAAATTATTTTAATCATATTTTATTATGCCTCTTAATCAGTTTTGTATTTCAGTTACTTATACTAATTGGTAAGTACTACATAATCCTTTTGTTCATGTAAATGATAAAATGAACCGCCATGATCGGAGGTTAGAAAAGAATAGCATTTTGTGAAAAATAAGGGGGACGATCCCATTTAAGGTGTTAAGCTCCCTACGTACCTATGGGGGTTTAAAAAAATTTATCAGTTCGATTTTGATAGAGAAAAGGTTTTTGAGAGGATCATGCATCACTTAGATGTGGGTAGAGAGAAATGAAGAGTTTTTTTTAAGATTAGAAGGGTAATGAGAAGAGTCATAGCGCACCGAGATTTAGGATTAAGGGTAGAAATTTTTAAGACATGCTAGTTTGACTGGAAGTGCCATCTCTTCTCCATAAGATCTGTGAACAGAGTGGTACCTCTTGATATGATCTTCTTCACTATATTGGGGCCACTCTAGTTCGATTTGAATTTCCCTCTGGGATCCCAAATAGATTCTATGATCTCTTTGAGGGTAAGGTCTCCTTCATGCACACCACAGTCCTTGACTCTTCGGTTGAATTATCGTGTTATCTGGCGATGGCACCCTTGTATGTATTATAAACCCTTAAGCCTATTTTCATCCAAGGGTGACAGTTCGCCAAAGAGGCTCTGATGCCAATCTTTCCTGCTAACTAGTCTCTTGACCATGAAGTGTATGGAAAGTATTTATAGCTCAACGAGTATGAATGGCTCCATACTATATGGGATTTGATCGACCCAATCTATAGAACACTCGATAATTTTACTGATGATAATTTTGAGGTTTTTGTCAAGGGATTCGACAACACCTAAATTTTGGGGTCGGTAGGGAGAAGATTTGATTTTCTGAATCTCGTATTCATCGACCAGTTAAGTGACCTTGGCTTCGATGTGTAACCTAGTATCTAATACTAACTAGTGGGGAACCCCATATCGATAGATAATTAACTGGGAAACCAGTGAGAAGGGTTACACAATCTTTCTTATTGGCATCTTAGTGTTAACTACCATGTTTAAGGAGGCGCCAAATGTCGTATTAACATAACCCATCTATATCAAAATCTTTCTCGGTGATGAGCTCAATGTGGTAGTAGTGGGTTGGCATCGCTTATTTTTGGAATAAGAAAAGGTCCATCGTGATTCCTTTCGGAATGTTGACCATGGATGCAAGGGCATCGACTAAGATGTTGTTTACATGAGGCAGGTAGTGGAAGGTAATATCCTGGAATTAGGAGGCTAGATCCTAAAGGTGGGCATGGAAGGGTAAGAGATTTTCATTTTCTAAAGACTTGGCCAGTGATGAGGGAAGAGTCATCATAGACATCTAATTGTTTGATACCTTTCTTGAGGGAGACGTTGAGGCCTACACTGAATGCCTAGTATTCGGTCATATTATTAGTGTAGTTAAAATTTAACTTGATGGAAATAGGAGTTTAAGATTCATGAGGGTCGATCAGGAGTATCCCAATATCGTATCCTTTCTTATTGGCAGCTCCATTAAAGAACATTTTCCATCAGAGGTACTCTTGAAAGATGGAGAGAATATCTTCATCTAGGAATTTAGAGACCCAAACATCGACTTCTTCCATAGGGTAGTCAGCAAGGTAGTCGAAAATGGCTCTACCTTTCATGGCTTGCTACGTGACATAAGTAATATCATAATCGACTAGCAATATCAACCATCGGGACATTCAGATGGATATGATCGGATTTTTTAGCAAGTAGTTAATGGGATCTATAGGGGATACAAATCTAATGGTGAAGGTGATCATGTAGTTCCATAACTTTTGAGTGACCAAGACTAGGACGATGCATGCTTTTTCCAAGGAGATGTAGTTGACTTCGTACCTAGATAATTTTTGGCTGGAATAGTAAATGTCTATTTCCTTTCGGGATTCTTTGATATAGTGGGCTTGGAAAGCCCCTACTACAGTATTGTTATGGTCAATTACATGAATTGAGGGAGACTTAGCTATGGAGGCATAAGTATCAGAGGTCGGGTAAGGCATTTCTTTAATTGGTTGAAGGCTTATTGGAAGGCATCATTCAAGACTTTGGTAAAACCCTTTTAGAGGAGTTTGAAGATGGGTTAGCAAATAAAAATTTAGTTATCTGATGAACCGAATGATGTATTATAATTTTCCCAGGAATCACTGGACTTCTTTCTTTATCACTGGTGATGGCATTTCAAGTATGTCTTTCATCCTAGCAAGGTATGACTTGATTCTCTTCTTGATAACCACGAATCCCAAAAGCTTTCCTTTCATGATGCTAAAGACACATTTCTGTAGGTTTAGTCGCATTTGGTATCACTGTAGTCATTTGAAGAACTTTCAGAGGGTGGGAACGTGACCTTCCCGAGTCTTAGACTTAATAATCATGTCTTCAATGTAGTCTTTGACCTCTTTGTGTGTCAAATAATGCAATATAGTTCTGGACGCCCATTAGTAGGTAGCCCCAATATCCTAAGCCCGAATGGAATAATAGGGTAGAAAAAGGTTCCCTAGGCGGTGATGAATGAGATTTTTTTCTAATGGTTAGTGTGCATCTTGATTTGGTTGTATCCAACAAATCCTTGGATGAATTACTTCAGAGCATGGCTGGCTATATTGTTCATAATCATATCGATATTGGTCAATGGGTAATCATCCTTTCAAGATGCTTTGTCCAAGTCCTGGTAGTCGACACAAATAAGATTTTTTCCTACTGATTTTGGCATAGGGACGATGTTGGAGAGCCATGTGGTATACTTGATCACATAGATGAATCCTATGTTCAACAGCTTGACTACCCCTTCTTTGAGTTTGAGCGACCATTGGGTACGGAGCTTCCTTAGCGTCTGTTTGAATGTCTTTCATTCTGGGAATGTCAGTATCTAGTGTTGAACTTTTTCTGGATCGATTATGGTCATGTCATCCTAGGACCATGCAAAGACACCCATCAATTCTTTCAATATATCTATGAATTGTGCACACGTATGCTTATTAAGGGGGTACCCTATCCTAATCTCGTGTTGTTAGACACTAGAACTGAGATTGATAACAACAGTTTCATCATCATTAATTTGAATGTAGTTATGTTGTTTGTTATTAAACTTATTAAGATCAGTTAAGAAGTTTTCATTTGGAAAGTCATCATCATCATCATCGTCATCAAGGGTTTGATTATAATCAAGACAATTAATGTGAGGCACAAAAAGATACTCCAAATCCTCATTTATTTCACTTTTGGGAAAAATAACATTGAGAACCTTGTTAAAGGATGTCTCAGTTATAATGATATCGAAAATAGGAGAATCAACAATAGGTGAATAGATAGGGTAGATAGAAAGGTTGGGTTGAATCTCAGCAGGTTGGGCTGGATAGCATTCCAATTGAGAAGATGCCTGTCAGCACCCTTGATCAGAGCAGATAGGTCTGACTCTGTAACGTCTGAATGGATCACACACAGAGTGAGACCTAGTGTCTATATGTTGAATGAGTCTTCAAAATCATTTTCCTCAGAGACCTAAAAATTTGTTATGGGTTTTTAGCTGAGAGGTTGCACTTTATGCTAGAAGTCTTCGACCCAAGAGAAGTTATTTAGAAAGAAAATTTCTATCCTGGGTTTCATATTCTTATCGATGTGGTCGTACCATAGTTCAAGGAAGTCATAGAAAGGAAAGTTTTCACCCTCCTTGATAAATCGTCCATTTAGATAATCTCTTAAAACACTCTTTGCATCTTCTAAACCCCTTTTCAGTCATGGCTGGCGGAGTTCTTTGAGTTATTCTGGTGAAGGCTGATAACCCCGGCCACACGGGAGAAAGTGCTTTTTCAGGACTATGGGATCAATTATTACTTATTGACATCTCCCCAGCTCTAGTCTGAGCATAAAATGTATGCTCTTGGAATCTGTATCACATTGATGTTTCGATAAGGGCTGTGTTTTGGAATGACTCGATCTTTGAAATTATCTCCCGCTATAAGGGGAAGTGGATTAACTCTAAAGCCTAAGGGGAGCATGTCATTCATCCCATGCTATATTTCTAATATCAGATTATCGGTGTTGGAATTTTCCATACCATCATCATCCTCTAAAATGGTGATGGTAAAGGGAAGAAGATATCCCTCGAATGCTATGAAGCCATGGTCGACCAAGCTGTAGGTTAAAGCATTCATGTATGTTAATGACTTTAAATTAGGTAACAAGGTTGATAGGGCCAGCCCCTATTGTGAGTGTTATGGATCCCATTACCTCTTAGCGTGTATTATTGTAAGCATCCACTATGGCAGAAGTAGAAGTAAGGTCACTGACTTTCAACCCCAAGAAATTAAAATTATTGAGCAGACAAACATTGAGGTCGTATCCATTGTCAACAAGTGAGAGTGGGACTGTCGTTACCATCACTTGAACAAAGATTTTGAGGGCATAGTTGTTCTCATAGCCGATTTTCAAAATTTCTTCCTCGAAAAAGGAAAGGACTCTAGTGGAGGTCTAGGATCCAACCGAGTTTAGAGTTTCTTTAGGAGTGGTGGAAGGAGTGACTGTGGGCCCAATGAGAATTTTTATCAAAACATTCAAATGCAGCTGGGAGGACATAAAAATTCCCCATAAGGTGGTGTTAGGTTGTGTCTTTTTGAGTTGATTGAGTATTTTACTCTCCTCAACGGTCATTTCTCGTATGGGAAGTTCTTCGATAACTCACTTTCCCTTATCTATTCTCAACGACTGAGGATTATATCCTTATAGTGTCTCCCTAATCTTGTTGTATGGTTTATTGAGGTGGGGAAGAATAGGAACCCCATGACTTCATCTATTTCTAGCTAAATGGTTGCTTTATCAATTTCCCCCAACAAGTCTTCGAAAGATATAATTACGGACATGCTAATTACTTGACTGACTTTTCCTTGACTCGATTCGTTATTTGAGCTATCAAATTCACCCTCCCATATATATGGTGGCGATGATGTCTTCTTGCCAAGAGAAATCGATGCATTCAATAACCTCGATGGATTCCTCATATAAATCCCCACTAAACAGAGATGTATAAGAGTGAAGGGACCAACTGCCCTTGAAGCTTTAAAGCAACGAGTAGTTCAGAAATTATACAGATCTCCATGTCTGTTAGAACATTTCGGCCACAATCTCTACTGATTTCTTTGACAGGTACCACCCATTCATCTGATTCTCAAGCCCATTTTCAGGCTTCCATGAACAAGCCATTGAATTTGGGACAATTGATGATCATCTCAGTGGGTAATTTTAGCCCAAACTCTAAGAGTTAGTTCAAAATAGCTGGTAACTCCATATCATTACCTTTATACCGGTCATAGTCATCAATATAAACCCTTGTGGGGAGTGACAATGCTCGATCATTGAAAAAAGTAGGGTGTAAGAGAAAATATGTGTCAACTTTGAGAGGTTTTGGTGAAATTACGGGTATGATCGGTGCTTTATTGGGCATAATCTGAGAAAATGGATCAAATTATAAGTGATTCTTTAGAAGAATCGCATTTGTATGGGTCGGAAGTGGGTTATGTGTGGTATTGGGTTTAGGATCTTTTTGTGGAGTGATGAAACCCCGATCGATCAAGACTTGAACCACGTTTCTGAGATGGAAGCACTGGTTGATAGTGTGTCCAATGGATTGGTGAAAGTCACAGTGGGCATCGGTTTTGAAGTTCTTGGGAAGTGGGTTTGGTAGTGGATGGGGGTCCAAAGATTTGATGAGGTTTCGGCTTAACAAGGCTTAGTAGACTTGGATAAGGGAGCATGGAGCTTGGTGCATTATTTTTTAGCGAGATTATAGTGGCTTTATGGTGCTCAAGAGATAGGAGGTTGGGAGGAAATTATTGATGGTTGAGACTATGTCACTACCAGACTTCTCATACTTTTTAGCAATGAACTGTCTGATATCCTTTTTTAGCTCGTCTTCTACCTTGGTAACATTATCTTAAATTTCTACACCTGCTTCCTAGAGTGGCTCAAAAGTGTGGAAAATACTGACCTCCCATAGCCACTCAGAAATGAGATAAGAATTTATTCTTCATGATACTAACTTACCCCTCCTTGGAGGGTCAGTTTGTCATGTTAGAGGAAGTTTAACCTCTAGTTCTTTGTTGTACTTATACTGAGACATGAATTCCTGAGCGACATCCTCCCAACTACGAATTTTGAATTTCTCGAGGGATAAGAAACATTAGTGGGTGATTTTTTTCAAAGTCTGCTAAAAGTTCTGGTCCATTATCTCTTCAGATGTGACAAGAATGATCATGGCTTGGTGATAACTATGAAGGTGCATAATTAGGGTCTCGTTGCCTCCAAACTTTTCGATGGATGGAACCTTGAACTTCTTTGATAATCTTTCTTTGGTATATGGAGACATATGGGTGGAGTCAATGTAGTTCTCGAATATCCTGACTAGGTTGAATTTCTTAGATAGTAGTTTGAGGCCTTCCTTGACCTTGTTTAGTTATTCCTCCTTAGGATCAATAGGCTTTAGAAAGTTAGCCCTTGGCTGGACAAGGTTTGACATAGGGAGCTGAGATCGCGGTGGACCATTAGTTGGTGGGGCACGTGAAACATGCTAATCTTCTTTTGAGACCCAAATAAGCATGGGTGAGGGTGGACCCACAGCACGGGGAAATATAACCTCACGTTCTTCAAGAACCTGGACCTAATTTTGTTACATCTTATGGACCTCAATTTGAAGGCTGTCATTGTTAGCATTGAGTTGGACTAAGACTGCCATTAGATCAGGCTTCACATTTGGTGCTTGGTCGATATTTTCCATAAATATCTCATGAAGGTAGATTCCGAACTGAGATGAAGTAGTAGAGGAGTTGTTAATGCTCAGGGGTAGTTCAACGAAAGACCGAGTCTACGAGGGAGCCACGTCAAGAATTGGGTATGCGATCGACCCAAGAAGGAAAAATGGTTCGTGTTTATTTTGAAATGAGGGAAAAATGAATTTTTTTGTATTTTTGAAAAAGACAAAACATGTTTTTGGTCATTTGGTCTTTCGATAAAAAATGGAGGAAAAAAATGAGAGAATAATCTCAGCATGACTACTATTATTAATATGTTTTAACTTGTCTTAGGTTTACCTAAATGTAAAAAATGTTGGATGTGACCTGAACCTTGGAAAATTAGGTTTGAAAAGTATATAAGACTTGGTTGTACTTATTTCTAGGCTAATAGACGGGATCTTGTTTTGAAAAAAGGTGAAATTACACGAAAATTCAAGAGATATGCCGACCCAAAATTTTGGTAGGGTTTCACGTGGTAACCAGAAAACAAGATATGAGTGTCTTAAGATTGGCATCTAACTGAGGTTTATGCAATTAGTTGGTCTAGTGGTATGGTTCCATCCTTTAGCATGACTTCCACGATATACTTTTTGCTTTTGGGGGCAATTGTTACGTGTGGACAAGCCATTTGATATATCTGAGTGTACATGAATTGCCTCACTCTATACCTCGTGGGGACAAAAGTGTAAGAGATAATTCGATATACTCGATGTACGTTAACAAGTTCCCTATTGCATACCTATTGTTGTGAGTTTGGTCAAGCGGTACGATACGTGGTAAACTATTTTATATACGTCGAAGGTACTAGGACAATGGAAGGTGAGAGTCATATTGCTTACGCTAAATGCGACCCACATGACCAGTGTCGATAACAAGGTGACCCCCCAGTACGAGATAACATATTGATAAAAATTGCAGTTCTCTTAGTGATGTTATGTGCAAAATGCACGATTCTTAATTAGTATATTACAGAGATAGTCTTATATTTTGCATAATGACTAAAAGGAATACTATACTAATGGGGAAAATGCATAAGAATCATGAAGAGTAAATCTAGCATGGAGCATCAAGACTACTCTAAGCATGGATACATGTGAGTGAGTGATATTGGAATATTTACATGTGGGTGTTTGGTAGTGACCCTAAGCATGGATCAACTACAAGTGGTGTATGATATGTGAAAGTGAGCAAGAATATATACATATGTGATAAGTGGAGGTGTGTGTTGGTGAATCCTAAGCATGGATATTCTAAGTGGTGTGTTAAGCATGTGGGTATAAGTGATCCTATATAAAAGTGTATGTAGTTGTAATACCCCATATTTTTATGGCCTTTAATTATGGGATTAACTAAATTCAATTGGGATAAATTAATTTAATATTAATTCGGATTTTTTTTAAAATTGAATATTTACTTGCGTGCGAGAGTTAGTAATTATTGGTAAGAATTATGTTGAATATTACTAGATGAGTAAATTAATATATGAGATTGAATTATTTAAAATTGTCGCGAGTGAATAATACGACAATCATAGAAATTAAGTCAGGATGCGCCTGTGTCGTGTCGGGACTAAATTAATGGGATAAAAAGTGAATTAATTCTAAGTCACCCGTATGGTCATTTCGAGAGCGCAATGTGTCCGGTGGGGGCGAGATAGTTAGAAAAGTGTACCCGAGGGTTTAGTTTGGGTCCCGGGGCATTTTTGGGCCTAACTGACATCCCGGGAGGGCATTTTGGTAATTTATATTTTTGGGATTTAATTACCTATGAAAAGGTGAGGAACTACCCAAGGTTAGAGCCAGGTGTTATAGATTGTCTTCTAGGGTTAGAACCTGTATATTTCACAGAGGCCATTAGAGGAGAAAGGTGAGGAACTACCCAAGGCTAGAGCCACCATAGTTGCACCATTTTCACCACAAATACAACCAGAGTGTACATCAGACGAAGGAGAACACAACCACATAATCAAATCTTTGAGATCCAGAGTTATATTCTCGAGGCAAGCATTTATCTTGCTATTTTTATGTTGATACAATATCCATGTTAGAATAGGAAGGAAAATTCCATGCTTCTTGAAGATTTCATGCAATTGGAAGAATTGAATTAATAGGTTTGAGTAGAAACCATACGAGGCTGATATCCTTATTATATGTAGAACCATAATTATGAATTTGCATGATATTTAGAGAAAAATAAAAGAGAGGGGTGTTTCAGTGCCAACTTTTTAATGGTTGAGATTAATTTTCCTACTACAATCTAAGGGTGCCAAGCTCTGCTACGTCATAACTTCAACATTATAACATGGCAAATGGGGGGAAGAAAATACACGTCTTTCGAACCTATTCCATTTTTCACTTATCCATAACACAAAGCATTTTTCAAAATTCAAAATTCAAATTTTGAACAAAAAATTATACTACACGCCACCTAGAGTGTCTAAAAGGGCCTACAACGACTGTGTCCCTCTATTTCTGTGTCAACACGCCACTTCTACTACTCTCCATCTATTACTCTCTCTAGAGAAACCACTCCATACCTCAACCATGGCTGGCCTCTCCCATAAGACCCCCCATCTCCCTATTCCACTTCTCCACAACTGTGGCAACCTCTCCCATCCATGAATCTTAAATAACTCAAACACCCCGATTCCCTTTTCACCCAACACAACTCCCCTGACCCCTATACTCACCGCCCCTTCGCTACCGTCACCACCCTCCCCTTAGGTCTCCATGTCCAACCTCGCTACCCTCACCAGCGTCACCACCCTCACCAACCTCGCCGGCTCCAGAGACTAACGGTACAACTCAATTTTATTTTAACTCAAATTTGTTAATGGTTAATAGTTTATAAAGTCGGTGTTTTCTCTTTATTCGGGTTGCAAACATTTGTAATGTAGGTTTTGTATCAACAATATTTGAGATTTGGGTTTTGTTTTTTAGTTTTATAGGTCTTTGACTTCTACTTTTTTTATTCGATGATCTGATCAGCCATGGGTGTAGATTTTATCTAATTATTCATTTTTTGCTCTCATTGTTTATTTTTTTCTTCTTGCTGTGATTGTTCATTTTTTGCGATTTATTGGTTTGTCAATCTAAAAATGGGTTTCAATTTTTGTCTATATCCAGGATGGTTTATTGCAGTTTGAATAAACGTTTTCTTTGTATGGGTATGATTTGTAGAGGGGATTTCTTTATATGCGAGATTAAACATATCTCGGCAATAGTCATAGATTTTGTTCTTTACTAAGTAGAGTGTTTTTTTAGTGCCAAGTTTGTGTATAGTTCTCTATTTCTGTTTGGATATTATTAGTGAAAAAGAAAACTCATTTTATTTTCCCCATTTTTTTGTTTTTTGGTTGAATTAGTCTTTCCTCTGTTGTAGGTTTTATACCTTCAAATTCTGTTTGGCTGCTGAGAAAGTTGAAGGAAAATTTTGGATTGTTTTCTTTCTTTGTTTGCCATTTTATTGTTGAGGAAAAAAACCAAATTTGACTGTCCCATTATTCCTGCTTTTTTAGTTGAGCTATAGTTTTTTGCTCTTTTCAAAATATGTACATTGAAACTTTGTTGGGTATATGAGAAAGTTGAAGAGGAAATTTTGGTGGTTGTTTTCATTTTTTATTTACCCTTTTCTTGCGAAGAAACGAAAATTCAATTTATTATTCGATTTATTTATTAATTTTTTTGTTGTTGATTTGTGTTTGGTTTAGGTTTGTTGTGAGGTTATGATCCGTTTACAGAGATATTGAGGGCATGTGTTGTTCAATTGTAATACTTACATAAATCGTCGCAAGTCACCACCGCTTCAACTGCCTTACCACCACCATGTCGATTTATTCTCGGCCATGTATAGATTATTAGGAAGTGTTCATGAGATCTATTTTGAAACTTTTGTTACACGTATGTATATTTAGGTCTTTATTTATATGTTAGTTTGTGACTCCTTTTGGTCAATATAACACATTAACTATTCTAATACCTGCTTTGGGTTTTCATATCATTTTGAATTGAAGCATAATTTCAGGGGAGTTTCCATCTCCAAACAATGTTCTTTTTTTATTTATGGTATGAATTAACTTATTGATTACTTTTTTTTGATAATACAGGTAAATAAGTTAACCTACTTGGATGAAGAATTGTAAGGGATCGCTTCTACTGCCTTACCACCATATTGCCGATTATTTTTAGGGATCATTTGTTAGTTCCTTTTGTTTTTTCAAGTATTAATGTTGTATGACCTCTACGATTTATATTTCCACTTTTAGTTCTTATTTTGTGCTTATTTTACTTTTTTAGATGCTTTGGTATTTATCTCTCAGTTTGGAGTTCAAGTCCATTTCCACGCTTTGGTATTTATCTCTAATTTTGGGTTTGATTTATTTCCTTTTTATTATAATCAGTATCGATCATCGTTTGCAAGGATGGGACTTCCGACTTCATTGATGCGATATTAACCCCTTTGCATTGCGAAGGTATACATTTCTTTCAACTTTTTATACATGGAAGTTAACTAATGCTTCCATGTAATGCCCTTTACATGGAATCTTTCATGGTAAATACATTCATGCCCTTTACATGGAATCCTCTGCTACATGTGTAGATACATGTCATGATTTTCTTCTCCTTTGCTTGTAAATATTCAGGTATAGATGCTAATAAAAGTAGGAATAATTTTTTGATTTTGATTATGTATTGACCATATGTAAATGCACAAATTTGGGAAGTTATGCAAATCATCTAGGAAAATCATCAGTGCAGGAACCTACCTCTCCGCACTTGAATAAATTACTGTTATACATGTCATTAAATCTCTATTGAATAGTAAAATTGCATTTAAAGTTTGAATATTTGGTGTTACTTGATTTATAATCAAATTTTGAAATTACTTATCATTTTTTCAACTCTATTTTGTAGTCGATGAATGTGATGCAATGTGTGTGACTATGGAAGGTGTTTGCATGGTCAATGGTTTGTAATGTAAGATGACTTGCAACACATCGAAGATCTCCTGCGTTCGATATATAGAAGATTTATTTTATTGCAAAAAAGGAAGGGAACTGTCAAGGAACAGATCTTCACACCATGATCAGGTCTCTTGATTTCTTTTAGTGTGCTACTGCTAGGAAAAAAATGGGACTTCTTCATCAAAATGTTTGGTATAAACATAACCTACTCTTCATTGAATTACATGATGTTTTGTTAGTTGTCGAACAGACCTCAACATAGCTGTATGAAGTTTTTGTTAAATTCTCACATTAAGATCTGTTTGGAACTTTGGAAGACTAGGAACAATTATTTTCGTGAGGTCATCAAATTCTTTCATTGTCTTCTCTACATGAAAAATTTCTCATGGAATACCATCAAAAACCTGTTATTACTCGAATCACCAGTCAGTGTTGGCTTCTCTTACAGGAACCGCTCATCCGATCTCATAGACACTGGAGATATTCGCATGACTGAGGATAGTCCTATAAACAGAAGATATTATGACTTGTGTTTTTTTTAAATAACATTGTTTTGTTGGCACAGTGATGTATGAGTCACTATTTTGGTGGTTGAAGTTTTTTTTATACCTCAAGCAGGTGGATTGTCCTATAAATAAAGGAGACTCTGCCCAATTTTGATTTTTTTTATCTTATTTGTATTGAAATTAAAGCGGCTCGATTGTTATTTTGTTGTCATTATTTTAACATAAAAGGTTCGTACCACGGGTATGTATATATGTACATAAACATGGTGTATGTATATATGTACATAAACACGATGTTTGTATGTATGTAAATACGATCATTGTGTAGCGAATTTAAATCTTGAACACAAGGAGTGTTCTACTTTTGTGTAGATAATCTAAATCTCGAGTTGTGTTTCTTGAACACAAGGAGTGTTCTACAAGGAGTGTTCTACTTTTATTTCAATTGAAACAGTATTTTGACCTAGATATATTGATACTAGATATTGGAGTTGGACATTTAAATGAATTGATGTCTTATGCCCTTTTATAACGTGCTACCTTAATACATATGGTTGTTAAAGTTTCTTGGTTAGTTGATTATAGGTTGAGATAATTTCTTAAAAACTAAGCTGTATGTTTTTCGGTTAATTCTATTTTTGATGAAATCTCCATTTTTTTACTAATATTGTTTTCATCGAACCTTTTGAGTTATTTTTTCTATGATTTTGATTACTTACATTATGCAGCATTTAAGCTGCAAACCATTTATTTTGCCAAAGAAGCAACTGAGATATATGATTATAAAGGAATAGTGCCATTTGTGCTAGGACACATGGCCTTAAAACGGAATACATTATGATCTAATTATAATAATGAGAATTTTTTTGTCCTTAGTATAATTTTACTACGATTCCACTCTTTTGATTTACCTCCCCGTGATAATAATTTTTATGAAACATGACACATAATTTTATTTTTTAGGAGACACGACACATGATGATATGGAATATTTTTTCACCTAACATGATAATAAGTCAAATAAATGCAACACATTCTGACACAACACTATTTTTTTATAAAAAATTACGAAAATAGTCTAAATAAAACTAACACCACATCACACGATATGAAATAATATTTTTTTACATATCTTGAATACGACCCAAATAAAAGCGGCACCATAATTTTTTTCTAAAACATATACTAGGGGATACCAGTGCATGAAGTACAGCACAATTAGATATACAGTGTAAAAGATTTAAGTTACATGTAACGGTTATGCATTTATATACATTAGGGAACGATATATAGATGTTTTGTTGGGGAACGATATTTTTGTCGTATTGCGATTACGTACTTTTGAAATTTTTCATCGTGCCTTCAGGAACGGGCATTGATAATACGCAAATATTGCGTATTTCATCCGTCGAACCTATGCATTTTAGCCCCTTCGGGTGCCGTAATCTCTATATTTAAGCCCGTTAACCAGACAACCTCGGTTTATATTGTTAACATGATATATGAGGTACAATTGGGATTTTGTAGGTATCTAGGTACTAAGAATGGAGTTCGGACGCATCCCGCTCAAGTTCCGTATGCAAACGTACGTTCAAGGGAAATTTGATCAATTCACAATTTGGGCACCTGGCCCAACATCTACACAGAAGTTGTAGACCTCCTCACAAGCTTGGTGTGGCCATGAACGGTGCACGATTCGGATCCCTAACGAAGAAGTTACGGCACTTTTGGCAGAAGAGAAAGACATTGAAACCAAAAGAGGGGAGAAGAGAAGAAGGAATGCAGTAGGCTCACCCCTTCTTGATCGATCGATCGATCAACCCCCATCGATCTATCGATCCTTCACATTTTACCATCGAGATGAGACAGTGGGCTTGGTTTTTGATCATCGATCAATCGACCACAAGGGGTCGATCGATCGATCCCCTGTTTTTCTGAGATATTTTGCTTTTCTTTTGTTTTCTCCCAACTTACTTTATAACCCAATTTTATTGTAATATCAGATATATTCAGTTTTAATTAGTTTAGCCTAGGGTTTGTGGGTTTTGAGGTCTTGGTTTCATTTCTCTTTTGGTTGACAACCATATGGGTTGTGTATGTTGAACTTTCCATCTGATTTACCATTAATATACTTGTTCTTGCTTAATTATTGCTTTGTAGAGTAATTTCCATGCTTTGTTAATTAGTTTAATTGCTTTATTTCTTGCTTTCCTAGTTTAATTACTTGTAATTTAGTTTAGTCATTATGTGCCCCTAGATAATTAGGGTCGGGATGTCGTTCCTCCATTAACGGGCCCTGAGCTCCGAAAATTAGGTTTCGTGTAGAATTGCGTTTAATTGAACCCGCGCGTATTAAAGTTGGATTATTACGCATTTAACTTTCTTTGTCATGCAACATTAGTGTTTATAGCGATAATCCGAATTTAATCCGAGTGCGACCAATTTTCGATTAAATGTTTATTCACGCAACTTTGGCTTAAATTCCTTACTGTGCGAAGTTTATGATTAATTGCTAATGCTCGATTAAATTGCTCTCGAGCCGGAATTCTGATTAATAAGTGTTTCGAGCCGTATGGTTGGATGATATCCCGATCCTTGCTTTACTTTTATATAGACTTAACTTATTCTTTTCTTTTATTTACAACCACCCATCACCTTTTTACACTTTTATTCCTGAATTAATAATCCAATTAAAATCTGTCGAACACTCCCTTTGGATTCGATACCTGACTTACCGCTATACTTGTATCGCAAGTGTAGTCGTAACTTAGGTTTGTTTGTATTGAGGAGGTCATTAAAAATCAACAATTAGCGTTTGACACACGCTACTTTTCACCCTCGATCAAAATGGTGCCATTGCCGGGGAACGAACCCGGGTCACCCGCGTGACAGGCGAGAATACTTACCACTACACTACAATAACTGTAATGTTTTCAAAGAGGAAAGAATAGTGTATACACTCAGAAATGAAGATAAGTCTCTAATCTCACTCGGTCTAAGTATATACAATGCAACAAAAGATTATCGAGTTACAAAAATCTTAAACCAAATCAATATAACAAGAAATATGCATGTTCTCATGGGATTAAAGTTTAATTCATGAAGTTATTCATAATATTAATTATTGAGGACTAAAGTCTAATAACTTCTAAAATCGAGAACATGCATTGTTGAATTGTCTAATGGATCAGGCAATTATTAAAATTTATCATCGGAAACAAAGGCAAAATGCCCAATAAAGGAGAAAAAAGAAAGAAAATATTTTTGAAAATTTTCAAATTTTTAACAAAAACATGCTTTGTAACTAAATGGTAGTCAAATTTAAGGACTAAACAGTGAAATCGATAGAATATCCCACACTCCCTAACTTAAATGTTGCATTATCCCCAATGCATCCATTAAAGAACACAACACAAAGATAAGAAAAGAATGATATTACCCAAATTTGGAGTGACCTCCGTAAGTACAAGTTCAAATGAATCTGCAAAACAAGTTAGTACAAAGCATGATAAAAAAGAAGAAATAAAACTTTAACTAATTACACTAGACTAAACTAAAAGGAAAGAAAAACTAAAAAGAAAGAAAAAATAAAAATCTAACTATGTACAACCTACCATTTAGACTCCTAACTAACTATATACTAGAAGTCTAAATTTTTTAGGGTCCATCCAAAATACAATTTGACTTTGGGGGATCAATAGTGGACCCTCCCTTTCATGTATGCCTCCCGAAAAATAGGAATTTCGTTCAAACAATGGAAGGTATGTGGGTGGTGGAAAAGGTGAACCATCCCCAATTAAAAATTTGGGAGGGAGGATGAGGAATTTGGATAGGACTGGTGAAAAATACACAAGGGGACCAAAAAAACTGAATTCCTCCCAAAGATTTAGCAAGCTAAATGGTATGTGGCGCACATGGAGGCAAAGATGCCTTCATGGAAAGAAAATCAAGCAAGTACTCCTTGTCGGTAAATAGTTTGAACGTTTTAAAGCTCGGTACCGATTCATCGGGTACTTGTGACGGTGTGATAATGGAGAATGAAAATGGGGAGGAAAGAAATTCAAACTCAAGAGATGAGTTATCATCACTCAAAGTTAGAATTTCAAAGGAGATATGATCATTTTCAATGAAACTTTCTTCTTTGGGATCCAAAGAAGAAATCATTTCATTGCAAATAGATACTACATCCATTTAATCCTTTCTTTCATTCTCAATTACAAGATGGGCCAAGTGACGAATGGTTTATTCCAAAGTAGGCAAAAAGTCCACAATTGTTCAAAACATTCATCGACTTCAAAAGTCTCGGAAGAGAAATCGTCGTTGGATTCGAATAATAAATCCAAGTCTTGCTCCCAACAACGATGTTCTTCCCGATAACGTTCTTTCTACCTCTTGTTCTCAAACATATGCAAACCCTCACCGAAAGTCATAGGCCGAGGTGCGGATGCTTGAAAATGAGAAGTTTGAAAATCATTATCGGCACAAAAGTTAAACTCATTATTATAGGAGTTTTGAAAAATATTGCAATTCGTTTCAAAATTCCTATTATAGGGAGGTAAACGCCTAAAATCATTATCATCATCCTCAAAATCATTATCATATATGAAATGTGTTACTTGAGCATGATTTTCATATATTGTTTTGTCTCGAGAATTGCGTAAACTTTTTGAAATGATCATATGCCATCTTTTATATGTTCTCTAGTCAACCCACTTAAGCCAAAATACTAGCCTTTCGTTTCATTATCCAAAATACCATAACAAACTCCAAATTGGAGTTTTATACCATACATATTACCTTACATACCCATGTTGGGATTGTTTACATGGGATTGAATGATATTGTTGTTTTGTGGTTGCGATTTGAGCATCAAAAGAGTGAGAAAAGAAGAAAGTGTAATGAAAAAGAGAAGAAAAAGAGAAAGTTGAAAACAAAAGAAAACAAAAGAAAAAAGTGAGAAAAAGAAGAAAAAAAAAGAAAGAGAAAGTTGTATATATTGTTTGTAGTAATTCAATAATCCTTCTTACTCTCTCGATTGTTATATCTAATGCTCGTTTGGAAATCAATTGTCCAATTTTGAAATTGCCCACTTTTTCCAATTATCCCAAGTTTCATCCCCAAACACTTTGAATTCGTATATACATCCCTTTCATTTCGTACCCTAACCTAGCCTACAGTACAACCCTATTAAAGTCCTATGTGATCTTAAGTAGATGTAATTCAAAAGTTTAAATAGTTTTGATAATCTGTGAAAACACATTTTGCCTCTTTTAGTGTGCGGTATCTTTCATTGAGATTATATGTTTTAATTTCATATATAATATTCTTCAATTCTGACATATGTGCAGCCTAGTTTCCCTTTTACATTTACTCCTTATGCTCGCATGTCCCGTGTGTTACCTCCCTGTTTCAAGTGAATTCATTTGATGAGTGTAATGCCCGTGAGGATTAACTTATATGCATGCTTGATATTTAGTATCCGAGTTATTTAAATTTTTTTCCAAATCACATTTTGCGTGTGCTCACTCGCCTCCCACATGTTAAGGTTTTAATTCATTGAGGCCCATTCTATAATGTTAATAGCAACAAACTTTTCACGTGAATTCGTTTGCTATGCTAATAACATGTTGAAATCTTGTTCGTATTGTTGAGTTTGTCGCATGTGATTGGGCATATTTTGAGGAAACTGTATGATGTTTGTGAGTATCATCCCTGAAAACCCTCACGAGATGACACTCGTCGACTAGGGTAACCTAGGGGTTTAACGGCTTATTGCATATGCTAAATGCAATCGAATCGCCCGAGAAAGTGGCCTTATGCGTTTACACCATATTTTTATACTATCTCCTGTTTTGTTTTACTTGTTGTTCATATTGCATCCTATTTCATTTCTAGGGACTAGCAATATGTAAGTTAGGGGGTGTGATAATACGCAAATATTGCGTATTTCATCCGTCGAACCTATGCATTTTAGCCCCTTCGAGTGTCGTAATCTCTATATTTAATCCCGTTAATTAGGAAACCTCAATTTATATAGTTAACATGCTATATGAGGTATAATTGGTCTTTTGTGGGTATCTAGGTACTAAGAATGGAGTTCGAACGCATTACGCTCAAGTTCCGAACGCAAATGCACGTTCAAGGGCAATTCGATCAATTAACAGTTTGGACACTGCCCCAACATCTACACGGAAGTTGTAGCCCTCCTCACAAGCTTCACGTGGACATGAACGGTGCACAATTCGGATCCCTAACGAAGAAGTTTCGGCACTTTTGGTGGAAGAGAAAGACATTGAAACCAAAATAGGGGAGAAGAGAAGTAGGAATGCAGTAGGCTCACCCCTTCTTGATCGATCGATCGATCAAGCCCCATCGATCAATCAATCCTTCACATTTTTTCATCGAGCTGAGATGGTGGGCTTGGTTTTTGATCATCGATCGATCGACCAAAAGGGGTCGATCGATCGATCCCCTGTTTTTTTGAGATATTTTGCTTTTCTTTTCTTTCTTCTTTTCTTTTGTCCCAACTTACAATATAACCCAATTTTATTGTAATATCATATATATTCAGTTTTAATTAGTTTAGCCTAGGGTTTGTGGGTTTTGAGAGCTTAACTTCATTTCTCTTTTGGTTGACAACCATATGGGTTGTGTATGTTGAACTTTCCATCTCATTTACCACTAATATACTTGTTCTTGCTTAATTCTTGCTTTGTAGAGTTATTTCCATGCTTTGTTAACTAGTTTAATTTATTTATTTATTGATTTCCTAGTTTAATTACTTGTAATTTAGTTTAGTCATTATGTGCCCCTAGATAATTAGGGTCGGGATGTCGTTCCTCCATTAACGGGCCCCGAGATCCAAAACTTAGGTTTCATGTAGAATTGCGTTTAATTGAACCTGCGCGTATTAAAGTCGGATTATTATGCATTTAACTTTCTTTGTCATGTTGCGTTAGTGTTTATAGAGATAATCCTAATTTAATTCGACTACGACCAATTTTCGATTAAATGTTTATTCACGCAACTTTAGCTTAAATTCCTTATTGGGTGAACTTTATGATTAATTGATAATGCTCGATTAAATTGCTCTCGAGCCGAAATTCTGATTAATAAGTATTTCGATCCGTATGGTTGGATGATATCCCGATCCTCGCTTTACTTTTATTTAGACTTAACTTATTCTTTTCTTTTATTTACAGCCACCCATCACCTTTTTAAACTTTTATTCCTGAATTAATAATCCAATTAAAATCTATGGAACACTCCCTGTGGATTTGATACCCGACTTACCGCTATACTTGTGTCGCAAGTGTAGTCGTAACTTAAGTTTGTTTCTATTGAGGTGGTGAACACAAAAAAATGATTAGCGTTGGACACGCGCTACTTTTCACCCTCGATCAGGCATACCCTACTACATATATATGGGAGCATGAACTTATATATATATATATATATATATATATATATATATATATGTAATCATATCCGCGCTACTTGATATTATAGAGGTTTTCGCGTCGGGACAGTCTTATCTCGATTGGACCTTTATGGGTGATATTGATTTGTACCCTAGAACATAGTATCCTTCGTATAGGCTACCCGAGAATGGTAGTCATATGGTCCTAAGAGACGTGAGGGTATGTGCTGACCTCTTTGAGACTTGGAACTATGTTTCGCCTCCATTATGTGTGTTTTGTGTTAATACAGTTATACATTGATTCCGAACTAGTATTTTCCTTTGTACAAGAGATACGGGGACTTGATAACAGATTATGCCAGCACCATAGATTTTATGTGGGGTGACGATTAGTATATATATTATATGAGTGATAAACATATATATAAATATACCCATGATTCCTCTACTGTGCTTGTAAGTAGATAGCATTAAAGAATTGATATTTAATAAATTAAGTGTTTGAGAACATAAAGATATATCGAGATATACAAAACTGGCTTGATAAATTCATAAGAAAAGTTGTCACACATAAATCATAGTTATGTGATCACGTGAATCAGGATTAGTGAGAGGAGATCAGGTTAGACTAGTTAACCGGGTTAGCTTTATATGGGACAATTCATTAGTACGTTAGGCATGCACTTTAGTTGAGAGGTGAGAATTCTCAAGTGAGTGTCGAGGCACTAATATGTATGTAATATCAAGTGGTAAGCATTTTATATAGTTGCTAAACAATTTTAAAAGCTATTTTACCGTCGGGCTCTGACCCGTTTCCTATTATCTCTTCTTTATCTTGTGTGTGTGTGTGTATATATATATATATATATATATATATATATATATATATATATATATTACAGGTGGCCAGTTACAGGGGCGTCGGGCTTAGACCTTTGGACTATTGACGTGCTGCAGCTAGTGTGGGAGTTGCAGGTCATTGCAATAGACGGCTTCATCCTTGTCTTCTCAGACTCCTATTTAGTCATTATTAGGTAGGGCATGTGTCGCCCATTTCCAGTTATATTTATCTCAGGGAGATTTGTACCCTTTATTTATTTCAGTATTCCATTTTAGTTGGGATTTCTTTTGAATAATAATTTGTCCTGCGATGTGGGATATTTTATTTGGTTGATCTATCTAGCATGTTTACTTCACTTGGATGGTTTGGTTTTAATATTATTACCCGTGTTCATGAAAATTGTTTCGTATATTAAAGTATAATCGGGGAACTTAATCTTTACTATTAATTGTTTTGACACTTAGCTTAATTATTTATTAGGTGATTAATAAAGAAAATCATTTTTGACAGTGATGTTAAGGATGAACCAATCGGATACTGTGATTTAATTTAATAATGGACTGATAACCAGACATTTAATTAGGCGGGGTGTCATAGTAGTGTGAAGTGTAAATGGAGGCTAGTTACAAGTGTGTGAAGTGACAACTTAGCGACATGTGATTTATACATGAGGTAGATATGTACATGAAGTAATATAGTAAAAAGGGAACATACAGGTAGGTGCATACGCACACATGAAGACAATAATAATACCCATGTAAAAATAAAGTCTAGTCCTCAAAGAATGAAATTCATTTCCCAAGAAGAGTCACCACGGTGGCCATCCCTCCCTAGGTTGGCGTGCGCGCACATGAAGGTCTCACTCCCTTCCTGGGGCGCTTCGATCGTTGTCAATTAGGGTGATGTATAGGGATAGAGTCGCCAGTGTATTTTGCACAAACAAGGCAAAATAAATGTTATTGCCTCGAGAGAATGACATCAAAGACATACTGATGCTTGCAAAACCAATTAGTTCAAGGATTCGAGGACTAAATTACGAAATGGAAAAGTGTTAGAAACCCATCCCGCCCTTTTGGTCTCTCATGGGCATGCGTTATTCTTGTTCTTAGTAAAATTTGTCAAGTGTGTGCGTGTATATATAAGTAGAGAGTGGAATTACTTGACTCGCATCATGGATAGAGGCGGAGTGAGGTCATCCTTAGTAGTGTTCCAAAAACAGTAATCAAAATATTATGTGTGCATTTGGCAGGTCATCGATTATTTATAGATGGACGATGGTGTAGTTTGGACAAGATGTAAGCATGAATTGCATATATATGATATGAAAATAATATATGAACAAAAATAAGAGAGGATTCGAATCTCGGATTTTACCCGATATGCATACGTAGCCTAAAAAGGCATCAAAGTCCATGTAGTTCACATATTACATAGGGTGGGGTCTACCCCATAAATCCAATCGGGGACTATTCTTATATATATATGTGTGTGTGTGTGTGTGTAAAAATGATATTTTACTTTGAAAAAGTGTAGTGAGATATTCCTTTTTAAAATTTCCAAGTAAACTCTCTTTTTGTTATTTTTTTTTATATAAAAAGTATAGTATATGTAATACTATTAATAAAAAGTTGGATATTAATATGTTATTTCTAATAAAATGAAATGCTAAAATGATAATAAAGTAACTAATGCAGAAATAAGAGAACTTAAAGAGAGAGTGAAAGAGTTGGACCTTCTTTTCAAGATGTGAGGTTGACCTTAAATGTTGAGGGGTTGCACTTTCAAGTGGATGAAGGTGGTAGGAGGACAGGGTATGGAATTTTCAAAATTATTAAAGGAAAGAATGGACATGGAATGTGGGGGAGAGATTTTAATATGGAAACCATGCTGACTTTGAGAGAATATTGTCGAGATCACTGAGAGGGATGTTTTTTATGTGCCTTTTGAAGTGATCTCATGATATACTTATATAGGGTCAAAGGGGTGCCTATCGGAATTTTCTTTGGCCTAACAATAGGTAGGAAAGCCCAGATACATTGTCTATAGGCAGAGAAATTAGTTTGCCATTCGACAGTGTTTTGCAGATTTTCGAGCAAAAATGGTAGTGAGTAGTTTGGGGGCGACTTGTACTGTCTGCACATGTCAGACCCAATTATAGATATGGTGGTACATTTTTAGTTCAGATACTCATATGGTCTTTTTGAGTGCCTCAGTGATCTAAAATGGGTCGAAATAGTCTAGGATGGGTACCCAGGGATTATAGTTGGGTTTTAGGGGCTTTTTAAATATGGTGGGGACTGTATGGGGGTTTGGTTGTCTTTTTACCCCTATGGATACACCTAAAATGGGATTAGGGTGTGATCAAGACGTATTTAATATTAAATTGGGTCGATGGCAACCTCATTCTAGTCTTTTGTAGATTAAGGGCAAGATCGAAGATAAGAGAAAAGAGAAGAAAGAGGGAAGGAAACCTTGGAGAAGAGAGAAGAACATCTCCGAAAATAAATTCATCTATAGGAGTCGAGACTTAAGATTTTAATCAAATAAGGAAAGTGTTTACTTTCTTTAGATTTGCAGTTTTCTTCAGTAAATTATGTTCATGATTGATTAGTAAATAAATCTGAGAATTAAAAGATGAAATCTTTAGGGATCATTTGGAAGGAAATTGGTTTGTGGTTAACTTATTATCATGATTGATAATTAGTAAGTGAGAAATTTTAAACATTTATAGGGTGTTAAATGGATGAATTTTAGGTTTTAAGTAATTATGAGTTGAATGAATTTGATAAATGATTAAGAATCCTAATGATTTGATATTGGATTTGGGATTCATTCAGTGTTAAAATACTTCTAAAATGATTATATATTAATGTGCAATATTAATTTATGGTATTGGGAGGCTTTGGACTTCCATTGAAAAGTTTAGGAGGTGAAAACCCAAGATTGAAGACGAAGGGCAGCCCAACAAACTGAATCAATTAAATTTGTTGATTTCTCCGAATTGTTTTGCGCATGTTTGGACCCTTTAGTGCTTGGTAAATGGGTGTATGGGTGTTTGAGGTAGATTAGGATAACCGGGGAACATTCTCAGAGGTTGGTACGTGTTTTAGTCCAACACTTAAACAAGATAGAGTGAGAGGAATCGAAATTCAAGTAAGTGAACACTTAAATATAAAATCGAGAAGTTGGTTCGGACATCAGGATTGGTAGACTAGTATGTGATGGGATTTTTGTATGTAGTCAGTACTTCATATATATACATACTGTGGGTTACTTATATATATGTATGTGATTATTTTTGTATTTTTTTGGAACATACCTACTCGGTAGGGCTATCGTTAGGAAGTTGCATGTACTGGATAGTCCACCCTGGTGTTGACCAACAAGAGTTGGATTGATTCCCCAGGTCATAATAGTGTTGCTTGGCCACTATCCATGTTTGAGGATATGTGTTGGTTTGTAGACCAGTTAGGTACAATGTGTTATGGTTGTGACCCCCGAACGTATGTGTATGACCGTCTCTATTGATTATGTTTATGTTGGGGGTTCGGTGGTGAGATTTTTTCTCGGTGGCCTAATTATGGTGTGTGGTACGCCTGGAGCCCGATAGCACATTCGTGAGGCCCGTGCTCTGGGCATGTGGTATATACTTATATAGCGAGTGATGTATATCTATGTGTATATGCAATATTGTGTGATTATCTATTTATAGCATGTGTTCAGCTATGTAATTATTTATTATAATATACTTAGTGAAGGCAGTATATACTAGCTAATGGTGATTATTAGCGGTATGGGCAATGATAGTGATTATTGTCCTAGTTAGACTGGGTAACATGATTAAAATAATAAAATTAATGCATTAGGTGCGAACTGTAGATGAGAGTGAGGTATGAACTCATGTGAGTGCGACTGGAAAATTAATTATAAAGGTAATACACCGCACGTTTATATTTAAAGCATTTAAATAATTGAAAAATATTTTCAAATGTTTTTCTTGCTTTGAACCATTGGAAAATATATTTTTTCAAAATCCCTAGTGTGCAACAGCAAGGATCGTAGGTTTAGTCTCTTCATGCCATTACGAGCATTAGTTGTAGATGCTGCGAGATTCGATTGTAGCTGCCTCAGTTCGCTCTATCTAAATAGAATTCAGTCCTAGTTTCAGTATTTTCTTTTAGGAACGTTGTTCGTAGTTGGATAGGACATTTCATTTGAGGAAAAAATAACTCCTCAGTTTTGTTAATATGGATTGTTATTTGTGGTGACATATGATTTATTCGGTTTACATTATTTGTATTTATGCTCATCGGTTATCATGTCATTTCTTTTGGTGTATGTTTATATCATTTGTTGCGACAATGATGCTAAGAATGAAATCATAATTCATTCTGTTTAATTTTAATAAAGGCCTGATCAACCGGTATTAGAATAGGCAGGGTGTCCCAATTGGTATCAGAGCATTAAGTTCTAGTGCCCTCTAGGATCTATGTGAACATGCTACTTTATCAGCATTATGTTTCATTGATATGGAGACTCATATTTTGGACAATTATTTCATTTTACGAATTTATGTTCTTCTACTACTATAGTATTTAAGTGGAATCTAATAAATATTTATTTCGTTTCAGATGCCAAACACCAAGATAGGGAGACCAGCTCATGCAGCGAGGAAGGCCTCAAAGAGGGAGGCTCAGTTGGGGCCGTAGGTAGCCTAGGGGACTTGACACCAGTCGAGTTCACATCCACTGTAGCACGAGTAAGTAATGCTACCATGATAGCCATGGTGCATCACTTGCCTTAGGTAGAACCACAACCACCATTGTTAGTAACTATACAGACTCACATGATGTCTTCTATGTGGTAGTGAGTTAGGGAGGCTTTCTAGAAGGGACATCCATCGGAGTTTTAGGGTAGAGTTGACATTGTAGAACTAAGACAATGGAAAAAGAATATTCATAGGCATCTTCATATAGTTGAGTACAGCGACACTAAAAAGTTTGTCCTGACTACTTTTAAGCTAGTTGGGGCCGCTCTGGAGTGGTAGGAGTCAGTCAAAATGCTAGAGGATAGAGATTTAGTGGGGATTCAGGATTTCTGGGTGCGATTTGATCATAAGTTATTTCCATCAGTGGTATAGATAGAGATGAGTAGTATAATTCTGGATCTCACATAGGAGGGCCAGATAGTGGCAGAGTACGAGGAGGAGTTCACTATTCTTGTAAATATTATGCCAGGTGAGGTGAACGCTGATGATAAGTGGATATTAAAGTTTGGGGATCATATCATATATGGGATCCTTCAGAACCTATTGAGTAACTTGGAGTTGAGGACTTATAATGATTTCATTAATGTCGCATTGTTACACTACAGGATCATCACATCCATCTGAGGTGAGCAAAGAGGATAGGGGAGTCGACCCAATAGGGTAAGACTAGGGACAACGGTGCTAGTAGAGCACAGCAGAAGTAGAGGAGACAATACGAGCGGGTCCAGCAGGGGGACTCGACTAAGAGGTCCAAAGACATAAATAATGGTTACAGGCATGGCCACTAAGTCTAATAATATACTCCTCAATGACAGCAGGGCCAGGGGAGGCCACTAGGTCCGAGGATATTGAGGCCAACAAGGCCAGGAGTAGGTCATCCTCATCAATTTCATTAGGGCCAAAGGTTGGAAAACTCTACGAGGAGATGTTTCTTATGTGGGGAGGAGGGCCACATACAACATGCATGCCTTAATAGGATTAGGAGTCATCAGTAGGATACACAGTAAGGGCAGTAACTACCACAACTTCCACCCACCAACGGTTCCAGCATTGTCGTCTCCACAAGGGTAATTATAGTTTGGGCGTGTCTATAATGTCCGTGGGCTGGGTTTACAGTAGCGCACCCAACACTTGAGGGTATGTTTCCTACCCATGGTCATATAGGGCATGTATTGTTTGACACGGGAGCGTCACACTCTTTTGTTAGCACTATATTCGTGTGGGAGATGGGTTTAATAGAGACATCATGTGATATTATTATGATCGTATATTCACTGTTGGGCAACATGACTCTCATCTATTCCATCTAAAGGGAAGTGGGTGTGGATGTTGGGAGGCTATGCTTAGTAACAAATTTTCTCATTTTTGATATGTATGAGTATGATGTTATTTTGGATATGTACTGATTAGCGACGTATAGAGAAATATTGGACAGTTATAGTAGGACTATCGTGTTTGCTATTCTTGGGCAGGATATGTTTTTTGTTGTGAGTCCTCATTCTTAGGGAGGGTAAAGCATGCATATATATTACATTGAGAAGAAGACTTCGAAGGATATTGTCATCTCCCTATATTAGATCCCTATGGTTAGGGACTTTGCTGATGTATTTTAGGAGATATCGGTGAAGCACCTTATACCTTTGACTTACTTAAGTCTATACTGTATAAGTGTTCAACTAGTTTGGAAATAGTGACAAAATTGGTTGTCTAACCTAGAATCGAAAAAGCCTCAGAACTTATCTCTCTAATCCTCTTCAATGATCCATGAAGGTATAAATTGAATCACACTACACACAATTATAAGAGCATACATGTGTACATATTGCTCAAAATTGACTGTGTGATTAATTCCCCTTAAAATGTGGTTTTAATTATTTTTTGGGAATTTTTAAACATTTTTTAAATAATGTTTTCATTAATAAAAATGTGTTTATAAAATTTGTGGGGTTAATACTCTATTTTGAAAACTTCAGTTTTCACTGAAATGTTTGATTGGGTAGGATATAAAAGCACTAGAGAATTCAGGGGGCTGCTTGTAAATATTTTAGACGCGCGTTTGATCACCTATCACATGCCAACACTTGTCACTTGCTAGTTGCATCAATTTGTGTTTGTTTTGTGAGAGGATTGCCTGGTGCATTGCTGAACGTTGGATCATTCCTAATTGATGGTCTGCATGTGTTTTTAGTCAATCCTGGTGCTATATCTATGAACCAATCACAATCATCTTAACCATCGCTATTTCATAACCCTTGGATCAAGTCAAAGTTAGAAAGATATGATCTCAGCCATTAATTCCCTTCGTCATTCCAGAACCTTCCCTCACCCCTATATAAACCCTCCACTTCTCAGCATTTCAAGACTTTTGGGCATTCGTCATTTTTGAGAGAAAAAAATAGAGAGAAGAGAGAAATGAGAGAGAAGAGAGAAAAGAAAAGAGAGAAGAGAAAGAAAGGGAAAAGTGTTAGCCAAAAACCAAACCCTAACCCTAAACACTTCATTTTTCTGAATCAAACCTTCGTATACACTTAACCCCAAACACAACCTTGAGTGTTTGAGAGAGAGAGTGGTTTGTTCATTTGAAGTTGTAACCTCTTTGTCTAAGATCTTGTTCACAACTTAAACATTCGTGTGAAGATCTGTGTTTCTTTTTCATAGAAACTTTAGATCTACATTCTGCATCTTACATTTTCACTAGATCTGCATATTTCTTACTTGGTTTAAGAAAATCTTTATTGATTTGGTTTTGAAAATGTTTTATGGTTTCTGTTCTTACGAAACTTAACCTTGACCTAGTTGGATTCACACTTGGAGATTTTCAATCTCAAAAATATTTTTAAAACCGAGATTGATTAAGATCTTGACCGATTTTTAAGCGAGATATCCGTGGAATCTGGGTTATATTAAAGGTCAAACAGGTTTTTAGTTCTGTAAGAAAGAAAGAAAACAAAATCACTGCATATAGACTTTATATGTAATTTTTCTAGGACTGTCTGTAAATCTAAGTGTGTGTGAGTTCATGCATGTGAATAGGAATCACTTCACAAACACTTAACACACCACTACACTGGAAGTGTTGTGTATAAGATCAAAGATCATTGAGTCGACATAAGGAAGCTAAAGCAAAGGAAGTTATCAAACTGGAAGAACATCATCAACAATCAGATCTATGAGAAGTTAGAAGGACACCAAGTGGGGTATATTCCTAAACTTAGAATAGGTTGATTTGTGTGCATGTATGTTGGATTGTTTGTAACTATTATTTGTTATTAGTGGATTTTTGTTTTTGTGACTTAGAAGTCACCGTGGATGTTTCCTCTGTTGGGAGAGGTTTTACCACGTTAAAAAACTGTGTGTTGATTATCTTCATCTCCTCATCTCAGTCTATAGTGTGTTGATTTTTAAAACTGTCTTGTTTTAAAAACTGATTACAAAGTCTTGATTACTCTCGTACATAAGTTTTTTTTTGTAAACACAACTTGTTGTTTATAATTTTTATTTTCAAAAGAAAAGGGTTTCTCCAACAAACATCTCGGAGTTGCTTATACAGTTTAATCTTGTATTAAACGGCATTAGCAACGTTTTTCAATTGGTATCAGAGCCCTGTGAAATTTTATTTCAAAAAGATCTTGTGTTTCGGAAATCGTTTTCTGAAAAACCTAACTACGGACGAGAAGAATGAAAGGTTTGGTAATCTGTCCAGACCTTCACTCTTTGATGGAAACAACTTTGCTTACTGGAAAGTAAGAATGGTTGCCTTCATCCAAGGGACTTTAGGAGATGATGTATGGGACATTATTGAAAATGGATACACTTATCCTACTAAACCAGCCACTGAAGGAAGTGATGAGAGGGTAAAGAAAATCTTAAGTGAGTTTACACAAGAAGAGAAAACTATTTCTCGAAATAACAACAAAGGCAAGAATGCCATTTTTATGTCTATTAATGAGTATGAGTTCAAGAGAATCTCATCTTGTGCCACTTCTAAGGAAGCATGGGACACATTAATCACTGCCCATGAAGGAGACTCAAGAGTTAAAGCTGCTAAAACTCAAATGCTTACCCAGCAGTACAACTCTTTGATTATGTCTGACTCTGAGTCTTTTGATGATTTCTACATGAACTTAACTAAT
Source organism: Sambucus nigra (assembly GCA_949130495.1). Classification (NCBI taxonomy): domain Eukaryota; kingdom Viridiplantae; phylum Streptophyta; class Magnoliopsida; order Dipsacales; family Adoxaceae; genus Sambucus; species Sambucus nigra. The sequence continues at coordinate 573,711,284 of OX422210.1, read as the reverse complement.
ATAGTCACCAAGTTGCATGCTAATGGTATAACTTATGATAGGAAGGAAATTGTGTCTAAAATCCTAAGATCATTACCACAAAAGTTTGACAGTAAGAGGTATGCTATTGAGGAAATGAGTGATCAAAACCTTACCCCTGAGTTACTCAATAGCAAACTTAGAACCGTGGAAATGGAATTAGACTTTAAGAAACAATTAAATCATTCACAAAGAAAACAGCCCAACTCTAACTTGAGTTTTGCCTCTAAGATATCTAAACTTGAGACTAATTTGACCAACTCTGACTCTGATGAGGAGTGTGATATAGACAAACTAGATAATCAGATTGCCTTAATGTCTAAAAAATTTAAGAAAATTGTTAAATTTAGAAACAAACAGGCAAGTAAACAAGACAAGCCTAATTATCCTACTCTGTCTAATCCCAAACCTCATGAGAGAGGTCTTGAAAAACTACTAAGGACAACAACTCTAGACCCACTAGAGACCTTAAAAAGATTGAATGTTTTAGATGTGGGAAACTAGGTCACATTTCTCACGATTGCAGAGTTAATCTGAATAAAGCCAACACACACAATAGAGCCGATGTCTGTAAAACTTGGAATGATTCAAGTGACTCTGATGAAGAGGAACTTGAGTCATCAAATGTACTTGACCCTTGCATGTCTTTTTATGCTAAGATCATTTACAATGATGATATGCCTGTGTGTGATAATGATGCTCCTACTCTTGCTTGTGTGAATATTGTTTTGACTGGCCTAGATGCTTTATTATCTGAAAATGTTGCTAGTTCTACTACCGTGTGTGTGAGTCAAAGTGATCTCGATAATGACGATACAAATGGGTGCGTGAGTACTAAAACTGAATCGTTAGGGGTCACTACACACACTTCACTTAGCGACTCAGACACAGATGACCTCCCAGATATCCATACTTTGTATGCTAAAACTCTTAAAAAAGGCACTAGACTGGAGAAGACTGTTAGAGACCTGACTAAGAAATTAGATGATCTAAGTCTTATTATGAAGCTGAATGCCGAAGAGTACACTAACCAGTGTCTGTCTCATCAATCTGAAATTGAAACTTTTGATCAAAAATTAAAAGAGTTGACTAAAACTAATGAAACCCTGGAAATGAAATACAAGGGAACATTATTAGAACTGGAGGAAGCAAAAACAAAGACAGCTACTGTTTTCAAAAAAAATTCTAAGTTTGAAAGCAATTCAAATTGTTTTACTGACTTTGTTGTTGACACCAAGACCAATTCTGATGATAGAACCGGTATTGGATTTTGCCCTAAGAACAAACCACAAACTACAAATCTTGAACCTATTAAGTTTGTGTCTGGGGGCAAAAGACCAATTGAAACATGTCCAGACTTTCATTTTATTAAAGAGGAATTTGATCAAAAGCAACAACAGAAAGACATTGGAGAGTTTAGTAATTCTAAGGCTGACACTACACTTAAGACTAAATACGTCTGTCCTTTGATCAGAAAGGCTGATTCTACCTTTAAAACCATCCCTCCTAGGAATAGCACTACTGAACAGAATGCTGTTAAACCCATTTTTAGAAGTTTTCCTAAGGAAATTCATCCCTCAAGCAATCAATATTGCTCGTACTGTGACATTTATGGTCATTCCTTTGAAGGTTGTTATGCTAGGCGTCTAAACACCCCTGTGTACAACACTTCTGTCTACAAGAACTTTAACTATTCTAGGCAAAATCGTAACCATTATGTCCTTCCAAGACAACCTGACAAGAACTCTAACTATAGGAATAGAAAGACCAAAACTAAGAGGTCATTTAAGAGAAAGGCTCCCAGAAACTTTCCTAAACCAAAAGCTCAAATTTTCCACAATAATCAGTCTGCTGCTCCCAATGTTTTTCGACAAAAAGCTGTTTCTCGAAAATTTTATCAAATGAGGGCAAACTTGCGTAAAATTAAAACTAGAGCTATTTGGGTTAGAAAAGATGATCTTTTACCCCAAATGAAGTGTAACATTATTATCACTGCCTTAAAAGCTGAACACACTTCATCTGGTTGGTATTTAGATTCAGGATGTTCCAAACATATGACAGGAGATGAAACCAAACTTTTAAACAAAACCAGATTTGCTGGTGGGAAAGTAGTTTTTGGTGACGGATTTTCATCTCAGATCATAGGTAAAGTAACCCTAAAAGAAGAAGGAATGCCTGTTCTCGAAAATGTTCTATTTGTTAAAGGCCTTAAAGCCAATCTCCTAAGTGTATCACAATTTTGTGACTCTGACCATACAGTCACCTTTTCAAAGAACAATTGTAAAATTCTAAATGATAAAGGTGAATGCATTATTACAGGATTTAGAACACCTGACAATTGTTATACTGTCAAGACTAGTTCTAAAACCTGTAACATTGTCAGAATGGATGACAATGAAATCTGGCATAATCGTATGGGTCACTTGAGTTATGATATCCTTGGTAGATTGTCTAGTCAAGAGATTGTTAGAGGAATTCCTAAAATTAAACCTATTTCAAGTGTTGTCTGTGGTCATTGTCAGGAAGGAAAAATAGTTAAGACTTCGCATAAAAAGGTTAAAGACATTCTCACCTCTAGACCTCTAGATCTCATCCATATGGACCTTATTGGTCCCTCTAGAACTGTTAGCCTTTGTGGACACAGTTATATCCTTGTCATGGTTGATGATTTCACACGATTCACTTGGGTTGCCTTCTTGAAACAAAAATCTGACACGTTTCAGAATTTTTTGAAAATTTTATTAAGAATTGAAAATGGGAAGGACACTCAAGTCAATCGTATTCGTAGTGATAGAGGGGGAGAGTTCATAGACACAGGAATAGTTGAATATTGTGACTACAACGGTTACAAATATGAATTTAGTGCCCCTAAAACTCCTCAGCAGAATGGTATTGCTGAAAGGAAAAACTGAACTCTTCAAGAGATGGCACGTGTCATGTTGCATGCCAAATCTCTACCTAAATATTTCTGGGTAGAATCTATTAGAACTTCATGTCATATCATTAATAAGGTTTACCTTAGGAAAAACTCTAAACAAACCCCTTATGAGTTGTGGTACGGTAAGAAGCCTAACCTGAAATATCTAAGAACTTTCGGAAGTCAGTGTTATGTCTATAAAGACAGAGAACATCTGTCTAAATTCGAGACACGTGGTGATAAAGCCATCTTCTTAGGATACTCCCCAAACAGTCGTGCTTATCGTATATACAATCTGCGTACTAAGGCCCTTATGGAATCGATAAATGTAATTGTAAGCGACACTATTGTCGAAAATAAGATATCTGAATCACCTATTGTGGTTGAATCTGAAAATGATTTCAAAATTGATTCACCAGAAATAGATGACTCATTACCTAGTGAGAGTCCAGAAGTACCTGGCTGGGTCTCTAAAGATCATCCCATTGACAACGTGGTCGGTAATCCTAATGAGCCAGTTCGTACCAGATCCCAGTTAAGAAATTATGTTAATTATGCATGTTTCGTCTCCCTTGTGGAACCGAAAAATGTTAATGAAGCATTGAATGACACACACTGGATTTCTTCTATGCAGGAAGAACTTTTTCAATTTGTCATTCACGATGTCTGGTATCTTGTACCGCGGCCTCAAAACAAAAATGTTATTGGGACACGTTGGATTTTTAAGAACAAATCTGATGAAAATGGGGTCATCCTTAGAAACAAAGCTAGACTAGTTGCTCAAGGATACTCAAAAATAGAAGGAATAGATTTTAGGGAGACTTTTTCCCCTGTCACTCGTCTTGAATATGTTCGACTTCTTTTCGCCATAGCGTGTCACTTAAAAATTACACTTTATCAAATGGATGTCAAATCTGCCTTCCTCAATGGAATTCTGTCCGAAAAAACATCTGTAGAACAACCCAAAGGGTTCATTGATCCTAAATACCCTGACCATGTCTTTCGTCTAAAAAAGGCTTTGTATGGCTTAAAACAAGCTCCTAGAGCTTGGTATGAACGCCTTTCCAACTTTTTATTAGATAAGGGTTTTAAGAGAGGAGGAAATGACCAGACTCTCTTTGTCAAACATTTTGACAAAAACATTATTATAGCCCAAGTCTATGTAGACGACATCATTTTTGGGTCTACTTCAACATCTGAAGTTAAATCTTTTTCTGCTATTATGCATAAGGAATTTCACATGTCCCTTATGGGGGAGCTACAACTTTTCTTAGGATTTCAAGTGAAACAGAATTCTAATGGACTATTTGTCTCTTAAACTAAGTATGCCTTAGATCTTGTTAAGAAATTTGGTTTAGATAATGCTAAAGTTGCCAAAATGCCTATGAGTACTACTGTTAAATTATGTAAAGATGAAACTGGAAAGTCAGTTGATTCCACACTGTATCGTAGTATGATTGGTAGCCTACTCTATCTAACTGCCTCACGACCAGACATAATGTATGTTGTATGTCTGTGTGCTCGTTACCAGAATAACCCTAAAGAGAGCTATTTATTGAGTGTAAAACGTATAATAAAGTACATAAAAGGCACTCTTAATCTTGGACTTAGGTACACTAAGGATACATGTAGCACCATCATAGGGTATACTGATGCTGATTGGGCCAGTTGTACTGATGATAGTAAAAGTACATTAGGTGCCTGTTATTATGTCGGAAATAATTTAGTTGGTTGGAGTAGCAAAAAACAGAATTGCACATCTTTATCTACGGCTGAGTCCGAATATATAGTAGCAGGAAGTTGCTGTGCTCAATTGTTATGGATAAAACAGATGTTAAGTGATTATGGGATTAAAGAAGATCAATTACAATTGTATTGTGACAATCAAAGCGCCATTAATATATCTAAAAACCCGGTTCAACACTCGCGAACTAAGCATATTAAAATAAGGCATCATTTTATACGCGAACTTGTTGAAACTAAGGAATTAGAAATTCATTACCTGCCTACTGATCTGCAACTTGTAGACATGTTCACTAAACCTTTAGACTATAATAGATTTCTGTATTTGCGAAATTCTATAGGTATGGTATGCGCTGATTAAACTCTTAAGACCTTAAGTTTTACCCTTTGTCCATTTGAGACAAAATGGGGGAGAAATTTGAGTCTTACGGGTTCAATGTTTTGTTCACATTTCATCTAAACTGCTTGATCTTAGTGTGCATATTTGCAGGAATCTCTTCTACTGATTGTCTACCATTTCTAGTGTAAAAATTTGTAAATAGTTGAGTTATGTAATTTTTAACTTTCTAGGAAATGGGTAGATAATATCTTTTGTATAGGACTAGGTTTTATTTTTTTGGTTCCCTACGAGTTTTAAGCTAACTCAAAGGAGATTTTGTCTCATATTTCCAAAGGGGGAGATTGAAGCACCTTATACCTTTGACTTACTTAAGTCTATACTGTATAAGTGTTCAACTAGTTTGGAAATAGTGACAAAATTGGTTGTCTAACCTAGAATCCAAAAAGCCTCAGAACTTATCTCTCCAATCCTCTTCAATGATCCATGAAGGTATAAATTGAATCACACTACACACAATTAGAAGTGCATACATGTGTACATATTGCTCAAAATTGATTGTGTGATTAATTCCCCTTAAAATGTGGTTTTAATTATTTTTTGGGAATTTTTAAACATTTTTTAAATAATGTTTTCATTAATAACAATGTGTTTATAAAATTTATGGGGTTAATATTCTATTTTGAAAACTTCAGTTTTCACTGAAATGTTTGATTGGGTAGGATATAAAAGCGCTAGAGAATTCAGGGGGCTGTTTGTAAATATTTTAGACGCGCGTTTGATCACCTATCACATGCCAACACTTGTCACTTGCTAGTTGAATCAATTTGTGTTTGTTTTGTGAGAGGATTGCCTGGTGCATTGCTGAACGTTGGATCATTCGTAATCGATGGTCTGCATGTGTTTTTAGTCAATCCTGGTGCTATATCTATGAACCAATCACAATCATCTTAACCACCGCTATTTCATAACCCTTGGATCAAGTCAAAGTTAGAAAGACTTGATCTCAGCCATTGATTCCCTTCGTCGTTCCAGAACCTTCCCTCACCCCTATATAAACCCTCCACTTCTCAGCATTTCAAGACTTTTGGGCATTCGTCATTTCTGAGAGAAAAAAATAGAGAGAAGAGAGAAGTGAGAGAGAAGAGAGAAAAGAAAAGAGAGAAGAGAGAGAAAGGGAAAACTGTTAGCCAAAAACCAAACCCTAATCCTAAACACTTCATTTTTCTGAATCAAACCTTCGTATACACTTAACCCCAAACACAACCTTGAGTGTTTGAGAGAGAGAGTGGTTTGTTCATTTGAAGTTGTAACCTCGTTGTCTATGATCTTGTTCACAACTTAAACATTCGTGTGGAGATCTGTGTTTCTTTTTCATAGAAACTTTAGATCTACATTCTACATGTTACATTTTCACTAGATCTGCATATTTCTTATTTGGTTTAAGAAAATCTTTACTGATTTGGTTTTGAAAATGTTTTATGGTTTCTGTTCTTACGAAACTTAACCTTGACCTAGTTGGATTCACACTTGGAGATTTTCAATCTCAAAAATATTTTTAAAACCGAGATTGATTAAGATCTTGACCGATTTTTAAGCGAGACATCCGTGGAATCTGGGTTATATTAAAGGTCAAACAGGTTTTTAGTTCTGTAAGAAACAAAGAAAACAAAATCACTGCATATAGACTTTATATGTAATTTTTCTAGGACTGTCTGTAAATCTAAGTGTGTGTGAGTTCATGCATGTGAATAGGAATCACTTCACAAACACTTAACACACTACTACACTGGAAGTGTTGTGTATAAGATCAAAGATCATTGAGTAGACATAAGGAAGCTAAAGCAAAGGAAGTTATCAAACTGGAAGAACATCATCAACAATCAGATTTATGAGAAGTTAAAAGGACACCAAGTGGGGTATATTCCTAAACTTAGAATAGGTTGATTTGTGTGCATGTATGTTGGATTGTTTGTAACTATTATTTGTTATTAGTGGATTTTTGTTTTTGTGACTTAGAAGTCACCGTGGATGTTTCCTCTATTGGGAGAGGTTTTACCATGTTAAAAAACTGTGCGTTGATTATCTTCATCTCCTCATCTCTGTCTATAGTGTGCTGATTTTTAAAACTGTCTTATTTTAAAAACTGATTACAAAGTCTTGATTACTCTCGTACATAAGTTTTTTTTTGTAAACACAACTTGTTGTTTGTAATTTTTATTTTCAAAAGAAAAGGGTTTCTCCAACACACATCTCGGAGTTGCTTATACAGTTTAATCTTGTATTAAACGGCATTAGCAATGTTTTTCAATCGGGATTACTATCGAGCAAGGAGATTCATTTTGTGATCGACTTACCGCTGAGGACTAGAACGATAGGGTGTGTGTTGTATCATATGGATTTTTATGGGACACAAAAATGTACGTGTAGTGCGTGTTCCCACGTCTCAAGTGAAAGACGATCACTCAAGTAACAACTCGATAAGTTGGGGTCGAATCCATGAGAAATAGGACAAAAAATCATGACGACGACAAAAATGTAGGTTTCCAGAATCTAGGCTTCGACTCACGAAATAAAAGAAAGATTATTTGTTTTGGAGAAAATTTTACTTAGGAAAGAAAATTTAACAATGAATGTAATTTTAATATAAAAGAAAGAAAAAACTTAAAATTTGGATTTTTGGAAAACTATTGAGAAAAATGGAGTCAAAATACAATCCCCTGAACCGTAGATATTGTCACTAGATACAAAATTTTCAACAATTATAAATTTAGTTAGAAGAAACATTAGTTTCATTAAAGCACTACACATATGAGGATTTTACTCCGGATATTTTTAGTCAGTAAATAGATTAAAGTAAACGACAAAATTGTCAATACGTATATTATATTAGCAAAAAGTTTGGTTGCCTACGACAAAAGAAATTAAGAGACCTATAACATTAGTTTTGATAACTTATCAAACCCCAATTAGACTTATGATCATATTCAATTTTTTATCTAACTCACACACCTCGGTTGGGTTCAGGTAACCCAACCTTATGAAAACATATCCGAACATGATCTTGTTAATCATTGCGCATGAACTATCAAGATTGCATGAGGAAGTGGTGATTGAATAACAAGAGTAAAGCATTAAAAACGGTTACCAATATGTAGAGAATTAAGAACATGCAAGGAATACGATTCAACAATTTCTATAATGGAATCAACTTTTTTGTTGAATTTTGCATGAAAAGAAATCGTGAACTTTGATCCACTTATTTCCAGTGTTCTCCTATACGTTTTATAAATGTATATCCGATAATAATACTCGTAATAGTTATTTACCAGTCATGGAATTCGTTTTTCAAAGTCCTAAACTAACGCAACTCTATTAGCTAAAGATAAGGAGAAAATTAGAATTCCCGCATTAATTAAGCATGTACCCCAAACCCATTCCCCCTAGGGGACCTGAACCGGTTTGTATGCCGAACTTGTTCTCACAAAATTCTAAATCGGTTCATGTACTTCCTCTACCTAAGTGCTCATTTTTTGTCCTTTTCTCCTATTTGTATTTTTCACCCTTGGATTCTTGGCCCAACTTTGAATGCACATACATCTTCATCGTAGCTCGTATTGAGGTATCGTTTCTTCCAGAGTGCTCGTGACTTTGAATTTTTCAAATTTTTAGTTAGGTCCTCTTTTGAATTCTGGATGGGAAATAATGAACTTTCCCTTGACTTTTTTTTCTAGTGATTCTTTAAACGTTTTAATTTCTTTCTCCCATCCACTACAATAAATTACTTGTGAAACATGAGAAAAATACACAAACACATGAAATAGTCACCAAGGAGAGTTAGTAGAATAATAATGAGATAAATTCGGGGTAAATGCAATGCATGGGGTCATAAAAATACGAATATTAATGGGACAAGTATGTAATATTTATGTCTCATAAAATCCCCCGAACATAGAATGTTGCTCATCCTGACCAATGTAAATGAAAAAGATCTTGAGTTGAAATGGACTTCTAAATAACAAACAGATAGAATGCATCTTATGCGAGCAAAAGATTTTATTTATCAAATGAAACAAGGCGTTAAAATCCTATGTTACCCTTTTAAGATGAGTGGTATCTCGTGAGGGTTTACAATGAATATACCCACACAATTCGTCTTTCAAACAACTCAAAGAAAATATCAAAATAATTAACGATCGTACAATTTAAATTCCATAAAACTAGTCACTTTAAATTTTTATTCATTAATCCAAATTCATAAGTATGTGTGCGCGAAGCCAAAAATCAAACTGCTAACTTCCACCGATTGATCATTACGTTACTTTTCGAAAATTCGCTTAGATTCAATTTCTCACAGAACGATCTCACAAACAAATCACTCGGAATGTGGCTACTTTCTCACGGTGTCCGTGATATAAAGAGTAAATGTAATGGAACATGAATTCACTCATAGTAATTGAAGGACGTAATTATTTGGTTGAAAAGATCTCATGAACGAATTATGGTCATTGGAGAATAAAAAAACACTACTCTTTATTCTCACCATTTTGTCTCTTTATTATCTTTTTGTGTTTTAGCTCTCCATGCGGTAATTAATTTCGTTATTCAGACTCATTTAGGACTTTTTCAGGTTAAGCTGTTCAGGGTAAAAATGGAAATGTTGGCAAAATTCGAAGTTGGAAAATTTTCTTACAATGTCCGTGAGCACTTTTTTGGGCTTTTGAGCATTTTTCTCTTTTTTTCTCATTTCTCAATTTTCCCCTTTTTTACATTTCATTTCTTTTCTATTTTTGTTTGAGAATTTTTCTAATTTTCTTGCCCTTTTTATGTACCGTTTGGACTTAAGTGATGAATTTGTTTTTCACAAGTCCGAGCCAATTGGGTTATTCAGGTTAACAAACGAAAAGGACATAAATTATTAAGCTCAAATTAGCTAGCAAAAGGATAAATTTTTACCATAACTTTTAACGGCTAATATTTTTGGGTAAATAAATGATGGCCTAACTTCATTTTTTCGAATTAGTAACTACATTACCATACGCGTCTCGAGATTAATTGTAAGTTTGATATAATTTTAGCACATTTTAAAAACAATATTCCACTCGTTTTCCGTAACCAATCAAAACAATGATTTTGAGATTATCAATGTCTTTTTATTCACTGAAATAAACTTTGAGTTAACTTTAAACTTAGAGTGATTTAATTACTCAAAAAAAGAGATAGGCTCAAAAATCTCACCGGGTCAATAATCTCCACACTTAATCGTTAAGCCGTCAATTTTTGCTTAATTTTTATTTTTGGTCAATTTCAGCACAGTCCATTAAGTTTTTCTAAATTGATACTTCAAACAGAAATTTAGTAATATTTTTGAAGATTTTAGAACAGTATTTTTATGTATGTTGAAGAAAAATATTTTCGACTTTTTCAAAAAAAATCAATTTTTTGGAAAATTTTCTATTTTTTTAGAATTTTTGACATTTTTCAATTCTTTTGGGCATTTTAAAACTTCTGAAGTTTCAAAGACGCATGTGTACCCCCCTTAACTAAGACTTTTGCATTGTTCTCAATCAAAAGGGCAAAAATCTAAATAAGAAAAGAATAGTGCGAAATAGAAATAAGCAAAATTTAAAATGCAACAAGACACGATATGAACACAAAAACTTGCATTAAGGAAAGATAGATCAATTACATAGTCCTTAAAATATATAAGGAAAGAAAATAAGGAATTACATAAAAGATATAAAACATTCCCAATAAGCTAATGGTCGGGGTCGGGGTCGCAGTCGGGGTCATTTGGGTTTTCGTCATATGGGTCATAGAAATATTTTGGGAATTGTACATCCGAACCCATATTTAAGCGATACATGTCCGCTTGAAGCCACAACATTATTCTCATGTCACAACAATAGTCGTGGTGATCCATCCCTTGATCCTCTCGGTATTCGACAATGAACCCGCCGAGACGCGTCTCAATATGGTCCATATGGCTATGAATGACTATCGTATTTTAAACATGCTCATCAAAGCCAGCCTCGAAATATGGGTCAGTCTCCTCATCTTCCTCGTGGGCTTCTCCACCAATTTCCTCTTCTTCTTCATCACTTTCATCACCTTCGTCACCCTCTTCCATTTCAACATTTTTAAACATAGGCTAGGGTGGGCCTTTTATGTTCCGCAATTGAATTGAACTATGCTCAATGGAGGTAGCGGGGCACATACGGCGGGGCCCGAACCATCCTAAGATCAATATATCGTGACAAAGTGATAAAATGAAACGCCCATAGGGGATAAACATCTTCCCAGGTTTATCATCTATTCGAGATAGATGTGGGCAAGGCTATTTTTGAGTGTCCTCGTCAAGAAAATGGATGAGGAAAGTGACATGATGGAGATGGACTACGAAGTTTTTTTTCATCAGGAGGAGTGCACAGCAAATGATGATATTAGAATAGGGGCCCTGCGGGGGAAGTTTCCCAGTGGGAAATGTGTCGCAAGTGCACTAGGCGCCCCCTCCCAATGTTTCGCACGTAGTTTCTTATAGAGCACATAAGTGGCATTGGGAAATGTGTGATGGTCATACACATGGATGGCCATGGCCTGCATCTTTCGGATGATTATGTTTAGGGAGAGACGAATTTTCATTCCATTAACAAAGGGCTCGTATTGGCCCCGATAAGTGCATATAAGGATGCCTAGTATATCCGAACAATATTTTCATGGGCCGCGCTCGCGGTGTTAAATTATTGGTTCTAACTAAGATGATAAATTTTTTTCGTAACATCGACGGGAATTTCTTTCCACACCACTTGTCGCTTAATGAATATCGTGTTGGTTGGGCCAAGGTGGATATTGACCCAATCATGCTCTTGAGTGGAGCAGAAACCCTTCCATGCGTTATCGTCTTCGATATCCGTAGAATTTTATTTGATCATTTGACACATAGTGAATATGGTACGCTTGCAAGACATGGTGGGGTACGGAAATTTGGGTGGACTGGAAGAGTGTGTAATGAGTAAGAAGATAAGGTTTGGTGTAGTGAAAAATGAGGGGGGAAAGGGGTGTATTTATAAGTTGGTAGGGGGTATGAAAGGGTGGGAAAATGAAAGGGTGTTGGTGGGAAATGGATTTAGGAAGGAAAAATGAAATGTTTTGGTGTGGGAGGGAGTGAAGAGGTTGAAAATTTGTGTATGGAGGGAAGGGGGTGTTTTGGGTGGAGGCAATGTCAAAGGGTTGGAGGGAATATGAAAAGGAGAGGATGAATGTCGGGTTGGCAACATAGGTAGAATCGGTTTGGGGGAGGGGGTGTGGGAGGAACCGATTCATGTCCAGGGCCCAAACTTCTTTTTGTCATCTTTTTTCATTATTTTTCGGTCCCGGAGGAGGGGAAAGGGTACAAACTCTCCACATTAATAATAAATTTACTAGGGGTGATTGAATACACTCAAAACTCTCCGCGCTACCGACTTTCTCTCTTAGGTTGAATTAGGGTAAAAATTATGCTCGTACCTCTCACCAATTTGGACCATGCACATCTAAACACTATAAACACACATATGACTAAAAAACGCTACAATTAGTTCAACTCACACGCATCGGGGGTGCGAAGACCTCTCACTCAACCCTACTCGTCCCCGTATACGGGGTCTGACAATCAAATCGTGTTAGCTTCCTCAACACACTCCTCTAGATATGGCTTTAGGTGCTGTCTATTTACCTTAAACTTATTCCCATCCTTAGGAATCTCAACTTCTATTGCACCATGGAGAAATACCTCTCTTATAATGAACGGTATGGTCCACTATAAACGTAACTTATCGAGAAGCAAATGGAGGTATAATCTGTAAAAAATCACTTTTTGGATCAAATGAAACTCTTTTTGATAGATATCTATCTCGTGCGTGAGTTTTATTCACTCTTTAGAAATGTCGGTGCTTTTATACGCATCGTTGCGTATTTCTTCCAACCCATGCAATTGTAATTTTTTCATTTCACCATCTTTGTCAAGATTGTAATTCAACCTCTTAATGGACCAATACACTTTGTGCTCGAGCTCAATGGGAGATGGAAAGTCTTGCCATAGATAAAGAAGAATTGTGACATTTCAAGAGGGGTCTTATACGCAGTTCTATAAGACCATAGCCCATCGATCAATTAAATAGATAAACCCTCAAAGTTATGATCAACGATTTTTTTTGAGAATGTGTTTAATATCTTGATTTTCTAACTCGACTTTCCCATTTGTTTGGGGGTGGTAAGTCTTCCCAACCCTAATTTTCTAAACTTTTCAAACTTCCTATTGCTAAAGTGCGTGTCGTTATCACTAATGATTGCTTTTAGTGGACCGAAGTGAGAAAGTATGTGTTTGTGGATGAACTTTACCACCTCCTTAGTGTCATTCATCCTAGTAGCTATGGCCTCTACCCATTTCGACACATAGTTTTCCAGGATAAGGATGTATAGGAAACCAAAAGAGGGAGGTATAGGTCATATAAATTTGATGACCCAACAGTCAAAAATTTTGATGATGAGAGTAGGGGTCAACGACATCATGTCTCATCGAGTAATGGCTCTAATCCTCTAGAACCTATCACATGATTTACAATGAGTATTCACATCCCAGAAGATAGCGGGCCAATAGAGACCACTTTAAAGAATCTTATCGGTCGTATTTTTCTTTTAAAAATGTCCTCCACATGTTTTTGAATGATAAAGACCGTTGGCACTAAGGATCTCGTCCTCCGGGATACATCTTCTCATTATGTGGTCAGTGCAATATTTAAACACATAAGGATCAACATTAAAAACATGCGCAACCAAGTGAATAATTTCCTCTTCTCATATGGTCCCCAAACAGAGGGGATGATCCTGGTGACTCGGTTGTTCACGATATCCGTGTTAGAGAGAAAGTCATTGAAAATGCGTATAGATCAAACTACGAAAAAAACTGCACATAGATGAAATCCTACAAGGAAGATTTAGGATTTACCTGAGATGTCTCGTTGATTTGATCTCGTTTTATCATGAATAGAATATGTGATGGCTTAATTCACTTAACGATCTTCTATTATATTCTCGATATGGACAGCCACGAGTAGAGGGTGGGCTCCTATTTCATGACCACCTTCTCATCTCCTCTTTCTTCTTTTTTATCTCTCTTTCTCATAAGTATGAATTCGGGTATTTTAAGTATCCAAGAGTGATGTCTAGGTGAAGAAAGAGACTTAGATTGATATACATAGGCTATTGTAGTGACCCCTAAGGAGAGATAAGGATGTGTCTCCTGATAGACCTAAAAAACATAATCCTTCCCGAATCCTGATATCATTCCCTTAATAATAATTAATACCACTAAATAATTATAATTGCAACATCACTCCTTAACTCAAAATTATATTTCGATCTCCTCATTACTAATTACTTAATTCTCCCCACTTTAAGGTTACAAATAAATGTTAATAAAATATATTACTGATAATTTAATTGATTAACTTATTTAAGCCCTTGAATGGTCAACCTTAACTTATTTATAGTGGCGAATTAACATAATCCACCTGCAGGGTTTGAAACATACAAAATTTATAAGTATCTCAAGGGGGTGTTACTAGTCTTTATACCGAGACATGGATTCCATCCATAAAAGACTTTCATTGTACATTAATCACCTTTATCCAATTTATAAAGATTATTGATTCAATAATGAATCTCACCCGATAATTCAAAGTAATAAATAATTCATGCTTGTTTCCATCAATCATATGAGGCGTACATTGTCTTATAAAATTTATATAAAAACAATGACCTCAAATTGGTCCCGTTCAATACACACAAAGTGTACCAGCATAATAAGTTGAAACTATACAGTTTTTTGCGATCGTGATAGACTTAATAAAATATTGTACTACAGTCTACTGATGGTGTGTCGATTTCCATCTAAGACTATGAATGATAAAACGTATATTCCATAAGAACTGGTGATCTGTTCCTCTGTTTGTAAGTCATACTCTAGACACCAAAACACATACTGAGAAGAATAAAAGACATCAGTAATATATAAAATACTGCAAACATTATGTCCATACACGATTCCCATTAAAATAAGAATAATTGGTTTTATTATAATAATAAATCCATAACTAAAATTATTACAGAAAATATGGTTTTAGTCTACTTGTCTAACAATCTCCCACTTAAACTCAAAGCCATGTTGCAATGCATCTCACTCCCTTCCCCTCTATGTGACTATCAGAAGTCTTGGCCGGTAATCTCCTTATTAAAGGGTCTACCAGGTTGTTTTCTGATGCAATCTTCATAACCGTGACATCACCCCACTGTATAAATTCTCGAATGAGATCATACTTATGCTCAATGTGTTTACCTTTCTTACAACAATAAAGTGTAATAGTCTATTGAACCAAGGTACCACTCCTAGATCCATTAGGAAGTTTATAAGACATACTGCTTCCTTAGCTACCTCAGAGGCCACGACATATTCAGCTTCTACGGTAGCATCAACAATGCAATATTTCATAATACTCCTCCAACTAATGGCTCCACCTTCTAGGGTAAACACATGTCCAAAGGTAGACTTTCTGAAATCTCTATCATGTTCAAAATATGAGTCAGTGTACCCAATGGGTACTAGACTCTCTGCCTGGTAAACTATCATATAATCTCGTGTTCTTTTAAGACACGTGAGTTTATGCTTTATTGCAGTCTAGTGTTCTTACCCAGGGTTAGAGTGATATCTAGTAACCATGACAACAACAAATCAGATATCAAGTCTAGCGCATAGCATAGCATATATAAGTCTCCCAACTATCGAAGCATAAGGGATCCCTTTCATCTTCTCTATATTATCAGGTGTCTTAGGACACCGATCCTTGGAGAGAGGTATTCCATGTCTAAAAGGGAGGAACCCTTTCTTGGAATTTTTCATGCTAAATTTTTCATCATTAGAGAGAGATATAAGTCTATTGTGATAAACCCAATATCCTTTTTTGTGATCAAGCATAATCTTGATCCCAAGAATGTGACAAGCTTCTCCTAAATCTTTCATATCGAATTGGCTGGACAACCACTATTTAACCGAAGACAACACTCCAACATCGTTTCCAATGAGCATAATGCCATCCACATATAATACAAAAAATACCACTAAGTTTTTTTTGCATTTATTGTACACACAAGACTAATCTGGATAATGATCAAAGCCAAAAGATTTTATTGTCTAATCAAAAAAAAAAATTCCAAGTTCTAAATGCTAGCTTAAGTCCATAAATAGAATTCTTAAGCTCATATAATATATGCTATTGGCCTTGGACTATAAAACCATTTGGCTACATCATATAGATACATTCATCAAGATTCCTATTAAGAAATGCAGTCTTGATGCCCATTTGCTGAATTTAATAATCGAAATGAGCTGCAATGGATAAGAGAATTCGAATGGACTTGATCATAGCTACCGGTGAGAAGGTTTCCTCATAATCGATTATCTTTTTCTCAGTAAACCCTTTAAGTCCTATTTTCCTCTTCAAGTCCCAACCTTCCCATGCACCCTTCTTTTCCTCTTTAAGTCCCACTTGCATCCTATGGGTTTTCTCCCTTTGGGTGGATTTACAAGACCCCAAACCTGATTAGAATACATAAATTCCATCTAAAAATTCATAGCTTTAAGCCAATGTTCTGCATCTTTATCTTGGATAGGGAATGACTTTAAGTGCATCAGGGACCTTATCATAAGACTCCCCCAAGAACAAAAATCGTTCAGGTTAACGTATAACCCTCCCACTATGATGAGGTAGTCCCCGTTCTGGTGTACTAGCGTCAACTCGCTGTGTTGTTTCATCCTGTATTGGTGGTGTTGAAGAATCCTTTTGGTTACCTCGTAATTCTTCAATAATAACTTTACTTCTAGCTTTATGATCTATCATATACCACTCTTTCAAGAATCGAGCATTGGTTCTAACAATGAACTGCAATCCTTCAGATCATTGAATAAGAAACCCTCGGTTTCCTTAGGATGCCCTAAAACGAAACAAACTTCTGATCTTAATTCCAAATTACTAGGATCTCTCTTTATCACATGTGTTGGACTACCCCAGATCCGAATATGTTTCATACTAGGCTTACACCCAATCCACAATTCCTTGGGTGTAGTAGAGACTTCCTTTAAAGGTACCAAGTTAAGTAAATAAGTGGTCATTTCTAAAGCATGTCCCCAAAAAGAATCTGGGAGATTTATATAACTCAACATGGACCTAATCATATCCAAAAAGAGTCATGTTCCTTCTTTATTCCACACCATTTTTCTGAGGCATACCACATGTAGATAATTGGGATATGATCCTTTGATCTTCTAGATACTGCCTAAACTCCCCTAAAAGGTACTCACCACCATGATCTGATCATACTATCTTGATACTATTACCTTGATGCTCCCCTACTTCTACCCAATACACTTTGAATTTATCAAAGGCTTCGGACTTATGGTGCATTAGGTAAACGTACCCATACCTTTA
The DNA here is from genome assembly GCA_949130495.1 of Sambucus nigra. Classification (NCBI taxonomy): domain Eukaryota; kingdom Viridiplantae; phylum Streptophyta; class Magnoliopsida; order Dipsacales; family Adoxaceae; genus Sambucus; species Sambucus nigra. The sequence continues at coordinate 573,693,748 of OX422210.1, read as the reverse complement.
GTAATCATCTATGAAAGTCATAAAATACTCAAAAATCCTTTTTCTCGGGTTGTCATCGAACCACATAGATCAGAATGAACCAATTCCAATAGTTCTTTGGCTCTATAGACCTTGGCCGAGAAAGGCCTCTTGGTTATTTTACTATCTAAACATGATTCACAAACTAGAAGTGCCTCCACTTCTAGTGAGCTCAATTACCCACTTGCAACTAGTCTATGAATCCTTTTCATTTTAATATGACCTAGGCTTAAATGCCAAAGATACGTTTGGTTCACTGATGAGGGTTCCTTTCTCTTTAAATTTGGTTGAATTGAATTATTAAAAATATCAATCTATTGTGTGGAAATGATATGATTAACAATATAACGATTATCGACTAATTTACTAGAAAAATAAAATATTTATTTTTCATAATAACCATGAGTTTATTAAAAGAAACTAAATATCCATAGAAGGCTAAACATGGAACTAAAATCAAATTCCTTGTAATGGAAGGTTCATAAAGACAATCTTTTAAAAGTAAACTCCTATCATTATTAAAGATTAAATGAATGTCTCCCACAACAACTACCGCTACTCTCGTAGCATCTCTGAGAGTCAAATAAATCTCTCCATCACTTAGTCTCTTTGTTTCATGGAACCCTTGTAAAGAATTGCATATATGATTAGTGTATCCCCTATCTACACACTAGGTACCGGTAGTAAGAACCACAAAACTTTATTGAATGAAAAATGAATGGAATTTACCTATGTTGTTGTATTTATTGTAAAAACCATACATTTGTTCTTCTAGTGTCCTGACTGCTTACAGTGGAACAGTTGCCTTTGGGCTTTTTCGCACCTTCCTGAGGCCCATGAGATGCCTGAGGGACCATAACTTGTTTATGAGCCTTCTTATTCTTTTTATTCTTGCCCATAGGCTTAGAAGTAGAACCTTTCTTAGTAATAAATGCACTTATTAGCTTCTTGATGAGATTCTCAGTTGCTTCCAGTTCTTTAAGTAATTACGCCAAAGAGTAAGAAAGTTTGTTCGTGTTCTAATTTAGGTGAAACTTGTTAAAGGACTTAGGCAACAACTAGAGAACAATATCCACATGGGCTTCCCCATTGGTTTATGCTCCAGGGATTTTGACATCATTGAGAAGAGATCCCTCATTTGGGTCCCTTCAGTCATGTTGGTTTTCATGAGTTATTTCATGTACACTTGCCTTGTAGCACGATTCTGATACCCAAACATATCTTTGAGGTTCAGCATCATCCCATAGGCAGTGTCCATCGACTGATGCTGATGTTACAGAACATTTGACATAGATGCCAATATGTAACACCACACTATCTCATTAGCCTTGATCCATTCTTGTAATCCTAGATTTCCCTTTCGATTTACCACTCACCAAATTTCTTAGGATATATCTCACAGAGCACAAAGTTATACCCTTTAACAATTAACATAATATCTCAATTCCTTTTCTAGTCAATGTAATCAAGTCTAGTTAATTTGTTTTCCTTCAGAATGACATCAAGTGGATTCAAAGAGCTTCCCATCTTAATACTAAGAATCAAATAATAAAATGAATCATTATAAGGAATAAAACGTTTTGAATTCTAAACTAAAATTAATATACCATTTATCATTTTTAAAAGAATTCGTTGCCATCCTCATTACCATTTAAATAGTATTCCTTTTTAGAGAACTTACTTTCCAAAAAAAATTAAGCAGGCTTATTCCTTTTAATTTTATTATCTAGACAAAACCTATGTCAAATAAAATTAAATCGTCGAGACTTTAATCCCACAAAATAATAGAATTCCTCTTTGGACAAGATAGGATTATTTTATGTTTGAATGTATACCACCAACTAATTTTAGATTATCTCATATCATGTAAAGTCCTTCTTTGGGTCTGCGTATCTGAATAATGAATACAAAATTACCCTTAAGGAAATGTATACCAGCTACCACAATAATTTGTATTCCTCATTGGAGGACCTACTTATTATTCAAAGTCTACAAATCGTTGACGGTGACCATGGGATTTTATTTTGGAAAATTCCCTCTCCCACTTAGAAATTTAAAAAACATTTGTGAGGGTTAAAAAAATTTTCCAGTTCTTAATTAATTTGAAAAATCTAGGACATTTGAAAGATTTTTAAAAATATAGAGATATCCCTATTTTAATTTATCAAGAAAATGTGTGAGAAATAAAAACAAATTGCAAATACCCTTGATCGTTAAAAATAATACTCATTTTTTTTATCTAACCACACATATTAATGTCCACAATTATAAATAATTATGAATTATTCACATTTAGCATCTACACGACTTAAGTGGGGTCGGTATTCATTGTTGTCCATAATTCTACGGATAACGTTAACACATATTAACAACTCAACAATTAAAACATGAATAATAGAGAGATAAATCAACATAAATAAGAAAATCGAGATAAATAAATATTCTCAACTATTATGGTCAAGATACAACTCTGTCGTAGATTAGAGTTATCAAGAGTCATCCTTGAACTCAACGGTTATCCTTGAACTCAACGGTTATCCTTGAACTCAACGGTCATCCTTGAACTCAAAAATCATCATTGAACCCAACAGTCATCCTTGAACCCAAAAACTTCATATTTCCACTACGCTAGGATGGCACAGTGTTCCACCTGTCGAAACTTATTTATATGCCAAAAGATTATCTCCGATCACCGATCTAGTTTCACACTTCTCCATTTGACAGTCACAATCAAAACAGTAACAAATTACAGATCTCCTATACCTCCATAAATAAGTTCATATTCTACATCAATATTACATTAATCCAGTAAAAAAATCACAAATAAGCCATCGCGGGATCCAATCACTTAAAACTAGCCCATAAATACGTGGCCATAATAGCGGGATAAGATCGCTGCAAATCTATATTCTACCCGACATCCATGCACATATGTAATTGTCTTAATTGGACAACATAGTCGAATTCAACCTATATGCGGTATGAATGAGGCTCTGATACCAATTGTTGTAGAAGAAGTCCAAGGGTCTATTGAAAATGGGTATAGATCGAACTACAAAAAAACTACCCATACGTGAAATCCTACAAGGCGTATTTAGGAATTACCTATAAGATCTCTTTGATTTGATCTTGTTTTATCAAAAATAGAATATGTGATGGCTCAATTCACCTCACGATCTTCAACTGTATTACTGATATGGATAGCCACGATTAGAGGGTGGGATCATATTTCGTGACCCCCTTCTCGTCTCTGATTCCTTCTCCCTTATCTCTTTTTCTCATAAGTATGAACTCGAGTATTTTGAGTATCCAAGACTAACGTCTAGGTTAAGAAAGAATGAGACTTAGGTGCATATATATTGGGTACAGTAGGGACCCTAAGGTGAGATAAGGATGTGTCTCCTAATAGACTTGAGAAAACCTAATCCTTCCCGGATCCTAATCTCAGTCCCTTAATTATAATTAATACACTAAATGACTATAATTTGAACTCCACTCCTTAACTTAAAATTATGTTTCTATCTCCTCATTATTAATTACTTAATTCTCCCCACGTTAAGGTTATAGATACCCATTAACAAAATAAATTACTGATAATTTATTTGATTAACTTCTTTAAGTCCTTGAACGGTTCAACTTAACTTATTCGTAGTGTCAGATTAACATAATCAACCTATAAGGTTTAACACATACAAAACATATAGGTATATATCACCAGTCTTTATACAGAGACGTGGATTCCATCCATAAAATACTTTCACCGTACATTAGTCATCATTGACCAATTTATCAAGATTATTGATACAATAATGAAGCTCACCCGAGAAGTCAAAGTAATAAATAACAAGTGCTTGTGTCCATCAATCATATACATATTAAGATGCTTAAGTAAACCTAATAATCACGAGGCGTACATTGTCTTATAAAATCAGTATAAAAATAATGACCTAAAATTGGCATCGTTCCATACACATAAAGTGTACTAGCTCAATAAGTTGAAACTATAAAGTTTCCTGTAATCAAGATAGACCAACTAAAATATTGTTCTATAGTCCTACTGATGGTGTGTCCATTTCCATCTAAGACTGTGAAAGATAACACTTATATTCCACAAGAATTGATGATCTGATCCTCTGTGTGTTAGTTGTACTCTATACACTAGAACATCACTGGGTAGAATAAAAGACATCAACAATATCTAAAATACTATAAGCATTATGTCCGTACACGATTCTCATTAAAATAGGTATAACTGATTTGATCATAACTATAAATACATAACTAAAATTATTACATAAAGCATGGTTTTAGTCTACTTCTCTAAGAATCTGTTAACCAAGGAATAAAAGTAGTGCAAAATAGTTGCCCATCCGAGAAATAGTCGCCTATGAGTATAGGATATTTAGGTACGTTGGATGAGACCCTCAATAAATGATCACCTACGATGTTCTCTTCTCCTTTCTTATATCTAATAGAAAGATCAAATTCTTGGAGTAGAAAGATCCACCTAATACGGTGAAGCTTTGCAACCATCTTGGAAAGGAGATATTTGAGAGTCGCGTGGTCAGTAAAGCACATTGATAACCACCCAAAAGTGTACATTTTATACCCCGAATAGACATATTTTAGTTGCTAATTCTCAACAATACTGGTCTTATGCGCGTAAATGTTCAATGTATAGGCTTAATTGTAGTTGCGGTGTCAAAAGCTATATTTCGAGGCAATTTGAAGTTAAAATGGAGCTAATAACCTCTCCCGTAACCTTAACCGAGCCTAAACCTGTCTCTAAACCTACCGCGAACCCCGTGTGTGTTTAGTTTGTCCCTTTTTAATATTTTTAGATTTTTAGCTTGAGTCGTTTTATTTTAGATTTATTTAGAATTTTCTAGAATTTATTTTCTATTTTTCTGTTTTATTTTGATTCTTATTATTTTTTAGTTTTTATTAGGATTAGATTTTTTTTAGGATTTCATTTATTTTTTTAGTTTTATTTGATTTTACATTTAATTAGGATTTTAGTTTTTATTTTAATAGATTTTTATTTATTTATTTTTATTTTTATTTATTTTTCGTTTCATTATTTATTGAGTCTTTATTTAATTTTTAGAGTAACAATTTAATTTTTAGATTTTTAGTTTTTAGTTTTATTTTATTAGGTGTCCAAATTAAACACACACACACACACACACATAAATGCCATACATACACCCAAACTACTCACTCACCCTCACCCACATTTCCCTACTCCCTCACCCACACTATTACCCCTTATCATCATCTTCCCCAACCCCAACCCCATATCTTTCTCTATCCTCTCTCATAATCCACCATTATCATCCAAACTCCATAACCAAACCAACACATCCACCATTAAACCCCAAACCATTTCATTATCCACCTCCAACATCCGTCCAATATCCAACCACCTCCGGCGACCATTTCGTCGGAAAAAACCGAGCCCTTGTCCGCCCCATCTCGTTGGCGAACCAAACCTCCGGCATACCTGATAACCCCAAACCAAACTCATTGCCAGCACTCGACCCGAACTCGAAACTCAACCCATCTCCGGCGGTCTAACCCAAAACCATACCCGAGCACCTCAGCTACCTCCGACCTGAGATCACCCCAACTACCGAGACCCACCAACCTCGACCACGTCGGAATGCGAACCCCCTCCGACCCTATCCATACCCATTTACACCCATTTGCAACCACCTCCATGCCTAACCCATTTCACCCATTTTAACCCCCAAGCCAAAATCGTTTTTTCACCTGCTAATTCCAAAGGCCAAACTCCAAAAACAACCAAATACCAAAAAAAAAAAAAAAAAACTAAGACAAGGTCAAAATGCCACATGTGTTAATAAACCCTTTTATGCCATATATCCCTAATTCCTATTTTACCCCCAACTAACTTTTGTCCACTTTTCCAAATAAAACCCCAACTACCCTCATGTGAACACAATTAAGATTTTATTACTGTAACACCCCGTATTTTTGTGCATTTAATATTTAATTAATTCAGAAATTTCAAATTACATGTGTGTTGTAATTTTAATTGAATTAATTATGGCAATATATATATTTAAATATTAATAGGGGAGTGAATGGTTAATGTTTAGGGAAATTTATTTACTAAGTGAATAGTAATAATCTAATTACGTCACTTCGGGTATTAATGACGAGGTATGCACTTATCCCAGCCGGGAGTCGGTATAAACTAAATTGGGTGTGAGATAAGGATTTTTATAAATTAATTTGGATGTCAATTCGGAGTGCGCAGTTGAGTCCGGATGGGTCGAGATAGTCAGAAAAGAGTACACGGGGGTAGTAATTGGGTCTCGGGGTATTTTTGGACATAGCCGGGCCCACACAGGGTGAGTTGGGCCACTTTAATTAAGCCCATTAGGCTAAAAACGGGATTAAGGGTTTTTAACCTAATTGGGAGATTAAGGAATGGCAACCAACATAACTCTAAACCTAGGGTTTGAGAGGGGATTTGGGGGAAAGAAAATCAAGAGCAAATTGGAGGTTATTGGAGCCAAATTAAGGGACATCAACAACGGATCAGACACTACGAACAATTCCAGGCAAGTGGTTAACTGTTGTGATTCTAACTTTATGATAATCAATTCATATCATAGTTATGTGTATATGAAAATTCGTTTTGGGTGTGTGACCAAAAATTTAAATTGGGTTTTTGGAATTTAATATACCTTAATGGGATTAAGGGTAAGATTTATGGTGTTTATGATTCTAGAATGTAGAGCACTAAAGCAGATGTTAAAACCAGTAAGAATAGATGGTTAATTACTGATAAAATGAATGAAATTCATATTGGAGATTTGAAAATCGAATATTACCCAAATCGGGAAAACCTTGGAATTTATGGATATTGATGATGAAATTAGGTCTGTTAGATGTTTATACCCTTTCCTTACATGGAGGATGTGTTATTTGTATTTGGGTAAGGGCTTAGGTTGAGAAATTAAGCTTTAAGTGTCATCCATGGCTGACAGTGGCTGGAGAAGACGATTACTGGAACGATCGATCGATCGACCTAGGGAGCTCGATCGATCGATGAAGGCGAATTCTGGGCAGTTCGGCCAGTTTGTTATATAAAGGGAAATTTATTAAAAGTTAAGTTTCATATATTAATAAGTGATAAATAATTATGAAACAAATATTCCTAGCAATTATGGGAGGAAGTAATTGGGACTAGGATAAATTTATGTGGGGCACTTAATGGATGAAATTGAGAGGTTTTATTCCAAAATGGTGAAATACGGATCAAGTGAGCCAATTCGGGTATATTGGTCAAGCGACCCCAAGATATTGAACTAAGTTGGAGATAAACTATTCAATTTAGAGTCGGGAAATAAATTCGGTAAATAATTAATTTCGGGCGAAGTGAATCGAGTCCGGGTATATTAATAATTATAGGCAAATATAATTTGAAAAATTATAGAAATAAAGGCGTGACACATTGTAGGCGAAAATGTGGGTATGATATTATGAGATGTAGATTGGACCAAGTGAGCGAGTCCGGGTATGTTAGTTAACTGACATCAAAGTGTTAAATGAATTATTGAGAGAAAGTAATTAGTTTGGAGTCGGAACATAGACTCGAGAAATGTTGAGGTACGGGACAAGTGAGAGAGTCCGGAGATAATGGTTGGGTGACACCAAGTTATTAAATTAATAAGCGTGATAATTAATTTAATTAGAGTCGAATTGTAGACTCGGGTAGGATTAAATTATTAATGTGTAAATTTATTATATTAGAGTCGGACCACAGACTCGGATTTTTGTTGATTAATTAATGTGTAAATTAATTAATTAGAGTCGGATTGTAGACTCGGGAAGGTATTAAATTAAAAAGTGTGTTAATTAATTTAATTAGAGTCGGACGACAGACTCGGGGAGGTATTAAATTAATATGTGTGTTAATTAACTTAATTAGAGTCGGACGATAGACTCGGGGAGGTATTAAATTAATATGTGTGTTAATTAACTTAATTAGAGTCGGACGATAGACTCGGGAAGGTATTAAATTAAAAAGTGTGCTAATTAATTAAATTAGAGTCGGACGATAGACTCGGGGAGTTATTAAATTAATATGTGTGTTAATTAATTTAATTAGAGTTGGGTGATAGACTCGGGAAGGTGTTAAATTCATAAGTGTGTCAATTAATTTAATTGGAGTCGGACCATAGACTCGGGGAAAGTATTATATAAATTGTGGTGTGAGTTAAATATGTTAGAGTCAGACCATAGACTCGGGAAGACGATAAATTATTAAGTGAGAAAATTAATTACGTTGAGTCGGGCCACAGACTCAGGAAATTTTAGGCAGTGTACGGGATTTTGAGTACACGGTAAAGCTGGGATTTATATTATATATATACGGTACAGTGATAGTATATATATACGTTTTTATATTGTGTGTGATATTAAGTATCAGTGACTAGATATTTATTCAATTTATATACTCTAGTGCTCTCAAGGGAGGTTGCGCGATGTGGGTGAATCCCCTAGCTTGAGGAGTAGGGCGAGTCTATCCCAGGTCATAGCGTCCGGTATATGGGTGAGGGGATTATCTCACTTTCAGGGAAGGAATATGACCGCCTCCACTTCGTTCATGTTTTAGGCCAGGTTGGTGAGCGAATCCAACTTGGGTAACTAGGTTATGTGAGCACACCTAGTGGAATAGCATTTTAGAGGGAATCATCCGGCGAGGGTATACTCGAATGGATGGATATACGTATGTTATATGTGTGGTTAATGTGGTAAAGGTACGTATATAATGGTAATAAATATTATATACGGGTAATAATACAGTGTGTGATGTATTTGCTTTATATAACTTGTGACATGGTTATATGCTTCAAATTAAGAGGAATTAATTAAGTTAATTGTGAGATAACTTATAATTCAAGAATCATTATACTCGGGTTAGAGTAGTATGCCAAGGGAAGGTTATATCAGGACTAGTTGGACGGGGTAGTAAAACTAGGTGGGGTTAAGAAAACCGGTAGGTGTGCAAAATAGTGGAGGGGTGAGAATGTCCACAAGGGAGTGCGACACTAACTTAAATATGAAGCGCATTCATGCATTTTAAATTACTGCAGTTAATTCACTTGCTAAATATTTTCAAAATGTTTTGGGTTCTAACCCTTGCTATAAAACTATTTTCAAAACCTTTTAGGTGTCCAAACACAGGGACGCCAAGATTGATATTCTATTCCAGGGACACGGAGCTGCGGCATATGTGGATGCTAGCAGGAGTTTGGATTAGACGCATCATTCATTCATTCCTAGAGTAGGAATTCTTGTATCAGTTTCAGTTTTATTTAGGGCTGGTCGCCCAGACTTGTCGGTACAGTTTTCAGGTGTAATTTATTCAGGTGTTGAATATTTGTATTGGATTATTTCTTTGGTGGCCGGTGATTTATTCGGCAAGTTGTGTAATTATGATTCTGTTTATTTTCATTCAGTTGTGTGAATGGTTTATATTTTAATTCCGCATGTACTGTTTTGGTTTAATTAAAAAGTTAAAATTAGCACCAACTTTTGGAATACTAGGTGGTTAGTAAGTTTTAAAAAGTTTTCGATAGTGATGCTAAGGATGATCCAACAGGGATTCCTATTTTAATTTGGTATAGGACGGATCACCCGGTATTTTATTAGGCGGGGTGTCAGAGATGGTATCAGAGCATCAGGTTCTAGTGTCCTTAGGATCTGTGTGAATTTTAACGTTTCGGCTTAGCAATCTTTGATATAGAGCCCTATTATAGGATTGTTGTATTCTCATACGTACGTGCTTATATGTTCTTCTGTGAAATTTATATTTGAGAGTGAACTCATACAAATCCGATCCTCATTCCAGATGACGCCCAGGAGAGAGAGAGAAGCTAGGGCAGCAGGGGGAGATGAGACGAGGGAGGCTCGTCAGGAGCAAGATTTATCGCAGTATCTGCCAGAGATGATTTTAGCAGCACAGGTAACTGAACTAGTGGCGCAGGCGGTTGAAACGACAGTGGTCGCAATGGCAGGGTACTTTCCATGGGATACGCCACAAGTGTTAGTGGCGCCGGATGTTCAGACTCACGCGGGGTCGTCGGGGTGGAAATAAGAAAGAGAGGTTATTTTAGTGGGAACCCGCCGGAATTGTGAGAGGGTTAAGATGTAATGCTAGCGGGTCAAGGAAGAGAGATATCCAGCGTCACCTACGCATTGGGGATTGCGATGAGGTGTGGAAGCAAATGCTAGCTTAGTGGGAGCATTGCTACAGTGGTGGGAGTCGATCACCACAGTTGAGGAAAGGGACACACTAGCTATTGCGGGGTTTTGGGTGCAATTCAATCGCAAGTATTTTCCTCCAGTGATTGAGATTGAAACGAGGAGAAAATTTTGTAAGGTGACTCAAAGGGGACCGTTCAGTGGTCGATTACGAGGAAGAATTCACTCGTTGGCAAAATCTTGTACCGGATGAGGTAAGCAAGGAAAAGAGAAAGAAAGCAAAGTTTATGGGCGGGTTAGTCTGGACAATCAAACAACATTTAATCGGTAAATACGCATTAGTAGCTTATACTGATGCCGTTAACGCAGCACTCCAGCACTGTCGGGAATATCGCTTCCACGTGAAAGGAAGCGAGAGGGGAGAGAAAACTAGCCAGTCGGATAAGGAAAGAGGGAACAATACCAGTGGGGTATCCCAACAGCAGACTTGGGGGAGATCAGGGGCAGGATTTTTGGCAAGGAAATCATGGCAAACGATTTAGAACTGGAGGCTATCGACAGGATGGCCAGGAATTCCAACAAGGTCGGCATTGAGGGGATAAGTGGCAGGGTGAATGTATTAGAAGGTATTTCGTTTGTGGAGAAAGCGATACACATGAAGAGAGATTGTCCTAAGCGAGGCAGGGAGCAACTACGGGACGAGGTCCTGGATGTACAGCGACTAAAGCAAGTCATGGGTACATTCGGGCAGGGAGAAGCTGCTCCGAAACTCGAGAACCAGCCGCTACAGCTAGAGTATAGAGGTAATTATTTTTACCCTAGGGGCATGGGGTATATATTTTGAGTGACAAAGAGGATGTCATAGTACAAGACTTATTTTTCACTAGAGTTCGTAGGTGAGTCGAACTTAGTGGGTACGTTGGCGGTAGCAGCCATAGTATGTGGATAAACTTTCCGTAGGGTAGCGGAGTTCCTTGGTATTCTTCACGAGAGAGTGGAGGTTTACACTGAGTGATTGTTTGAATTATACGAAGAGTTACTACTTTCGAGAATTATGGGGGTAGGGTTGATAATATTTCCTAACTATCGGCTGGATAGCGATGGAATTTAACTATTGTGGATAGTGGTGTAAAATTTTGGTGTTCGCGACACCAAGGTAGGGTTGGTACTAGGTATCACCGGAGAGGGCATATATCCTGTATATATGGGGATATATATGTTGTAATGCATGGTGCGATAACACATAGTGAGGTTTTGTGTTCTCATATTTTATCCCGATAAGTGGGGATGTATACTCAAGTGAATCAGGGTGGTTAGATTTATTTTCGAGCAAAGAGAGATAGCTCAGGGTTTATTTTGCGCAAGGACTAGTGATAGTAAGGGAGCGGTATTTTATGTTGTCCTTGGTGACATTAAAGTAAGCGTATATATTTTTGTGTTGAGAGACAAGTGTTTTTTGGGAAGATGTTTGAACGTTAATACATGGGTTAGGTACCCGGGCAGTAAATATATATATATATTTATATATGTGTGTGTGTGTGTCTGTGTGTGTGTGATATAACTATGGGGTCGAAGTTATATTACGGATTACGACTAGCATAGTCAGGTAACTTTCGTGCGGTAGAGCGCGGGGATAGGGTGTATGGGCACCCGGGTTAATTAAGCAAATTTTGTGCGGTTAAGCGCGGGTGTAGGGTGTATGGGGGCCCTGGCCAATTTTAAATGCATACTTGTGTAACGCATGGTTAGAAGTGGATGGGATAGATATAGCGGGCTTGGAGGCACATGACAAGTGAGAAATATGTGAATATTGGAACACTAGGTTTATTTTAATTTCGAGGACGAAATTCCTTTGTAAGGGGGGAAGTATGTAACACCCCGTATTTTTGTGCATTTAATATTTAATTAATTGTGGAACTTTAAATTACTTGTGTGTTGTAATTTTAATTGAATTAATTATGGCAATATATATATTTAAATATTAATCGGGGAGTGAATGGTTAATGTTTAGGGAAATTTATTTACTAAGTGAATAGTAATAAGTTAATTACGTCATTTCGGGTATAAATGACGAGGTATGCACTTATCCCAGCCGGGAGTCGGTATAGACTAAATTGGGTGTGAGATAAGGATTTTTATAAATTAATTCGGATGTCAATTCTGAGTGCGCGGTTGAGTCCGGATGGATCGAGATAGTCAGAAAAGAGTACCCAGGGGTAGTAATTGGGTCTCAGGGTATTTTTGGGCATAGCCGGGCCCACACGGGGTGAGTTGAGCCACTTTAATTAAGCCCATTAGGCTAAAAACGGGATTAAGGGTTTTTAACCTAATTGGGAGATTAAGGAATGGCAGCCAAAATAACTCTAAACCTAGGGTTTGAGAGGGGATTTGGGGGAAAGCAAATCAAGAGCAAATTAGAGGTTATTGAAGCCCAATTAAGGGACATCAACAATGGATCAGACACTACGAACAATTCCAGACAAGTGGTTAACTGTTGTGATTCTAAATTTATGATAATCAATTCATATCATAGTGATGTGTATATGAAAATTCGTTTTGGGTGTGTGACCAAAAATTTAAATTGGGTTTTTGGAATTTAATATACCTTAATGGGATTAAGGGTAAGATTTATGGTGTTTATGATTCTAGAATGTAGAGCACTGAATCAGATGTTAAAACCAGTAAGAATAGATGGTTAATTACTAATAAAATGAATGAAATTTGTATTGGGGATTTGAAACCCGAATAATACCCAAATCGGGAAAACCTTGGAATTTATGGATATTGATGATGAAATTAGGTCTGTGAGATGTTTAGACCCCTTCCTTACATGGAGGATGTGTTATTTGTATTTGGGTAAGGGCTTAGGTTGAGAAATTAAGCTTTAAGTGTCATCCATGGCTGACAGTGGCTAGAGAAGACGATTACTGGAAGGATCGATCGATCGACCTAAGGAGCTCGATCGATCGATGAAGGCGAATTCTGGGCAGTTCGACCAGTTTGTTATATAAAGGGAAATTTATTAAAAGTTAAGTTTCATACATTAATAAGTGATAAATAATTATGAAACAAATATTCCTAGCAATTAAGGGAGGAAGTAATTGGGACTAGGATAAATTTATGTGGGGCACTTAATGGATGAAATTGAGAGGTTTTATTCCAAAATGGTGAAATACGGATCAAGTGAGCCAATCTGGGTATATTGGTCAAGCGACCCCAAGATATTGAACTAAGTTGGAGATAAACTATTCAATTTAGAGTCGGGAAATAGACTCGGTAAATAATTAATTTCAGGCGAAGTGAATCGAGTCCGGGTATGTTAATAATTATAGGCAAATATAATTGGGAAAATTATAGAAATAAAGGCGTGACACATTGTAGGCGAAAATGTGGGTATGATATTATGAGATGTAGATTGGACCAAGTGAGCGAGTCCGAGTATGTTGGTTAAGTGACATCAAAGTGTTAAATGAATTATTGAGAGAAAGTAATTAGTTTGGAGTCGGAACATAGACTCGAGAAATGTTGAGGTACGGGCCAAGTGAGAGAGTCCCGGAATAATGGTTGGGTGACACCAAGTTATTAAATTAATAAGCGTGATAATTAATTTAATTAGAGTCAAATTGTAGACTCAGGTAGGATTAAATTATTAATGTGTAAATTAATTATATTAGAGTCGGACCACAGACTCGGATTTGTGTTGATCAATTAATGTGTAAATTAATTAATTAGAGTCGGATTGTAGACTCGGGAATGTATTAAATTAAAAAGTGTGTTAATTAATTTAATTAGAGTCGGGCGATAGACTCGGGGAGGTATTAAATTAATATGTGTGTTAATTAACTTAATTAGAGTCGGACGATAGACTCGGGGAGGTATTAAATTAATATCTGTGTTAATTAACTTAATTAGAGTCGGACGATAGACTCGGGAAGGTATTAAATTAAAAAGTGTGTTAATTAATTTAATTATAGTCGGACGATAGACTCGGGGAGGTATTAAATTAATATGTGTGTTAATTAATTTAATTAGAGTCGGGTGATAGACTCGGGAAGGTATTAAATTTATAAGTGTGTCAATTAATTTAATTGGAGTCGGACCATTGACTCGGGGAAAGTATTATATAAATTTAGGTGTGAGTGAAATATATTAGAGTCAGACCATAGACTCGGGAAGACGATAAATTATTAAGTGAGAAAATTAATTACGTTGAGTCGGGCCACAGACTCAGGAAATTTCAGGCAGTGTACGGGATTTTGAGTACAAGGTAAAGCTGGGATTTATATTATATATATACGGTACAGTGATAGTATATATATACGTGTTTATATTGTGTGTGATATTAAGTATCAGTGACTAGATATTTATTCAATTTATATACTCTAGTGCTATCAAGGGAGGTTGCGCGATGTGGGTGAATCCCCTAGCTTGAGGAGTAGGGAGAGTATATCCCCTGGTCATAGCGTCCGGTATATGGGTGAGGGGATTATCTCACTTTCAGGGAAGGAATATGACCGCCTCCACTTCGTTCATGTTTTAGTCCAGGTTGGTAAGCGAATCCAAGTTAGGTAACTAGGTTATGTGAGCACACCTAGTGGATTAGCATTTTAGAGGGAATCATTCGGCGAGGGTATACTCGAATGGATGGATATACGTATGTTATATGTGTGGTTAATGTGGTAAAGGTACGTATATAATGGTAATATATATTATATACGGGTAATAATATAGTGTGTGATGTATTTGCTTTATATAACTTGTGACACGGTTATATGCTTCAAATTAAGAGGAATTAATTAAGTTAATTGTGAGATAACTTATAATTCAAGAATCATTATACTCGGGTTAGAGTAGTATGGAAAGGGAAGGTTATACCAGGACTAGTTGGACGGGGTAGTACAACTAGGTGGGGTTAAGGAAACCGGTGGGTGTGCAAAATAGTGGAGGGGTGAGAATGTCCACAAGCGAGTGCAACACTAACTTAAATATGAAGCGCATTCATGCATTTTAAATTACTGTAGTTAATTCACTTGCTAAATATTTTCAAAATGTTTTGGGTTCTAACCCTTGCTATAAAACTATTTTCAAAACCTTTTAGGTGTCCAGACACAGGGACGCCAAAATTGATATTCTATTCCAGGGACACGGAGCTACGGCATATGTGGATGCTAGCAGGAGTTTGGATTAGACGCATCATTCATTCATTCCTAGAGTAGGATTTCTTGTATCAGTTTCAGTTTTATTTAGGTCTTGTCGCCCAGACTTCTCGGTACAGTTTTCAGGTGTAATTTATTCAGGTGTTGAATATTTGTATTGGATTATTTCTTTGGTGGCCGGTGATTTATTCGGCAAGTTGTGTAATTATGATTCTGTTTATTTTCATTCAGTTGTGTGAATGGCTTATATTTTAATTCCGCATGTACTGTTTTGGTTTAAATAAAAAGTTAAAATTAGCACCAACTTTTGAAATACTAGGTGGTTAGTAAGTTTTAAAAAGTTTTCAACAGTGATGCTAAGGATGATCCAACTGGGATTCCTGTTTTAATTTGGTATAGGACTGATCACCCGGTATTTTATTAGGCGGGGTGTCACAATTACCTGACACCTTTTCCAGGCACATGTGCTCAACCCATGCTCCTCTCACCATTTCCATGCACATTCAAGACAATTTCCAAAAATACCCCTTATCCCCATGTGTGCCATGCATCTCCTATTTAAAGAGATTAAGACCATTTGGAGGAGGATCTATATTTAGTTTTAAAACTTTTGTGTGATAAATTTATCTATATCCCTCTATGTTGAGTATTTGCATTTTTAGTAAATATCTCAATATAGAGGTGTGTAGTGAAATTTATCTCTAGGATGAATTCCATCACACCCATCTATAATGATTTTTTTTTCATTTTTAGCAATTATTTCAAAATAGATTGATGTAGTTGAATTCATCCATTGTCTAGGAATGTGTAGAGAGAGTTAGAGATAGTTTTGTGTAGAAAATAAATTAGGATAAACATCATTTTGTAAAAAGAAAATAAAAATTGAATTACAATTGAGTTTGTCTCTGGCTTACCCCCCCCCCCCCCCCTGATGTGGATTGATACCCTTACCTCTACACTTGAGATTGTTATATTTTGTAGGTAATCGAAGATTTTGATTATAGGAGCTTTTCAAGCAACGATGGAAAAAAATACATACCAAAAAGTTCCTTGTAGTTGACACGTTTTGGGCACCTTATAAGGTATGAACGAAATTTATCTATGGTGAGCTCTACCTTTAGTAACTCTTTCTCTGTGGCTAAGTAGTTCAATTGACGCCCGGTTAAAGTCCAGCTAGCGTAGTTTATGATGTGGGCCTTTTTATCTCTTTGTTTCCCTAAAACAACCCCTAAAGCATACTCACTCGCATCACAAATAAGCTCAAATGGAAGGTTTTAATCCGGAGCTTTCATGATGGGAGCAAAGATTAACATGCTTTTCAATTTTTCATAATGTTTTTGGTACGCTTCACTCAACTCAAAGGGGGCATGCTTGACAAGTACGTTACTTAAAGGTCTATTGATGGCCCGCGTGGCCTAAGAAATAACGTATGTCCTTTAGTGACTTAGGTGGGGGAAATTCATCAATAATGCCAATTTCTCCCCTATTGACCTCTATCCTCTTGGAAGACACGATGTGGCCAAGATTTATGTCTTTGGTAACCATAAAAGGCCACTTTCCCAATTTTGTACCAAGTTCTCTTTCACACATCGGGCAAGTACTATCTCGAGATTAATGGGGAAATGGTCAAAAGAGGGGTCGACGACACTGAAATCGTCCATGAACACCTTATGTCCCCTTTCGACCATGTCTCTAAATAGACTAAGCATAAACCTTTTAAGGGTCTTACGTGCATTACCCAATCTAAATGGAATACCTCTGTATGCAAACATGATAAATGGACATCTGAATGTAGTCTCCTCTTGATCTAAAACATCCAACTTAATTTGGTTATACCCGAATAACCATATAAAAAATTGTAAAATGGGCGGGTCGTGATGATCTCAAGCATTTTGCTCATAAAAACAAAGGAAAATGGTCTTTTCTAGGGCTGGCATTGAGCTTCCAGTAGTTAATGCAAACACTCTACCCAGTGGTGGTATGTTTTGGTATAAGTTCACCCTTTGCATTTCTCACCACTACCATTCCCGAGTTCTTCATAAAGACTTAAATATGACTCACCCATTTTCTATCGAGATGCGATAGATGATGCCCTCATGCAATAACTTAATAATTTATGTTCTAATGGCGTCTTTCATAGTCTGGTTCAAACGTCTTTGCATTTCCCTAGAGGACTTCACGCCCCCCTATTGGTTGATTTTATTGGTATAAATTATAAGACTTATACCCTTCAAATAGACGATGGTGCAACTAAAGGAACCTCTGTGATTCCCCAAAATGGCAACAAGCTTTCCTTATTGCTCTTTATTTAGGCTCGAGGAGAAAACAACGAGATATGTCTCACACTTTCCCAAATAAGGGTATGGAATTTCACATCGAAGGGAACCGTGAGTGATTACCTCGATGGTAGTTCCTCAAATTGATAAACCAAACTAATATATCTCACGTCCTCATCGCTTTCACCACATCCAATAAATATCCCATCTCCCTCACTTCTAGCTTGAAATCGGGATATGTGTTATCACTCTCACTCAAAGTAACTAGACATACCTCTAACGAATAACTAGTGTGATTACCCTCAAAGTGTTCATATACTACCTCCTCTATAAGATCTGACTCGTGTAACTCATCCTTGTCACCCATTTGTTGGTGATGTTGAAGATAGTAGTCTCGACTATCATATTCCCGAGTGTGAGATGGATTTTCCCGTTTTTCATTTTAATCGACGCATTAACCATAGCTAAGAATGGTTTTAAAGGATCACGAGAAAATGATGACACTAGGGAGAGGAGGCCTCCGTGTCCAAAATGATAAAATCTAGTAGTGCGTAAAAAGTGTCAACTTAGATAATCACGTCCTTAACTATCCCCTAAGAATTCTTCATGGAATGATCCTCTAGATGGAGAGTAATATTTGTGGGCATAAGCTCTCACAAATCTAGCTATCTATAGATATAGTAAGGTAGAATGTTAAAACTTAACCCTAAATCTAATAACACACTCTTATTTTACTCTCTCTAATGATGCATGAAATGGTAGGTGCACCCAAATCTTTATACTTCGGAGAGAGGTCACTCAAAAGTACCGAACATAAGTTTTTAGCTAAGAAAATATTCTTCTTTACCTTTAATCTAACTCTGACCATGATCAAGTCCTTGATAAACTTTTTTTACTTAAGCATTTTGAAGATTTCATCACGGGAGGTCCCTTTAGGAAGAG
This sequence comes from Sambucus nigra, assembly GCA_949130495.1. Classification (NCBI taxonomy): domain Eukaryota; kingdom Viridiplantae; phylum Streptophyta; class Magnoliopsida; order Dipsacales; family Adoxaceae; genus Sambucus; species Sambucus nigra. Next base: position 573,675,114 of record OX422210.1, on the reverse strand, counting down.
GGAGCAAACATTGAGGGTAAGGAGTGGCGTTAGGGGGTCTCACTACCACCTAGACCCAACTGTATCATCTTTATCACTCTATTCCAAAGGGGAATTTTCGGCCTCTTCCATTTTGGGTGAAATCCCTTGTCATTTTTCTCATCGTGTAGGGGAGGTGACAAGTCAACAACTCACCCACTACCTAGAGTTATTACTACTTGACATTGCTCTTTATTTTCATTTGAATCAGAACTAACGAAGTTTTGAACTTGTGGATGTCTTTGTCCTTGGGCGAGAAATTTTCTCTTCTATTGGACACTCAGGGAAGATTGCAACTTAGACAAAGACGCCTTTAAGTCCGCAAAATTTTAGGCATTTTGGGCATTTATCATTGACTGATTTTGCATGAATTGAGCTAAAGTGTCCTTGATATCCTTCCGCTGTGGAATTATGTAAGGCGCGGGAGGGGAAACTTGCATATGTGGTTCTTGTTGGTAAGGCATGAGTGGTGGAAATTCTTGGGCAACATGTGGATTCAGGCTCATCATTTCATTATGTTGCTCATCACTAAAATATGAATGGTTTCTCCACAAGGGATTATAAGAATTCCCGTGAGGGGCGTTAAAATTACCCTTATAGCCTCCCACCGCCTCAACTTACTCTTGTAGAATAAATTTTTTGGTGGGTATCATTGGACACTCCTTCGTTAAATGTCCTGCCTCACAAACTAGCTTGATTAGACATCACATTATCACTTTTAGAATCACCTTCCTCACCAGCGTTCCTAGAGATATGACTCGTGGTGTGACTACGTGAGGTAAAAAATGGCACACAGAAATTTGAAGAGCTTCGAGTGTGAGGGCTAACATGGGCGATTTCAATTGTAGAATTTTCGTGTACCATAGGATGATTGGGATTTGGATTGGGATTGGGATTGGGATGAGTATTTTTCATTTAAAGCACGAGAGGATATTTTTATTTTTTATTTTTTTTATTTTAATGGATATTTTATTTTATTTTTTTTTCTGAATTTTTTGGTTTTTTTAAATTTTTGGCCTTTTAGGATTTACTGCCAAATTCTTAGATTAATTATACCTAACCTAGTGTGTCTACTTAGTTCCCTGACAATGATGCCAAAAACTTGACGTATGAAGTCCGTCTTCCTACAGCTCATGGCAAGTAGGTCGCTCATGTAATAACTTGATAAGTCGAGGTCGGATCCACGAGAAATAGGATGAAAAATTATAAGGATGAAAAAAGGGTAGGTTTCTAGAGGCTAGGCTTCGACTCAAGAAATAAAAGAAAAGGTGATTTGTTTTTGAGAAAATTTTACTTAGCTAAATAGATTTAGCTACAAATGAATTTTTTATCTAGAAGAAATAAAAAATGTGAAATTTTGATTTTTGAAAAACTTTTGAAAGAAATGGAGTTGGGACATTATCCCCTGAACCGTAGATATTGTCATTAGATATATAATTTTCAACAATTATAAATTTAAACGTTATTTTCGTCAAAGCACTACATATATGAGGATTTTACCCCTGGCAATATTTAGTCAATAAATAGACTAACGTAAATGACAAAATTATCAATACATATATTATATTTGCAAACACTTCGGTTGCCTATGACAAAAGGAGTTAAGAGTCCTATAATTTAGTTTTGACAACTTATCAAACCTTAATTAGACTTATGATCATATTCAATTTTGTATCCAAATCTAACACCTCGATTGGGTTCATGTAACCCAACCCTCTAAAAACTTAGTCGGAGTTGATGGTGTTAATCACTATGCATGAACTATCAAGATTTTATGAAGACATGGAAATTGAATTATAAGAATAAAGCATTAAAACAACATTACTAATATGTGGAGAATGAAGAACATGAAAGGAATAAGCCGAAAAAATTTCTAGAATGGAATCAACTTCTTATTGAATTTTGCGGGAAAAGAAATCATAAACTTTAATTTAATTATTTCTAGGGTTCTCGTCTACTTTCTATGAAGGTATCTTTGATAATAATACTCCTAATAGTTATTTACAAGTCATGGAATTCATTTTTCAAATTCCTAAACTAACACAACTCTTTTAGCTAAAGATAATGAGAACATTATAATTCCTCCATTAACCAAATAGGTACCCCGAACCCATTCACCCCAAAGGAACCGAATTGGTTCATTAGCCAAACTTGTTCTCCCAGAATTATGAACCGATTCTTGTACTTCCTCTGCTTAAGTGATCCTTTTTTTTGGTCTTTTCTCGAATTTGTACTTTTCACCCCTGGATTCTTGTCCCAACTTTGAATGCAAATAACTTCTTCATCGTGGCTCGTATTTAGGTGTCCCTTATAATTTCCAGTTAATTCATCTTCTGAATTATGTCTTGGATATTACAAATTTCCTCCGGACTTTCCATTCTCACGATTCTTTCACCGTTTTCGTTTCTCACTCGCATCCACTTTAATAAATTACCTGTAAAACATGAGAGAAATACACAAAATATAAAATACTTACCAAGGAGGTATAATATCACAATAATGAGATAAATTTAGTGTAAATTCAATGCATGAGATTATAAGAACGCTGAAATTAAGGGGATAAGTATGGAATATTTACGCCTAATCAGCTCTATTAGGGATAGAGAAGTTAAAAGATCAAATTTAATAGCTTTTGGGGAGGGTTTTTATTATTAAGAGTACGTCACCTTAGGGTGCCGCAATACTATTTGGATAGAAGGAAGATGATTCGTTGAGGTTGTGTATCGACTATCGGGAGTGGAACAAGCGCACAATTTGGAATAAGTATATGTTGTCATGTATCGATGACTTGTTCGAGCAACTAAGAGGATCAACGTACTTCTTAAAGATTGATTTGAGATCAAATGACCATCAGTTACATATCAGGGAGTATCATGTCCATAATACCACATTTTTAAAGAGATACATGTCTTATAAGTTCAGGATTAAGTCACTTGGGATAACCAAAGCACCGATAGTTTTAATGGATCTCATGAACTGAGTGTGCAGGGATTTTTCAGATCAATTTGTCATTGTCTTAATAGATAAAATCCTCATTTATTATTGGACTAAGGGAGAGCACATAGATCATTTGCACATGGTTCTTCAGACATTGTGGGGCCATCAGTTTTATGCCAAGTTTGAGAAGTGTGGATTTTTGTTATGGGAGGTGAATTCTTCGGTCATATAGTATCCAATACTGGATTTTAGTGGATTGGTGTAAAGTATCAGCGTTGAGGGAATGGTGCCATCCCACGACACTGATAGAGGTTCGTTGTTTTTTAGGGTTAGAAGGTTATTACTCCGAGTTTATTAGAGGATTTATGAGGATTTTGGGTCCTTTGACCCATTTAACTAATAGGGAGTACCCTTTATTTGGGATGATCACTGTCGATTAGCCTTTGATGAGCTAAAGGACAAGTTGACATCATCACGAGTGCTCGCATTGCCTAGGGGAATAGTCGATCACTTTATTTTTACTGATGCATCCTTACAGGGAATTGGGGGAGTTCTATAGAAGGAATAGCGTGTTATATCTTTTTCATATCGCAAGCTAAATCCCCATGAGAAGAACCTCCCCACTCATGACTTGGAGTTAGTAGCAGTTGTTTTTTCCTTGAGTATTTTGGTGCACTACTTATTAGGGGAGAAGTTTCAGTTGATCACGAACAATAAGACACTGCAATATCTTTTCATGCACAAGGATATGAATATGAAAATTTTTATATGGATTGTATTTGTGAAGGAACATAACGAAGTTTGTCTCCAGATGCACCACCTGTCAGATGGTGAAGGCTTATCATCAGAGACAAGTCGAGGTTTTACAACCATCAGATATTCTGATGTGGAAGTGGGAGATTATATCGATGGATCTTATCACGAGGTTACCAATGTCGTAGATGGTTCATGATTCCATCTTTGTTATTGTGGACCATTGACTAAGGTAGTTCACTTCTTACCTATACGGGTGGATTACACGATAGGGAAATATTCATAACTTATAACCGCAGAGAAACTGAGACTGCACACAGTGTCGCTCAACATTATCTTGGAGTGGTATAAGAACTTCATGTCCTAATTCTGATAGTGTTTTCAGGATTTGAGGGGGATGGAGTTGCATTTGAGAATGATGTATCGCCTGTAGATCGATGGGCGGATGGAGAGGGTGAATCAGGTGCTGGAGGATATGCTAAGGATGTGTATTCTTGATTTTAAGGGTAGTGGGGAGCATTACTTACTATTATCAGAGTTTTCATATTATAACTCTCACTAATTTACTCTTGGCATGGAACCATTAAAGTCTTTATACAAGAGACCTTGTTGTTCACCCTCGTGTTGGTGAGAAGTGGGGGACAACAAGCTTCTCGGGATGGACATGATTCTAGATATGTTAGTGAAGATTGAGTTTATTAGGATTCATATTCGGGCAACTCCGGATCTTTAGAAGAGTTACGCCGATAAGAATTGGGGATTCTTAGAGTTTGATGTGGATGATCGTGTTATTGGGAGTATCTCCCATGATAGGAGTTATGTGTTTCAGGAAGAAGGGGAAGTAAGCACCTATATATATGGGGCCTTTACCTATAATTGAGATGGTAGGGACGGTTGCGAATGTGCTTACCTTACTTGAGCGTTTGTAGCGGATTCATGATATGTTTCACGTGTCATCACTGAGGAGGTATCCTAGGGATGACTTGGCTTACCGGTATATATAACTAGAGGAGATAGATTTGTATCTGAACAGTACTTATGAGGAGAAACTTGTTACCATTTTGGAGTCTAGTGAGGGAAAGATTCTGTCAATGGTGGTACTTTTAGTACATGTTCAGTGGGGGAATCACAATGCTGCCAAATCAACATGAGAGCACGATGATGACATGTAGGAAAAGCATCCAGATGTATTTGTGGAAAGTAAGTTTAAATTTCAGGGACAAAATTCTATTGTTAAGGGGGAGAATGTAATATCCCGTACTTTTGTGAGTACTTTATTTCGACTTTTGCCTTAATTTATTAATTTAATTGGGAAATTAAATTGGTTTTGATAAATATTAATTAGTGATTGGGACACCTTGCTTATGAAATAATAGGGGGAAGCCCTCTACCCAGATAAAATAGGAATCTTAGCTGGATCATTCTTAACATCACTGTTAAATACTTAAATTAATTACTAATACCCTATTAAGTCCAGTGTCAAAATTTTAAAAATGAATTAAATTGCCGTAAATAAATTCATTCATCACAAACCATCCAATCAATAAAAACACATTCATCAAAAGTAATATCTGAATGCTTAACAAATATAATAATCCAAAGGATCAAACAAAGTATATGTATAAATTCAATATAATAATCTGTCAAACTAAAATAAATAAAGACTGAATAATTAAATGTTTGAAAATGCGCAACTTGCTCGAATGATAACAAAATAAAATCCTATCAATAATCTTGGAGATATAAACGTCTAATAAGATCCTTGCAAGCATCCACAACTGATGTAATACCATTTGATTAGAAGAAACAATCATGCCTGGCGTCCCTATGGCTGGGAACCTAAAAATTTTGAAAATATTTTGATGCGAGTCAATGCCCAAAACCTTTTGAAAATATTTTTCAAGTGTTTAAATTACATTAACAAATATGCAAATATTTAAACTGGTGTCACAGTCCCACGAGATAATCATTACCCCTCATCTATAGTGCGCACCTAACGCATGCAATTTAAACGTCCTAGTTATCCTACTCTGCCTAACTAGTACCAACACGTACCTTAGCCTCATATGCTAACCATCTAGACAAAATGTGTCGCATATATTTATTCTATGATTTAGTTCTTCTTTAGTTATCACCCACAAAATCATTTTAAATCCCATCGTTAGCGGATGCATATAACTTCACCCAGTTATTAATTCAGTATTAACATATTATTCACCCCTATTTCTTTGCCACACTTATATATGTATATTCATATCCCATATTGTACACATGAATATATATCGCTAACTAAAATGCATAACTGCAATTCTAAGAGCATTACCTAGCGAATGAAATCTCTAGTATGCTATCAGGCTCCTTGGATATATACCTCAACCTGGGCCACCATGTCAAAACTCGCCACCGAACCCAAATCATGAACATAAAATCAGAGGCGGTTATAGTAATACATCTGTGGGTAAAAACCATACCACATTACCCCACTAGGCTATAAACTCGCATACAGTGGTCGTGCAACAAACCTATGAGCTGGGAATCGATCTTACACCTACTGGTCAACGTTGGAGTGGACCGCCCACTATGCGTAACCTCCACCAATAGAATTCCTAGTGTTAGTATGTTTCACATATATCAATTACATAGATATATTCACAAATATATATATTATCTCTATACCCATATATGTTTATATAATAAAAACTAGCTAACTGTTCCCATGTCACTCATAGCACTGGCACATAATCCACGAGTCTAATCCCGACTCTCGAATACATAATTAGTCCATCACTTAATGATTCACAAATATAATATTTAAACATGGAAACTAAGTTATTCCCTTCCAGACCGTATCCTAATTCTAACCGAATTTCTGAACCATTTTTGTTAATTAATTTTGAAGTGCGTTCACCCTAAACACCCATAATTTCATACCCCGGATCTATTACCAACTAACCCAAGAGAACGTGATATCTTACGAAATTCCCAAAAGCCCTAATTTCTCACTCACAGACCCTCTACAATTATTCAACGTCAAATGGCTCTTAGAAATCCAAACAAACAAAAAAAAATTCCACAACAGGTTCGAATCGATTTGGCTTTCATGCCTGAATCAATTCGCCTGCTGAATCAATTCTCCGTCGAGGGTCGAATCGATTCAATAATGGGCAGTGGTCCTGTTCTTCCAATACGAAGTTTAAAATCTCCCCATTACCCAATTCAATATTCAACACCAATTGAACACAAGTATTTCATTCTCTATCAAACATAAATATGATTATGCACATTTTCATATTTAAATTCATCCGAATATAATCAATTTCATGGGATTCAATACTTTAATCAAGATTTTGGATATTTCTTAATTGAATCACAAGATTTCACTAATCCTCAATATTTCTCCTTCATAATCAAAACTTTCTATTTGGGCTAAAACTCAGAATTCATATGGAATAGTTATCTAGTCCATTTCTATGAAGGCATTCCCCAAATCTAATTTTATCGTGTAAATCACATCCAAAATTCATATTTTATTACAAACTATAATGTGAATTAACAACATGCATAAAGTATCAAGAAAGGTTAAACACTTGCATTAGACACGGTAGAGTCTCTATTGGCCTTTTTGTTCAATGATCCTTGCCCCGAAACTCCTCCTAAACTCTTCCTGAAAATCCTTTTCTTGATCTCCCTTTGTTTCTCCCTTATCATTTCTATTTTCTTTCACTTTTAGACTCTTGGAATGGTAGTTTGGTTGCCCCTGCCATCCACCTTATCCTCTTATAATGTTAATCCATAAATTAGGTTATTATCTAATGTAAAATGAACTGCATGCCCTAGATGGGTCACAACAAGTTTCAAAGCCCTCAGAACCCAATTACTACCCATGGGTTCTTAAATTTAACTATTTTGATCCATTTCGGATCATTCGTGCACTCAAAATCGCCATTTAATTCAATTATCATCAAATTCCCATCTCAATCCTAACTTGTACTCGCACTTATTAGAGGAGGACTGGAGTATCTGGTATTATTGGGGGTGTGCTGTAGTAGGAGGATTAGGATATAACATATGATTCTCTAAAGCTTAAGCCCCACAAGAGGAATTACCCCACTCACGATTTGGAGCTAGTTGTAGTTGTTTTTTCCTTGGGAATTTAGAGGCACTATTTACTAGGGGAGAAATTTAGTCTGTTCATGGATCACAAGTCGCTGTAGTATGTATTCAATCAGAAGGATCTCACTATACAAAAGAACATATGGTTGGAATTATTGAAGAAATACTAGTTTGATATTCGATACCATCCGTGGATGGCTAATGTGGTGGCAAACGCATTGAGCTGACGGCCTACGGAGGAGTTAGCGATAGTTTAAAAGGTGAAGTGGGAGGAGCTTTAATCGGACGAAATAGTTCCCAGGGCATGTATGATTGTATTGATTGTCACACTTGGGATTATTATTTGGGTTATGAAGGTAGAGGCCGACAATAAGTTCTATTAGGAGAGGGTACGATATTTATTGGAAAAGTGGTAGAGTCTTACTTGATCAGCTTAAAGGGGGTCTTATGCTTCGATGGGAGGAAAGTTCCAGAGGATGGGAATTTGAGGCATGTTGTTATGACAGAGTTCCACGGGTCGAGATTTATAGCACATCCCAGTGAGTATAAGATGCACAATGATATGCGCATGTAGTATTGGTGGGATGATATGAAGCAGGACACATCTGATTTTGTTTCAAAGTGTGGCACATGTTAATTAGTGAAGGTAGACTATCAAATGCCAATCATGATACTACAACTATTGGACATTTGGATTCGTAAGTGGGAGATTATGTTGATGGACTTTATGACGGGGCTACCGACATTATAGAGGGGTTAAGAATCTATATGGGTCATTATGCATTGTCTAACCAAGGTATCCAACTTTTATCCATCTTAGATGGATTATACGATGGTACAGTACGCCTAACCTTTTATTGACAAGATAGTGAGGTTACATGGGGTAATGACTAATATTGTGTTCGATCGGGAAAAGATGTTCATGTCCCATTCTTGAGAGATTTTTAAGGAAGCGATGGGAAATGAGTTGTGGTTGAGTATGGCTTACCATTAATAGATTGATGGGAAGAGTGTGCGGGTTAATTAGATGATGGAGGATATGTTCAAGATGTATATACTAGATTTCAGGGGAGGTTGCGAGTAGTACCTTCCACTGATGGAGTTTGCGTATAATAATTCTTAGCAGTTAACTATCGATATGGAGACTTTTGAGGCATTGTATAGGCAACCTTTTCATTCACTTACTTGTTGGTTAGAGGTGGGGGAAAATAATCTTCTTGGAACTGAGATGATTTAGGATAATTCTTCCAAAATCAAGCTCATTTAAGGTCAAATACGGATTACTCAAGATGAGTAGAAGAGTTATGCAGGAGGTATGAGATTTTGGGATACTGGGTATTGTTGTGGGTGCCTCCTATTAAAGTATTTATGAGATTTGGGAAAAAGAGGAAGTTAGTACCGAGGTATGTGGGGACTTTCCCGTTCATCAAGAGGATAGGGACAGTAGCATATAGGCTCGTCTTTCCAGAGCATCTGCAATAGATTCACGACGTATTTCATGCGTCGTTATTAAACAAGTACCATAGGAGTGAGAGAAAATTATAATATTCCACTAGAGGAGATTGATTTGCATCCTGACATCTCATATGAAGAGATGTTGAATGTTATTCTGGATCGTAGTGAGTGTAACTTGAGTCTAAGGTGGTGCCCTTGGTTCATCTGTAGTGGGGGCATTATAATGCCGATGAGTCAACATGGAAGTTGGAGGATGATACGCGAGAGAAATGTCCCGAGCTCTTTATTCTAGGAATGTCCGAATTTTGGGGACAAAATTCCCTTGTAGCGGGGAGTATGTAGCATCCCATATTTTTAGCCTTTAAATTACACGTGTGAACGTAAAATAAAATGAGAAATAATGAGAATTTAATAAATATTAATTAGTGAGGAAAAGATTAATATTTATGTGGAAATACATTTACTCGCGTGATAAGTAAATAAAATTATGTCAAATGGTATTACGTCGTTAGTGAGTAAAATCATTGGGATTTGATAGTATCTCATTCGGGACGCACGTCCAAGATAATGTTAGAAATGATATGTGAATTTGATGATAGGTGACTAGGATGGAAATTTTGAGTGAACGAATGATCTAGAATGGGTCGGAAGAGTCAAAATTAAGTGCCCATGGTACTAATTGGGTTTCGAGGGCTTTTTTTACTAGTCGTGACCCGCATAAGGGCAAATGGGTCATTTTACATGTAGATAATAACCTAATTTACGGATTAACATTATAAGAGAAGAAAGTGGATGGTAGGGGGAAGCAACATTACCATTTCAAGAGTCTATAAGTGAGAGAAGAGAAAAGAAAAATGAGAAACAAAGGGGGATCAAGAAAAGGCTATTCATGAAGTACTTTGTGGGTAATTTTTGGGCAAGGATCATCACACAAAAAGGAAAATTCAGACCCTATAACTATCTAAGGCCTATTTTTTAACTTTCTTGATACTTAATGCATGTTTTTAATTCATATTATAGTTGGTGAATAAAATAAGAATTTTGGGTGGGATTTACATGATACAACGGGATTTGGGGAATGACTTCAAAGATCTAGATTTTATACTTATTCCATTTGAATTCTGAGTTTTAACTCAAATAGAAAGATTTGATCTTAAAGGATACAGATTGAGGATTAGTGAAATCTTGAGATTTAATTAAGAAAACGTGCAATTCATGATTAAAGTACTGGATCCCATGAATTTGATTACGTTTAAATGAATTTAAATATGAAAATAAGAGTAATCATATTTAGGATTTATAGAGAATGATATACTCGGGTTGAATTGGTGTTGAATATTGAATTGGGTGATGGGGAGACATTAAACTTTGTATTAGAAGAATAGGTTCACTCCCTAAAATCAAATTAATTCGGCCCTCAAGGGAGAATCGATTCGACAGGCAAATCAATTAGGGCCTGGAAGCTTAATCGATTCGAATCTGCTGTGGGAAACAATTTTGTTTTTTAGGATTTTTAGGAGTCATTTGGCGTTTCATAATTGAAGAGGGTATGTGAATGAGAAATTATGAATTCTAGAAATTTTGTAAGACATCATGTTGCCTTCGGTTAGTCGGGAATAAATCCAGGGTATGAAATTATGGGTGTTTAGGATGAATGACACTCCGAAATTAATTAACAAATTCAGTTTGGTAATTCGATAAGAACTAGGATACGGGCTGGATAGGAATAGATTAGTCTCCACATTCAAATATTTTATTTGTTAATCAATTGAGTTGTATTTGGGAGTCGGGATTAGAATCAGGGATTATGGGCTAGTGCTACGAGTGTCATGGGCACGGTTAGCTGGTTTTTATTATTATATATATATATATGGGTATAAAGATATTATATATATGTATGAACAAATCTGTGTAATTGATATATGTGAAATATACCTACTCTAAGAGTGCTATCAGTAGAGGTTGTGCGTATTGGACGGTCCACCGTGGCACTAACTAGAAAGTGTAAGATCAATTCCCCAGGTCATAGGTCTGTTAAACAACCATCGTATGGGATTTTAGAGTCTAGTGGTGTAATGTGGTATGGTTATGGACCACATATGTATGACTATGATCGCCTCGAGTTTTATGTTCAGGATTTGGGTTCGGTGGAGATATTCCTACCCGGTGGCCTAGGTTGAGATATATATATCTCTGGAATTTTATTTCATATTGGAGAATTCATCCTAAAGGTAATGATCTGGGAATTGCTGTTATATGTATCTAGTTAGTGATATATAGGTACGTGTTCAATGTGAGATGTGAATATACGTATAGAATTGTGACAAATATATACGGGTGAATAAAATGTTAATATTGAATTAATAACTAGGGTGAAGTTATATTCATCGGATACCAATGGGATTTAAAATTATTTAGTGTATGTGGTAACTAGACAAGAATTAAATATAAGAATAAATATATGTGACACAATTTAGCAAGAAGGTTAGGGTATGGGGGTAAGATAGAAGTTGGTACTAGTTAGGTAGGGTATCATAACTAGGATGTTTAAATTACCTGCGTTAGGTGCACACTATAGATGACAGGTGGGGATTATCTCATGGGAGTGCGACAAAAGTTCAAATATGAAAGATTGCATTGCATATTTATTAATGTAATTTAAACGCTTTCAAAAGGTTTTCGGCTCTAACCCGCATCATTATGTTTTCAAAAGTTTCAAGTGCCCAGCCACAGGGATGTCAGGCATGATTTTTCCTTCCAGTTAGACTATGATGCAATAGTTGTGGATGCTTGGAGGGATCTTATTAGACGCTTCTGTCTTCGAGATTCTAGATAGGATTTTATGCAATTGTTATTCGGGCATGTTGCCCATTTTTAGACATTTAGTCATCTAGTCTTTATTTGCTTTAGTTTGATAGATTATTGTATCGGATTTATACCGATAGTTTGTTCGGTCCTTTGGATTATTGTAATTATTCCAGCACTCAGATATTACTTGTGGTGAATGTGTATTTATTGATTGGATGGTCTGTGGTGAATGAATTTATTAACATAAATTTAATTAAGTTTTAAAATTTTTACAACTGATTTCATAGGGTATTAGTAATTAATTGAATTATTCAATAGTGATGCTAAGAGTTAGCCAACTAAGATTCTTATTTTATTTGAGTAAAACGTTAACCACCCGTTATTTTTATATGTGGGGTGTCACAACAAGTTTAGGATTAATATTTATGATTATTATTATTTACTTTATATGTAATTAGTAAATAACGTTGTGAATTAATATATTATTGTTTAATCGGTGAAAAGCAACGGATTACTATATTATGTTGTTAGAGAGTTAGAATGACGAATTTAAATAGTTTGAGGGTGACGTGTATTGTACGCACATGTCGAGCCCGACTAATGGTATGGTGGCACATTTTTAATTTGATGACTCAGATGGTCCTTTTAAGTGCACCGTTGACCCAAAAAGGGTTAAAACAGTCCAAAATAGGCACACATGGGGTTATAATTGGGTTTTGGTGGCATTTTATACATAGTAGGGCCTATATGGGTGTATGGCTGACCTTTTTCCCTTAGGGATACACTTAAAAACGTGATTAGGGTGTGATTAAAAAGTATTTAAGGTGAAGTGGGGTGGATGGAAGCCTCATTATTGCCTCTACTTATTGGAGATTAAGGTAGAGGTCAAAGAAAAGAGAAAATATATATATAAAAAAAGAAGGAAACCTTGAAGAAGGGAGAAGAACATCTTCGAAAATCAATTCATCTTTATGAGTCAAGACTTCGGGTTTCAATTCAACACGACAAGTGTTTACTTACTTTAGATTTGTAATTTTCTGCAGTTAATTGAGTTCATAATTAACAAGTAATTAAATCTATGATTTGAAAAATAAAATGTTTTGTGATAAATTAAAAGGAAATTAGTTTGTGGTGAACCCATGATCATGACTGATAATTAATAAGTGAGAAATTTGTGATTAAATTATGGGAATATGTGTATGAATGTGAAGAAAATTTATTGGGTCTTTGATCAATGAATTTCAAAGATTGAGTAATTATGAGTTCAATGAATTAGATACATAAATATGATTCCTTGAGATTTGATTGGAATTGGGGATTAATTTAGTGCTAAAATACTTACGGAATGATTATATATTTATGTGGGATCTTAATTTATGGTTTTGGGAGGCTTGGGACCTCCATTGAATGGTTTAGGAGGTAAAAGCTAGAGGTTGAAGACAAAGGGCAGCCCAACAAACAAAATCGGTTCACTAGTGGAGTGAATTTGTTCGCTTGAGGAAACCACTTCGATTTTATAAGAAAATCGGTTCGATTTGCTGACCTGTCTCGATTTTTTTTCCTATTAAATTGACCCATTAGTGTTCAGTAATGGGCATATGGGCTTCCGGGGTAGATTGGGATTACCACAAACATTCTCAGAGGTCTCAGGGTTCGAGTGAGGTAAATCGAAATTCATGTAAGGGAACACTTAAATAAAAAATCAAGATGTCAGTTCAGACTTTGGGATTAGTACACTGGTACGCAATGGGATTTTCGTATGGATTCGTTACAATATATATATATATATATATATATATATATATATATATATATATATATATATATGTGTGTGTGTGTGTGTGTGTGTGTGTGTGTGTGTGTGTGTGTGTGTGATTGTTTATGTATTTGTTTGCAACATACACATTCAGTAGTGCTATTGTTAGTAGATTGTGCGTGGTCGATAGTTCACCCTGGCGTTGACGAGTAAGTGTTGTATTGATTCCCTAATTCATAGTATTTATTTCATGGCCATTATCCATATGTGAGTGTGGGTGTTAGTTTGGATATCGACTGGGGGCAATGCGGTATGGTGGAGACCTCCTGGCATATGTTTATAACAACCTTGTTGTTTATGTTTACGTTTGGGTTCGGTGCTGAGATTCTTACCTGGTGGCCCAGTTGTGGGGCATGGTATGCTTGGAGCCCAATAGTACATGCGAGGTGAATTTGCAAGGTCCATGTTTTTGGGATGCGATATATACATACATAACAAGTGATATATATATGTATGTGTCTATGAGATATTGTGTGATTATCTACTTATAGCATGTGTCCAGCTATGTAATTATTTATGATGATATACCTAGAGAGGGTAGTATTGATATAGCGCGAATATTGCGTATTTGTGCCCGTTAACTTATGCATTTTAGCCTCCTCAGGTAATTTAATTCTTATATTTATGCTCGTTAACTAGAAAACCTCGATTCTCTCTCTCTCTCTCTCTCTCTATATATATATATATATATATATATATATATATTCTTTGCAGGGGTTAAATGGGCTTTTGTAGGTATTTCATTGCTTAATATGAAGGTCAGTAGCATTCCGGCGAAGTTTTGTAGACAATCGCATGCGCGAGGGAAATTTAGTCATTTCATAGCTTGGGTATCTGACCCAACATCTTCTCGGAAGTTGTAGCTCTCGGGCTAAGCTTTGTTTGTCTGTGAATGGTGTTCGAATCGAACTCCAAACGATTAATCCACGGTCCTTTGATCAAAGAAGAATTATAAGGGAATTAATTTACTTAATATTTTAATAACTAACATTTTCAATAATTCCATCCCTTTTTGTGTTTTTGCAACAAACTTGCACAGTAAATAATTGAGATTTTGGCCATGCTTGGGTTTGTTCTCGGGTCTTGATTTCATCAAAATTGGAGCCTTGGGTCTAAAATTCGAGCATGGGCCTTGTGTGGATATAGTTGCGGGTCAGTTGGCTTGGGTTCTCGGGATCTTGGAGTACCCATTATGGTACTTCCATGGAGTTGGACATTAATGGTGGAGGTTGTTGGTGTCGGGTTCTTGGATACACTTGGCCACTCATGAATTGATTGGGTTTCGAGTTTACGCTGGCCTCGGCTAGGAGTTACTTTTGTAGTTGGTCCAAACACACTATAGTAGGTCTCATATTTGGGACTCGGCTTATACACGATGGTGGCTGTTAGTTTTTGGAACATGAGAAACCATGGTGGCTAGCTTTGTTTTTGTTGGAAGAAGTGGTAGTAGGTGAGAATCGATTCGCTACTTGGCGAATCGACTCATTATGAAGAAGTGGGCAAATACCTCTTCGATCGATTGATCCAAAAAATGGGTCGATTGATCGATGGTCTGGGATTTTTGACAGCCTGGTTGATATCTTTTGTTTTCCTTTTTCTATCTTTATTTTTCCCACCTACTATATAACCCTTTTTAGTTGTAAATAAACATATCTTCATTTTTGTCTTAGTTTTTAGGGTTTGTAAAAGGGGAGCTTCCCTCTCCTCATTTTCATTTGGGTGTTTTGCCCATTTTATGTAAGTTGTTCACTATTCGATTGTCTTCTTTGTTATATTTGTGTTATTTAATCTTTATTTCCATTGTTGTCTTACATTTCCTTGTTTAGTTAATTTTTTAAAGTTGTTATTTATTTCTTTCATTAGTTTAATTAGTGTTTAATTAGTTTATTCATGTCTACTACCTATTTAAAACGGGTTGGGGTCATGTGTTTACCATTAATGAGCGTCGAGCTCTGAAAAGTAGTTTTTGGGAAAATTATCATCTTTAATCGAAACCTCGCATATTAAAGTGGGTTTATTATGTGTTTAACTTTCTATATCACGCAACGTTAGTTTTTATAGCAATAATCCGATTTTAAGATGCGTGTGACCACTTTGATTAAATGTTTTATCTCGCATATTTAGATTAAATTTCTTCATGTGTTATGTTTATAATTTACTAAAAATGACCAGTTAAATGTTTTCAAACCAAAATTCTAATTCTGCGTGTTTAGACCATGGCGGGGATGTGACCTTGACTCTCGTTTTATTAATTCTTATTAAGGTTTAACTTCTTATTTCTTCCCTTTTCTTTTAAACCAACCCATCACCTTTTATACCTTTATTATTGAAGTAATAAATCAATTAAAATCTTTCCAACACTCCCTGTGGATTTCTTACGATACCCAACTTACCGCTATACATCTTTTGCACGTGTATTTGTTGTTTAGGTTTTTGCATTCAGGCGGTGAACCTAAAGCAACAAGAGTGCTTCTACAAGAGCACAAGGTTCGCCCTCGATCAAAATGGAGACATTGTCGGGGAGTGTTTTATTATAGATTTTATTTGATTTAATATTTTGTAATGTTTCTTTTATTAATATTTGTGTTCTTTACTTTATCCTTTCTTTTTAACTTGGGTTAGATTGTTTCAAGAAATTGAAATTTCGGTGGTTGTCACTTTATTGAATTGCCAATTTTGAAATGTCTTGCTATAACTCTTTAGATAACCTTAATTGTTTTGTGAATGGTTTTCCATGTTATACTCCCAAGACAATGAGATAATGCCTACAAATTCTTGAATATGAGCGCATTGAGCGTGAAATTCAAGAGTATGTAAGTAATCCCTCATTGCCTTGTGAGGATACTTTGGGAAGTGGGGAATCCTTTGGCTATGAGCAAACCACACAAGAAGATGATATGTCTTCTTGTGTGTTTGATCATGAGTTAATGATTAAGGAATTGAATTACCGATCCGAGAGTTCTAAGGCTTGGTTTTTAGAAAATAATGCCATGCTTAATGAAATTATTTCTTTTCAAAATCGAGTTGAGGTTGAAACATGCATTTCACCTCCACCCCTTTTGAGTAAGAAGTGATTGAGAGTGATCTAAAGCACTTTCAAATTTTAAAATATTACTGATTATTTAGATTGTATTGAGGTTGAAGTTCCTTCCTTTCCTTTATTCCCTACTATTCCCGAATAATTAAATTTATCACAAGAATCGGTTGAAATTATTGAAGACTTTGAAGTGATTCTTGAATGTGAATGTTATTTTGAGATGCTTTATCTCATGGTCTATTAAGTTGAACAAACCCCACATTCCTTTCCAATTGAAAAACCTTGGGATGTGAGTTCAATATTCCCGAGATCAATGTGGTCTTATCACCCGTAGTATCCAAATCCCCTATCACCCCACTAAATTTTTTAATTGGTGATGGTTCATTTCTTACGCCTTACACATGCTTTTCGTTGTTGAAATGAAATTCATATTTTCGAGGAGGCATGCATGCTAAGGATGGTCCACCGCTTATCCCTCAAAGGCAAATTGCATTTTGGGCAGACCCTCAAAAATTTAGACTTTTAGTGTATAGTTAGTTAGAAGTCCAAGTTGTAGGTTGCAAATAATTAGATTTTTATTCTTTATTTCTTTAGTTTTTCATTCCTTTTCGTTTATTCTAGTGTAATTAGTTAAACTTTTTGTTATGCTCGTTACTAACTTGTTTTTTAGATTCGTTGGACTCGTACTCAATGGGTATCGCTCCAATTTTGGGTAATATCATTCTTTTCCTATCTTTGTGTCGTGTTCTTTATTTGCATTGAGGGCAATCCAACATTTAAGTTAGGGAGTGTAGGATATTATTTACATTTCATGTTTAGTCACATGTTAGTTACAAAGCATGCTTTTTGTAGAAAATTGAAAATTTTCAAAAATATTTTCTTTCTTTTTCTCTTTTGTTGGGATTTTGCCATTGTTTTCGATGATAAATTTCAATAATTGCCCGATCCATTAGACATTCAATGATGCATGTTCTCGATTTTAGAAGTTAGTAGACTTTAGTCCTCCAATCATTGATATTATGAATAACTTCATGAATTAAACGTTATCCCATGAGCGCATGCACTTTTTATGTTTTATTGATTTGGTTTAAGACTTTTATTACTCGGTAATCTTTTGCTTCATTTTATATACTTACACCGTGAGAGATTTGGGCTTTCCTTCAATTGTGAATGTAATACACTATTCTTTCCTCTTTGAAAACGTTTAATTCGTCGGTAATCTCTCTATTCTTTCATTGGTCTTTCATTATTTGAGTTTATTTCTTGAAATATGTCACTTGAGCATTATTTTCAAAATTATTTTGACTCGATAATTGCGTAAACATTATGAAATGATCATAGGCAATCTTTGTTATATCGCCCATTTTAGCCTTAACCTCACCTTATATGTTTCCCTAGTCAACCCTTTTGAGCCTAAACATATCCTTCTATTTCAAAACCCAAACTCCCATAGCCTATTACACATTGGAGTTATATACCATACCTGTTACCTTCCATATATTTTTTTGGAATGATACTTGGTATTGAATGATGCTATTGTCTTCTGGTTGCAATTAAACATGGGAGAATGAAAGTGAAAAAGTAAAGAAGAAGTGAAAAACAAAAAAAAAACAAAAAAAAAAGAAGAAAAGAAAATGAAAGAGAAAGTTGTATATGTTGTATATAGTGTTCAATAATCCTTGTCGCTCTCCAATTTCATATAGAATTCTTTTTATGGAAGTTATTTTTACAATTTTGAAATTGTCCGCGATTTACCATTATCCCAAGTTTTTCATCCCCAAACACTATGAATCCGTTCATATTTCCTTCATTTCATAACCCGATCGTATCCTACGTTACAACCCTATAAAGTCCTATGTGATCCTAGGGCGAGTTCAATTTAAAAGTT
This sequence comes from Sambucus nigra, assembly GCA_949130495.1. Lineage (NCBI taxonomy): Eukaryota > Viridiplantae > Streptophyta > Magnoliopsida > Dipsacales > Adoxaceae > Sambucus > Sambucus nigra. Next base: position 573,656,289 of record OX422210.1, on the reverse strand, counting down.
TAAATAGTTTTGCTAATCTGTGAAAATACATTTTGCCTCCTTTAATGAGCGGTATAGATCATTAAGATTAAAAAATTTCATTTTACATATAGCGTTCTTTATTAGTGACATGTGCGCGACCTAGTTTCCATTTACATTTACTCTTTATGCCTGCATGTATCGTGTATTACCTCCATTTTCATAGTGAATTCATTTATTGAGTGTAATGCCCAATGAGGATCGGATTATATGCATGCTTTAACGTTTATTCGGTTTATTTAAGTTTTTAGCAAATCATACCATGCATGTGCTCGCTCCCCTCCCACTTTTAAGGTTTCAATTCTATTCAGTTGGTTCTATAATATTAATAATTACAGACTTTTGTTTAAATTCGTTCGATATCCTAATAACATGTTTGAAATCTTTTTCGTATTGTTGACTTTGTCGTATGTTGTTTTGGGTATATTTTGAGGAACCCATATGACGTTTGTGGGTTTTATCCTTGAAAACCCTCACGAGACGGTACTCGTCCACTAGGGTAACCTAGGGGTTTAACAGCTTATTGCATACACTAAATGCAATCGTTCTCCCACGAAACTGGTTTTTATCTTTTTAGTATATATCTCCTACTTTTGGATCACTTGTAGTTCTTGTTGTTTCCTATTTCATTGCTAGGTACTAGAAATGTGTAAGTTAGGGGGTGTGATACGATGCAAATACTGCGTATTTATGCCTGCCAACTTACGCATTTTAGCCCCCTCGGGTACATTCATTCTTATATTTATGGTCGTTAACCAAACAACCTTGGATTTGTATATATATATATATGATTTGCAGGGTTAATTAAGCTTCTCTAGGTGTTTTGGTTCTTCATGCGAAGTTCGATAGCATTCCGACGAAGTTTCATAAACAATCGCACGCGCGAGGGTAATTTAGTCATTTCATAGCTTGGAAATCCGACTCAACATCTTTACAAAAGTTATAGCCCTCGGGCCAAGCTTCGCATGGCCACAAACGTTGCTCGAATATGTCTCCAAATGATGAATTCACGGGCCTTTGATTGGAGAATAATTATAAGGGAATTAATTTATTTAATATTTTAATAACTAACATTTTAAATAATTCCATTCGTGTCCCTTTTTTGTGTTTTTGCAGAAAAACTTACCAAAACAACAATGGAGATTTTGGACTTGCTCGGGTTTGTGCTAGGGTCTTGATTTCATTGAAATTGGAGCCTTGGGTCCGAAATTGGAGCAATGGTCTTGTGTGGATATAGTTGTGGGTCAGTTGGCTCGGGTTCTCGAGATCTCGGAGTACCCATTTTGTTACTTCCATGGCTTTGGCCATTAATGGTGGAGGTTGTTGGTGTCGGGTTCATGGATACACTTGGACACTCATGAATTGATCGGGTTTCGGGTTTACGCTGGCCTCGGCTTGGATTGAATTTTGTAGTTGGTCCAAACACATTATATTAGGTCTCAATTTTGGGTCTCGGCTTATACACAATGGTGGTGGTTGGTTTCTGGAACATGATAAACCATGGTAGCTGGCTTGGTTTTTGTTGGAAGAAGTGGTAGAAGGTGAGAAACGATTCGCTCCTTGGCGAATCGATTCATTATGAAGCAGTGGGCAAATACCTATTCGACCGATTGATCCACGAAATGGGTCGATTGATCGTTGGTCTGGGATTTTTGATAGCTTGGTTGATATCTTTTGTTTTCTTTTTTCTTTCATTATTTTTCCCACTTACTATATAACCCTTTTTTGTTGTAAATAAACATATCTTCATTTCTTTCTTAGTTTTTAGGGTTTGTAAAAGGGGAGCTTCCCTCTCCTCATTTTCCTTTGGGTGTTTTGCCCATTTTATCTAAGTTGTTCATTATTCCGTTGTCTTCCTTGTTGTATTTGTGTTATTTAAGTTGTATTTACATTGTTGTCTTACATTTCCATGCCTAGTTAATTTTTTATTGTTGTTATTTATTGCTTTGATTAGTTTAATTAGTTTATTCATGTCCAATACCTAATTAAATAGGGTTGGAGTCATGTGTCCGCTTAATGGGCATCGAGCCCCCGATGTTAGTTTTTGGGGAAAATCACGTTTAATCGAAACCTCGCATATTAAAATGGGTTTATTATGCGTTTAACTTTCTTTGTCACACAACACTACTGTTTATGGAGATAATCCAATTTTAAGACGTGTGTGACCATTTTTGAATAAATGTTTTATCTCCCATTTTTGGATTAAATTCCTTCACGTGTTATGTTTATAATTAACAAAAAATTATCGATTAAATGTTTTCGAACCGAAATTCTAATTTCGGATGTTTATCCCATGGTGGGGATGTGACCTTGACTCTTGTTTTATTAATTCCTGTTTAGCTTTAACTTCTATTTTTTTTCCCTTTTCTTTTAAACTAAACCATCACCTTTTACACTTTTATTCTTAAAGTAATAAATCAACTGAAATCTATCCAACATTCCTTGTGGATTTCTTATTATAATCAACTTACCGCTTTATTTATTTCACAAGTGTTAGTGTAGTTTAGGTTCTGCATTGAGGAGGCAAACTGAAAACAAAGATAGTGCTTCTACACGAGCACACGGTCTCTCGATCAAGTATATCGTAGCTAATGGTGATTATTAGTGGTATGGGATATGATAACAGTTGTTGTCCTAGTTATACTGGGTAGCATGATTACGATAATAAAATGAACGCGTTAGGTTTGCACTCTAGATAAGAGGTGATGAGTGATCTCATGTGAGTGTGAAGACAAAGTTAGTTATCAAGGTAATAGAGTGAACGTTTATAATTAAATTATTTAAATACTTGCAAAATATTTTCAAATATATTTTTGCCTTCTTACCCACTGGAAAATATATATTGTCTTCAAAACCCCAGGTGTGCAGCAGTAGGGGCCACAGGTTTAGTCTTCATACCGTTGCGAGCAGTAGTTTTGGATGCGGTGAGATTTGATTGTAGCCGCCACAGTTCTTTCTATTTAGGTTGGAATTAGTTTCAGTTTCAATATTTCCTTTTGGGCGTGTTTCCCGTAGTTGGATAAACATTTCATTTTTTCCAGATATGTTTACTCCTTAATTTCATTACGATGGATTATTATTTGTGGTGACTGATTGTTTATTCATTTTACATTATTTATATTTATTCTCATCAGTTATCATATCATCTCTTTTAGTGTATGTTTATGTTGGTTTTAGATTTATATCATTTCTTGTAACAATGATACTAAGAAGAAAATCATAATTGATTCCCATTTAATTTTAATAAAGACCCGATCAACCGGTATTAGATTAGGTGGGGTGTCACATGTCATAAGTCCAAGAAAAAGTCCTTGCCTTGGAATTCCTTTTTTTAGTTCTTGAGACCCAGTCTGTGATTTCCTGTGATCTTATCAAAATAATCACCCAAAACACTAATCATTTAGAATAACTCTTAATGCTCCCACTAGGATGTAGACCCACTTGCTATCGAATATAAGTGACACATGTAAGTTGATCATCGATATTACTCCCATTACGTTAAGGTAGTATATTATTGATATCTGGTTGTATTTTATCTTGTACAGGTGTTCTAGAAACATTGGTAATATCATGTTCCATTTAATCTAGTAAGTTCATCTTACACTTGGGCCCGTGTTTTATTACATAATCCTTTTATAACAACAGGGAATTGCTGTAGTTAGTGACGTTCTTGTTCTTGGGAATATGATATAAATTATCTTTTTTTACCCTCTAGGATAACCAACAAACAGACATACCACTTTCTTAAATTTTAACTTCATTGGATCCTTCCACATCATGACTGTCTGGCACTCCTAAATTCTAACATGCACTAGAATGAGCTTTCTCCCACTATAATGTTCATGGGATTTGAAGAGACCGATTAATAAGAAACTAAATTCAAAATATATATGCTCATATCTTATGTAAAATTCCAAAAGGAATGTCGTGGTCCTAAATAACTTCCCATGGACATTATCATACCTAAAAGAACCTAATTCCTTCCTTTTCTCTACGCCATTCTAAAGTAGAACACCTTGTGTAGACTACTGGGATAAAATCTCAATCTTTGATTAATGATATTTCAAATGTCCCAAGAGGTAAAGACTTTTATGATCACATTGTAAAATTTTGGATTAGTTTACCTTACCCTTGTTCCACATTATTCTTGCACAATTTGAAATAATCAAATGTCCATTCTTAACAATTCTCCGAATTGCTTTTAGAATAAAATTACATAAGTGTATGTGCCAAAATTATATTTTATTCCAGAAAGAAACCTTATTTTTTATGATCTTATGCATAAAGTTATTCAATTAAGTACAACCCTTATAATCGATAAATTATTTTTCAATGTACCGAAGAAATAAGAGATATCCAATTTTGATAAAATAATATTACAAAATTCATTAAATATATACTCAAAATCGATTTAAAAAACGAAACAAAATTTTCTAAAACCTAGGTATAGTAAATAATTAAAATATATTAAATTTATATTTAGACCAAAATTCAGAAGAAGATCCCATTGATAATATTGTTGTTCTATTCAATTTTTCCATAACTAGAAACATCCATCTTTTAAGTAATTTTTTGATTACCTAGAACCTCTTCAATGAGCTGCTGTTAAGATTCGTTGTAATTCAGTCTACTCATCAGGTTACAGTAGATCAGATGATAAATTACACATTTACTTTTAAGATAAAATAACATTACCGTGTCTGCTTCCTTACAAACCAAGGAAAAACCGGACAATGTTGCTATAAATATTCTAACTAATTGTAGTGATAATATAAGTCTTTGGACTATTTTACTACCACCGATGAATATGAACCTCCCTTAACAAAAAATTTTATCCCAAGACTTAGCATTATCCTTATGCTTCCCTTTCGGGAAAGAAGTCCCAAATTATGAAATGGTATAAGGATTCCCCACCATGTCTAATCCAAATAATTCTTAGTTCAATCAATGATGGAGATCATTTAAAGAACATGTTACTTATTTGAGCTACATCGACCAATAAAGGTGTTTGACAAATTCTCATTGGTCAATACTTTAAAATTAAAATGCTCATAGAGAAATTCCTCGATGGTGGTGATCAAATACATGCAACACTTAATTTGGATAGAATTACCAAATATTTTAAAATAACGTGATTCTGCAATTAAAACCATCTGATGGGGGCCAAATCAAGCTGACACGAGGTTTTACAATATTCATCGGAACTGTGTGTTAAATCTCCCATTTAAGTTGGAATAACGTCCAATTACTTTTCTTTCCTTCAAATTTACTCTATAAAAGCTTTAAGACTACTACGAGTGAGAAAAAACTGAATTCATTTTTGAAATCATAGATTAAAAAAACTTTAAAAAGTAATATCCAATTAGCATGATAATTATTTAATTAAATTTTAAAGTGGAATCCCTAATTTGAAAATTTCAAAATTAATCCCGTTCGGCCTCCTAGTTCCCTTACAGTCTGAGATTTATTGATGGGATCTTAAATTACAACATCTTAAACCAGACAAAATAACATCTTTCATTACATTATTGGGCAGTTCAGGAACATCCATCCAACATAATGAATATTCAGTGACTTTTGATCCCACTACTAATGAGAGTGAATCCGGTGGAGAGGATATCAAGAGTTGTGTGTAAGTGTATACCATCTGTTCATTTATTGAAATCAAATCCACTAGTGTAGAACTTCCTCGGTGGGAGAAATTTTTATCATTTGGAATTTAATAAATTTAGGCATTTTTAAATTACATGTGTGCAGTAATTGAATTAAAATGAAATATTTTGTATATAATATATATTAATTTGTGGGAATAAGATTAATATTTATATGTTAAATTTACTAAGTGTGTATAGTAAATAAAATACAATGAATTGTTAGTACGTCGTGGTGCGTGAGAACAACGAGATTTTTCATGGTATCTCAATCGGGGCTTGTGAGTAGATAATTTTAAGGTTGGGGTAGGAAATTTATGTAGCGTAACTCGGATGGCGATTTTGAGTTTGCGGTTAGTTCAGAATGTGTCGAGATAGGAAGAATTGAGTATCCATGGGTAGTATTTGGGTCCCGTGGGCTTTTTAGACTAACCCGGACTCTTGTAGGAATATTTGGGTCATTTTATAAATGCCAAAAAATCTAATTTCGGAATTGGTGGGTTAAAATATAAAGGTTAGGTGTGTGAGACATCCCGACCATTAGTTGAAAACCCTAAAAGAGATAAGTAAGAGAGGAGAAAGCAAGGAGAAGGATATAGAGGCCAATTGAGAGGAAAACTGAAGGGATTCTAGCATCAAACCATCACACACAAGAGAGATCAGACCCTACAATTATTCCAAGGCAAGTAAGTAACTTTCTTGATATTTTATGCATGTAAATTTATTTCATATCATAGTAGGTGATATATTGTGTTTTGGAAGACATTTGGGGGATGAGATTTATGTTAAAAGATGAGATTCAAGGTGATTAGTAGTGTAACCATTGCTCAATAAATATTATAACGATAAATCCAAAGACAAATATTTAATCTTGATTGAGTAAGCTGAGGAATTGCATAATCTTTAATGGGAATTAAGAAAGCGCATAGTTTTTTAATAAGATGTGAAATCCCATGAGTTTAATTATTGTTGGAAGAATTTGAATGTGAAATTAAGTGTAATAATGTGTAGAATTGATAAAAACTATAAATTTTTTGTTAGACTGGTGATATGTATGGGATTGTTTATGGAAAGATGATGAATCCCGCCTAAGAAAGAGAATTACGGCGAAAAAACTCATTAGAAGCTCGTTCGAATGAGTTGAGATTCTCATTCAAATGATGTTTGTATTTCATTTGAAGGCCCTTGGGTTTAGTCAAGGATATATATATCTTTTCATTACAAATGCATGGCCTCTAGTTTTGTATTTTGCTAATTTTTTATAATTAGTTATGAAATTTCTACGAAAGGGTGTTAGAGACAAAAATCTTTAGTTAGAAATAAAATCTGGGGTGTTTTAGGGTGAAAAATACTTGGGTTATGATTTATGAAAGCAGTTTGAAATTCCATAAACAGTTAGGTCACGGGACGGTTTGAGATGGGATTAGTATTCGGAATAAAAAATAAACGTGATATATATAATTAAGTACGTGACTACTTATGAATTTGGGAGTCAGATTTAGACTTGGAGATTTTAGGCTAGTGCTATGAGTGACATGCACGGTTATCCAGTTTTATTTTATGTATATGCAAGTATATATATATATATATATATATATATAGAGAGAGAGAGAGAGAGAGAGAGGTAGGCTCCCGTGCACACTAAGTTTGCACATGTGCTGGCGCACACCAATTTTTTAAAAATATTTAAAAAAATATTTTTGAGTTGATTTTTTTATGTGATATTTAAACATTTCAACAAACCCATATAAAAAAAATTAGTTCAAAAACACTTTTTTTCTATTTTAAAAAAATTGTTCAAACTTTCGCACCTTTTGAAGTGCTTAAAAACATCGAAAGTTTGACCTATTTTTTAAAAATAGCAAAACAATTTTGTTAGATCTGATTTTTTTTTGTAATGGTCCTTTGAAATGTTTAAATATCACACAAAAAAAATCAGCTCAAAAATATTTTTTTTACTATTTAAAAAAATGATGTGCAAACTTAATGTGCACAAGAGCCTGTCTGTGTGTGTATATATATATATGTGTGTGTGTGTGTGTGTGAAAAATAATATCTGTGTGTATAATATTTATGTGAAACATACCCCTCTATTGCTATCATGGGAGGTTGTGTAATGTCGGTGATCCCCTTGGCTAGTGAATGCAAGGTGAATATAGTCCCTAGGTCATAGCGCCATGCACGTGCCCTTGTGAGGGTTGAAGTTCGAGATAGGGTAATTTTGGAATTGGTTATCACTCACTAACGAAGGCCTATGGATGCCTCCAACATGTTTACAATTTTATCGAGTCGAGATTGTGACCGTTGGTATCGGGGCTGATGTGAGTATGCCCATCATGATGATAACATTGTAGAGAAAGGCGTCCAATGAGTAGTACTTGGGGGAAGGCATCTAATGAGTTAATATTCGCGGGATGGTATCTAATGACTTAGTTCTATGGGGAAGGAATCTAATGAGTTATTACTCGGGGGATGGAATCCAAAGAGTTACTACACGGGGGATAATGATTATACCCGACATATGTGTGTCTGTTTTAGTTTACCCTTACGTATAAAATAATGTAGTTAATTACAGACGCGCTTCACACATTAAGAGTGAACAAATATGTGTTTAATATTGTATCTCATTACGTATATAACAATGTATTTAATTATATACGGGATTAATACATTAAGTGTGGATGTTTATAATTGACTGGAGTGAAGTCACGATAATGATAAATGATGGAATGACTAATTAAGATAATGAGAGTAATAGCTAATAAGTGAATGATAGATAATAATCGAGTTAGAGTGGTATATTCATAAGGTTTACAAGAGGACTATTTAGATGGGTAGTGTATATAGGCGGTTAATGATCTATGCGCTAGTTGTGGAAAATTGTTGAGAGATGAGGGATAACCTCATGAGAGTGTGACACCACCTTAAATATGGAAAGTTTTATTGATATTTATTTTTCGCATCTTAATTGCGTGCAATATGTTTAAAAGGTTTTGGGATCTGACCTGTATAAAATCTATTTTATAAAAACTTTTAGGTGTCCCGCCTTAGGGACACCATGCATAAATATTCTTTCTTGGGGCACAAAGTTGTAGATGATGTGGAGGCTTGTAGGTTGTTGAGCAACCGTTTCACTTATTGAATTCTAATTTATTATCTCTATTCGGTATTTGTTGGGCGTGTTGCCCTTTTTTCGTTCAAACTTATGTATTTCATAATATTTTAGTCATATGGATTGGATGTATTGGATTTCTACCCGATGGTATTTTTATGGAGCCTTATTTATCTTTCTTTGGTTTACACTTTACATCGTGGTTTCATTTATATTGATTACTGTGTATAGGATTATTATGGTCGGGTAATATTTTTGTACGTTGATGAAAAATAAAATTCAGCACCGGATTATTTAGTTAATTGGTGGTTGATAATTTAAAAATGTTTCAAATAGTGATGCTAAGACAACCAGATGAGACTCCTATTGTATTTTAGTAAAGGACTAATCATCCATTATTGAAATAAGCGGGGTGTCGTAGATGGTATCATAGGATTAGGTTATAGTGTCTTTAGGATCTGTTTGAACTTACTACATTTTCAGCATTGCTTTTCTTTAATATAGAGCATATCTAGAGCTAGATCTGCAGAGTATTCTGGGAATGGTGACCACGGTAGGAGTCACCACAAATATTGTTCACGTAGTTCATGATGTGATAACCACCGGGTGTAGTAGTCCCCAAGTACCACTATAGTATATGATGACGCAAATTAAGACTTGCCCAGTATAATCGGTAATGGAGAGAGTCAAATGGGATTTTCAGAAGGTTCATTTGCAAGAATTCTGGGAAGTGAAAAAGTGTAAGTGGACAATGGAAGGAGATCATCAAAAGGCAATTGTGTAGGGTGTAGTGTAGTGACATTCAAGATTAAATTATGGATGAAGTTTTTAGCTTATCGGAGAAGCGTTGTAAAGATGGGAGTCAGTCACAACATCCAAGGAGAGATACCATGAATATCGTGGAATTGGGGGTGCAGTTTGATTGCAAATCCTTTCATCAGTTGTTTAAAGAGAGAGGCGAATGGAATTTCAATACTTATTACATGAGGGATGAACGGTGGTCAAACATGAGGGAGAATTTTCTTGTTCAGCGAACTTCATACCCGACGAGGTGTGTATGGAGAATAAAAAAGGGTCTTTGAGTTGATAATGGAATAATGGATAGAATACACCAGCACTGAGGGGGAAATCCGACATAGATGACTGATGGTGATGTCGTCAATGTTGTACTTTTACAAGGGTAATATAAGTGCTTCCATGTGAAGGGAGATAAGTGACTGGAGAGTCTAGTCAGCAGAGTGAGAATGAAAGAAATTAGTGCTAGTGAGGCACCACAGGTTGATACCCAGTAGAAGACACATTTAAATGATTCCAATCAATGGAGTTCCTACCAAGCGATGATGGATTCAGTCAAAGCCGATAAGGCCAACAGTGTGCTCCACGGGGCCACACGATCCAAAGGAACACCAAGGGTGTGACACCCATCCTATTTGAATCCTAGGTGATCAGCCCATTATTAAATTAAACCGTAATCATTAATGGTTTCAGTCTTAGCATCACTGTCAAAAACATTTTTTTTATTCACCTAGGTGAAAATAATCTGGTGTCAATTTTATCTTTTGGTTATTAACTCACGCAATAATCATTTAAATGAATGAAACCATTTCCACATGAACACAGTCTGTACAATCACATGGCAGAGATGAATAATTAAGTAAAGGAGACAGAATAAATCGTCGATTCTATAAGAATAAAATCCAACCATAATCTGAAATAAGTAAATAAAATCAAAATATAGTCTGCTACATAATTGGAATAAATAAAATGTATGAATGCAACACTCCCATATGAACTGATAGATAACTGATAATGAAAACTCTTATTTAGAGATAACAAGATGAAGTGTCTTATAAATATCCTACGAGCCTCCACAATGTTGTAGCTACGTGTCACTAGATATAATCTCTAAAATGGGTGTCCCTACGGCTGGACACCTAAATGTTTCTAAAATATTTTGACACGAGTCAGATCCTAAGTAAAACATTTTGAAAATATTGAGCAAGTATTTAAATCATAATGTAAATCAGTTATTTATTACACATGTATTATTCACGTACACTCACTTGATATTCTCACCTCTCAACTAATTTGCACGACTAACGTATTTTTCGTAACTGGCATTCCCAACACAACTAGCGAACGTATATGACTACTCTTGATAGTACAACTCTCACGTATATTCCCATACTATCCATTAATACGGTTTCAATAATAAATTATTTGTTCTCATTTTATTATTGACTCAATTATTTAAGTTTCACAACTTTTTTCCTTTTTAGATATTCGTCATCTAACCATTCTACTATTTCACATAAGTAGAAATATTAAACGGGCACATATATTCATCACAAATATAATATATACACAAACATAGCATCCCTAGAATGGCCTCTCGTGATGCTGGAATACTCTGCTATCATGTCCATGTACCTCTCATACTCAACTAAGGACTAGTGGTTCACTATGTCTCCTCAAACCAAAAATAAATCAATACAATAGTGGAAGCGAGCATGGTTTTAAAATATGAGAACGACCTGTCAATCCTACTAATACATGACACATAAAGTACGACCTTAAGTTCCATGCTCTAGGACACTAATCCAGACATCACTAGAATCGCCAAGGTGGGATCGTCCTCTGTGCGTAAACCTCCTCATAGCATGCAGTGTAGGTATGTTCACTAACATAATCAAATCATGTCTATAGGTGTTCACACAGCCTATTTATATTTTACTAAAGAAGCATACATAAAATCCAATTTCTTCAACTCGTGTGTAGTATATATATCACTCGTATATTCAACGTACCCAATTTTCAATTAGACTTCCAATTCATATAATTCTTAGTATCACTCACTCCTCTAATAATCTTAATCATCCGTTCTTAGTTCCTTACTAATTCATAAAATATCCTACTACTCATAAACATAAATTCACTCATCCATACGTAACATGTTCCGAATTTCTTTTATTTATCAATTAAGGATATTTCGTCAATTATCCAAATTCTTCACTCATCTCAAATTATTTCAACTAAATCCCCAATCTAGGCATACTGACTGTTGATGTAAAAAATTAGATCACTCTAATAATTCAATCACAGATAAATAAATGAGACCAAAGATTTTAAAGTGGTTCAGCCTTATAAGAATGGCCTACGTCCACTGTTGTTTTATTGCTGAGTGTTTGGGAATTCTCGATTACAAGAAATTCCGTTCTGGATTCGGGTCCTTTAAAATGAGGATTGTACAATGTATTTATAGCCCTGAGGCTGTAATGTGAAAGGGTACTACATTAAATGATATACATATGAAAGGGTAATACATTTAATGCCCTCTTTGCGTGCGCGTCCAAATGATAAGCATTTAATGAGCAGTTAAACTATTGGTATCCTGCTTCGAGGTGCAGCTCGGACCGCCATGAGTTGCTCGGACTGCCTAAGCTTCTCGGTATTTAAGTGTTCCTCGGAGAGGCATTGTTCCTCGGAGCTTATGAGTTCCTCGAAGAGGTCTGTTCCTCGGAGCGTATGAGTTCCTCGGAGTAACATGGTTCTTCGGAGCGTGTGATCATCTCGGAAGCGCTTGTTGTTGCCATGTAGATAGCCACGTGTCTTCATATGATTGGTCCAAGTCAGCAGATTAAATTTGGTATCAACAGAAGCCCCCAATGTTTCATAGTTCAAAATTTGAGGAGTATGGAACATTCTTTCTCGGAATATGGTAGCTTTAAATAGTCTACCTGATTTTTAGGAGCATCTCCCTTGTATTTATTTCTCCTTCCCAATTCGTAGAATCATTCTTTTTTGGACTTTTCTACGTGCTTTGATTCCCGCGTTACTTTTCGTATTTTTAGCCGCCGGTAACATAATCATACTTTTTTGTAATCATTACTTCACCATTTCCCAAGGCAAGGTATTTAAACTTCACAGACGCTCCCATCGTCTTCTACCTTTCCAAATTTTCGTCCTTTGAGTTTTTCATTGTCTTCTACTCTCTTGTGCGTTCATCTCTTCCGTCGCTCGTTGTCAACAGCTTCAGTCTTTTTTCTGTAAGATCTTATTCCTTCTTCTTCATTTCTTTATTCACCATGGTTTACCTTGTTGAGTCTCTTGAGAAACTTCGTTCTGATTTCTCCATCCCCTCTTGGGTTATCTTGGAAAAACTTTCTGAGCCTTCTGATTATTTCAATTTGGCTGAGGGACATTGGTTCCCCAGCCTCTTTTTTGCTGAATGTGGATTTTCTTTTCCACCCAATTCCTTGTGTCTGGAATTCTGTCAGTACTTCGACGTTGTTCCTGCACGAATAGCCCCCAACACATGGAGAATAGTTAATGGGGTGCATAGATTAAATCAAGTGCATGGAACGCGTATAGGAATCCCATAAATCATGTTCTGCTATAGATGGGCAGTCAATGAAAATATTTATTATTTAAAAACTAGATTTTTAAACAGAGCCTTAGTAGTCAATCTCCCTGATGCCAACAGGGATTATTTTGAACATGGGGTTGTCATCAAAAATTGGCAACACCCTCCATTGACTGGTGATGAGGTTTACCAGGGACCCAGATGCCCTCCTTATGGCAATGGGACAGGTTATTTTTATTTCATTTCATTTATTTTAAATTCATGTTTCTTTTGTGTTTGGTAAAATGCGCCACTGATAACAATGTTTGTTTATTTGCAGTTGATAACAAAAGAAAGTGCCCAAAAGAAGTAGATGTCAACATAAGGCATTTGAAACTTATCTGGAGTCTTCATCAAAGTGTTGCAAACGAGCACATTAGATCGGCTTCGTATCTGCTCCAGTACAAGAGCTACACCACCTCCTTCATTGCTCGTCCTGTGATCAGTGAGGCAGAGCCAGTTCCATCTTCAACAAGTTCTTCGCCTGAATCTCATATTCCTTTGAGCGAAAGGATGAAGAAGAGAAGAACTCCTGCTCTGTTTGAGAAAACTGCCTCCGGTTCTGGGGAGGTAAAGAGGATTAGGATTGATGTCCCAAGGGAGGGAATAAAGAAGACTGATGCAGCTCCTCCAACTGCTCCTGCTAAAGTCACCGAGAAGCCCGCAGTGGCTCCGAGCAACTCTACTGCTCCTGGAAAGGTGATTGTGATATCACCGACCAAGGATTCTTCCTTAGCTGTACCTGTTCCCCCGAGGAGGCTGAAGAAGAGCTCCTCGGTCAATTTGGTTGATACCATCATTCAGCCCCCAGCTGTTGGGACTGAAGTTCCCACTTTTGTTGCCCCGAGCTCTGACATGAGCTCGGTAAAGTCCTTAACCATTCCCGAGGTCCAAGGTAATGAAGATAACCTTACTCGGGACATAGTTACTTCTTTGGCTGCTCGTCACCTTGATTCAGTAAGTCTCTTTACTTTAAACTTTTCATAGTTTCCTTTGTCATTTCTTGTTTCTAACTTGCTTTCTGTTTCTGTTCACAGTTGACGAGTGGCTTTAATATAATCCTGAAGAAGGATGAAGCGATTAAGGCTTCTTGCTCCTCGTCCAGCGTGGAGGGATCTTTGGAGGAAGCTAAAAAATCTCTGACAAATTCTCGCCAGACATATGCCACTGATAAGGCTGTCTGGGAGAAGAAGCTTGCCTCCACCGAGCAGGATAAAGCTCGAGCTGCTGAAGCCTCCAAAGAGTTGGAGAGGAAAAATAATGCCTTAGAGAAGGCAAATAAAGAGCTCGAAGAGAAGCTCGAAACTGCTGGAGAGCTGGAAAATAAACTCAAGGCTGACGAGGAGAGGTTGGACCAGCTTCAGGAAGTAGGTCGGCAGAAGGAGGAGGCAGAAAATAAATTGAAGGCTGCCGAGAACCTGCTGTCCGAGAAGCTTGCCTTGGAGAAGGCCAAGAGGAAGGCTGCTATGAAGAAGTCCTTCAGCTCTGGCTGGGACAAGGGGTGGAATAAGGGGTGTGCTACCATGGTATCTCAAGTGGACTATGGCAGTCTAAAGTATTTTAGGGATGGATGGGTTGCTGCCCTTCAGGAAATGAAGGTCGACGAATCATCCGAGTTCTTCCAGCGACATATCCCTGGTCCCCCTCCTACTCCAGAAGAATTAGAAGAGGACGAAGCTACCTCTGAGGAGTCTTTAATGGTGATGGGAGATCACCCCCCAACCAACCAAAATGTTGCCGAGCAAGTCATTTCTTCTTCCGAGCAACAGCTGGTGCTCTCTGAACAACACACAGTTCCCTCTGAGCAACATGCTTCCTCTTCCCAACCTCTCGAGAAGGTTTTGGGGGATAAGGAAAAGGTGTAGTGTTGTTTGGGCTTATCTTTATATTTTTCTTCTTTTGTCAATGTAATCCAGAACTTGTAATTATGAATTTTATGATCTAATAAAACTTGAATTTTCTTGCATACTGTTGTTCATCTTCTATTCATACTCTGCTTGTTCTTCTTATTGATGATTGCTTTTCTTTCTCTGCTAGTTTCTGGCCAGGATGGATCTGCTATCTGCCCATGATACAAAGTTGCTGCAACAGTGCAATGAGTACTTTAAGGCTGGTCGCACAGACTTGAGTGCTGCACAAGTTGCCGACATCCTTGGCCAGGATGCTTTAGAACAGGCAGTGGAAGCATATCAGTACCTGAAGTGTCTGCTTGATCGAGCGGTGGCCAATAATGTGGCTTACTATGAAATGATCTCGGATCTCCAGTGCACCCTCGAAGACCTTTAGAATCAATACAAGGAATCAACTGCCTTGTTGCATGAGAGTTACGAGAAGAAGTATAAGTTTATCGTTGCTGACAAGGGCTACGAGAAGCTTTTTGCTGGTTATGATGTAAGGGAGAGAACCCTGAGGGGCGAGGTCGAGGAATGCGGACAGATTGTCGAGCTGCTAGAAAAGGAAAACAACAACTTGCAGAAAGATCTATCAAAGTTGAAGTCTTCAGCCTCTTCTTCAACATCCCTAATCCCAGTGACTGACGAGGATTTTCATTCCTAGAAGTGGAGAATGCCAAGTTGAGGGAAGAATTGGATACCTTGAGGAGGTCAGGCCCTTCCACGTCTCCTCGGGGATGAGGAAGAGATCTTCGGGGATGAGCAAGAGCAGCTCGGGTTCTTGTCGAGGAACACAGGACAGCATCTGCTTAGAGAATCAGGCCTTCCAACAAATGGCGAAGAACCAAGCTTTGTCTGACATGTCAAAGAAAATTAGGGACTTAAAAAAATAGCTCTCTGCGCAGAAGTCCGTCTTGGAGAATAAGGATATTTTCATCAAGAGTCTCCACGAGCAGCTAGAGAGGTTAACATATCAATTCCACAAATAGCCCAGGGAGTTCTGGATGGCAGGATACAACGAAGCACTATTCCATCTGGACGATCGTATCTAGAATGCCAACAATGAGGGCTACAAATAAGGCTGGCTGAATGCCTTAGGTGTGCTGAAGCTCGAATAAGGACACTATGTATGGGACTACCATGATCCCGGGTTGCTTGACCTGTCTGTGCCACCGTACAACCTGGAGATGGAGTGGATCCCTGCTCGGGCCATTCCACGAAGCTTAATTTCAAAATACCTCGGTGACTACAATTTACATTCTCAAATTGAGGTATCTCGTCCCGAGCATCTTCTAGATCGACCTTCTGTGATGAACGTCAGGATGCTGAAGGATTTGAATTTCATCAATTCTCCTCAATCTTTAAATGATCCGCCTGCTGGCGAGGAACCTGTATCGAAAGCTGAGGGGAAAAGACCAATAGAATAGGAATTTTTAATGTAACAGTTAGTATACATATCAATGTAATTTTCATTCTATCATCAATGTAATTTATTTTGAATTCAATGAAATACTTTCATTTTTGTTTGCAAATCTCAATTGCTATTGTCTTGTAAATATCAACACTTTACATTTATGCATATCTGTTAAAAAGATAATAATAGTGCTGTTCATCGACCAACTTAGTAATAATTAAAAAGTTACAAGTATCAGTAATGTTGCTCGATAAAGTAATGAGTATAAAAATGTTTAAAATTTTTCCAACCAACCAAGGTTGTTAAATTGTGCTCGTCGACCAATTATAGTTAGTGAGAGTTTATCCCCGACTACCCATACTTGGTAAATTTTTGCCTTTTTCATAAAATGTGTCTGACCAACCAAGGTCAATAAATTCTCCTCGTCGACCAACTGTAGTTAGTGGGTTTTTATCCCCGACCAACCATACTTGGTACAGTTTGGAATATTTTATCCTCGTCGACCAACTAAGTTGGTACAGTTTGGAATATTTTCTCCTCATCGATCAACTAAGTTGGTACAGTTTGGAATATTTTCTCCTCGTCGACCAACTAAGTTGGTACAGTTTTGAATATTTTCTCCTCGTCGACCAACTAACTTGGTACAGTTTGGAATATTTTCTTGAGTAATCTGCCGAGCTGTGCCGAGTAGTGCGTAGCAATAGTATTCCCCAAAAAAATTTCAATAAACAGAGAGACTTGCAGAATATTTTTATTTTATTCACACTGATGGAACTACGTTACATATACATCACTGATAATACTTGTGCAGGTGTTCTGCGTTCCATGCATTCTTAAACTCCTCGCCTTCTAAAGTGGCTAATCGATAAGTTCCTGGTCGAACAACTTTTGTAACTCGGTATGGTCCATGCCAGTTTGCCTCTAGTTTGTTATGCTTTTGAATTACTTTCTTCAGCACATAGTCTCCTTCTTTCAGGTCGCACTTCTTCACCCTCTTGTTGTAAAACAAAGTTGTTCGCTGCTGGTAAGCAGCATTTCTAATGGCTGCTTCTTCTCTGACTTCCTCGAGCATGTTTAAATCCAGTCTTCTCATTAAATCGCTGACAGGGGAATTGAAATTTAGCACCCTGTGTGTTGGGAGACCCAACTCGGCGGGTATGACAGCTTCACTTCCAAACGCCAGCATGTATGGTGATTCTCCAGTTGCTACTCGGGGAGTAGTTCGGTAAGCCCAGAGTACTGATTGTAACTCGTTGATCCAGTTTGCTTTCGCATCATCCAATCTTTTCTTCAGACCGTTCAGCAAAGTTCTATTTGTCACTTCAGTTTGTCCATTGCTTTGAGGATGGCCTGGTGCTGAGTGGGCCTTCTAAATATTTGATTGATGACAATAGGCGGCAAAGTCCTCGTTATCAAATTGTGTCCCATGGTCTGTGATGAAGGCATGAGGGAGACCATATCGGCAAATGATGTTCTTCCAAATAAATTGGTACACCTTCCCGTACGTCATATCAATGAGTGGCTCAGCTTCTACCCACTTAGTAAAATAATCCACTGCGACGACGAGGTACTTGAACCTTCCTCGGGTCATTGGCAGTGGTCCAACCAAATCAATTCCCCACATGGCAAATGGCCAAGGGGAAGTTATGGGTGTCAACAATGCATGTGGAGTTCTTCGGATGGAGGAAAAACGCTGGCATTTGTCACACTTCTTGGCATAGGCAATACAATTAGCCCTCATCTTCGGCCAGTAGTATCCCTACATCATCCTTTGCAAAAGCGTCTGTCCTGCTACATGTGCTCCACAAGACCCTTCATGGATTTTTTCAATTAATTCTTTTACCTCGGAGGGATGTACGCATCTCTTTAAACCTGCCATAATTCCTCGTCTATATAAAACACCATTAGTTAATACATACCGAGCAGCTTTAAACTTCAATTTCTTGGCTGCGATCTTGTCAATTGGCAATTCTCCCTCCTCGATATATGCCCTGATGGGATCCATCCAAGATGGACCTAAATCAAGGGTGATAAAGTTCATCGACAGATCTTCATCTATACTCCGACCATCCAACACTTCAATTGGGATTGTTCATCGTAGCTCGGTGCGAGTAGCTGATGCTAGTCGAGCTAGGGCGTCTGCTCTCGCATTCATCATTCTTGGTATTCTGACCAGCTGAATAGCGGTAAATTCTGACACTAGCTCCTTTGCCTTTGCATGATATCTGATCATTAATTCTCCTCTAACTGCATATACTCCCATCATCTGGTTTACGATCAGTTGAGAGTCACTGAAGATCATAACTTGCTGCGCCTCCATAACTTTTGCCAAATTAAGCCCTGCAATCATGGCCTCATATTCAGCCTCATTGTTGGAAGCTTTGAATTGGAAACGCAAGGCGTATTCCATGTCGACCTCGTCCGGAGTGCTCAAAACTATCCCCGCGCCACATCCTGTATTGCAAGATGAGCCATCTACATATAGCCTCCATATAGGTAACTCGTCTTCAAATTTCGAATCAGTCAGAGTTCCTCGGTGAAATATTTGCTGCTTCTTTTCATCCTCCCCGGATTCTTCTCGCTCCTCTTCGATCATCTTTTTTTTCCCTTTTACCAACCGGAGTTGGTCTGAGCTCGAACTTAATGACCTTGTAACATCCACTTGCCCTTTTACCAACCGGAGTTGGTTTGAGCTAGTGTTTGTCGATCTTGTAACATCCACAGGTTGATCAGCGAGCAACTCTTGTTCCTCATCTGGAGTCCTCCCAACTGTCTCTGCATCACATCCTGTAACATCCACACGCCCTTTTACCAATCGGAATTGGTCTGGGCCCGTGTTTGCTAATCGTGTAACATAGACAAGTTGATAAGCGAGCAACTTTTGCTCCTTGGGGGTATCAGGATAGGTGAACTCCGCTATTAAATCTGCTACAGCCTGCCCTTTTAGTGATGATCTGGGTTCATAAATTATATCATATTCACCGAGCTCTATTGCCCAGTACATCAATCTCCCTGATTTTTCTGGTTTATTAAGGGCTTGTCTTAATGGCACATCGGTATATACGACTATGGTATGAGCCTGAAAGTATGGCCTCATTCTCCTACTCGCCTCAATCAGCGCTAGTGCCAATTTATCCAGCCTTGGATATCTGATCTCTGCTCCTCGTAAGGCCTTACTTGTGTAGTAAATTGTCTTTTGTACTCCATTCTCCACTCTGATCAATGCCGAGCTAACTGGATTCTCGGACACTGCAAGGTACAAGTACAATTTTTCTCCCATTACTGGCCTGGACAACAATGGAGGTGCTCCCAAGTATCTCTTCAAGTCTTGAAAATCCTTCTCGCATTCATCATTCCACTCAAAAGTCTTTCTGAGTGCCTTGAAGAATGGGAGACATCAATCAGTTGCTCGTGACACAAAGATGTTGAGTGCCGCTACTCGTCCTTTGAGACTCTGTACTTCCTTCTTCGTCGTTGGAGATCGCAGCCTTAATAGAGCTTTGATCTTTTCAGGATTTGCTTCAATGCCTCGTTGATTGACAATGTACCCGAGGAACATGCCTTCTCGTACTCCAAAGATGCACTTCGTCGGGTTCAGCTTCATTTGATATTTATCTAGTTGATCAAAAGCTTGACTTAAGTCAACTAGATGATCGGCAGCTTTCTTGCTTTTTGTCAGCATATCGTCAACATAGACTTCCATGTTGTCACTGATTTGTTTAGCAAAGACCTTGTTCATCAGCCTCTGATATGTCGCACCTGCATTTTTCAAACCAAAAGGCATAACATTATAACAATAAGTTCCCCTATGGGTAATAAAAGAAGTACTCTCCCTGTCTTCAGGTTTCATTTTAATTTTGATTGTAGCCAGAATAAGCATCCATGAAGCTCAGCAACTCGTGTCCCGAGGTAGCATCCACCAGTTGATCAATTCGGGGCAGTGGAAAGTGATCCTTTGGGCATGCTTTGTTGAGGTCGGTGAAGTCTACACACATCCTCCACTTGTTGTTTTTCTTCTTTACCATCACCACATTGGCTAACCAATCTGGATATTTAACATCTTCGATAAAGCAAGCTTTCTGGAGCTTCTCGACCTCCTCTCGTATAGCTTGATTCTTCTCGGGACTGAATACTCTTCTTCTTTGCTTCACAGGCTTGATCTCCTTATTTACGTTGAGATCGTGACATAAGAAGTTTGGGTCTATCCCAGGCATATCTTCATGACTCCACGCAAAAGTTTGTCTTCTGCTTCTAAGGAAAGTTATCAATTCCTGTTTTAGTGAGGCTTCCAGCGATGAACCTATTTGAGTAGTTCGTTCAGGGTGTTCGTCATCCAGAATGATATTTTCAGTAGCTTCCACCACTTGACCCTTCACGAGTTGCGACTCATCCCGAGGATCCAAGGTTTCAATTTATGCACCTTCCTCCACTTGATAGGTAGTAGTCTTTTTCTTTGATTCTTCCAATTCATCTTGCTCGGCGGATGAATAATAGCACTCCCGAGCTACTTTATGATCACCTTTCATAACTCCTACTCCAAAGTTTGTTGGAAATTTTAGGCATTGATGCACTGTAGATGGTAGAGCCTCAAACTTCTTCAATCCTACTCTTCCCATGATGATATTGTACGATGACTGGACATTCTTATCCATCACGAAGAATCGTATTCTTTCTGTCCGACAAGCAGGCCACGTACCAATGAATATATCCAACTTGATCGTCCCAAGTGGAAATACTTTCTCGCCAGCAAAACCGATGAGGGCTCTGTGATAAGGCTCCAGTTGAGATAGCTTTAAGTTTAAACTATCGAAACATGAGTAGAACATGATGTCTGCCGAGCTACCGTTGTCGACCAGCACTCTTGAAATCATTACCTCCTTCATTCTCATTTTGATCACTAGTGGGTCGTCATGAGGATACAGAACTCCTGCCAGATCATTCTTTGAAAACCCAATGGCTAATTTTTCTTTGTTCACCTTTCTCGGGCGATCTTCCTCAGCTAAATTTATTCACTGAAGTACGAGCAAGCTTGAGCCTCTCCGAGGTAAGCTTTTCTTTCTGCAGTAAGGTCTCCTCCTCCTGCATCTCCTCCTGTAATAACATTACAATAAAATGACCCAAAGTGTATTGAAAATACCTCTCGTTCTGGCTGCCTTGGTTTCTTGGGAAGATCGGGGTCATCCTCTGGATCAACTTCATGGTTTCTCTTCTTGTTCTCCTCTGTTCGACGAGGAGATCTAGACCTCTCTCTAGTACGGTCGTTGTTTCTTCTTTCGCCTCCCCGATCAACATACTTTGTTAGCTTTCCTCGTCGAATGAGTGTTTTAATTTCATTCTGAAGAGCTATGCAATTTTTAGTCATATGGCCATGATCCTTGTGGAACTCGCAATACTTTTCCCTATTCCTCGTGTCAGGGTCTGACTTCATTTTCTTTGGCCAGTTTAACTCCTTGCTATTCTTAATCTCTTCCAGGACGTGGTTGATATTTGCCTTCAAAGACGTGTAATTATCAAATTTCTTCAAGACCTCCCATGACGACCTATTTTTGGATTGTTTGTCACCACCATTGTTCTTATGTTCTTTCTTCTTAGCTTTATCACTTTCCACCTTGGTTTCTTTGGCGTCCATATTCTTCTTCGCAGACATAGCCTCCTCGGCATTCATAATCTTGGACGCTTTTCCCATCAGGTCCGACATGGTTCGAGGTGGATCTTTGGCCAAAGTATAGTACAACTTGTTTGGCAGTAGTCCACTCATCAAAGCGGTAATCGCTGTCTTCTCCTCATAATCAATGACTTCGAGTTTCTCGTTATTAAAACGAGTTATATAATCTCTGATACTCTCACCAGTTTTGTGTCTAACACTTAACAAATGTGCTACTCATTTAACTGGCTTTGCGCCAAAGCATAAATTCCTAATGAATAACTCAGCCAGTTGAAGAAAAGTTGAAATCTTACCCCGAGGAAGATTATTATACCATATCTGAGCAGATCCGGTAAGAGTTCCCGAGAATGCCCTGCATCTCATCTCGTCTGGGACAGCATAGATGTCAGCAGCAGCTTGATATTATTCTATATGAAGGAAGGGATCAGTCTTCCCATCATACTTGGGAGTCACAACAGGTGCTTTGAACTTTGATGGTGTAGGAAAATCAACAATGTCTTTGACAAAAGGTGTTCCTCGAACAAAGGTTCGTTGTAGAGGGTTCTTGGCCTTAGCTATTTCCCCAAATCTATCCTCCAGCCTCTGAATAGATCCTTTCCATGCATCATTTCCTTCCTCGGGCCTATTGGTTCGAGCAACTGATCGCGTTGAAATGGCTTCCTGGGATTTATCTCGACGAGCAGCTGGTCGGTCATAAGATCCATCTTGACGAGCAGCTGGTCGCGACTGGGCAGATCCTTCCCTTAAATCTGATGGTCGTCGAAAGCTCCTCGACGCTGCATTAAGAGGACTTTTGTTCCTCTTAGGGCCTAATCGATCGAAAGGAGAGGCCCTACTTAATCTTTCTAATGCGCTGGCCCTTTCTGGGGAGAGGGTGACACGTTGTTCATTATCTGTGGCTCGCACTGACGAAGTTCATCCAGGTTGATAAGAAAAATCTTCAGATTCATCATTGCGATATGAATTAGTACGCCTAGTACGCAAAGGAGGCGCACGGGTATTCCTTTGAATGCTTCGTGATCCGGAATGGGCTGGCGCACCGCCATGGAGGGTTTGGATGAGTTGTCGCATCGTTTCTTGCATGATGGTCTGGCCTTGAGCCAGATTTGCCATTATTCCAGTCAGATCTGGAACAATTGGTGGAGAAAACAGATTTGGAGGGGTTCCAGCGTTTCGATTGCTGGACTCAGGAATATTCGCCATTGGCAATGGATTATTTTTGATGAAAAATGATATTATCAGTTGTTTCCCACAGACGGCACCAATCTGTTGATGTAAAAAATTAGATCACTCTAATAATTCAATCACAGATAAATAAATGAGACCAAAGATTTTAAAGTGGTTCAGCCTTATAAGAATGGCCTACGTCCACTGTTGTTTTATTGCTGAGTGTTTGGGAATTCTCGATTACAAGAAATTCCGTTCCGGATTCGGGTCCTTTACAATGAGGATTGTACAATGTATTTATAGCCCTGAGGCTGTAATGTGAAAGGTTACTACATTAAATGATATACATATGAAAGGGTAATACATTTAATGCCCTCTTTGCATGCGCGTCCAAATGATAAGCATTTAATGAGCAGTTAAACTGTTAGTATCCTGCTTCGAGGTGCAGCTCGGACCTCCATGAGTTGCTCGGACCGCCTAAGCTTCTCGATATTTAAGTGTTCCTCGAATAGGCATTGTTCCTCGGAGCTTATGAGTTGCTCAGAGAGGTCTGTTCCTCGGAGCGTATGAGTTCCTCGGAGTAACATGGTTCTTCGGAGCGTGTGATCATATCGAAAGCGCTTGTTGTTGCCATGTAGATAGCCACGTATCTTCATATGATTGGTCCAAGTTAGCAGATTAAATTTGGTATCAACACTGACATTTTATATCCCATCCATAAGATTAAAAATGTCCCTAAAATTCCTCATGAATTATCCATAGTTTTTGGGTTTTAATAAAAAAATTATTCTGGCTAAACTCAATCGATTAGCCCTTGGGCCTAATCGATTCAAAATGCATCAGGTTTTGTGGAAGACATCCTCAAATTCCCTCGCAACTGTAAGCAAGTTTAATAAAGCTACCACCTCCTGTGAGGTCTCCTCTTCAATGTAATATAGATGAGTGCTCGACCCTCACTCAAGAAGAGGCATCGCCACTAAGAACATATCATGTCATAGTATTGCAAATAAAAGAGTCCTCTCATAACAGTCGGCCATCGCCCGATAACCCTCTAACCAATCCATCCTCAAGATAATGTCATATCCCTCCCTATCTAATAAAAGAAGGTTGGCAGTTAAACACAATCTACCCACCTCGATATCCACACAACTACAAATCGAATGTATAAGCGACCTATTACCCATCGGTGACTCCACAGACATTAGGAGAGTACCAATTGTCTCTAATAGGCTAGAAGCTCGTGCAAATCTTGTCGCTATAAAAGAGTGTGATGCCCTAGTATCAAATAAAACACTACCCACAATCCCATGTATAGTAAATTTACCCGCTACTTTTGGTGGTGCCTACTGAATGATGGCATTTCGGATGTTATAAACACTCCCATAATGAAGTTGTCCCTTCTATAGAGGAAAGGATGGTGTTGGTTCCGCGGGTCACCTCTGTGTCTGTTGTTCCTATGGGGCACCCTGTTGCTACGAAGATCTCCCTTGCTGTGGGCAATGTTTCCTCTTATGGCTCGTCTATCCACAAACAAAGCACTGGTCCGAGAACATGTGATACCCTGCCCAATAAAGTACAGGGTGTTCAGTCCTATATCCAATTAAGATTGGAATATCATATGATTCATTCTCAGCATCACTGTCAAAAACCAATTTAATTACGATTAACCTATTAGGCCCGATGTCAAATTTTAAACTTACCAATCTTTTTTTAGCAAAACCAACAATAAATCCAATCACAACTGTGTATAACCACCACAACTGAAATCAACACATAATAACTGAGAACTCTCGATAACAACATAATACAACCAAATCTAATAGACGTAAATAAAAATGTGGTAAATAAAATAAATAACAATAGTTGGGCAATATACCCCAATATCACAATTTTACCTCCTATCTAGATCATAAAAATAAAAATGCATCTAAACAATCCCTACTAGCATCCATAGCTACTATAGTAACGTCTGACTCAAAAGAATAGTCATCCGGGCATCCCTGAGTCTGAACACCTAAAAAGTATAACAAAGGAGAAGAAAAGAAAAGATATAAATGGGTTAGAGCCCGAGTTCTGAAAAACATTTTAGCAAATGCTTAAAATACTTTAATATTTCAAATATGATATTCTCCATATTTAAACTAGTGGCGCACTCCCATGAGATATCCCTCACCTCTCATCTAACAGTGCACACCTAACGCATGTATTTTAAACACCCGAGTTAAGCTACGCCGCCTAACTAATCTCTCACAGTAACTAAATCATCATACACTTTCTCAAGTCCCGCGTATATAATATTCTAAGCTTTCGTGATAGCTTACTATAATAATTTCTCACTTAGAATTTATTCTTTCATTTTGAACAACTATCACTAGTTGAAATACACTATTTACATCATAGTGTCATTAATCTTGTATATAATTATCTCATCTTTATATACGTATATCACAATTTTCCGAATTTGTAAATCTCCCGGATAAAATAAAAATCCTATCTCATTTATTCTTTATTCAAATCCACACACACACACACACACACACACACACACACACATATATATATATATATATATATCACGCATTATACAAGTATAATAACGATCCTTCAGAGCTATAACTCAATGGATGCAGTCTCTCAATGCTATCATCTTCCAGGGAATTACTCACACATAATTCTAGGTACCAGCGGTCAGACTCTCACACCGACTTCGTAACAACTAAACCACAATGTATGGGAAGTGGTCATAGTTCCTCGCTGAAAATAAGATGAATCATACCCAAGACGTCTTACCCCTGATAAAATCACATGATATAAAAATGGGCGCTATGACCTGATGACTGTACGCAACCTGCACCTCAAGCCAGGGGCCTCACCCACATCACGCAACTTCCCATGATAGCAATATAGGGGTATGCTTCACATAAATATATCACTCACACACCGATATATTCATAATCATATCATATACAAACTGTCTCTATCCCCGTATGTATTATCAAATCTGGCCATACATGCCTATCAATCCCGGCATTATCTTTTAAATCCTGAATATACCAATTCATATTAATTTATACGTATTCACGCGCTTATCATAAACCCATAATCATTCTCCCACTTAGGATACAATTGTCATATAAATATTTTCGAAATATTATCTTATCTCATCTAGTTAGTATTCTAATATCATCCTAGTTGCACATTCGGATATCACTCATACATTATAATTGGCACACACACACACACACACACACATATATATACATATACATATATATATATATATATATATATATATATATATATATATATATATATATATATATATATTCTACATGCACAAATATATATACATATACCCTCCAAACTATTTCCTCGAATGTCATTCATCCCAAACAATCACAATAACCACTACTCGAATTTTTTTCTCGACTAACCCAATGTTTAAATCTCACTCAATTAATCATTTGGAAGTCCTACTAATCTTTTGAGGATCCCCTAATATTTATCTCCATAAAACCATTCTCCTTTAATCCTTAAAAATAAGGGAAAAAAATTCAATAACTATTAAGGCGAATCAATTAACTTAAGGGCGAATCGATTTGGGGCGAATGGATTCACCTCCTGACGAATCGATTCGGAAATCACGTTGTGTTACTATTCACCTTCTTCTCCAATTTCCTCCTTATTCCAATTGTGAACCAACAAAAGTCTTATGGTTTCTACATCATCAACCATAAAAATAATCATCTACACACTATGATTTAACCAACACATCAATTACTTCATCAGATTCATCAAATTTAACAAGATATAAACCCTAAATTCATTTAATTATACATTACACAAATCTTCCAATATTTCACCAAAAATATCACCATTAACATGGGTTTTAATGTAGATTTTATATGGAGTTGTTAACACATCAATTTATATGAAATCATTTTCGAAAAACCCATTTTTGTGCAAAAATCCCAAACCCAAAATCTTATAGTTTTCATCACCAACAATAAAATGAGCAATAAACATACTTAATTGTTAAAGAAAGTTAAACACTTGCCTCGTTAAATAAATCTGACATCCTCGTGTCGGGATATGCTGGAGCTTGGATGAAAATCTCCCCTTTTCTCCCTTTTCTTCTTTTCTTCTTCTTTTACTTCTTTCTTTTTTTCCTTTCCTTCTTTTGTGACTTAATAAGGGAGATATGAGACTTATCCCTTATTAAACCCAAATTTGACTTGTATACTCAATTGAAAGTCCCTACTAGTCCAAAAATCCCCGGAACCAAAACAATACCCTGGGTACTTCATTATGACTATTTCGATCGTTCTGAAAACAACTGTGCTCTCGAAATCTCCATCTAAGTCACTTATAAAAAAATTCACGTCCTAAATCCAATACATCTCCACACGTGTTTTCCCAATAAAATGACATAACCTGTCACTTTTATTCACTCGTGACATGAAATAAAAATAGTCCATCTCATTTACTTATTCCTGTAAGTAAATATAACACATGTAAATATTAATTTGTCACTTGCAAATTAATATTTACTATTTAATTTAAATTCTAAAATTAATAAATCCCACCCACTCATGTAATTTAATTATCCATAGATGCAGAGGGTATTACATAATGCTTTCTAACACTGGCCCTGATTGCCCTGACGATATTGACCCTACTGGCTACGACCCTACTAACCTTATCCATTGTCCCTTGACCACGATGGCCATGAGGTACCTGTCTGTAACCACCCTCAGGTAGATAGTCCCCAGACATGAACCTCTTAGCTTGATCTCCCTACTGAAAACCCTTACCCCATTTGGTTGACTGATGTTATTATGGTGCTCCACTAACACTGTTCCTTCCCGTCTTGTCTTTCTATCTGGGCTCAACTCCTCTCTTGCTCCCTTTCACATGGAAGAGATGAACCTAATAATGTAATAGTGTGTCATTGAATATGTCTGTATAGGTCACTAATGCTGGATTACCAATCAAGTGTTGGTGGATCCTTAAAGCCAAATCGTCCACAAACCCCGCCTTCTTCCTTTCGTCATTGTTCACCTCATCTGGCATAAAATTAGCCAAACGAATAAACGCTTCCATATATTCATCAACAGAACGATCACCCTGGTTCACCTCACTAAATTTCCTCCTCATCTAAGTCTCTACGGTTGGTGGGAAATATTTGTAATCAAACCCCACCCAAAAATCAACAACAATTATCATGTCCCGCTCCGCAACGGTGGTAACTAACTCGCACCACTGTAATGTTGCTCTAACCAACCTGAAAGTAGTGAGAATTTGTTATTATACCTCACTCCAGTCAACCATTCACAAGTGGCACTGAATGGCTTCCTTCCACTGACATGTCGCAATCACGTCGGAACTCCCTTTAATTTTCGGTGGGTGGCCCTTCTGGAAGGCCTCCCTAACCCTCTGCCACTCTGTCGGTCTTGGGTGTTCCTGAACCCCTGGTTCCACTAGCTGTGGTGGATACTGGACTTGAGGAAAATGATGAGCCAAAATAGTCATAGTTGCATTCATTGCCTCTGCCCCGATCCTCGCCACCTCATTTGCTGCCACTATCCCTTATGGTACTGATGGCTACGGTGCCTGCAGCTCTGGTTGCCCCGTATTATTTTGAGTTGCTTCTCTCGCTACTCCTCATCTCCTAGGTGGAATCTAAAAATAATTTTGAATTGTATGAGTTCACAGTTGATACAATTATAAAAGAAGAAGAAGAACGAATCTAAAATGTGTGAATATGAATCCAACAGTCCAAATAATAGGGATCTAAGTGAAAGAACGCTACATTGAAATCATAGTAAGTTGTACAGATCCTATGGACATTAAAACCTGGATCTGATACCATCTGTGACACCCCACCTATTTTAATCCTGGGTGATCAGTCTGTTATTAAATTAAAGCGTATTCATTAATGGTTTCAGTGTTAGCATCACTGTCGAAAACTTTATTTATTTATTTATTTATTTTTCTAATCGCCTATGTCAAAATAAGTTGGTGTCAATTTTATCTTTTGGTTATTAACTCATGCAATAATCATTTAAATGAATTAAACCATTTCCACATGAATAAATTCTATACAATCACATCACACATCTAAATAATTAAGTAAAGAAGATAGAATAAACCATTGGTTCTATAAGCGTAAAATCCAACCATAATATGAAAATAAGTAAATAAAATCTTACTACAGTCTGCTGCGTAACTATAATAAATAAAAAATCTGGAGGCAACACGCCCAGATGAACTTATAGATAACTGATAATTAAAACTCCTATCTAAATAGAACAAGATGAACCGTCTAAGACATATCCTGCGAGCCTCCACTATGTTGTAGCTACATGTCACTAGATAGGATCTCTAAGATTGACGTCCCTATGGATGGACAACTCAAATGTTTTGTAAATATTTTCACATGGGTCAGATCACAAGTAAAACATTTTGAAAATACTGAGAAAGTATTTAAATCACAATGTAAATCAGTAATTTATTACACATGTATTATTCACGTACAGTCACTTGAGATTCTCACCTCTCTACTAATGTGCACGCCTAACGTATTCTTCCTAAATAGCATTCCATGAACAACTAGCTAAGGTATACTAATAATCTTGATACTACAACTCTCACGTATATTCCCATACTATTCATTAATACGGTCTCAATAATAAATTATTTATTCTCATTTTATTATTGAGTCAATTATTTAAGTTTTACAACTTAATTTCCTTTTTAGATATTCGACATCTAATCATTATACCATTTCACATAAGTAGATATATTAAACGAGTATATATATTAATCACACATATAATATATACACAAATATAGCATCTCCGGAATGGCCCCTCTTGATGCTGGCATACTCTGCTGTCATGTCCATGTACCTCTCGTACTCAAATTTGGACTAGTGGTTCAGTATGTCTCCTCGAACCCAAAATAAATCAATACAATAGTGGAGGAGAGCAGGGTTCTAAGTCTTTGGGATACACACATACCAAACGTACCCAAACGACGTGCCAATCCTACTAATACGCAACACATAGTGCACCACCCTAAGTTCCATGCTCTGGGGCACTAATCGAGAACTCATTGGAATCGTCAAGGTGGGATTTCCCTCTATGCGTAAACCTCTTGATAGAAGGCAACATAGGTATGTTCGCTCACATAATAAAATCATATATGTAAGTGTTCACGTAACTTATTTATATTTTACTCAAGACGTATACATAAAATCCAATTTCTTCAACTCGTGTGTAGTATATATATCTCTTGTATATTTAACGTACCCTATTTTCAATTAGACTTCCAATTCATATAATTTCGAGCATCACTCACTCCTATAATATTCTTAGTCACTCGTTCTGATATCCTTACTTATTCACATAATATCCTAATGGTCATAAGTGTAAATTCACTCATCCTGGCATAACCCATTCTGAATTTCCTTTATTTATCAATTAAGGATATTTTGTCAATTATTCCAATTCTTAACTCATCTCAATTTATATAAATCATATCCCCACTCTAGGCCTACTAAATTTTTTATATCCTATCCTTAAGGTTAAAAATGTCCTTAAAATTTCCTCATGAATTATTCACAATTTCTAGGTTTAAAAAAAACTCAATTCTAGGCAAATTGATTTTCGAAATCTAGCCAGTTTCTCATTCTTTTCATGGCTGTTACGAATTTTTACTCTATCCAAATCCTGAAACATTCATCTGAACGTCCCAGTTTCTAAATTAACATAACTAAACATCAAAGATATGTCTAGGGATAATTTTTGTGTAAATCATGAATAAAATTGATATGATTTCATCTTATAATCAGATTTAACACCTCATGATCATATATCCTATAATTTTGTGTTCTTCATAGAAACTTACCAAAAACCCGAATTTAATCCATGGTTCAACTCCCAAAAATTTGTGATTTTATTTTCCCCATGTAATTGGATTTATACTACATCAAATCGTATTCTCAATTATAATTTTCTCATCAAATTATAAATATGACATGGATTGTCCTTAATATCAAATTCCTACTCTACATGGGTATAATAACTAATAAAAATTCTAAGATATGTACTTGACTTATATTGAAGTGGTTTAATTTATCCCCTCCGATGAAGCTTCTCTTATAATCCTTCCTCTAATAGTAGTTGTGATGCTAAATTGAGCTTGAATTCTCTCAAAAACCTTTCCATGAGCTCCAAGAAAGCTCTTCCTCTCCTATCTACTGGCCTCCACTAGTTTTTTAATCTCTTTACCGTGGCTTACCATCACCACAATTATATATAATAATAAAAATCTAGAAATTCCCTTAACCATAGGTTATAAAATGTCTAAAATGCCCTCTCGGGTTGTCAATTATGTCTAAAACTGTCCCGAAACCCAAACTACATACCCTGGTATACTATTTTGATTGTTTCGACCCTTGTAACTCAATTGTAACATAAAAATCATCATCCGAGTTACTCATTATTTATTTTCTATCTCTACTATATTTAGTCTGCTGACAAATACAATTGAGATATCATACTGTCACGTTACTATATAATCACTGCTCACTTAGTAATTTATTCAATGATCATTAATCATTTCTCTCTGATTAATAATTTAATCAGCCCATCATATTTCTATTGAATTACGTCACACGCGTAATTTAATTTTTTTAACCAATTTATTTAAAAATATGGGTTGTTATAAGGGGCAGCAATCGGGGCCAAGGCTACCAGGCCTAAGAGAAGGACAACCCCAATCTGGTCAGTGGGGTTATAGACAAGGGAATAACATAGAGAGGTGTCTTATGTTTGGAGAGTAGAGTCACATGTTTTGATCTTTTCTTCAATGAGTTAGGGGACAGGAGAAGGAAGCCCAGTAGGGGCAACAGTTATAAAAAAAATTCGTTCGATATAGGCAAGAGTATTATGTACGCGAACCATTTGAATCTCCAATTCTATGGGCGATTAAAGTAATGAGTTTTATCCATGGGTAAATTTGATAATATTTATGTGACGCGGGCGAGACACAATATTTTGTTTGCAATAGATTCACACGTGAGACGAGTTTAATGGGTGTATCGTTAGTGTTACTATTGTGTGTATACATTTGTCGCTCGGTAGCGGGGCCCTCTTTGGTTCCATCTGTATGGGAGAGAGTGCATTTACGGAGAGGATATGTTTTAGTGAATTTACTCATTTTAGAAATATGATATGCGAGTATGATGTTATTCTGGTTATGGATTGGTTAGCTATGGTTTGAGCAGTGGTGGGTTATTGTAACAAGGCTATCATGTTCGATGTTCCTAGGCAGGATGTGTGGTTTTACGATGTCTCGCCTATAAGAGGGTCGAGATCACGTCTATATTATATTAGGGAGCAGACTTTAGATATTATAGTTGTCTCGTTACATTTGATCCTAGTGTGTAGGGATTTTACTCATGTGATCAAGGGTATATCGGGTTTTCCATCGAGCATAGATATTTAGATCGTTATTGATTTAACACTGGGGACATGATTTGGAGTGTCACAGTTATATGCTTTTGGCCAACAAAACTTGATGATCAATAATTCTAGGTGATAGTGCATAATGCCAGTTCCTTATTTAAGTTTCATTTGTGTGACGTTTTACGCATGAACCATCATAATCGTTGAAAGTGGATAGACATTGTTGGATTCTAAGGCATGAGTTTTTAATATTAATCATGAAAAGAGAAAACACTTTAAGTTGAGAACTCTTATACTATATACGGCCAGTCGATCCGGTAGTGTTGTGTAGAAAGCACTGAAGAACGTTTTCACCACTAGCTCATAGGTGGGGCAGCCTCAAGGAAAAATGAGACACGATTAGTAGGGAAACTGAGTACAACCTTATTGTATATCAACGCTAAGAGCGCGGGTCCAAGATTGAGAAAAGTATGTTACGTATGAGATGATATTGATGATTATGTGCAGGTGTGCACAGGATATAAGGTGTATAGGAGCCCTGGTTAGTTTGATTTTCAAAATTGTCTAGGATAAGGTGGTGTGGAAATAAATGTGTTGAATGTATGCATGTGGGGTAGATAAGAACATAAGTGGAATTTTATAATGGACTGAACTTCATTCGAGAGAATAATATAGTCTGACTATGTGTACGTCAAGGAGAACTATCACAACCATGGTGAGTTGAAAGATGGTGGAGACACGTGTACCCTGACAATAGATGATCCAATTATTTTGGGGATGTAGAGTGGATTCTTACTCAGTCAAATGCCTAGAGTGGCTTGCGCATAGATAAGATGTTATTTTCTATTAGATAAAAAAGAGCCGAGGAAGTGCGTAATTTTGGAGCAGAGGCACGAGCCATAGTTTTGGTATACCATGGAAAAGGGGAGTGAGATGTGCCATGTAATGTGAAATGTTAAACATATGGATCGGTGTTGAGTGAGACCTGGTGAAGTTGTCTCCACATGTACCATTCGTAGATGGTAAAAGGTTGGTCCAAGGTATTCGATCGAAATTTTGTACTAAATTGGTGGTTCTAGTGACGGAATGGATGCAGACTGATAAAGTTCATTATTGGGTTATTAATACCGTAGAGAGGTAAAGGTTTCCTTCAAGTTTGTGGATTGAATTGATCGAAATGGAGTAATTGTTATACTTTTGGAGTGAGTTATACTATCGGGGAATATGACCAACATTTCATTGGAGAGAAGAAATGAATCGGCATACGGTGTCGCCTAATATTATTGTGAATCAGGATGAGAACCCTGAGTCCCAACTCTAACAAAAAGTGTCAGGAGGCATTGGGGATGGAGTTGAGTTTTGATATAGACGTGTCACCCTTAGGATGATAGGTAAACAGGAGTGACTAAGATGTTGGAGAATGTAAGAAATGTGTATTTTGGATTTTGGAGTAATTGGGAGTAGTAATTACCACTTGTAGAATTACATGTGATAACTCATAGAAATTTATTATCTGCATGATGCCTTCTGAGGCTTCGTATGGACACCTTGTCATCCGCCATTTGGTTAGTTAGAGGTGGGGAATAACAAGCTTGTTAGACTCGAAGTGATTCATGGTCCGTTAGTAAGGATTGAGTTAATCTATGTCATTTTTTTATAGTTCAAGAACATAGTGACAGTATGTCACCCTGAACCGAAGTTTGAAGTCTGACATGTGTGGTTAGGGGTTGTTGCGGGTGTCTCCCACAAAGGGAGTTAAGTGATTTGGCAACAAGGGAAATTATCGCCTATGGAAGTGGTCCAACATAGAGATAATAGAGCCAGTGAAGTATATGATTGTCTTTTTAAATCATTATTAGCGGATTCACGATAGTTTTGTGTGTCGTTATATAAGCGAGACTTTAAGCATATGGTAATATATTGGGCTATAAGAGTTTAAATGGACTTGACGCTAATCTTGGATTTTAGTGATTAGACCTTTAGTCAAAATGGTACCACTGGCATGTGTATTGGGGAAACACCAAAATATTATTATGAGTTAACTTTGAATACATTCGAATGCATTGAGTGTAAGAAATCTGATGTTTGTAGTACCGGGCATATCCAAATTTTGAGGACAAAATTCCTTGGCAAGGCGGGAAGTATGTAACACCCTGTATTTTTATAATTTGGAATTTCATTAATTCTGGCATTTTTAAATTACATGTGTGCAGTAATTTAATTAAAATAAAATATTTCGTATTTAATAGATATTAATTTGTGGGAGTGAGATTAATAATTATGTGTTAAATTTACTATGTGTGTATAGTAGATAAATTACAGTTAATTGTCAGTACGTCGTAGTGAGTGAGAACGATGGGATTTATCATGGTATCTCAATCCGATCTTGTAAGTAGAATATTTTAAGGTTATGGTAGGAAATTTATGTAGGATGAATCGAATGGCAATATCGAGTTCATAGTTGGTTCCGAATGGGCCTAGATGGGTATAATTCTATACTTGGGGGTAGTATTTGGGTCCCAGGGGCTTTTTAAGACTAGCTCGGACTCTTGTAGGAGTATTTGGTCACTTTGTAATAGCCTACAAACCTAATTTCGGGATTAGTGGGTTAAAATATAAAGGTTAAGTATGTGAGGCAACCTACCATTAGTTTCAAACCATATAAGACGGAAGAAAGAGCATAGAAAGCAAGGCGATGACTAGAGAAGTTAATTAAGAGGAAAACTCAAGGGATTCAAGTATCAAATCATCACACAGGAGAGAGATAAAACCCTTCAATCATTCCAACACAAGAAATTAACTTGTTTAATATTTTATGCATGTAAATTTAGTTAATATTACATTAGGTGATATATTGTGTTTTAGGAGACTTTTGAGGAATAGGATCTATGTTAAAAGATGGGGGTTTGGGTGATAAGTGGTGTAACCATTGCACAATACAGATTCTAAAGATAAATCCAAAAATAAAGATTAAATATTGAATGAGAAAGTTTAGGAATTGAATAATCTTGAATGGGAATTAATGAAGTGCATAGTTTTTTAATAATATGTTAAATCCCATGAGTTTAATTATTATTGAATGAATTTGAATGTAAAAGTAAGTTTAATCATGTTTATAATTGGTAGAAGCTATAAATTTTTGGATAGATTGGTGATATGTATGGGATTGTTGATGGGAAGATGAAAAATCCCGCCTAAGAAAGAGAGTTACGACGTCAATCTCATTAAAATCTCATTGGAAGATCCTTCGAATGAGTTAAGATTCTCGCTCAAATGAGGTTGGTATTTCATTTGAACGACCCTTAGGTTTGGTCATGTAGATAAATCTTTTCGTTACGAATGCGTGGCCTCCAATTTTGAATTTTTCTATTTTTCTTAATTAGTTACGAATTTTCTACGTAAGGGTGTTGAAGACAAAAATCTTTAGTTGGAAATCAAATCTGGGCATGGATGCATAGGCATTTTAGGATGAAGGATACTCAGGTTATGATTTATGAAATCGGGTTGGAATTCCAGAAATAGTTAGGTTACGACATGGTTTGAGATACACTTAGTATCTGGAATAAAAAAAATGTGATATATATAAATAAGTAAGTGACTGCTAATGAATTTGGGAGTCAGATTTAGACTTGGAAATTTTAAGCTCATGCTACGAGTGACATGCACAGTTAACCAATTTTATTTTATATGTATGGGAAAATGAGACGGTATATGTGTATGTATGTATATATATATATATGTGTGTGTGTGTGTGTGTGTGTGTGTGTGTGTGTGTGTGTGTGTGTGTGTGTGTATGTGTGAAAAATAATATCTGTGTGTATGATATTTATGTGAAACGTACCCCTCTAGTGTTATCATGGGAGGTTGTGTGATGTGGATGATCCCATGTCTAGTGAATGCAGGGTGGGTATAGTCCCCGTGTCATCGCACCATGCATGTGGCCTTATGAGGGTTGAAGTTTAAGGTGAGGTAATATTGGGTATGGTTATGACTCACTATCAAAGGACTATAGCCGCCTCCAATACATTGCAATTTTACTGAGTCAGTGTGATGAGTCTGATCGTTGGTATCTGGGATGATGTGAGTATTGCATCAATGATGATAGAATTGTAGAGAAAGTCATCCAATGAGTATTACTCAGGGGAAGGCATCTAATGAGTTAGTACTCGGGGGAAGGCTTCTAATGAGTTAGTACTCAGGGGAGGGTATCCAATGAGTTACTACTCAGGGAACTATGATTGTACGTGACATATGTGTGTTTGTTGTAGTATAGTTTCATGTATATAATATAGTTTTTAATTATATATGTTCTTAACACACTAAGAGTTAACATGTGTGTGTTTATTGTAGTATCTCATTCAGTATATAACAATGTAGTTAATTGTATACGGGATTTATACATTAAGTGTGGATGTTTATAAATGACTAGACTGAAGTCATAAGAATGATAAATGATGGAATGATTAATTCAGCTAATGAGAGCAATAGCTAAAAAGAGAATGATACACAATACTCAGATAAAAGTGGTGTATCTGTGAGGTTTACAATAGGACTAGTTAGACAGAATAGTTTAACGAGGGAGGTTTAGATGTATACGCTAGGTGTGCACAATCATTGAGAGGTGGGGAACAATCTCATGAGAGTGTGATACCAGCTTAACTATGGAAAGTTTTACTTCATATTTATTTTTTGCATCCTTATTACATGCAAATATTTTTAAAAGGGTTTGGGATCTGACCAATATCAAATCAATTTTTCAAAAACTTTTAGGTGTCCAGCCATAGGGATGCCATGGATGAATATTCTTTCCAAGGACACGAAGCTGCAATTGATGTGGAGGCTTGCAGGTTGTAGAGTAGCTGCTTCACTTATTGCATTCTAGATTAGGTTCTCTAATTTGGTATTGGTTTGGCGTGTTTCCCCTTTTCATTAAAACTTATGTATTTAAGAGTATTTTAGTTTGATGTGTATATATATATATATATATATATATATATATATATATATATATATATATATATATATAACATGATGGTTCATTCGAGAACCTTATCAATTTATCTTTTCTTTATACTTTACATCATGGTTTCATTTATACTGATTACTGTGTATGGGATTATTGTGGTAGGGTAATACTGTTGTAGATTAATGAATGAAATAATTTGGCACTGAATTGTTTAATTAATAGGTGGTTAGTAATTTTAAAATGTTTCCGACGGTGATGCTAAGAATGAACCAGATGAGACTCTTATTTTATTTAAGTAAATGACTGATCACCCGTGATTTAAATAGGCGGGGTGTCACAATTCACATTTTCTGTTAGGTTATGTATTCATAAAATTCGATTTAAATATTTAAAAAAAATTCAATCTTCTATGCTTATAAATATTGATGTGCATTTGGTAAACTTATTTTTAAATTCAATTTTCTCAAAAATTGAAAAATTTGTAAAGATGTGTGTATATATTTTACATATATGCTTACATAATATATAACCACACACACACACACACACACACATACATATATACAGTACTAATCTTGTGCGGACCAAACTACATTTTAAGAGTGCAGACCGAACAAGTGTCACCTGGCGGTGAGCCCAGAAAAGAGAAAGAGTGTGCCTATAATTTAGCTAATAATTTCTGAGCTCACCGCTAGGTTACACATGTCCAGTCCGCACTAAATGCGGATTGGTCCGCAAAAGAACATTATTATATATATATATATATATATATATATCGTCATGAACCGATTAAATGAAGCAACTTTTTTTTCCCGAATTTGATATAAAGAGTGGATTTTGGGAAATACAAATCTATGAAAAAGACATATATAAAACTACATTCAAAACTCCTTTTGGTCACTATGAATGGTGTGTCATTCCATTTGGATTAAAAAATGCACCTCATGAATTCGAGAATATCATGAATGAAATATTAAGCCCTCACTGCCATTTTACAATAGTCTATAATAATGATCTCGTCATGTATGCCCAAATAATTGACAAATATTGGAAACACTTAAATTTAGTTTAGGACTAATAAAAATTAATTGTTTAATGGTTTTGTCCTCCAATGTCAATCTATTCCAGACAAAAATTATATTTTTAGGTCAGAATATTCATCATGGAAAAATGAATCCGATAGATAAAGCCAACAAGTTTTTTGATAAATTTCCTGATGAAATCCTTGAGAAAACCTAAATTCATCGATTTTAAGGATCATTGATGTATATTGCTAAATTTTACCTAAATCTTCGCAAACATTGCAAATCCTTATTTGAAATATTACAATGCAACCCTCCTCCTTGGACACTAGAACATACTCTAATTGTGCAAAGTGTAAAGAAACATGTTAAAAACCTACCTTATCTTCGTCTTTCTATGTCAAATTCATTCAAAATCATTAAAAAATATGTCTGTGACATTGGTTATGGACGTATACTTTAACAAAAAATCAACCATCAGTCTTCCGAACAAACTGTTCATTTCCGTTCTGGAGTCTGGAACAAAGTGCAAAGTAATTATTGTACTATTAAAAAAGAATTTTGTCTATTGTTTTATGTGATTAGAAATTTCAAAGTGACATTTTAAATCAAATATTTTTTAGTCCGAGCTTACAACAGATTTTTTCTATATGGAAATCTATATTGAGCATTTTTTATTTTGATATTAAGTACATTAAAGAAATTAAGAAATTCATTCCCGATTTCCTGACACGTGAATTTCTACAGAATAACAATTGCTGAGAAAAATCTCCAGAAGACAACTATAGCTTTTGCTATACCCACAAGTCAACCTTCTACCAAAATTGCGTCCCCTCTCCATGTAACAAACAGATACCATGTTCTTGGAAATTTTCCAAGACCAAATTTTAGTTACAGTTCCACTCTGGCAACTCTTACAGAGTTTGGACATTTTTCTAGTCAATGATCCATTTTCTACACAACCCATTCATCAAATTACCAAAACCAAGTTTTATAATCACCTTGATAAAACTGATTATGTGCTCAAACCAATTTTTCCAATTTTATTCTCTATTGAGACAAATCACATCCATATTAAAAATCATACTGATTTATAAAAAAACTATTTTCCTCCCCCTTGGCATTTCACCCCTACCATCCTGCCAAGACTTTAAATTTTACATGGAAATTCTTTATTCTTCTGATTCAGTTCGTATTAAAACAATCATTGATCACAATGATTTGTCAAGCATTCTCTACCATTCCTTGCACATTAATACCATAATCTATCTTGAAGATTGGCGATCCCATCCTTCCATTTTGAAAGCACTCCGAAGTCACCACATTCAATTTAATTATTATGATTATATTGAAACATGGTTTAAAGTTTTCTTTTACCAAAATAAGGCCTTCACTCATTCTTCGTTTCTTTGTTTTGATCAAAAAATTTAAAAAGTCAAATTCCTTCTTGGTTTCCCGGTGGTGGACGCAACATGGTTTTATCCAAGAAATTCTCCATGCAGACCTCTAAGAACAAGTTAAATATATCTCCATAGTTTTTAAAATAAACCAACATGATTCCTAGTTCCCAATTTTACTTTTGTTCTCTAGTAAATACGAAGTTCCATGGATATTCAAATGGAAATATGCAATACAATAGTCAGCAGTTGTCCAATAATTTTATGTTAAATGGTGGGATTATTTCAATCAACAAAGGATTGTTGATGCTGTGCAAATGGAGTTTCCTTACCAACCAACCATAACACCGGTTCCAATCTAATCAGCCAATAAATCTACTCAAAGTTCTATGGATACAAAATTAACAATGTCAAAGAACTCCTAACAGCTCAAAGATTTATCAAAATAGCTTCTTCTTAAAGCTAAAGCCGAAGAGGAAGATTATTGTTCCCTCACCTCTTATGCAAAGTCAACAAATACTCACTAAGTTAACACCTCGGATCCATATTCAAGCATATTGTTGCAAGATGCTCAAGACCCTTATAATCTGTAATAAAATTTGTCACATTTTTGGAGGATAAAATTTTGTCAAATTTTAATAAAAATTACTACTCATGAACAGTGTCGAAAAATGAAAAATATTCCCTCACAAGTTAATATTCATGAACATTTCCATCGCACGAGTCTAGATTTGTGGGAATCTTCCACCTTTTATGTAAATATGCAGTCACTCAATAAATCACCTAAGTAAAAGACATTTTACCACGACAAAACATTTCACCCAAAGTTAAAGTTAGTTACCCATAGTTAAAGCAATTCACCCAAGGTTAAATCATTTCACCCGAAGTAAAAGCAATTCACCCATTTCACCCAAGGGAAGTTTCATGACAAAATTATATACATATATGAGTTGATAATATTATTCAATACATATGCACTTTATGTATATTTGATGTTATTACATACATGTACCAACCTAGATACAAGTATCATGTATGTATTCATAAAATTATTTAACATATAGATCTTAGTATATTATGTAATTGAATAATACACAGATATACGTAATTTTGTGTACATATATATATAATTTTTATTTACTATAATTCAACACATATTAATGTATTATATATGTATGTTACGTCTTAAGGTATATATGGATAAAAATATAGAGGATGAACTACTCTGGGTTGAAAAAAAAAAGAAAAGCATTTAAAAAGCACGATTTTGCTATTTTCTAAAAACTTTTATTATAACAAAAAATATTATAATTCAGTATTTAAAAACACGTGTGCCAAACAAAAATTCTTGCCAAAATTTTATTAAAACACAAAAAATAGAATTATAATTGATAATAATTTCAACAACTATAACTTTAGAATTTTAAAATTTGCGTCATACCACGATACCGCGATAAAGACCATCCGATGGGGGGCCAAATCAAGCTAACATGAGGAATTAATCACATCACAATTTTAAAATACTGATGGAAACCATGGGATTTAGGTTGAATCACCTCTCCCACTGAATATTTAAAACTTGACGATTTTGAAAAAACTATTCATTAATTTCTAAAAGATCGAATATAAATCCTTGGTGATTTGCCAATTTACTTATACAAATTAAATTACCTGATCTCTTTGTTCTAATTTTCCAAAATAAAATAATTTTTTAAATTAAAATAAAACTAGGAGATCAGAATTTAATTTATACCTTTAAATTAATTACCTCAATTAAATTCAATTTACAAAAGAATAAATAAAATGGATTTCGCATAAGAACACAAATTATATAGGCCGGTCTCAAAATTAAATCTTTGTTGTCCATAAAACGGGTTTTATTAATTAATCCAATTAGCATGCCGAACTATGTAACATAATAATAAAGAGACATACATACAAATAAGAAATGAATACAATTAATATATAAAAGCAAAAAAATCATCCATTTCGATTGTGGCCAGGAATAATTCTTGAAGTAGAACTCTTCAAGTCAAAAAGTCATTATTGCAGTAGACTTACCTTTGACATAAAGCCCAGATTGATGTAGAATCCATCATAACCAAGAGTCCTTGAAGTTCTTTCTTTATCGAAAATCGTCCATCGTAGTCTAAAAGGGAGATCGGGAAGAACCACCACGATAAGTCATAGAATAACACCCAGAAAACTAAGAAACGAAATTACCTATGCCCGATCGGATCGATCCAGGATGTATTTTGGATTGGTTTGAATCACTTATGCTGATAACTTCTTATCCACTTTGCAAATTCATGCAAAATGGCCATAACTCTTCAAAATCTTCATGAAACTCCATGAAACTTTGCCCAATACTCAAACCCATATAAATACATAACTTGAATAGTAATAAACATTATATACCCTAACAATTGCCTCCAAAACATTATTAAATAAATAATTACAAACACCCAATTATTATAACCATGTTGAATCTAGGAATAAAAAATAACTATGGATAAATCACCGTAGTATTCAATCACATAAAATAAAAATATGTGACCATGATGAGAGGGATTTAAACATAGAATCTCTACAAAATCATGTTAGTGTGATTCCACACACACAAGATGTATAATCATATAGCAAGCAAAAACTAAGGTTTCATGGTGGACACAGTTAACCTTTTCAATACACGATCAATCTCAATCAGGACTCTGATACCAATTATTGGGGAAAAAAACTCAAGATTAACATTTTAAATGGGGAACAAATTCCCTAAGCATTTTTTATGAATAACATATTGAATAAAATTCAAGAACTATGTTTAAACATAAAACCTATGTTTTAAGAATACAATAGAATAACGAATTATGTTGTGATTCATATGAGGAGACAAAGGTTAAAGATGATTGTGACACCCCGCCTAATTAAATACCGGGTGATCAGTCCTTTATTAAATTATAATCAAGGTGAAAAGTCGGTTCATTCTTAGCATCACTGTCGTAAAAATAACTTTTCCAATTTAAACACCCTAAATAATTAAGCTAAGTGTCAAAACCATTTTTTTTTTAGACATTACTTTCCAAATTTTATTTTATAAACCAACATTTAAAACATTACATAATTCATAGATAAAGAATCACACAACAACTATCCTGGAACATATAATCCAAATAATTAAACATTCAACTAATTGATTCCGACATTAAAACTTAAAGGAAAACATCCTGACAGTAATAAATCCCAAAGTGTAAATACTGGAAATAAATGAATCACAATATCCAATAAAACAACTGAATGATGGAAAAAGGGCGACACATGCCCAACTGGATAAAATAAATGCTAGGAGTGGAATCAAGGAATGAGGTCATCTAAGCAAGAGGCCTGCAACTCCCACCTAAGCTGCAGTGCGTTCCTTCTAAAGGATCCTATGCAAAACGCCCCTGTGGCTGGGCACCTGTAATATATACATATATATACAAGAGAGAAAAGAAAATGGAAACGGGTCAGAGCCCGATTGTAAAAACGATTTAAAATTTGTTTAGCAACTATTTAAAATGTTTACTGGCCAATGCAACAATATATTAGTGCGACACTCCCTTGAGAAATTCTCACCTATCTTCTAATGTGCACGCCTATCGCACTAACCTTCCCAACGGTTTAATGTATCTTATCTTAGGTTGCTCGTAAGATTAAACTGACAAATCCAATTGTTTAAGAGGTTAATTTCATTTGACAACAAAGTTCTCATTTAAACCTTATTTGCTAATAAAGTTTATCAGTAACATATTATACTTTTCAAACACTTATTCCACAATTGAAATACTTAGTCATTTCTTACTTACCATAAACACAGTAGGTAGTTCCCAAATTCCAGAATTTAATATATATATTAAATACTCATATAATATATATATTCTAACAGCACCCCACATAATAATTATGGTGCGGGCATACTCTACTATCCAGTCCCCGTATTACTCGTACTAAGGGAAATACAGGTTCGGAATCACTCTCGAACTGTATTAACACAAACACAAACAATATTGAGGCGAAGCATAGATTCCAAGTCTCTAAGAGGTCAGCACATGCCCCCACGTCTCTTAGGACCGTCTGACTATCGATCTGATAGCCTGTACCAAAGGATTTCTATCTTCTAGGGTACGATTAAATATCCCCCATAACGGCACATCGAGATAAGATTGTCCCAACAAGGTAAGCTCAGGGATAGCAAGTAGCGCGGGCATGATTTTCACACGTCTATAGTATATGCATAAACACAGTCATATAAATATACTACTATTACCATATCAAATTTAGGTACATACTCACGACCCATAATTATGATATTTGTCCTTATTACTCGTTATTTAATTATCACGTATAACGTTTGCCTCTTATCTTAATTCGTGGGATTATCCCAACTTATCAAGTGACACTCGTGGATTTCTATCCTCCCAAGTATAATTTCAGTAGGTACTCATTTATTTTCCAACGTAACTACCTTACTCTTCTCCCCCTTTAATACATAGTCCCATCGTCCCTTATATGTAAACATCCCCGTAAAAATGTAAATCTCGTCTTACATTAAAGGTTTCATATTTTTAATAAGTCTTACTGGTCTTCTTTATCTCCCAAAATATTTTAATAAGGATGTCCAAAGATTATTACTCATTTAAATTGAATTCAACTATTTATAAGGGGAAATATGAGTCTGCCAGGAGGGGCTGATCGATCGATGGCAGGAGCTCGATCGATCGATGCGTCGATCTATCGATACTCCTGGTTCTATCGATCGATC
This sequence comes from Sambucus nigra, assembly GCA_949130495.1. Lineage (NCBI taxonomy): Eukaryota > Viridiplantae > Streptophyta > Magnoliopsida > Dipsacales > Adoxaceae > Sambucus > Sambucus nigra. The sequence continues at coordinate 573,611,312 of OX422210.1, read as the reverse complement.
AAACAGGTATGGCGAATATGCAGAATACCAGTTACGGGTTCTATCATCCAACATCATCCAAATCCATATTTTTAACTCCCAAACTCCCAGAAATTTATACCACAAACATTTTAAAACCAAATGGATAATATTCTACGTAAGGCATGTGAGTTTTCATCAAGAATCATGGATTAAAGTGCCAAATTTTATACAATTCTCATGAACCCTAAAAATTTCTTTAACTTAATTTAAATCATTCTTTTTCAAGAATTTCTACTTCTAATCCATCATAAATCCGTGGTTCAACCTCTACATGTGAAGGGGATTTCCAGACTATCATTTATATCACTACAACATGCAATTTCTAATCTCCAACATGGGTTTTCTTTCATAGAAACTCATCCTAATCAACCCTAAACTAACATGAATGAAGCATTAACGAAATTAAGCAAGATAAATACTTGCCTGGGAATTTTTGGTCTCTGATTTGTGCTAAAATCAGTGTGGTTGTGATCCTTGTGACGTGATTTATCGTTTGGCGGCGACGGTGGCGCAAACAGAGGAGTTCTTGGCTTAGAACTCTTTGGCAAGCTCTCTCCTTCCTTCTCTAATGTCCGTCACTTGTTTTTGGTTGTGTTAACCCTAGAAGGCAACCCTAAGCATCTGATATAACCTTTCAATTTTCGTGGGTTTTCAGGCCTAAAAACGTAAAATGTCCAAAACACCCTCCCGGGGCATTAATTAGGCCTAAAAATGCCCCGAGACCCAAACTAAACCCCCGAGTACATTATTTTAACTATCTCGACCCTTATGGACACTTTGGCGCACTCGAAATGACCATATGGGTGACTTATAATTTATTCACTTTTATTAATCAACATTTAGTCGACACGACACGGGCGTGTCCCGACTTAAATTTCCAAAATCGTCATTTTATTCACTAGTGACATTTAGTAGAACCAATATTATATATTACTTTTCTCATTAGTAATATTCAACAAGTTTCCAATGATTACTAACTCTCGTCACGTTAGTAATTATAAAAATAATTAATTTCTGAATTTATATTAAATTAATAACTCACATTAAATTTAATAAATCCCCAAATTTAGAAAGCATAAAAATACGGGGTATTACAATGATGAAATCATTGATGTCCTCTAAGGTCTCATAAAACCTTATTTAACATTTTCTAAAGATTAGATCTTCTAGTGTATAATCATCCCCAAAGCTAGGTAGGTTTCTAGCCACCTTTTGAGATGAAAACCCTTGCTTTTGGTTGAGATGTTGTAATATCTATCTAATCATCTTCACAATGACATGAATATTTCTTTATCTCACCCTCTTTAAACCCTAATGATGAATCATTAACCATAAAACCCCTTACTACACCTTTATATACAAGTAGAGTAGGTGAGTTTGGGACAAATTGGGTTTTTTTAGAGTTCGGGCATAAATACTTGGGTATTTGAACTACACTTGGGACCAAAGATAAATAATTAAATTAGCTTCCATATAAACACTCAACTTTCTAAAATTAAAATTAACATAATTTGTTTTCTTTCTTTAATCATTATTAATTCCACTAAATAATTAATTCCACCAAATATTATTCCCCACATTATGTGTCAATAACAGCTTAGTCAAATTAATTCACTGTCAATTGATTTTAACTAACATCTAATGATTTCATTGATTCTTGTCTTAACTTATTTACTACTCCACGAGGATTATAAAATAATCAATTGGTCGAACATATAAGTCTATCAATGGGGTGTCATAATCCATGGTATCCTTTGGACATGGATTCCTCTGAATTATGATCTTAGGCCTACTCTCACAACTATTATGCAATATGCAGATATCATTTAACTCAATATAAAATTAGATTGCACCTATAGTAATCAAGGTTGCATTTGCATAGACACTTCAATCCTCATAATTCTAGGGATTAAGAATATATACACCCTTTTCAAATGGTGTGAGATTTTCCAAATCTAATTAAGACAATCCTTTGACTCAAATCTCATTGGTGGAACTGTTAAATATATTCTTGGGATGTACCGATCACAATTCTTTTTTGAATTACCATACAAGTTCTCTAACCATCATACGGGTTCCCTTAGTTTGAGATAAACTACTAGTATTTCATCGTAACCATTCCCTTAGGTTGTCAACTCCCTATCTAGGTTGTGAACATTTCAATAGTACTAGAACTAGAACCCTTATCTCCTAGTTATCAACACAATGATGACTCACCGTAATCCTATGGAACTCTGTTGACCGACATGTCGACAATATATTTAAATTAAATATATGGAATTTTTGCAATCATGATGCTTGTTTCAAAATGCACTAACACACCATTACTTAAAAGTAAATGTCATACATTGTTTTAAGAATAAAACCCCAATACCTTCATCTCCATAGGGGCCATACAATATGGTGATCTATCTACCTACTTCGTGCTCGACATTAAACCTATCACAAAGTCAATCTCTCGGCTAGGTGATAAACCCATAATCCCATTGAACACATCTGTAAACTCTTGAACTATGGGAGCCATATTTAGGGGAACTATGGTGTCCTTCTGGGTCTCCTCATAAAAAAATACAAGGGGGTAGTATCTCCACCCTCACATTTGGGCATACCAACCAAATACATATCCTAACTCGATATAGCAAACACGATAGCTCTACTTACATAATCTATCTTGGCCCGATATGTACACAACTATTATATCCCTAAACTCACATCGTTTGTGTGGGTATCTAAAAGTAACTAATTATATAAAAATCATATTCTACCAATATCAATGCCTACCCCATCACAACTATCGGTAATAAGATTGGATACACCTAAAGGGGTAGCTATAGATTATACCCTATCACGAGGAGTCAGAATCATCCCCAATATACCCATGAAATTTCATGAAACATATGAATCCATGGACCCATATAAAATAAAATAATGGCCAAAGAGACATATACAGAAAATGTACCATTAATCACTTGAATAGGCATTAGGTCATCCCTAGGTCCCACCTGATGGACCCTACCAGATTGTAGTTGAGGCTGAGGTTCTGTGGTGGATTATGGTGGAACTATATCCTGCTGTCTCGGGGCTTAAAAAATAGGAATATGCTACCTCTGATATGGTTGATAGTTGTTCTAGAAGATTTGCTATCCTGGGCCCTATTAGCACTGCCTATTATAGCCCTATTGGCCCTGACCAAATAGGCCATATTGGCCCTCTCCAAAGTGTCCATGTCTTTGGAACTGGCCCTCTTGAATCTACTAAACCACCTTATCAGTATGATATACATCGACCTAATGTCTTGTACCTCCACACTTGAATCAAGTAACCAAATAAGAACCCAAGGTGGTCCTCATTTTTCACTGGTGTGGATTTTATTATCATTGTCCCCCACCTGCCTAAGGTGGTCCCTGCAATTTTTGGGGTCTATGTTGATTGGGCATGAATCTTCCACTATTCGTAGATTACCATTAGACCCATGTCCACTACCTTACACACTTTCCTACTATTCCAACCATGATGTTCACTATGATTCATACCCATCTTTCGATCATACCACAAATCAATGTCAATAGCTCAAGAAGGTCGTCCAACAACTAATTAAAAAAAGCGTCATAACCCCTTCAGCTATTCCACAACCAAGTATCACCCAAAATTCTTTAGCTCCATGCTAACTAGGTGTGAATTCCATATTAATTGATGTAAATTGAAACTTTGACCCCTCAACCAAGATCATGACCGCAAATAACTAACTTACGCACGTCGTTAAATAATACCCTAATTCCTATACAAACATTCCAAACTCACCTGATCTATCTAGATACCACTTATTGTAGGGTTATCACCCTGATGTCATGGGCTTGCATAACTATCCAAACTAGGTTTGATACTCAAAATATGAAATTGTCGGTTGTCCTTGAATAGTTAGGAGATTTTGCAATGGAATTTATGTCCAATCTCACCTTAAGGATAACAATTGTGCAAAAGTAAGAAACCATTAAATCGAATCCTATAAATGGGATTTTTAATCCCATGACTGGTTTGTGTCTCTAAATAAGTTCAGTTTAGACATCATAGTCCATTTTTTCAACAAAAGAAGGCCTTAAGAAGGGAATGATTCGTGAAGCCTCCGATTATTTTTCTTGTCTTCGTAAGACTTGGGGGATAGTTATTCCCACCATAGAATAATTTGTCCTCAACATGGAAAGACTTGTACCTTATAGACCTTGAGGTTATCGAATGGCATAAATTTGTTAGGAAATAACAAGATGACTGCCACTAGGTGGGGTGGATGAAAAGTTCCCTAAAGGTTACTGAGAGACAAAATTCCTTTTCTATCAATTGCTAATGGATCATATGACCTATTTAGGATGATATTATAAGGAGCCATTCCTTCCTGTAGGCAACGAACCCATTGAAAAAAGGAAACAAGTTACTGAAGAGATGCCACTACAACATATGGCAATAAAGGAAAGAGAGTTCCTTGAGTAATTAAATCAAACCCATGGTAAAATTAACCTACGAGGGATATTCAAGTTCTCACATCTTTATAGATTTTTCCACATCAAATTATACATGAAAGCCCAGTTTCCTTCCACTAACGAGGCCAATCATATAGTCAATACCTTGATGACTAAGACGCTCATTAACTTTATTAATGAAGAGATCCTTAATTTTGGTCTTGATCATAACTATTCCCTAAATATCTCAGTTGATGTCTTATAAAAGGTCTTTATATTGGTGCGAGTCAATAATAGCTCTGAAAAAATCCCAAATTCTTATATTTCAAATCAAAACCAATTTTTCACAAAAAAATTATCCAACTTTGAATTTTCACCAAACCAAGTTGTGAAAAACCCAATTCTTACTTTAAATCAATTTTATCTTGATTAATCATAAACATGCATGTAGTGATTAAAGCAAGTAAAGTAAAGTAAATAATACTCACAACGCCGGATGTACGAGGAAAAAAACCAAAATAGAAAAACAACCTCGGACGACCCAAGATAGATAATCACTATGAACAATGGTTTTACAAAGACAGATTAGCCTTACTCAATGACTCGTTCCCCATGGGTCTTGACGCTCCTTCTGATCTTCTATCGTTCTTCAATAGTTCCCACGTAGAAATTTCATCTTAGACGATACCTTTCCACAACACTCAACTCCACGCATGTCTCGGTGTCCACCGATTGGCTTTGATTCGTCTACGATATCGAATAAGACATCCTTCTCTTTTCTTCACTGCAAAAACCTTGACGTTCAGTGATAGAACAAAATTCTTTGTGCAACAAGATCACTTAAACATATAAGAATGATATCTCGGATCTTTGCAAACTCTAAGGATGTGTTTAATCATTTTAAACCTTAGAAAACATGTACTAAACTCGTACTGGATGGTATACTATTTTTTCCAGAATGCACACTTACTAAACTCTGATGAAACCACGCTTTTAAATAACAATTAAGCACCGCCTCAAAAATAGTGTCGCTCAAACGAGATTGCCACGTCGTTCGCGCGACATAGTCATCTTGCTCGAACGAGCTGACATGTCGTTTGAACGACGTTGCGTCAGTTTGACTTTCTTTGACTTTTTCTTTAAAACATCTCTTTTGAAAGAGATCCAAATTAGTCAAACTCCTTTTCGAGCTTATCAGAATAAAACGTAGAGTTAACCTTTAAAACACTTTTAAAAATATTTAAAAATATTTTTCTTTATAAAAATACATCCTTATCTTTTATAAAAACAATTCTGAGCACCATTAATTATACGCATTCATACCTGAGTGATCTCGAAATGCAATTAACATTGAAGACGAATAAACTTGCACCAATTAAACTTTAGCATGATTATTTCTTTGAAGCTTTGACGTAACGTCTTCAATTTCTTCAATACGTCATAGACCAAGTGGGATCGTGACAAAATAAAATCTCCCTATGACATATTACAAACACAATTTTATCCACGAAATTAAGCCAAAATAATATAGGGACTCAATTGGAAATTTATGTCCTAAAAAATCTCCCCATTTCACTATTCTGGGACAAAACTAAACCAGTGAAATGCCTAAGCCGTGACGTCAAGCCGTATGACGCCTAAAACCCATCCCATAATCCCAAAATCAAAAATTACAGGACACGGACTAGAATATGTAGCACCGGCGAGCATAAACTGTCTGAATGTGATGTACACTTGAAATCTCGAATCGCTAAAGCATAACTACACACATGTAACAGACAAACAAATACCTAGTGAAGTATGGAGGAACAAATGAAACCAATATATATATATATATATATATATATATATATATATATATATACCAAACGATAATAGATACCAGTATGAATAGTCTCTAAAAAAAACTATTTAATAAACAATTGAGCAACAAAATGATACCAAATTTAAACTACCAATTTGAAATATCAATTTGTAAAATATGTAATCTAAAAACATGCTCAAATCTCCCCCTACATCACATACATCTCTCCCTTTTTTGTCTCAAATAAATAATCTGGTGAAAATATAAACCAATCAAAGTATCTAGCAAATAATATACCAATTTGAAATCTCTTAGATAATCATGAAAGAACCAACTAAATATGGTCAAGAAATGACAAATCAGTAGCTAGTAAACCAAGGAATCACACAAAGAATATAGCAATCTAATCAGGTGTGATAAACGGACAATATGCAAAAAACCAATTTCGAACCAATAAAACCTGCATATAAACCAGTCAGTCCAGAAACACTTTCAGCAGTACCAAAAATATACCCATTTTAACGAGAGGACTGCAAACCAATCAAAAGAAAGAATCCAGCCTGTTGTTCGAACGAGCCAGGGACGTTGCTCAAATGAAATGAGGAGGTCACTTGAACGAAGGACAAATGTCGTTCGCCAGATATGGAGATGTCGTTTGAACGATTTCTGGCAACCTGCAAAAATTTCACATTTTCCCAAAAATATCCTATATTTTTTCCGAGTGAAAAAATTTCCATAAATAAATTAGTGGAAGGGCCTGACAACAGTAAAACAGTGTTAAAACAGTAAGCTTTTAACACTAAATGCAAAAACTCATAAACACTAAAAATGCGAGTTACATGAAAACATAGTATCGATGTGCTCAAAAATGGATATGGAATGAATGGGCATGAAACTACAACAAATGAGTTATAATTCCAAAACATCGAAAAGATCAAGAAGCTGTAATTGATAGCTATAAATCATCAAACTTTATCATAGCCATATGACAATAAAAGTGTGAGCTTAATGAACTAAACATACTACATGTACACAAATCCAGAATTTTGACGATTCTACAAACAATAGCGTCAAATTGCAATCTTTCAACATTAGGATTAGTTGTGAAAACCCGTTATAATTTATAATCCAACCAAACTCCCTCAATAATATCATATTTTCTTTAGAATGAACTAAACTAATTTGGCCCTTTTCTTAGCATATTTCATTTTCTTTTTGGGCTCTTTTAAACGGTGGCTTTCATGACGAGTTAATTTTGAACTCTCGCAGCCCTTTCCCATTAATCACCCATCATTTTTACCAATTTAAATCCTCACGCTAAACGGTTATTACATGCACACTTCTCCTTAAGTCTACTTATGCATAGATGACAAGATGGAGATAAGAACGCCTCACCAAATTCAAATATTTAAGAGAAGTCAAACATCCATATAAACTCGTGCATGTGTGAAATGTTGGCATATTTACAACATCGAATCAGAATGCATATCAACTTCTAAACAACTCCATATAAACAATGGTTAAGACCATTCTAAGCATCGATAATAATGACCAAATGTCCTAGACACATGGATAATGAAAACGATGGGGGGGGGGTCCAAGCACACCAATACGCCACATCAAACATGTAAACTCAAAAACAAAAAACAAAAATCTTTTTGGCTTTTCATAAGTTTTCTCAAAAATAAAATCTTTTTGGATTTTCAAAAAAATTCTAAAAAAACAAAATCTTTTTGTATTTTTTCAATATGACTCATACAAATGAAAACTATAATACAAAATAATACACAAGTCATAATACTAGCAATGAGTATATCATGAAGCAAACTAGCATATGAAAAATAAGGGAACACTATCATCCTTTGAATTTAGCATGGGAAGAATCAAGTGCACCCAAACGAGAATCATGAAGTTTAATTCCTAAAGCCACTAAATCCGATTTCCTAACCCAAGTAGGTGTAAAACGACGCATGGGGGTTTTGGAAACCGGTGAAACTTTATTCCTAAACTTCCTAGGATCTTGTCTAAGGTCGTAAAAATAACACCTAAGGTGACCTTTCCTACCACAAAACATGCAAGTGTAGTGGTGGTGGGAATGATTACCTATGTGTGGACCTTTTCTAACCTTCATAGTGTTTTTCACACGTGCAGGGGGAATGGGAACGACTCTCTTATTAAAACCTATACCTCCCCTATCTCCCTTAATTTGGACGGTGCCCAGGATCTTATCCAACTTCTCCGACCTGGCCTCCAGATCAAACTTGAATCTTGACGAGTCTCTCAATCTCTCCTCCAAATCGTGAATCCTAGACTCGATCAAACGCCTAGACTCCTCAAACTCTAAAATCTCCCTTTTCAAGGACTCTATCAAACCACAAAGATTATCTCTCTCTTTCTCCACAAACTCTAGTTTCTCCCTAAACTTCTTCTCTCGTGCCCTAAGATCCTCAATCAAACTATCATTATTTTCTATGGCATGCTCTTTCAACTTAGCTTGTAATTTTTCATTTGCCTTTTTCACTTTCACAGTCTCGGCATACAATTTATTAAATGCAACTTGAAACTCTTTCACATCTACCTCCTCCTCGTCACTCTCTTCGCCCTCGCTAATATGGGATACACTCAAAACCTCCTCAAAAGTGTCATTCACACGAGAATCGTTATCGCTCACATGACATGCCATAAACGCAACAAAGTTATGATCAATGGGGTAACTCTCTCCCTCTTTCGGATCACTATCACTTAAGGTGTCATTATTGACAATGGGTTACTTGCCCTCTTCCTTAAGTCTAGTGGGACACTCCTAACTTTGTGACCGTACCCCTCACACCCAAAACACTTATCCAACTCATCCCTCTTAGGCTTTTCAAACTTATCCTTAGAGGTGGGATCTACTTTGTTGTTCTTAAATTTTTCAAATTTCTTTGCGTCTTTCGATTGGTTTTGAAACTTAATGATTTTTTAAAATTTCTTTGCCAACAAAGCAACATCCTCAAAATAGGAATCGGAATCGGAATCCGAAACTTTAATTTCCTCCTTTCGAGTTTTCAAAGCAATACCCTTTTCTTTCTTAGGCACTTACTTGGAGGTAATCATGTCGATTTCATAGATTTTTAAGTCACCTACAATCTCTTCTAGTTTCGTCAACTCTAACCTACCCAAGGAGTTCAAAAAGGTCACTTTCGCATCAAACCTACTAGGCAATGACCTAAGGATTTTCTTAATGAAATGGTTGTCGGGAATTTTCTCACCTAGGTTAAACGACGAGTTGATAATATTGGACAACCTTGCATAAAACTCATCAAAAGTCTCACTCTCTAACATCCTAATGGTCTCAAACTATGTAGTAATATTTTGAAGTTTTGACGCCCTAATCATGCTAGTACCCTTGTGAGTGAGTGCTAAAATATCCCAAGCTTCTTTTGATGTTTCACAAGTCATAATTCTATTATATTCTTCCAGTGTGACATGTGAAGAAATATCGTCCAATCCCTTAGAATTATATTGTGAAAGTGTATGTTTAGTTTCGATCCATGACTCGACAGGCTTTAAACTAGTGGCCTCACCTACAATAGTGGCGGGGGGTGTCCAACCTTTCATGACTGCTAACCACACAAACTCATTAATTAATTTTAAAGAACTTTTCATTCTCATCTTTCAATAAGTGTAATTAGTGCCATCAAAAATAGGAGTTCGAGAAAGTTTGTTAAATCCAAAATTCATCTTTGAAAACACACGGGATCACAAACAAATAAAATATGTTTTCTAGCTTTGATACCAATTTGAAAAAATCCCAAATGCGTGTGTTTCAAATCAAACCAATTTTTCACAAAAAATTATCCAACTTTTAATTTGCACCAAACCAAGTTGTGGAAAACCCAATTATTACTTTAAATCAATTTTATCTTGATTAATCCTAAACATGCATCTAGTGATTAAAGTAAGTAAAGTAAAGTAAAGAATACTCACAACGCTGGATGTACGAGAAAAAAACCCAAAATAGGAAAACAACCTCGGACGATCCAAGCCAGACAATCACTATGAACAATGGTTTTACAAAGACAGATTAGCCTTACTCAATGACTCAATCCCCACAGGTCTAGACTCTCCTTCTGATCTTCTACCATTCTTCAATAGTGCCCACGCAGAAATTTCATCTTCCACGATACCTGTCCACAACACTCGACTCCACGAATGTCTCGGTGTCCACCGATTGGCTTTGATTTGTCTACGATGTCGAACAAGAAGTCCTCTTTTCTTCACCGCAAAACCCTTGACGTTCAATGATAGAAAAAACTTCTTGGTGCAGCAAGATCACGTAAACATATAAGAATGATAACCCGGATCTTTGCAAACTCTAAGGATGCGTTTAATCTTTTTAAACCTTAGAAAACATGTGCTAAACTCATACTGGATGTTATACTATTTTTTCCAGAATGCAAACTTACTAAACTCTAATGAAATCACACTTTTAAATAAAAATTTAGCGCCTCCTCGAAAAGAGTGTCGCTCGAACGAGATTGCCATGTCATTCGCGCGACATAGGCGTCTCGCTCGAACAAGCTGACGTGTCGTTTAAACGACGCTGCATCAGTTTGACTTTTTTTGACTTTTTGTTTAAAACATCTCTTTTAAAAGAGATCCAAATTAGTCAAACTCATTTTCGAGCTTATCAGAATAAAACATAGTGTAAACCTTTAAAGCACTTTTAAAAACATTTTAAAATATTTTGCTTTATAAAAATACATCCTTATCTTTTATAAAAATAATTCCGAGCCCCATTAATTATACGCATTCATACCTGAGTGATCTCGAAATGCAATTGACTTTGAAGACGAACAAACTTGCACCAATTAAACTTTAGCATGATTATTTCTTTGAAGCTTTGCCTTAATGTCTTCAATTTCTTGAATATGTCATAGACCAAGTGGGATCATGACAAAATAAAATCTCCTTATGACATATTACAAACACAATTGTTCACAAAATTTAGTTAAAACAATGTAGGGACTCAATTGGAAATTTATGTCCTAACAGGTTCCGCTCTCAATGTTTCCCACTCTAAGCACTCTGATCCTTGGGCCTATAACTCAGTGATCTCACCCAAACATCCACTATCATGAATGTTTCAGATAATACTTGTCAAGAAGTCATCGGTCCAATCCTTATTAAACTTGGGGCTGGACCAATTTGCCACTACACCAAAATGGCCAAATTATCACCTTTCAGTCGGTCACCCTTGTCAAGGTCATTGACCGTGACAAAAAAACACGCGTTTTATGTCACGGTCATTGACCTTGACACGACCGTGACAATGTTTACAGCAAAAACCCTTTCCCCCTTCTTTTTTCCCTTACCGTCGTTCCCTCCCTCTCTCTCTCTCTCGACGTTGCTCTCTCTCTCTCTCTTCCATTTATATATATGTTTGTGTGTATATATATGTGTGTATGTGTGTATATATGTGCGTGTGTGTGTGCGTGTGTGGGGGGTGGGGCAGGGTGGGGGTAGGGGGTTAAAAATGTAAATAAATAAGTAATTTTCTATAAATTTCCAAAAATAATATCCAAAAATATAAATGTAAATAATATCCAAAAATGTGGTTGGGGGAGGGGGTGGAGGTGGGGGTGGAATTTTCTAACTAAAAATATGATAATATTTTGTTATAATTTGTTAAAACTATGTAAACCTTAGTATGAATGCAAGGTTAGTGATAGTTAGAATTGTGTAAATGTTAGAAAAGTTCTAGAATTCATATGTTAAATTTAATTATATAAATATTTAAATTGATAATAATTTTATTCATGAAATTAATTCAATTAGGTAAAACCCTAGATAATTTTTTAACAGAATTTGATAATATTATATAAAGTTTAGTAAATTCACAAAATGTTGCCAATTGTATGTTTTTAGGAATATCATTAGTTACTTTCATGCCCAACTATGTAGAATCCATACACATGCATGTTGTTAGAAAGTCTTAAATTTAATTCTCACTTTAATTTGTAGAATCTCTGTACTTGGTTGGATTTATCCCTTTATGATAATGAAATTTATGGTCCAATTATAATTATCTCATGTCATAATTTTATTGATAAACAATAAATGTAGTTGTCACGGTCGTGGTGGTGGGAGGGGGTGGGGGTGGGGTGGTAGGGGTGGGGTGTGTGTGTGTGTGCGTAGGTGTGTACGTGTGTGCGTGGCGGGAGGAGGGGGAAAGGGGTGTGGTGGGGTGGGGTGGGGGTGGGGTGTGGGGGGTGTGGAGGGACAATTTTAACAATTGTATATCTTTAATTAAGAAATTGTATAGCTTTAATTGTAATTTTAATTGTATAGTTTTAGATGAAAGTAAATTAATAATTAGTGCCAATTTCATATGAAAGTAGGATTGTCCCTCATTGTAAATTAGTAAATTAATAATTGTATACTTTAATTTTTTGTTTAATTGATGAAATGTTGGGTTGGTTAGTTTTAAAAGTGGCATGACGTGTGCGTGCGTGTGGTGGGGGTGGGGTAGGGGTGTGTGTATGTGTACTATTAACATTTTTTTTTATCTGTACTAATAACATTTTTTTACAGCAAAAATGTCTCCTTCAGATATTAAGGCGAAGATGATGATGCTGTTTATGATGATGTCGTCTGGGCTCGGTGGTAGCGGAGGCGATGAGGGCTCCTCCGCCCCTAGGCTCCCCAAATATGGAAAATTTGGGATTACCGTCGAGAACAAATCGGAGCTATTAGCGAGATCCCTCGAGCTGCTAAAGACGGTCATCGGACCGGGATTTATGAGTTGGAAGGAGGTACCATATGAGCTCAAGTTAGCTGTTTGGGCGGCACTACAGGTAATATATTTATATTTATATTTATATGAATATTTATATTTCAATTTCAATTTCAATTTCAATTTCAATTTCAATTTCAATTTCATATTTATATTTATATTTATATTTATTCGCAACTAACATTGTATTTGTTGGACAGGAACAATTCAACTTGGATCCAAAGCTACGCGATCCCGTGTTGGAGCATATTAGGGAGCAACTCAAGTCGTGGAAAAAAAATATACGAGCACGGTACTTTGGGAAAACACGAGAGTCGATTATCCAATGGCGTGAATCTGTCCCCCTCAAGGAGCCGATCTCATTGGCAAAATGGCAGAAGTTCATTGACAATGAGATCGAGGATCGACAATTGGCATATCGCCAATCGGGGAGGGAAAATCGGGCAAAAAAGACGGACGTGCAGTAGTCCGTCCGGACCTCTTACGCCGAGGTGGAGCATAGGATGCAGGTAAGATTTAATTTTTCTATAACTACAGAAATATATTATTCTTCATTATTTTACTTTGCGAGGCCGATACTAATTTTACTTTACTTTATTTTATTTCAGGGGGTAGGGAGTGGGCCAGGGGGTAAGCCACATAGGCTCGATACTTATGTGGCTCTTCGGACGAAGAAGGGAAAGGACAAGGAGGTGTCCCCGAGCGTCGCGACCACGATTGTAAGTAATTCGACAGTTTAATTTTTGTTAATTACGTTATAATTTTTTAGTTTACTTATTTTACTAATCATGTGCTTTTTGTCGTTTCAGGCAAAGCTTAAGGAAGTGCATGAGTCGCAGTTTGATGCCGACAAGACATCTTTGTCCACAGATGCACTCAACCAAGTGCTTGGCTCTGATCGCAAGGGGAGGACAAGGGGGTGAGCTCGCGGGTGGCCAAATCTAGGATCATCGGATTGGAGACGAGCGACACCGGGTTGGCTCGAACGGTGGATTCACACGACGCGAAGCTGTCCCGTTTGGAGGCGACGGTCCAAGATATGTATGCATTCATGAAGCGTACGTTGTGCGGAGACCGTAAAGGGAAAGAGAAAGAGAAGGAGAAGGCGGTGGAGGAGGAGGTGCGGGAGGACGAGGCGCAGGATGACGAGGATGTGGACCTCGCTGCTTCATCACCGACACGTTCGTACTTCGATGATCCACTTCCCTATTTGGCACCCTTCAATAGACCAATGTCGACACTTGGTTGGCCGAGCGTGTTCATATTGGACGTATTTGATGGCCAGCGGATAGGGCGGGGGTTGAGGGACCCGAATATCGTCGAGGGTGGAATAGTTCATGGATGTGCGCTTCAAGAGATGGAGCCCAGGGTGCTCGTCACGCATGTCATACCCGGGAAGGAGAACTCCCTATTGTGGTTGCGCGAACAATGCGGCACGACGTATATTAGTGGGTGCGTCAATTCGTATATCGTGTGGCCTACTCACCTCCTCAGTTTTACCCAAGACATCTAGTAACATTATTTTTAAGTTTGTCAATTTTAATTATATTTGGATTATATCGTCATGTATATTATTTCTATTTTGAATATTTGGAATATATCGTCATGAATATATATTTGCATTATCTTTAGTTTGTTTTGATATATGATGTTTGGAACAGGTACAACGTTGCTATAACAGGTACAAATATACTGCTGGGCAATGGCAGTGGCCATACTGCCCAGCAGATTTTTTTTAAATTCTGCCCGGAATTGTCACGGTCATTGACCCTGACATGTCCGTGACACAAAGTTGTCACGGACGTGTCACGGTCAGTGGCCGTGACAATTTTTTTATAAAGGTTCACGGTTTATAACCGTGACAAACGTGTCACGGTCATTGACCGCGACACGACCGTGATACAAAACGCGAGTTTTGTGTGAAGGTCAATGACCGTGACACGACCGTGACAAAAAAAGTTGTCTCGCCTGGAAATGTCACGGTCATTGACCTTGACAAGTTGAATTTGTCAAGGTCAATGACCTTGACAGTTCGGCAGATTTGGTGTAGTGTTTCCCACAAATTAATTTTCAAGTCATCGACATTTTGGTCTATTTTAACATGTTGCTTGGTCTCCCGTGGTTGCACAGTGTTCAAGGTGTTGCATCCTACAATTATCAAAAGCTCAAATTATTTCCTGATAACTAGATTATAAAAATCATTAGAGGAGATGATAACTCAGATGGTATTGGCACCAATAATACAGTTTTAGAATTCAACACAACAAAAATGACATGCTATTCTTTGGCTTCAAGGTTAATCGATTATCTCTCCTAGAAGAGGAAATATTTAAGGATAGAGTAATTCCACAACACATATCACATGGGAATGTCAACATGATCGAATGTTCAATAAGATACACTTTATACCAAGAATGGAACTTGGTCATACACAACAAGGAATTATTGAACTAACCACATCAAAGATTGCTTACTCGTTGATGAAAAGGCTTTTTTCGTGTTGTTGTAGAATATCTTCTCTATTAAAAAAATCCTTTAATTACCTAAAAAAATATAACAAAACTAGTATAGAGGTAAGTAAAGGGTACCAATCCAACTTTATGTAGTGAAACACGAGAAAAAATATGTAATCCAACTTTATGGTTTTTTTCTATTTTTTTTTCTATTTTTAATGAATTTTTTAATATTAAAACAATTTGATGATGATGGTGAAATAATTAAACTAAGTGAAGAAAATCAACTAAACTAGAATAAAAGTTTAAAGAAATAACTGAAAAGTTTGATGAAAAATGAAAGAAAGATTACTAAATGAGAGAGAGAAAAAATCAAGGAATGTAAATCCACCTCCATTGCACACAATTTACACTGATTTGAACTATTTTAAATTGATTGACTTTCAAATTATTCATTTAATTCAAACGACAATTCGCATTACACTAATGAATTAATTAAACATTCTTTCAGACAATTAATTTTAATTCCCACAACACTACTCAAAATGAATTAAAATTAATCAAATGAATCACCCGCTAGGATCGATTCACCCAACTAATTTTAATTAGACAAAATAAAAATAAGAGTTGCAGAAAATTATATTATGCTTTTAATCAATTTAATAAGCATATCTATAGCTTGAATCAAATGATAAAATGATAACGCAATTTTCAATCCTTTCTCAAAGATGATTTTCTATTTCTCAACGTGAAAATGAGAGTAAGAATTAAATTTAATAATTAAAGGAATTAAAAAAAATTAAAATTAACAAACTAAATCAACTGACTTCATGGGGAGTTCAATTTCATATCTTGAATGGGATATTAGCCCACCATAATCATCATTCAAGATACAAAATAAACAAACAAAAGCATGCAAGAATTAAACACGGTGAATTGGAGAGGATTAGATCAAACCCAAAAATGCCTTCAATTGAAATGAATTTCTTCAATTATATTTCTCTCAATTGAATTACAATCACTTAATTCATTTGTTTCTCTAAACTAAAAATAAAATAAAATAAAACTTCTCTCTCTATGGTCTTCCCTACTAGTTTTTTTTTTAGCTCTTCAAATGGGTCTTCCTTGCTTTTTTTAAAAACAACAAACATGAAGTTAGGGGTAATTTGGAAATTTTTAATTGTGCATGAGGTCTATGAGGTAAGGCTATTTTAGGAATGGATTCTAGAAGGAAAGATGGGGGGTATTTACGGAATAAGGGGAAGGGACACTTAAAAACACGTGGCTTTTAATTGGTCTTTGGTTTTATGGGAATGAAATGGGCATGATGGATTGCAATTAGGTTTAGGAGATATAAGTTTAGGGTCTCCGGAACAGGACAATGGGAGTGTAAGGTTAGGTATGGGAGTTATGGATAGCTGTCGGAAATAGGTATGAATTTGGGTGAGTTTTGTAGATGGGAGGTCAGTTTGTTGGTAGTGGGCATAGAAGTGGTTCGGTTTCCAGCGGGTTGAGGTGTAAATGCAAGCTCTCTGGCGAAGCTATAAGGCTGCAAGTCCGGGTCTGGAGATGGTCGCGGGTCGACATATGTGTAGGTCCAGCGAGAGGTGGATGCCGGGTTAGACTCGAGTCTGTTTTCGATTTAGGAGGTCGGTCGGATTTTGTTGGCTGATGGGCAAAATGGGTATGCCCGATTCTGGTGTGTGTGCATTTTTTAATGTGCACAAAATGTTATAAAAGTTGTATTTCATGGTGGATGGCTACTCTAATACACCCATTGGAAAGTAGTCTTTTGGGATAAGATGACTTGTATTATAAATAAAGGAGGGATCCCCTCATTATTGGTACACTAATTAATGATAACTGTTTTTCTCCCTAAAATTCTCTCTATGCCCTATTTCTCTTAACACGACTATAATACGAATCTTCAAATTTCTACGACTATCAATCGAAAGTCGATTAACAGAAAAAGTTTTTTATAACAATAGTTGACAAAAAAGGTGCACATCTTGTTTGTCATTTCTTCCCACCTCTAAACAAGAATAACTGACTTGAATAGTTGTATGTTTTAAAAATAATATCTGTAAATCCTGTTTTGGGTTTAAGGCTTTCTTTTCTGGTTTCATTGTAAGTCTTCATATCCATATTGCATGAATAGTCATTCCAGAGAATAGAAAAAAAATTCCTCTTTCATGGCATGTTAGTACATTAATTTATTTTTATACGCAAGTTATATTTTTTTTACTTTTAAAGCATAGATGATGGTTAATATTTGGTAACAAAAATCAAATCATACAAGTTATATTTTTTTATTATTAAATTTTTTTTCTTCAAATTAGTGTTTGAATAAAAATGAAATTTTGGACCCGAAGTTCCAATAAAATACGTCTTAAATCAAAACCCGAAGTTTTGATTATTTATAAGTTTTCAATTCTCATTTAAATTTTTATGGCCTGAAGTTCACAATTTATGTTCAATTTTTGGACATGATAATAAAATATGCCATAAAATCAAACCTAAAGTTTTGATTTTGGGGAATTGAAATTTCCAATAATTGGGGCCTGAAGTTCTCAATTATCATTAAATTTGGGACTTGAATAGTTATTTATAATTTGGACCTGAAGTTCCAAATAATATATACTCTCAATCAAAAACTGAAGTTTTTATTATTTCTATAATAGAGTTAGGGACATTAAATGTCCACAAATAATTTATCATTTGAATCTGAAGTTCCATTTTTTTTTTTTAAATATGATCAAACCTAAAGTTTTGACACAATCGGATAGAGAAAGTCCTTCTAATTCATAAAATTGACCCGAAGTTTAATTATTTTAAGAATTAATTTGAAGTTCCAACAAATAAATAGCACGAACCTGAAGTTATAATTACTAAATCAAGGAGTTAGAGTCCTAATTGCACACATAATATTCCAATCGAGATTGAATTATTATTTTTCTTTATTATGCATTACATATTTCTGATTGTAATTTACTTATTGAACATTTTAAAAATGTCAAATATCTCTAAACATGAATATGAAGAACTTGAAATTTCTAGAGTGAATTATCTTAATTGGTCTCACGACGCTAAACTCCATCTCCAAGCTCGAAATCTTGGTGATGCAATAACACTTGAAAATACCATGTCCCGGGAAGACAAAGCTTAAGGCCATGGTATTCCTTACGCATCACATACACAATGATTTGAAAAGTGAGTACCTAACTGTGAAAGATGCTCTTGGTTTTTGGAACTCCCTGAAGGAGTGCTATGACCACAAAAAATCGGCCATACTTCCATGTGCACGCCATGAATGGCTCAACTTGAGATTTCAAGACTGTGTCTAAATATAATTTTGTTATGTTCAAGATTATCTCCAAGATAAAGTTAAGTGGAGAAAGGTGGAGGATGGATATATGTTGGAGAAAACATTCTCAACTTTTCATGCCTCGAATATTCTCCTGTAGCAGTAATACCGAGAGCGAGGTTGTAAAGGGTACTCGAAACTAATCTCATGTCTCCTATTTACTGAGAAGAACAATGACTTACTGATGAAGAATCATGCATTTAGACCCACTGGATCTTGTCGCACTCCCTGAAGTGAATGTTAACTCTGTTCAGACTAATTAAAGAGACCGAGGAAATATGCTACGGGGCCATGGCAACTCCAGAAGAGGCGGCTACCATAATCAAAGCCCTCGAAAAAATATGAAATTCAAGAACCACCAGAAGTGGAATAATCACAACAACAAAGAGAGTCATAAGTCAAATCCACATAATCCAAATGGTATTTGCTATAGATGTGGCCGCAATGGGCATTGGACATGTACAAGTCCTTCGCCCAAGAAATTTGTGGAAAAATATCAAGCCTCGAAAAAGAAAGCAGAAACAAAAATTGTGGAAGGTCCTGAAGACTATTGGAAACTTGATGATACTGATCTCAATTTCAATGATTTTGTTTAAGATTATGATGGAAATGCTATTACTGACATTTGATAACATTCTTGGAGAACCACCGGAGACAGTCCTGAAGACCTAAATGATTATGATTCATTTATCGACTTTATCTTTTCTATTGAGATGTTAGTAGATTATCATTAGATCTTAGAAAATTTTTTGTAATATCTTTATTTTGAGAATCTATTAGATAATGGAATGGTTTTGATAATTTTTTTTTATGCTTATTGGTGTATTGAATTTCAACTTATATTTAATTATGTTAAAGGTATGGATCTGAAAGTAAGAGCAAGCGATGCCACTTGTCTGGTAGACAGTGGGTCAACTCACACCATTTTAAAAAACAAGAAGTTTTTCTCAGACTTAGTATACAATATAGCGAATGTTTCCACTATAGTTGGTCTTGCTAAAATTATTGAAGGCTCCGGAAAAGCCCATGTGGCATTACCTAATGGTACCCACTTATTCATAAATAATGCTATATAGTCAAGAAATTCCAAAAGAAATTTATTGAATTTTACAGACATAAGAGTGAACGGATATCGTATTGAAACATGTAATGAAGGTAATAAAGAGTTCCTTTGCATTATTTTTAGTGTTGGAAGCCAGAAGCTCACACTACATAAATTGTTTGCATTATCCATGGGGTTATACCATATAACAATTAATGTTGTTGAATCACATATTGTCATGAGCCGAAAGCTCAATGATCCATACAACTTAATATTATGGCATGACCGATTGGGTCACCCTGGATCAAACATGTTGAGTCGAATCATAAACAACACATATGGGCACTCTTTAACAAAATAAACAACGTATCTTACCTGATGATCATTTTTGCACCCCTTGTTCTCAAAATAGCTTCGGAGTCACCATCCTTTTTACAAAGAATTCAAGGGTATGTTTGTGGGCCCATCCACCCTTTTAGTGGACCTTTTAAATATTTTTTGGTTTTAATTTATGCATCTACTCATTGTTCAGATGTTTATTTGTTATCTACTCGCAATTTGGATTTTGCAAAATTACTTACTAAAATTATAAAACTTAGAGCACATTTTCCTGATCAAGACGTTAAATCCATTTGTTTAGATAATGTGGGAGAATTTACTTCTCAAGTTTTTGATGTCTATTGTTTGTCACAAGGAATTGATGTTGAGCACCCAGTCCCCCATGTCCACACCCAAAATGGTTTAGCTGTTGTAATACCCCGTATTTTTATGCTATATTAATTTGGGGATTTATTAAAGTTAAATGTGAATGAATTATATTAAAAAAAATCCGGAAATTAATTATGTTATAATTATTAACGTGACGAGAGTTAGTAATTATGGAAAATTTGTTGAATATTACTAATGAGCAAAGTAATATATTATATTGGTTATATTGAATGTCATGAGTGAGTTAAATGACAATTTCGGAAATTTAAGTCGGAACGTGCTCGTGTCGCGTCGGGACTAAATTTTGATAAATAAAAAGTGAATATTTTATAAGTTGTCCGTATGGTCGTTTTGAGTGCGCCAACGCGTCCGGAAGGGTCGAGATAGTCAGAAAAGTGTACCCGGGGGTGTAGTTTGGGTCTCGGGGTGTTTTTAGGCCTAATTAGTAACCCGGGAGGGCATTTTGGTCATTTTACATTTATGGGTAATTAAACCCACGAAAATTAGAGGGACAATATCTGATATTGAGGTTGTCACCTAGGGTTAGAAATCTCAAAACCTATAACGGCCATTGAAGAAGAGAGGAGAGAGCTCTCAAGCAATTTCAAGGCCCAAAACTCAACGGTTTGCGCTGCCGCCGCCACCGACGCGTAAATCGCGAGACGAGGAACGCAACCATACCAAAATCAGCTGTAAATCAGAACACCAAAAATCCCAGGCAAGTGTTTATCTTGCTATTTTCGTTGGTGCAATTTCCATATTAGTTTAGGAATGATTAAGGATGAAATATATGGAAGAAAACCCAAATTATGATAGGAATTTGCATGTAGTAAAGACTTAAACCTTATTCTGGAAATCTTTTGTGATGTAGAAGAATAACCCACAAAATTTTGATGATGTATTAGAAAGAAATTCTGGTAAAAACATATTAGAACCATGATTAAGAAAACTCTAGGGTTCTTGATGATTAGATAAGATTTTGGGTTGATTACCCATGTTTAATGATAGAAATACACATGCTTTACGTTGAAAACATCTGGTATAACGTTATAATGTTAGTAGTAGAATTTTTGGGACGTTTGGAGTTGAAAAATATGGATTTGGATGAAGGTAGATGGTAGAACCCGTAACTGCAATTCTACAGAAATCAAAATACCTGCTTGATCGATCGATCGAGTCTAGAGCTTCGATCGATCGAAGGTTCGATCGATCAAGTCCCAGACCTCGATCGATCGACCCCTCCTGGAAGACTCCTATTTCCCTTGTTTAATTAGTTAAATTAAATTTATCGTGAAATAATTCTTGGGTATTCTTAATAAAATGTGTTGGGAGATAGGAAAGACCAGTAGGGCATATGAATAAGTGTTGGGAACTTTATTATAAGACGAGAATTTTGCTTTTGGGATAATTATATAATCTACGATGAAACTACGTATTTCAAGTGAGAGATTACGGCTAATAGCTACGATAGTGAATAGAGGTATACCTACTGAATTTTCTACTTGGAAGGATAGAGTCCACGAGTGCCACGTAATAAGTGAGAAAACCCTTCGAGCTAAGGTTAGAGATGAAACCTTATACGTAATACTAATAATGTTAAATTAAGGATAAATGTTGTAATTATGGGTGACGAGAGGAACCTATATTAATATGATACAAGTGGTATATTTATATGATTGTGTGTACATATATTATATACATGTGAATAACATACCGCGCTACTTGCTATCCTTGAGGTTACCGCGATGGGACAGTCTTATCTCGATGGGACCTTTATGGGGGATATTGACTTGTACCCTAGAGGATAGATATCCTTGGTACAGGCTATCGAATTGATAGTTCAGACGGTCCTAAGAGACGCGAGTATGTGCCATCCTCTTAGAGACTTGGAATCTATGCTTCGCCTCGATATTGTTTGTGTATGTGTTAATACAGTTCGAGAGTGATTCCGAATTTGTATTCCCCTTGATATGAGTGGTATGGGGTTTGGATAGTAGAAGTATGCACGAACCATAGTTTTATTTGGGGTGCTGTTATTTTATATATATTATACGAGTAGTTAATATATATATGAGATTTGGAAATTTGAAACTGCCTACTGTGATTTGATAAGTAGGACATGGTTGATGACTCAAATAGTAAATACTTGTTTTATGAAAGTATAATATGACACTAGGAAACTTTATAAATTAATAAAGCTAAAACGAGAGTTGTGCTGCTAATTGGAAGTATCCTTTTTAAACAATGATATGGTTCGGTTTTGAAATCTTATGAGTAAGTTAAGATAAGCTAAATTATTGGGAAGGTTAGTATGATAAAATGGTAAGATAAACCGTTGGGAAGGTTAGTACGATAGGCGTGCACATTAGAAGAGAGGTGAGAATTTCTCAAGAGAGTGTCGCTCTAATATGTTGTTGCATTGGCCTGTATCAATTTAAATACTTGCTAAACGTATTTTAAATCAAACACACTTTCGGGCTCTGACCCGTTTTTCTCTCTCTCTCTCTTGTATATATATGTATGTATTACAGGTGCCCAGCCACAGGGGTGTCTTGCTTAGGATCTCTTGGAAGGAACGCGCTGCAGCTTAGGTGGGAGTTGCAGGTCTCTTGATTAGACGACTTCGTTCATTCGGATCCACTCTTAGTACTTTCATTTAATTGGGCATGTGTAGCTCTTTCCATTATTCCGTTGTTATTGGACATTTGTATTTCAGTTATTTCCAGTGTTGTTACTATGGGATTTATTCAGTTTGGATGTGTGGCTTTAGATTTCGTATGTTGACATTCTATTTACGAATGTATTAAATTAATTAGACTATGTTGCAGAAATTTAATGTGGTGTGATTCTTACTTATTGAATGTTGTTAATAAAATAAATGATTTTCTTTAAATAAAAGTTGGAATGTATGTATGAAAAATGGTTTTGACACTTAGCTTAATTATTTAGGGTGTTAAATTGGAAAATTTATTTTTATCGACAGTGATGCTGAGAATGAACCAACTGTTTACCTTGATTTAATTTAATAAAGGAGTGATCGCCCGGTATTTAATTAGGCGGGGTGTCACAGGTGGTATCAGAGCATCAGGTTCTAGTGTCCATAGGATCTGTACGGCTTATTTTTGCTTTCAGCTTAACGTTATTGCTATAGAGCCCTATTTTTAGGATTATTGTACTCTTATTTTACGTTTAAGTCTTCATCTATTTGAGATTTGATAATAACTGTAGACTAATAAACTTCTTCACGTTTCAGATGCCTCCGAGACGTGCTCCGAAGGATAGGCGTGCCCAGGCCGAACAACCAGCAGTTCCGGCACAAGGCACAATGAATGCAAATGAAGTAGCCGCCATTGTTGCTCAGGCGGTGAATGCCGCACTAGCGGTGGTTCAGCAGGCTCCACCCCAGGTTCAGGCAGTGGCGCCAGTACCAGCACAGCTTCCATCTGCATGGGAGAGGGTTCGGGATGCTTTTCAGAAAACGCATCCCCCTGAGTTCTCTGGTAGCTCCGATATTGTCACAGTTAGCCAATGGAAGAAAGACATCCAGCGGCACCTCCGTATGTATGAGTGCACTGATGTGCAAAAGCAGTTATTGGCTTCCTTTAAGCTGGTGGGAGCCACATTGCAGTGGTGGGAGTCCACTACCACTTTGGAGGAAAGGGACACGATCCCTATTCAGTTGTTCTGGGAGTGGTTTGACCACAAGTATTTTCCATCCGCAGTACAGACTGAGATGAGGCGGAAATTACTAAATCTGAAGCCGGAGAATCTTACTGTAGCTGAGTATGAGGAGGAGTTCACGAGACTTCTCACCATTGTGACAGATGAGGCACTTACTGAGGGTAAGAGGATTATGTTGTTTGTCGACGGGTTAGCTTGGAGGATCCGTCAGCACCTTATTGGGAATTTATCTCTGAGTACTTTCACTGATGTACTCAATGCAGCGTTACTACATTGTCAGGATCACCGCTTCCATCTTCAGGGAAGCAAGAGAGCAGGAGAGTCCAGCCAGCAGGGCAGGGCCGGGGGTAATAGTGCCAGTGGGGAACCATCTCATGGACAGACTCGTCAGCACGAGCAGAGTTCCCATCAGGGGGACCCTGCTAAGCGATTCCGTTAAGGTGATTCTAGGCAGGGATTCGGGGGTTTTAGGCAGGGCCATCAGGGCCAGCCTAATCAGCAGGGCCAGCAGGGCCAACACCGACAGCAGCAGGGCCAGCAGGGCCAGCAGCGTGCTAATTAGGGCCAACAGGGCCAATGGCGGGGAGGTAACGGCCAACAGGGCCGTGGTCAGCAGGGACAGAGGGGAGGAAACTTCAAGGGCCGATGTTTTGGTTGTGGTAGACACGACCATAGGCGCCAGGATTATCCGGAGGGAGATAGGGCCCCACAGCAGCAGGGTGCCCATAATGAGCCATAGAGACCACTTTTTCCACCTGCCCTTCCAGCTCCAGCCCAGGTGCCAGCCCTACCAGCCGTTCCAGCAGCTCCAGTGCAGCAGGGGCAATTAGAGTATGGACGTGTCTATAATGTCCACCAGGCAGCAGCTCCACAGGCACCACCCGGGATTGAGGGTATGTTTCCTATCCATGGTACTATGGGTCGGGTTTTGTTTGATACGGGGGCAACACATTGTTTTATAGCTACACATTTTGCGAAGGCCTTAGGGTTGTTAGCCACAGCAGAGAGCGCAGTGACGTGTGTGGACTCACCACTGGGGAGTGGGTCACTTATTTTCTTTATATGCCAGGGAGTGGGGGTAGAGATCGGTAGTTTGGTATTACCTGCGGACATGTTAGTCTTAGACATGCATGAGCATGATGTGATTATTGGTATGGATTGGCTCGCAGCTTATAGAGCCATGATTGATTGCTTCGGTGGGAGCATTGTTTTTGCCATTCCGGGGCAAGAGATGTTTGTAGTGGCGATGCCTCGCCCAGAGGGAGGTTCGACCGCTCATTTGTATTACATAGAGGAGGATACCTCTAAGGAGGTTGTGATTCCCTTAGATTCGATCCCAGTTGTCAGGGAGTATTCCGATGTGTTCCAGGAGATACCAGGCCTACCCCCCAGTCGATAGATAGACTTTGTTATAGATTTATTGCCAGATACGAGACCAATAGCACGCGCACCGTACCGTATGGCTCCGGCAGAGATGCGAGAGCTACGAGATCAGATAGAGCAGCTGTTAGGTCAGGGCTTCATTCGTAGGAGTACCTCACCTTGGGGCGCTCCATTTTTGTTTGTGAAGAAGAGAGATGGTTCACTGAGATTGTGTGTGGACTACAGGGAGCTGAACAAGGTCACGATACGGAATAAATATCCGTTACCTCGAATCGATGATCTGTTCGACCAACTGAGGGGAGCAACTTTCTTTTCGAAGATAGATCTGAGGTCGGGGTACCATCAGCTACGTATTAGGGAGCAGGATGTTTCGAAGACTGCTTTCTTGACGAGATATGGGTCTTATGAGTTCCGGGTGATGCCGTTCGGACTCACAAATGCTCCAGCCATTTTCATGGACCTGATGAACCGAGTATTCAGAGAGTTCTTGGATCAGTTTGTCATAGTTTTCATAGATGACATTTTGATATATTCACACTCCGAGGAGGAGTATGCCGAGCATTTGAGGCAGGTTCTTCAGACTCTACGAGAGCATCAGTTGTATGCTAAGTACGAGAAGTGTGGATTCTGGTTGCGAGAAGTACAGTTCTTGGGCCATGTTGTTTCTGAGCAGGGGATAGCAGTTGACCCGAGTAAAGTATCAGCGGTGAGGGAGTGGGGACAACCCACGACACCGACGGAAGTGCGTAGTTTCTTGGGATTAGCCGGATACTACAGGAGATTCATTCGGGGATTCTCCAAAATAGCGGGTCCATTGACGAATCTGACTCGCAAGGGAGTACCATATGTTTGGGATGACGCTTGTCAGTTGGCTTTCGACGAGCTGAAAGACAAGCTTACTTCAGCGCCAGTCCTTGCTTTACCGAAGCCGGGTGCGGAGTACCTGGTTTACATCGATGCCTCTTTATGGGGACTTGGGGGAGTACTTCAGCAGGAGGAGAAGGCTATAGCTTTTGCCTCCCGCAAGCTTAAGCCGCATGAGAAGAATTACCCCACCCATGACCTGGAGTTAGCAGCGGTCGTTTTTGCATTGAGGATATGGAGGCACTACTTATTGGGGGAGAAGTTCCGTTTGTTCACAGACCACAAATCACTGCAGTACCTGTTCACTCAGCGAGAGCTGAATATGCGTCAGCGCAGATGGCTAGAGTTTGTGAAGGACTACCAGTTCGATATACAGTATCATCCGGGAAAGGCCAACGTAGTTGCTGATGCGTTGAGTCGTAGACCGGTAGACGAGGTAGCGGATGTCTGGAAAGCAAAGTGGAAGGAGTTAGGCCACCAGGACGCAGTAGCACGTTCTTTCATATCCGTATTGTCATTCACACCTGAGATTGTTATGAGGGTAATACAGTCCCAGACCACAGACCCGTTTTGCCAGGAGCAGATCGTACGACTTTTAGCCGAGGGTGCGGAGTCCTATTCTGTTAGTTCTGATGGGGGTTTGAGGTTTAATGGGAGATTGGTGGTTCCAGATGGAGCATAATTACGTCATGCAGTGATGACCCAGTCTCACGGGTCCCGGTTTGCGGTGCATCCTGTAGGGGATAAGATGTACCAGGATATGAGGAGACAATACTGGTGGAGTGGGATGAAGAAGGACATTGCTGAGTTCGTGTCCAAGTGTTCTACCTTCCAGCTGGTGAAGGTGGACCATCAGAAACCGTCAGGGCTACTTCAGCCATTGGAAGTACCCGCGTGGAAGTGGGAGAGCATTTCCATGGATTTTATTACAGGATTGCCTACCTCACAGTGGGGCCATGACTCTATCTGGGTGATTGTAGATCGTTTGACCAAGGTGGCTCATTTTCTACCGGTGCGGACAGATTATACCACGGGTCAGTATGCTCAGCTGTTTATTGCCGAGATCGTCAGATTACACGGGGTGCCCCTGAATATTGTGTCAGATAGAGACAAGATTTTCGTGTCACATTTTTGGGAAAGCTTTCAGGAGGCTATGGGTAATGAGTTGAGGTTGATTTCAGCTTACCACCCACAGACAGATGGACAGACAGAGCATACTAATCAGATGTTAGAGGATATGCTACGCATGTGTGTTCTCGATTTTGGAGGAGGTTGGGAGCCACACCTTCCACTGGTAGAGTTTGCTTATAATAACTCTTATCAGTTCACGATTGGCATGGCTCCATTTGAGGCTTTGTATGGAAGGCCTTGTCGTTCCCCAGCTTGTTGGCTCAAAGTGGGGGATAACAAGTTGCTAGGACCAGAGGTGATTCAGGAGACCTCCGCGAGGATTGAGATGATCAGGAGTCGCATTCGGATAGCCCAGGACAGGCAGAAGAGCTACGCCGATGCGAAACAGTTCTTCCGGGAGTTTAGTGTGGGGGACCAAGTGTTATTGCGTGTATCTCCTATGAAGGGAGTGATGAGGTTCGGGAAGAAGGGGAAGTTGGCTCCGAGGTACGTGGGACCATTTCCCATCATCGAGAGGATTGGGTCGGTTGCATACAGGTTGGGACTACCAGAACATTTACATCGCATCCACGATGTATTCCACATCTCATCGTTGAGACGATATCTTCGGGATGATATGGCCCATACTCACATTACGATAGATGAGATCGACTTGCAACCTGATAGCTCTTACGAGGAGAGACCAGTGGCTATCCTAGACTATAGTGAGAGGAGATTGAGGTCGAAGATAGTTCCACTTGTGCGGGTCCAGTGGGAGCATCATAATGTGGAGGAATCCACTTGGGAGCGCGAGGCAGATATGCGCGAGAGATATCCATAATTGTTTTTACCAGGTATGCCTTATTTTCCGAATTTCGGGATGAAATTTCGTTATTAGGGGGGAAGTATGTAATACCCCGTATTTTTATGCTATATTAATTTGGGGATTTATTAAAGTTAATGTGAATGAATTATATAAAAAAAAAATCCGAAAATTAATTATGTTATAATTATTAACGTGACGAGAGTTAGTAATTATGGGAAATTTGTTGAATATTACTAATGAGCAAAGTAATATATTATATTGGTTATATTTAATGTCATGAGTGAGTTAAATGACAATTTCGGAAATTTAAGTCGGAACGTGCTCGTGTCGCGTCGGGACTAAATTTTGATAAATAAAAAGTGAATATTTTATAAGTTGCCCGTATGGTCGTTTTGAGTGCGCCAACAAGTCCGGAAGGGTCGAGATAGTCAGAAAAGTGTACCCGAGGGTGTAGTTTAGGTCTCGGGGCATTTTTAGGCCTAATTAGTAACCCGGGAGGGCATTTTGGTCATTTTACATTTATGGGTAATTAAACCAACGAAAATTAGAGGGACTATATCTGATATTGAGGTTGTCACCTAGGGTTAGAATTCCCAAAACCTAGAACGGCCATTGAAGAAGAGAGGACAGAGATCTCAAGCAATTTCAAGGCCCCAAACTCAACGGTTTGCGCCGCCGCCGCGTAGATCGTGAGACGAGGAACGCAACCATACCAAAATCAGCCGTAAATCAGAACACCAAAAATCCCAGGCAAGTGTTTATCTTGCTATTTTCCTTGGTGCAATTTCCATATTAGTTTAGGAATGATTAAGGATGAAATATATGGAAGAAAACCCAAAATTTGATAGGAATTTGCATGTAGTAAAGACTTAAACCTTATTCTGGAAATATTTTGTGATGTAGAAGAATAACCCACGAAATTTTGATGATGTATTAGAAGGAAATTCTGGTAAAAACATATTAGAACCATGATTAAGAAAACTCTAGGGTTCTTGATGATTAGAAAAGATTTTGGGTTGATTATCCATGTTTAATGATAGAAATACACATGCTTTACGTTGAAAACATCTGGTATAATGTTATAATGTTAGTAGTAGAATTCTTGGGGCGTTTGGAGTTGAAAATAATGGATTTGGATGAAGGTAGATGGTAGAACCCGTAACTGCAATTCTGCAGAAATCAAAATACCTGCTTGATCGATCGATCGAGCCTAGAGCTTCGATCGATCGAAGGTTCGATCGATCGAGTCCTAGACCTCGATCGATCGACCCCTTCTGGCAGACTCCTATTTCCCTTGTTTAATTAGTTAAATTAAATTTATCGTGAAATAATTCTTGGGTATTCTTAATAAAATGTGTTGGGAGATAGGAAAGACCAGTAGGGCATATGAATAAGTGTTGGGAACTTTATTATAAGATGAGAATTTTTCTTTTGGGATAATTATTTAATGAACGATTAAACTACGTATTTTAAGTGAGAGATTACGGCTAATAGCTTCGATAGTGAATAGAGGTATACCTACTGAATTTTCTACTTGGAAGGATAGAGTCCACAAGTGCCACGTAATAAGTGAGAAAACCCTTCGAGCTAAGGTTAGAGATGAGACCTTATACGTAATACTAATAATGTGAAATTAAGGATAAATGTTGTAATTATGGGTGACGAGAGGAACCTATATTAATATGATAAAAGTGGTATATTTATATGATTTTGTGTACATATATTATATACATGTGAAAAACATACCACGCTACTTGCTATCCTTGAGGTTACCGCGCTGGGACAGTCTTATCTCGATGGGACCTTTATGGGGGATATTGACTTGTACCCTAAAAGATAGATATCCTTGGTACAGGCTATCGAATTGATAGTTCAGACGGTCCTAAGAGACGCGAGTATGTGCCATCCTCTTAGAGACTTGGAATCTATGCTTCGCCTCGATATTGTTTGTGTATGTGTTAATACAGTTCGAGAGTGATTCCGAATTTGTATTCCCCTTGATATGAGTGGTATGGGGTTTGGATAGTAGAAGTATGCATGCACCATAGTTTTATTTGGGGTGCTGTTATTTTATATATATTATACGAGTAGTTAATATATATATATGAGATTTGGAAATTTGAAACTGCTTACTGTGATTTGATAAGTAGGACATGGTTGATGACTCAAATAGTAAATACTTGTTTTATGAAAGTATAATATGACACTGGAAAACTTTATAAATTAATAAAGCTAAAATGAGAGTTGTGCTGCTAATTGGAAGTATCCTTTTTAAACAATGATATGGTTCGGTTTTGAAATCTTATGAGTAAGTTAAGATAAGCTAAATTATTGGGAAGGTTAGTATGATAAAATGGTAAGATAAACCGTTGGGAAGGTTAGTACGATAGGCGTGCACATTAGAAGAGAGGTGAGAATTTCTCAAGAGAGTGTCGCTCTAATATGTTGTTGCATTGGCCTGTATCAATTTAAATACTTGCTAAACGTATTTTAAATCAAACACACTTTCGGGCTCTGACCCGTTTTTCTCTCTCTCTCTCTCTTATATATATATGTATGTATTACAGGTGCCCAGCCACAGGGGTGTCTTGCTTAGGATCTCTTGGAAGGAACGCGCTGCAGCTTAGGTGGGAGTTGCAGGTCTCTTGATTAGACGACTTCGTTCATTCGGATCCACTCTTAGTACTTTCATTTAATTGGGCATGTGTAGCTCTTTCCATTATTCCGTTGTTATTGGACATTTGTATTTCAGTTATTTCCAGTGTTGTTACTATGGGATTTATTCAGTTTGGATGTGTGGCTTTAGATTTCGTATGTTGACATTCTATTTACGAATGTATTAAATTAATTAGACTATGTTGCAGAAATTTAATGTGGTGTGATTCTTACTTATTGAATGTTGTTAATAAAATAAATGATTTTCTTTAAATAAAAGTTGGAATGTATGTATGAAAAATGGTTTTGACACTTAGCTTAATTATTTAGGGTGTTAAATTGGAAAATTTATTTTTATCGACAGTGATGCTGAGAATGAACCAACTGTTTACCTTGATTTAATTTAATAAAGGAGTGATCGCCCGGTATTTAATTAGGCGGGGTGTCACAGCTGTGTCTTTGATTAAACGTTTGCAACTTATTGCTTGACCTTTACTTATGAAATCCAAACTCCCAGTCTCTGCTTAGGGACATGATATCCTACACGCTCCTAAGTTAATTAAGCTTAGGCCCACTGCTTATCGTCCTATTTTACCTTTCCAACTTGTGTTTGGATGTCAACCAAATATATCACACTTGCGTAAATTTTTTTGTGCAGTGCACGTGCCCATCCCCCCACCCCAGTGTACCAAAATGGGTCCCTAGTGTCGTTTGGGAATATATTTTTGTTATGATTCCCCATCAATAATTCATTATATTGAGCCACTTACAAGTGATATGTTTATTGCCAGATTTTCAAATTGTCATTTTGATGAGGCACTCTTCCCATCGTTAGGGGGGGGGGGGGGAAGAAGGTACCAGAAGTCCGGTCTATTCCTAAAGAACGATGAGTATTAACATGGAACACTTTCACTTTGGCTCATGTAGACCCTTGTACTGCTCAATGTGATCATGAAGTGAGAAGTATATTGCATCTTCACGGAATTACAAATCAATTACCCGATGCATTCAATGATACTACAAATGTAACCAAGTCTCATGTACCCACTGCAAATGTCCTGCAAGAATAGATGTACTAGTGGAACAAACATTGATATCAACACAAAATGAATCTATTGCATGCCAGAAGCGTGGAAGACTTATAGGTTCCAAAGACTCTGTTTTCCGAAAGCGAAGAGAAAATGAAAAATCATGCCCTAATTATCCTCCCGAAGAGGTTATGAATAAAAGATATACTTTCTCTTAACCCCTGAAGAGGTTATTATTTATGAAAACACACAAGTCGTTGAAGTCACTATACAAGCCCCTGAAAAGGCAAAGGTACCTACTACTACTACTACTACTACTACTACTACTACTACTACTACTACTACTACTACTACTACTACTACTACTACTACTACTACTACTACTACCACTACTACTACCACTACTACCACTACTACCACTACTACGACCACTACGACCACTACTACCACTACTACCACTACCACCACTACCACCACCACCACTACCACCACTACCACCACTACCACCACTACTACCACTACTACCACTACTACCACTACTACCACTACTACTACTACTACTACTACTACTACTACTACTACTACTACTACTACTACTACTACTACTACTACTACTACTACTACTACTACTACTACTACTACTACTACTACTACTAATAATAATAATAATAATAATAATAATAATAATAAGATCTCTATTTTTTATACATATTCAGGAGAAATGAGGAATCGTAAAGAAACTGTCATCGATGATATATTTTCATATGTAGTAGCTACACAAATTTCAAAGAGCAACGACAAGGACAATGAACCACGCACTCTAAATGAATGTCGACAAAGATTATAGTGGCCAAAGTGGGAAATTGTTATCAACGCAGAACTCTAGTCTCTAAATAAATGTTGTGTATTTGGACTTATAGTACAAACCATAAAAGGTTTTAACCTGGTAGGTTACCGATGGGTTTTTGTAAGAAAAAGAAATGAAAAGAATGAAATCATTCGATATAAGGCACGACTTCTGGCACAAGGTTTCTCGTAGAAACCTATGATTTATTTTGAGGAAACATACTCCCCCATTATGGAAAGTATAACTTTTAGATATTCATCGTACGGTTTAAAGAAATTCGTAAGAATGTGGTACAATCGTCTTAGTGAATACCTGTATAAGGAATGGTATGAAAATAATGCACTAGGATGAATATCTCATTCTCTATGAACCTGCTTGCTAGATATAGTTCTGAACCAACCAAAAGGCATTAGGCTAGTGTCAAACATATCCTTAGATATCTACGTGAAGCCACTCGCATGGGTTTATTTTATTCCTATAAATCTAATTGTTCCAAATTAGTTAGTTATGTAGATTCTGGATATCTCTCTCATCCTCATAAGGGTCGATTTCAGAGAAGTTGTGTATTTCCTTGTGTTAATGCTGCTACTTCTGAGCGTTATACTAAACAAACTTTAGTAGCTAGTTTTTTTAACCACTCTAAAATTTTAGCTCTTCATGAAGCTAGTCGTGAATGTGTATGGCTAATATCTTTAAATCAACATATTTGTAGTTCTTGTCAATAGTGTTCTATTACATATATTCCAAGTACTATCTATGAAGATAATGCATCATGTGTATAAAAAATTAAAGAAGGATTCATCAAAGCAGACAGAACCGAGGACATTTCACGAAAGTTTTTCTTCACTCATAAGCTTCAGAAGAAAAATGAGATTGAACTCATGCAAGTTCATTTAAGTGATAATCTAGCCGATCTCTTCACAAAGTCACTACCAAAGGAAACATTTAAGAAGTTTGTGTACGAGATTGGAATGTGTCGACTCCACCAATAGTGAAATTGAACATATCAATAAGGGGAAGCATCTTATCAGGGGGAGGATACAAGAACATATAATTTGGGACATATGTACAGTGTACTCTTTTTCCTTTGATTTGGTTATGTCCCACTGGGTTTTCCTAATAAAGGTTTTAACGAGGAAACATTAAGCACGTCTAACACTAATTCACTGATCACAATAGTTGTACTCTTTTTTCTTCACTTTGATTTTTTCCCAATGGGTTTTCCTTGGTAAGGTGTACATCCAAGGGGGAGTGTTATGAAAGTTGTATTTTAAGGTGGATGTCCACTATAGCACGTCCCCTATTGGAAAAGTAGGCTTTTGGGATGAGATGACTTGTATTATAAATAAAGAGATGACCTCCTCATTATTGACCCACCAATTAAGGAGAACTTTTATTCTCTCTAAAATTCTCTCTGTGCCCTACTTATCTTAACACAAAACAAATCATAAGGTAAAAACTATGTAAATATTAATCAACTCAACTAATAAAATCTATTCAAGTAATAGATAAAATAAAAATTAAAAGCCTAACCTATTAAAAAATAAATATTTACAAGTCTATAAAACTAAAAAATATAAAGTCAATAAATTCCTAAAATAAAAGACCCAAAATAAAATAAAATCTAAACTAATAAAAATTAACTAAAAAAATCTAATCAAACGCACACCAAATATATAAAGGCACGGACGTAATGACACACATGTAGTATATAATACCAGGTATAAACCCACGTGATGCACGGGTTAAGTGGTTTTGATAGTTATTTCGCATGTGAAATTGTTGCATTATGTCATCTAGTTACTACAAACAGTTTATTTTTATGTTGTATCGGTTGTTCAAGTAGTTTCCTCCAATATTATACACATAGTATGTCATATATAATCAAAGAAATAGGATGGTGAATATAGATGATGAATACATACATGTAAATGAGGAAATTACAATTTTTTATGCATGGTTTCTACAACCTAAGTCTTACATGATAAAACAATTATAAATAATTGAGTGAGATCTAAAAAATCTAACAAAGATACACAAAATTTAATGCCCCATTCTTTGATTTCCATGTCAACTTGTTCCTGCCAAAGCAAATAAGCATTACATCATTGTAAACATGTAAGATGGAAAAGTTATAAAACAAAAGTAGAAAGAATAAAGTTCCAACAATAAGATTGTATGCACAAAAGAGACATACATGAGTACCACAACATACACACTCAATACATAAAAGAATATTCAATTACCAACATTATATATTACATGTGTATGCGCGCGCGCGCACACACACACACAGAGTAAGTGGATCTACCAAATTTGAAAATGAGGGCCAAAAATTTTGGAATAATTTTTTTTAAAGGATGATATGAGTAATAGATTAAACCTTACCCTTTTTTTGAGAGCAATATCCCTATTAGGTCTTCATGGAATTTACCCTTAACTTTGATGAAATTGTAATTTAGATAGAAAAGGAAGCAAAAAAGTGGAGAGGTTTTATAGAGTCGTTGAGATTTAGATGAAATTGTGGTGAAAACATCAAAAGAACATTCTTGGAAGAAAGAGAAACGTTCTAATATAATTTTCTTATCTATTGAATTAATGCAATGACACTTGATATGTGTGACACGTGGAGTAGTTGGTGTTGCACAGTTTGAAATTTTAGGCATTCATGCATTTCATGTTGATATTATTGATTGTGTTTAAAATAATTTTTAAAAATGAAATTGGATTAATTCTTTATTGAAAATCAACTTCCTAATTTTATCATATTTTTAGAATATGTTCCTCA
Organism: Sambucus nigra; assembly: GCA_949130495.1. Lineage (NCBI taxonomy): Eukaryota > Viridiplantae > Streptophyta > Magnoliopsida > Dipsacales > Adoxaceae > Sambucus > Sambucus nigra. The sequence goes on along the minus strand of OX422210.1, from coordinate 573,575,506 downwards.
ATTTATAAAACAATTTTTTTTGTTTTATAAAAAAAATTTAAAACAATATTAGGTTGTTAATTTAGTAATATATAATAAGAAAGAAAAGAGAAGGTGAAAATAGGAACATAAATAAACATAATAATATATAAACAAATTAAGTCTTAAAAAGCAATGAAAAATTGCTTAAAACCAATCAGTAATGAACTCTAAACATGAATAATTATAGTAACGCCAAAATGTGAGAAATATATTCGTTTAGTAACACCACATAACCTTAGAACTAGAAAGTTAGAACAAATAAAGTGTGTCAAACCAAGAACCATGGGTCTTGATAACATGTGTCCTAAAGGTACATGGTTAGAACCCAAAAATAATAGAAACAAAATTCCGACATACAATTAATAGAGCATAGACTCTTATGTAGAACTTTGATACTTGTTATTTTGCGACTCAAACATGTTCCCTTAAAACACATGTTAATAAATTTTTTGTTTAATTTACTTTTTCAAATAGTAATAGAATTAGGAAATATTATATTAGCAATGAATATGATACAATTTTAAAATAATGAACATAAAAATATTGGTATGTTGACTTCTCGTATAAGAAAGAGACAATTCAATATTAAAGGGAGTATTCGAATACTCACCTATATAATAAGTTCACACGTATTTTCGAGAAATCTTTGTCCCACTTCACTAATTATTATTAAATATATATATAACTCACTTATCTAGCTAGATGAGGTGTATTTTCAATCGACTTTTCAACATATTTTAGGTCAAGATTTGAATTTTATCATTTTTTCATAACTTTCCAATAATTGATATATCCAACTTTAAAAAAAAAATATCGGGGTAAAATTTATGAAATCACATTTAAACTATCGAGGCATAAATTTTTTTACTTAAGACACATTATTAAATAAATATTTAATTAAATAAAACACTTTATTAAATCAATTTTTACTTTTTTATAAATATAAAATTAGTTTTTTTGATATAGAAAAATAATATATTATTTTTTTAATAGGATTCCATTTGAAGGTTTATCCAATTAGTGTTTAGCTGGTAGCTTATTTTAGTAGGTGCCCCATTTGTTATAGCATAGTGTAGTGGTTATGGTCCGCTAGATCTTTTGGTTTAGGTAGAAACCAATTTATTACTAATTTGGATCGTTGAAATCCTTTAACTGTATATCTTTTAAGATCAGTTGAGAGAACTCTAGTATTATGATTATTTTAGTATTCCAGCCGTAAGCAACTATAGTTCCATCACACCCAATTGTTTCAACCCAATTTTTAAGAAACCAACTGTTTCTCTAACTGATTATAACTTATTTCATCATTTAAGAGTTTGTAACCATTAGAAGCCTTAAGGTGTAGTTGCCTTTATTTGTTTTAAGTTTTGGGACCATTTCAATTATATCATATCTATCCATGGAATTTAACCGCATAGACATTACCTATCATTTGCTTATTACCGATTGCACCAATCTGTTCCCTTTTGTTTAATACCAACTATTGGTTAGCCTTAAAGATTCGATTTACTTGTTCGTATCCTTATAACTATACGTAGTAGGCCATACTTATTTCTTTTGGATGACTTAGGCAACAACTCCTCCATTTACTCCATTGATCGAATATAACTGTAGGTTTCACTAAGGAATCCTTTAGGAGATTTGGGCGTTTGAATTAACAAGGCCACAAGTTAGTTTTATCTAGCTAGTTTAGTGCAGTGTTGCAAAATTACAAACCTGACTTATACATAACTATGTACTGTAATGTCTAACAAATAGTCTAGCATAAAAATAAAAACAGTGATCTGAAGCCACATCACATGCTAATGTTTATAAAACTAAATGGGTCATGATCGAGCGGTAAAAGTGTGTTCGTGTGAGGACACAATCGTTGTGTGTTTCGCCGCCGCGATGAAAAAATCTAAACTACAACTAAACTTGACAAGCAAGCATAGCGGTAAGTCGGGTATCGTAAGAAATCCACAGGGAGTGATTAAATTTTAGATGTTAATTGTTTAATTACTTCAGGAATAAAAGTCTAAAAGGTGATAGGTTGGAAATAAAGAAAAGGGAAAAATTAAGAAGTTAAGTCTAAACTAGAATTAACAAAACGAGAGTCGGGATCGCATGCCACCACACGGGCTAAACAACTAATAATTAGAATTTCGTTTCGAAAACATTTAATCAAGCATTTTCAATTAAGCATAAACATCACACAATAAGGAATTTAACCCAAAGTTGCGAGATTAAACATTTAATCAAAAATGGTCACACGCGGATTAAATTCGGATTATTGCTATAAACACTAACGTTGCGTGACAAAGAAAGTTAAACGCATAATAATCCGACTTTAATACCCGAGGTTTCAATTAAATGCAATTTTCCCCAAAACCTAACTTTTGAAGCTCGACGCCCATTAATGGCGGAAACGCAATCCCAACCCTATTTATCTAAGGACAAGACATAAATGAAACTAATTAAACTAAGAAAACAAGAATTAAAGCAAGTAAACTAATTAATAAAGCATGTAAATTAACTACAAAGAAATAATAAAGGAAATACAACTAATATTAATGGATCGGGAAGATGAAAGTACCAATTACAAACCCTAAAGTGTGTCAAACCAAGAGAGGAAGAAGAAGAGCTATCAAATCCCCAAACCCTAAGCTAAACTAACCTAAAATGAATTATATCTTCTCCCAAATGAGAGAAAGTTTATTTATAAAAAACCAATCCCATGGAAAAATTGTAAATAAAGAAGAAGAAAAATAAATATCTGCAGGACCGAATCGATTCGGCTGGTCCGAATCGATTCGGTAAGGAGGTTCCTCGAAGGCTGCTACAGGGCGAATCGATTCAGCTGGTTTAAATCGATTCGGAAATAGAGGAACTGGCATACTGAATTGGGGAGAATCGATTCGGAGGGTCCGAATCGATTCGGTACTGTGAATTTTTTCCACTGTCTCCCAGCGAATCGATTCGGAGGGTCCGAATCGATTCGCACCTGCAGGAATTTGATTCCTTCCCTTGTTTTGAGTAGTTTGAAATTATCTTCCGCTCAAAAGCCCGTAACTTCTTAGTTCGAACTCGAAATCGTGTACCGTTTGCGGCCACGCGAAGCTTGTTTAGAGGGCTTCAACTTCCGTGAAGACATTGGGTCGGTTTCCAAAATTATGAAATGACTAAATTGCCCTTGCGTGTGCGTTTGTGTACGAAACTTCGCCGGAATGCATCCAAACTTCATACTAAGCATCCAAATATCTACAAAAGCTCAATTAACCCCTGCAAAACATGTTAACATAGAAATTCGAGGTTGTCTAGTTAACGAGCATAAATATAGGGATTAAGATACCCGAGGGGGCTAATAATGCATAGGTTAACGAGTGAAATATGCAATATTTGCGTCGTATCACACCCCCTAACTTACACATTGCTAGTCCCTAACAATGAAATAGGAAACAACAAGAACTACAAGCAAACCAGAACAAGATACAAGTACAAAAATGGGATAAAATCATAAAAATATAAAAGCCACTTTTGTAGGAAACACGATTGCATTTAGCGTATGCAATAAGCCTCTAAACCCCTAGGTTACCCTAGTGGACGAGTGTCGTCTCGTGAGGGTTTTCAGGGATGAAACCCAAAAACTTCATATAGTTTCCTCAAAATATGCCCAACCCAACATGCAACAAACTCAACAACAACGAAAAAGATTTCAAACGCATTATTAGCATATTGAACGAATTCAAGCTAAAGTCCGTTGTTATTAACAGGTTGAATGCACCTCATAGAATTGAAACTTTAAAAGTGGGAGGGGGGGGGGGGGGGGGGAGAAAATGCATAGTATAATTTGGTAAAAACTTAAATAAACCGGATAAATATAAAAGCATGCATATATTCTATCCTCACGGGCATTACGCTCATCAAATGAATTCACTCGGAACGGGAGGTTACGTACGGAACATGCAGGCAAAAAGAGTAAATGTAAATGGAAACTGAAATGAAGAACGCTATATATAAACTGAAAAATTGTCTTTGATGAGTGGAAACTAGGCATGTCACAAATGAAGAATGCTGTATATAAACTGAAAAATTGTAATCTCAATGAAAGATAGCACTCATTAAAAGAGGGAAAATGCATTTTCACAGTTTATCAAAACTCTTTAAACTTTTGAATTACATCAACCTAAGATCACATAGGACTTGTAGGGTTATAATGTAGGCTAGGCTAAGGTACGAAATGAAAGGAATGTATGTACGGATTCAAAGTGTTCGGAATGAAAACTCAGGATAATGGGAAAATGCGGTCAATAGCAAAATTGGAAAATAAGTTCCAAAACGGCATTAGATATATCATCGGGGAGAGTAATCAAAGCTTATTGAATTATACACAATATACAACTTTCTCTTTTCTTTCTTTTCTTCTTTTTATCATTTTTTTTTGCTTTTTGCTTTCTCTTTTTCTTCACTTTTTTTACATCTCTTTTCTTTTTTTTACTTTTCAAACTCTCATATGCCTAAATTGCAACCGACATCATAATAACAACATTCAATCCCAAGTAACATTCCAAACAAAGGTATAGAAGGTGTATGTATGGCTTATAACTCCAATTGGGAGTTGGTTATGGGAATTTGGGTTATGAAATGAAAGGTTATATTTAGGCTCAAAGGGGTTAACGAGGGTAAACATATAAGGTGAGGTCAAGGTCAATATGGGTGATATAACAAAGATGGCCTATGATCATTTCATAAACTTTACGCAATTCTCGAGTCAAAACAATATATGAAAATCATGCTCAAGGAACACATTTCAAGATATACACTCAATTAATGAACGATCAATGAAAGAATAGAGAGATTACCGATGAATTCAACGTTTTGAATGAGGAAAGAATAGTGTATACACTCACAAACCACGAAAGGTACAAAGCTTACTCGGTGCAAGTATATACAATGCAACAAAAGATTACCGAGTTATAAAAATCTTAAACCAAATCAATATAACAAGGAAAGTGCATATGCTCATGGGATAAAGTTTAATTCATGAAGTTATTCACAATATCAATGATTTGAGGACTAAAGTCTAATAACTTCTAAAATCGAGTACATGCATCATTGAGTTGTCAATCGGATCGGGCAATTATTAAAATTTATCATCGGAAACAAGGAAAAATGCCCAACAAAGGAGAAAAAAGAAAGAAAATATTTTTGAAAAATTTCAATTTTTTCACAAAAAGGCATACTTAGTAACTAAATGAGAGCAAATCCATGGACAAAACAAAGAAATGGATAAAATATCCTACACCCCCTAACTTAAATGTTGCATTGTCCTCAATGCGCATTAAGAACACAACACAAAGAGAGGAAAAGAAAGATATTACCCAAAATTGGAGCGATCTCCATAAGCGCGAGTCCAAAGGAATCTACAAAACAAGTTAGTACCGAGCATAGCAAAAACAAATAACAAAAAGTTAACTAATTACACTAGACTAGATTAAAAGGAAAGAAAAATAGGAAAGAAAGAAAATTAAAAAGCTAACTATTTACAACCTACTATTTAGGCTTCACACTAACTATACACTAGAAGTCTAAATAGATGAGGGTCCACCCAAAAAGGGATTTGACTTTGAAAGATCAACAGTGGACCCTCCTAAGCGAACATGCCTCCCGAAAAATAAGAATTTCGTTTGAAAAACGAAAAGCATGTGGGTGGTGAAAAAAGTGAACCATCGCCAATTTGAAATTTTGGGCGGACGATGGGGGATTTGGATACTACGGGGGACAAGACTACATTAGTCTCAGAAAAATCGAAATCACATCCCCAATATTCTTCAATTGGAAGGGGAGGTGGGCAAGTGCAAGTGAAAATCCCATGAGATGAAGCATCTCAAAATAACATTCTCGTTCAAGAATCGGGTCAAAGTCCTCAAGACTTTCAACCGATTCTTGTGATAAATTTAATTGTTCGGGAATAGTAGGGAGTAAAGGAAAGGAAGGACCAACAACCTCAATACAATCGGAAGAATTAATAAGAGGTTGAAAATCGAAATTGCTAAATCTTGGATCACTTTCAATTATTTCTTCAACAAAAAGGGGTGGAGATGAAACGCAAGTTTCAACCTCAACCCGATTTTGTGAAGAAATAATCTCATCGAGCATGGCATCAGTTTCTAGAAACCAAGCTTGAGAACTTTCGGATCGGTCATTCATTTCCTTAATCATTAAATCATAATCAAATGAATAAGAAGACATTTCATCTTCTTGTGTGGGTTGCTCAAAGCTAACAGATTCCACGCATTCCAAATTACCCTCACAAAGCAATGAGGGATCACTTACATACGCTTGAATTTCACGCTCAACGAGCTCATCTTCAAGAATTTGTAGGCATTCTCTCATTGTTTTGGGAGTACAGCTTGGAAAACAATTCTCATAACAATTAAGGTTATGTAATGCGTAATAGAGAGACATTTCAAAATAAGCTATTCAACAAAAGCAACAAGCACCAAAATTTTAATTTCTCGAAACAATCTAGCACAAGTCAAAAGGAAATGGGAAAATAAAGAATACAAATATGAATGAAATAAATACTACGAAATAATAAAATAATTATAATCTAAAACACACTCCCCGGCAACGGTGCCATTTTGATCGAGAGGTAAAGGTGTGTTCGTGTGAGGACACAATCGTTGTGTGTTTCGCCGCCGCAATGAAAAAACCTAAACTACAACTACACTTGACAAGCAAGCACAGCGGTAAGTCGGGTATCGTAAGAAATCCACAGGGAGTGATTAAATTTTAGATGTTAATTGTTTAATTACTTCAGGAATAAAAGTGTAAAAGGTGATAGGTTGGAAATAAAGAAAAGGGAAAAATTAAGAAGTTAAGTCTAAACTAGAATTAATAAAACAAGAGTCGGGATCGCATTCCACCACACGGGCTAAACAACTAATAATTAGAATTTTGTTTCGAAAACATTTAATCAAACATTTTCAATTAAGCATAAACATCACACATAATCAAGAATTTGGATCGTTAAAATACTTTAACTGTATAGCTTTTAAGATCAATTGAGAGAACTCCAGTATTATGATTGTTTTAGTATTCCAGTAGTAAGCAACTATAGTTCCATCACACCCATTTGTTGCAACCCAATTTTTAAGAAACCAATTGTTTCACTAACTGATTATAACTTATTTCATCATTTAAGAGTTTGTAACCATTAGAAGCCTTAAGGTGTAGTTGCCTTTAATTGTTTTAAGTTTTGGGACCATTTCAATTATATCATATCTATCCATGGAATTTAACCGCATAGACATTAACTATCATTTGCTTATTATCGATTGTACCTATCTGTTTCCTTTTGTTTTATACCAACTATTGGTTAGCCTTAAAGATTCCATTTACTTGTTCGTATCCTTATAACTATACGTAGTAGGCCATACTTATTTCTTTTGGATGACTTAGGCAACAACTCCTTCATTTACTCGATTGATCGAATATAACTGCAGGTTTCACTAAGGAATCCTTTAGGAGATTTGGGCGTTTGAATTAACAAGGCCACAAGTTAGTTTTATCTGGCTAGTTCAGTGCAGTGTTGCAAAATTACAAACCTGACTTATACATAACTATGTACTATAATGTCTAACAAATAGTCTAGCATAAAAATAAAAACAGTGATCTGAAGCCACATCACATGCTAATGTTTATAAAACTAAATAGGTCATGATCGAGCGGTAAAAGTGTGTTCGTGTGAGGACACAATCGTTGTGTGTTTCGCCGCCGCGATGAAAATGCCTAAACTACAACTACACTTGACAAGCAAGCACAGCGGTAAGTCGGGTATCGTAAGAAATCCACAGGGAGTGATTAAATTTTAGATGTTAATTGTTTAATTACTTTCAGGAATAAAAGTGTAAAAGGTGATAGGTTGGAAATAAAGAAAAGGGAAAAATTAAGAAGTTAAGTCTAAACTAGAATTAATAAAACGAGAGTCGGGATCGCATGCCACCACACGGGCTAAACAACCAATAATTAGAATTTCGTTTCGAAAACATTTAATCAAGCATTTTCAATTGAGCATAAAAATCACACAATAAGGAATTTAACCCAAAGTTGCGAGATTAAACATTTAATAAAAAATGGTCACACGCGGATTAAATTCGGATTATCGCTATAAACACTAACATTGCGTGACAAAGAAAGTTAAACGCATAATAATCCGACTTTAATACCCGAGGTTTCAATTAAATGCAATTTTCCCCAAAACCTAACTTTCGAAGCTCGACGCCCATTAATGGCGGAAACGCAATCCCAACCCTATTTATCTAAGGACAAGACATAAATGAAACTAAATTAAACTAATTAAACTAAGAAAGCAAGAATTAAAGCAAGTAAACTAATTAATAAATCATGTAAATTAACTACAAAGCAATAATAAAGGAAATACAACTTATATTAATTGATATGCCCGTTTATACCCTGAGCCTGGGCGGGGATTACCTCTAGTACGGACAACCCTACGAGGGGACGACCCTTCAGTAGGCCCCAGCTGGCCACCACCAGACTCCAGACGACAGTACGAGGGGCCGACCCTCCACCAGACTCCAGACGACAGTACGAGGGGCCGACCCTCCACCAGGCTCCGGACGACAGTACGAGGGGCCGACCCCCAGGCTCCGGACGACCCTACGAGGGTACGACAGTACGAGGCCAGAACTAAGCCAGACTCGCTACCGGAAGGAACTTTGCCCTCGGCCTCGGCTCATAGGCCAAGGGTGACATCCTGACAGCGCGTGGTTTGGGAGACGCGTGGAACAGTGCGCGTGAGGCTCATATGACACGTGGCAGACCGTTATAACCGAATCACACCCTCACGTGAGGGAATATTGTGTCATCATTTGGCATCTACAGGTGTCAACAGGGGGTTGGCTGGATCATTATTCACATGCACCATGCTTACCTGGGGGGGGGGGGGGTACACTACACCCCCCAAGACCTATATATACTTGTCACCTACAACCCTACAGGGGATCGATCCTTGAACAGTAGCCCTAGATAAAACTCTGCTTGCACACACAGTAGAGAGAGGGAGAGAGGGTTATGTGCATTGTATCCAAGGCCATTAGTGCCCATACTTAGTGGATCACACACTCACAGTGGATGTAGGCCAATTTGGCTGAACCACTATATATCGTTGTCTAATTTCCTCTTATACTCATCCCCTTCTATACACTTACATACTTATATACTTACATCTCTATGGCTGCCATAACTACTACTGTTTGAGCTCACCATCACTTACCTGGTGGTGCTAAATCTTAGCATCATCAGTTTGGCGCCGTCTGTGGGAACGAGAAGACATCTCTTCCTTTGTACAGCTTGACCTCACTGGGCACTCTGGTGGTGAACCAACACTCCCCCTGAGAGGAGGTGTTTCACCATTGAAAGAGACCTACTAAGGTTCCCAAGCTAACCAGTATTTTCTTCAGTTCAGCTCTTCATAGCTCAAGCACATGGCACCTGAGATGCCACCGCCACCACTTCCCCCGCCGGATGATGGGGGAAGACCCAGTTCCAGTCAGCCACCACCTCAGTCTGAGATGGCTGATGTGGCAGCAGCCCTAAAGTCTCTGGCAGCCAGCCAGCGGATGATGCAGGAGCAGTTTACAGCTCTGAGTCAGAATATACTGAGACCACCAGGGGTCTCACCTGAGATGATTACTCCGGCAGCAGCTCCAGGACATCATGAGGCCAGGGGACCACCCCAGGCACCACATAAAGACCTGCCACCCCCTCAGCGGCGTAGGGATGTTGCTGACCCCCGGCGTTTACGCCTGGGGAGGCAAGGAAACCCTTGCCCAGAGGACAGGTATGATGATCTGGAGGAAGAAGAGGCTCCAGTAGAATGCTGGGAGCCATATGAGGTCTCCAACAATACAGTACGACCCCTCCAGGACAGTAGAGGAAAGTGCGGGAGACCAAACCATGATGATCGCCCAAGAGGCTCTGCTTTTGACCGTCTGAGCAGGGGGTCGGCATTCGAGAGGCTGGGCCCAGTGAATGACCTGCGAGACAAGTTGTCCAAGTCAAGAAGCGCAGCGAGATCTAGGAAAGAAGCAGAAGGCCGACCCCAAAGACGGGATGACGGCCAAAGGGAAGTAAATAGCCGACACAGGCCTGCCGTAGCGGAGCCCTCCATCCACCTCCGAGAGGCAGCAGGGGATAACATCGGCCAGGCCGACCCTGTGAGGCCCTGGAATGACTCAATACAGAGGTTAGAGGATAAGATTGGCGACATACTGAAGAGCCGGGACCCTCTTCAGAGGGGATACACCATGGGCTCACCCTTTGTGGCAAAGATCGTCAACTTCCCCACGCCATCGAAGTTCAAGCCTCCCGTGGTCACCCCAAGATACGATGGGAGCACCAACCCTGTCCACCACGTGGAAATGTATCAGTCGGCGGCAGACATATACTCTATCTCAGATGAGATGAGGTGTCGTGCCTTCTCTGGTACCTTGACAGGGGCTGCGCATGTTTGGTACACGTCTCTTCCAAAAAATTCTATTGGAAACTTTAAGCAGTTGGCAGACCTGTTCATCCATAATTTCTGCTTTGGGGTGAGGCCACAGAAGAAGACCACACACCTGCTCTATGTTAAGCAGGGAAAGAACGAGACTCTGAGAGACTACATAGCCAGATTCAATAAAGAGAAGCTGGAGGTGGAAGACTATGAGGAGAGCATAGCTATGACAGCCCTGATTGGAGGGCTCCAAAAGGGGAAGCTATTATGGAAGCTTGCCGAAGACCCTCCGAGGACGATGGCTGAGCTGTTGTCAACAGCAGGGAAGGTGATGAACGCCGAAGAGGCGATGGCCGCAAAACATGAAGACGAAAAAGGAGGTGCAAGTGGGAATAAATACCCCAAGAAGAACAAAGAGGGGAAGAAGAGGACCATGGATGATAAGTTCGCGGGGTACACCCCTCTGACGGTCAGCTGTGAACAGATCCTCAATGAGATAAAGAGTGACCGGACACTGAAGTGGCCTGAGAAGCTGAGGGCAGCCCCCGGCAAGAGAAACAGGAACCTGTGGTGTGAATTTCACCAAGACCACGGCCACGTAACAGACAAATGCTTTGCTCTGAAAGATGAGATTGAGAAGATGCTGAAGGAAGGGAAGCTCAGAAAGTACGTCGACAAAGACGACTGCAAGAGGGGCCGAGGGGACGACCCCAGAAAGAAGCGAGTCGATGCTTGCAGAGAAGGTCCTCAAAAAAGAGGGGACGACCCCTCTGATGATGAGGACGACCCCGACCTGCCGCCGAGAGACGACCACGGCCCTGTCAAGAGGCTCAATATGATCTCGCTCGGGGTGGGAATGATCTCCGGGGGACTTGCAGGAGGAGGGTCTGAGGTCGCCGACAGGAAGGCCCATGTCGCTGAGGCTAAGGCAGTGATGAAGACGGTGCACTCAACCTCCGTAGAGGTCAAGTCAGAAAAAAGGAAGAAGGTTGATATGGACACTTTGATTGTGGGATTTTCAAGAATGGACTTCAAGGGCCTATTGGCCCCGCATGATGACCCTCTCGTCATCACCACCAGGGTGCACGGGTGCGAAGTGCCGAGGATCCTGGTGGATGGGGGCTCATCCGCAGATGTGATGTTCTGGCCATGCTTCAAGGCCTTGGGCCTCAGTCGTGCCAGACTTGTCCCCTACCATCATCCATTGATTGGGTTCAGTGGGGAGAAGGTTCACCCCCTAGGAATATATGAGGCTGATGTCAGGATGGGGGACGAGTGGCCGAGATGGCTCACCAAGAGGGTCAGTTTCTTTGTGCTGGATGAGCATGTGTTTTCGGCATACAACATCATACTGGGACGTGTGGCCCTCAAGGGGTTTGAAGCTGTGCCGTCTACGGTCCACCAGATGGTTAAGTTCCCTACCCCTTATGGGGTGGGGGAAGTTCAGGGAGACCAGACGACAGCGAGAGAGTGCTACTACAACTCCGCTGAAGAAAGGGAGGCACACAAGAGGGCTACAGCCACTTACAACATTGATACCCTAGACCCCAGGGACGAGACGAAGCTCAAAAAAGGAGAGGCCGCTGAGGAGGTAGAACCCATCATCCTCGATGAGGATGACCCGGGAAAAACCGTCCAAGTTGGCAAATCTCTGAAGCCCAGTATCAAGGAAGACCTCATCAAACTGTTAAGGAGAAGGCGAAGCGTCTTCGCGTGGAGTCATGTAGATATGCCAGGGATCGACCCTAAAATCATGTGCCACAAACTCAATGTGGTAGAGGGAGTGAAGCCGGTAAAGCAGAAGAGGAGGATTTACTCTAGAGAAAAGTATGAGGTCATCAGGGATGAGGTTAAAAAATTAGAAGACGCTGAATTTATCAGAGAGGTCATCTACCCTGAGTGGCTGTCCAATGCAGTCATCGTCCCAAAGGCCAACGGCAAGTGGAGAATGTGCGTGGACTTCACAGACCTCAACAAGCATTGTCCCAAAGACAGCTTCCCTCTCCCCCGCATCGACCAGATGGTAGACGCTACCGCAGGCCATGAGCTCATGAGTTTCATGGATGCCTACTCAGGGTATAACCAGATTTTCATGAACCCCGAGGACTCAGAGATGACCGCCTTCATCACTGACAAGGGGACATACTGTTACAGGGTAATGCCCTTTGGCCTAAAAAATGCGGGGGCAACGTACCAGCGCCTCGTAAACAAAATGTTCGAAGACCAAATTGGGAAGTCTATGGAGGTTTACGTAGATGACATGCTGACTAAGAGTCTGAAGGCAGAGGATCATGTGGCAGACCTGGAAAGGACCTTTAATACAATGGACAAATACAAAATGAAGCTCAATCCGGCCAAGTGTGTCTTCGGGGTCGGAGCGGGGAAGTTCTTGGGATTCATTGTCAATCAAAGAGGCATCGAGGCCAATCCTGAAAAGATAAAGGCCCTTATTGAGATGAAAACCCCCAAGTCCATTAAAGACGTTCAGAGGCTCACAGGGAGAGTGGCTGCCTTGAACAGATTTGTGTCAAGGGCTACAGACAGGTGTCTACCATTCTTCAAGATCCTCAGGAAAGCCTTTGAATGGAGCGAAGAGTGTGATGAGGCTTTCAAGCAGCTGAAATCATACTTAGGGTCTCCCTTGCTGCTGTCACGACCCGTGGAGGGTGAACGACTGTACGTGTACCTTGCTGTCTCAGAATCCGCTATCAGTGCAGCAATCGTAAGAGACGAAGATGGGATACAGAAGCCCGTATATTTCAACAGCAAGGCACTCCAGGGGGCAGAGCAGAGATACCCGAGGATGGAGAAGTTGGCCTATGCCTTGATCCATGCCTCAAGGAAGATGAAACCATACTTCCAGTCCCATACTATGGTCATCCTTACTGACTCTCCTCTTAGGCAGGTCCTACACAAGCCTGAAAAATCAGGAAGGCTAATGACCTGGGCTATAGAGTTGGGGGAATTTGACATTGTGTATCAGCCTAAGACAGCCATTAAGGGGCAAGCTTTGGCAGACTTCGTGGCTGAGTTCACATGGGAAGAAGATGAGGCCGAGGGTGAGACCCTCGGGAAGGCAGATACAGAAGACACACCCGCAGAAATGGCTGAGACGAGCACCGCTGGAAGGAAAGTGACTGAAAACGAAGAGGGAAGATACATCTTTAGACAGGGGTCCCTCTCTGAGGGAAATTTTTCTGAAGGAAAGACTCCGTGGAGCCTCTTCGTTGACGGGTCCTCCTGTGATAGCGGAAGTGGTGCTGGACTGATACTATCAGCACCCGATGGCACAGACGTCGAGTACGCCCTGAGGTTCAATTTCAAAGCCTCCAACAATGAGGCTGAGTATGAGGCCTTGATAGCTGGCCTCTCCTTAGCCAAATCCCTTAGTGTCAGCCAAATTTTGGTTCACAGTGATTCAAGGCTGGTGGTGAATCAGATACTAGGAGCCTATGAGGCCAAAGACGAGAGGATGGCTAGGTATCTTGATAAGGTGAGGTCATTGCTAAAAAACTTCAAAGAAGTGAAATTCAAGAGGATACCTAGGCTCGACAATGGCCGTGCTGACGCACTTGCAAGGTTGGCCTCAGCTACTAGGACAGACATAAGGAGGACAGTCCCGGTAGAAATTTTGCTTCGACCAACTATCGAAGACAACGAGGGAACACTTGGCATTTGCATGAATGTTTCTCAAGAACCTTCATGGATGGACCCCCTGATCAGATACATTAGAGGGGGAGAGATGCCAGAAGCAAGCCAAGAGAGGAAGAAGCTGAGATACAGGGCTGCAAAGTTCGCTGTCATCGGAGACACGCTGTACAAAAAGGGGTTTCTGCTCCCCTTACTTAGGTGTGTGCATCCCTCAGAGGTCCCTTCCATTTTGCAAGACGTGCATGAAGGGTCGTGCTCAAGCCATATTGGGGGTAGATCCTTGGCAAAGAGGGTGATCACCCAAGGCTACTGGTGGCCGACCTTAGGAAAAGATGCTGCCGCATACGTTAAAAAGTGTGACAAATGCCAGAGATTTTCCACCATCCCTCACCAGCCCCATCAGCCTCTCACCTCCATTACATCCCCATGGCCATTTGCAGTGTGGGGGATTGACCTTGTAGGACCCTTACCGAGGGCAGTCAATAACTATCGGTTTCTCATCGTAGCAATTGACTACTTTTCAAAGTGGGTAGAGGCTGAGCCAATGGTCACGATCACAGAGCAGAAGACCTTTCAGTTCATTTGGAAAAATGTAATATGCAGATATGGTCTACCCAACACCCTCATCTCGGATAACGGGACTCAGTTCAAGAATGCCTCTCTGCAGAAGTACTGTGAGAGGGTAAGTATCAAACAATTTTTCTCCACCCCAGGCCGACCTCAGGCCAATGGGCAAACCGAAGTTACGAACAGGACAATCCTAGATGGGATTAAGAAGAGGCTTGAGGAGGCAAAAGGAAGATGGGTCGAGGAGTTATATGCAGTGTTGTGGGCGTACAGGACGACAGTAAGGACCTCTACTGGGGAGACCCCATTCATGTTGGCTTATGGGTCAGAAGCAGTCATCCCCACCGAAGTCGAGTTTCCCACTCATAGGGTCCAAATGTATGACCCCCAGGGAAATACAGAAGAGAGGAGACTTGACCTAGACCTGATTGAGGAAAGAAGGGAGGATGCTGAGATAAGGCAAGCTTCCTACCAGCAGAGGACCGCAAATTTTTACAACCAAAGGGTGAAACAGAGGCCTATCGCAGTGGGAGACTTGGTTCTTAAAAAGACTTGGCAGAAACCCAACAAGCTCCATCCTAATTGGCATGGCCCATATAGGGTCATCGATGAAGTTGTCCCGGGGACCTACAGGCTAGAGAACCTGGAGGGGGAACCTTTCTCAAACCCCTGGAATGCAGATCATTTGAAAAAATACTACCAGTAGTGTTGTAAGGTCTTGATAAGCCATAGTTGTAATAAGCATTGTTTCGACAGAACACATTGAAGATTAATGAGAAGTATCAGTGTTTCCCTCATCCAGTGGTTATCAGTTCTAGTATACATGCAAGGAAGTTGATCCCTCGGCTATAATGGGGACCAGTGGAGGGGACGACCCCTCCACTCTCCTCAAAAAAGACGAGGGAAGACTACATTAAAATCCATTAAATTGGAAAGTTGATCCCTCGGCTATAATGGGGACCAGTGGAGGGGACGACCCCACCACAGTCCTCAAGAAAGACGAGGGAAGACTTTGTTAAAAACCATTGATTTGGTAAGTTGATCCCTCGGCTATAATGAGGACCAGTGGAGGGGACGACCCCACCACTGTCCTCAAGAAAGACGAGGGAAGACTTTGTTAAAAACCATTGATTTGGTAAGTTGATCCCTCGGCTATAATGAGGACCAGTGGAGGGGACGACCCCACCACTGTCCTCAAGAAAGACGAGGGAAGACTTCAAAATCCATTTAATTGGAAAGTTGATCCCTCGGCTATAGTGGGGACCAGTGGAGGGGACGACCCCACCACAGTCCTCAAGAAAGACGAGGGAAGACTTCAAAATCCATTAAATTGGAAAGTTGATCCCTCGGCTATAATGGGGACCAGTGGAGGGGACGACCCCACCACAGTCCTCAAGAAAGACGAGGGAAGACTTTGTTAAAAACCATTAATTTGGTAAGTTGATCCCTCGGCTATAATGGGGACCAGTGGAGGGGACGACCCCACCACAGTCCTCAAGAAAGACGAGGGAAGACTTTGTTAAAAACCATTAATTTGGTAAGTTGATCCCTCGGCTATAATGAGGACCAGTGGAGGGGACGACCCCACCACTGTCCTCAAAAAAGACGAGGGAAGACTTAAAAAACCATTAAATTGGAAAGTTGATCCCTCGGCTATAATGAGGACCAGTGGAGGGGACGACCCCACCACTGTCCTCAAGAAAGACGAGGGAAGACTTCAAAATCCATTAAATTGGAAAGTTGATCCCTCGGCTATAATGGGGACCAGTGGAGGGGATGACCCCACCACAGTCCTCAAGAAAGACGAGGGAAGACTTCAAAATCCATTAAATTGGAAAGTTGATCCCTCGGCTATAATGGGGACCAGTGGAGGGGAAGACCCCACCACTGTTCTCAAGAAAGACGAGGGAAGACTACATAAAAATCATTAATTTGGTTCATTGAACCCTCGGCTATAATGAGGACCAGTGGAGGGGACGACCCCACCACTGTTCTCAAGAAAGATGAGGGTAGACTTTATTTAAAAATCATTAATTTGATCATTTGATCCCTCGGCTATAATGAGGCCTGATGAGGGGACGACCCCACATTGGTCCTCAAAAAGACGAGGGAAGGGATAGTATCATCATCATCAACGAAGAAGCAAATTTGCAAGGAACAAACCATAACAGAATTAAATATGGGAGACAGTTGTGAAAGGAAGAGACGATGGTATTAATATAGAGCGTCAAGTGTTTTACAATATACAGAACAAAAATACAAAAACAAGGGTATGGGCTACAGGCAGCCACCCTAGGGGACGACATCAGAGGGCAGAGCCTCAACATCAATGGGAATGGCCTCCTCAGTTACCAGCACCGGATCATCTTCAGATGTGCCGACCCCCTCGATCTGGACTTGGGCCTCCACTTGATTGAGGGCCTCGGCAATTAGGGGGTCGTCCAGTTGAACACCCTCCAATGATGGGCGAACAGAGGAGACGACATCACCAAATCTGAGGACGACCCACCGGCAGGCCGTCCTAATCCCCCTTTCAAGATATTCAAGGCCGAAGCCCTGAAATTCGTCTGAAATCTTGTATGCCTCCACAGCGTCAGTCTCAGCTTTCTTGATGGCCGCCTCCAGATCAGTCTTATGACGGGCCTCCAGGTTGATCAGAGCCTCATCCTTGTCCTTGATCAACAAGTCCTTGTCTTTGAGCAACAAGTCCTTGGCCTGCATATCGGCATCATGCTGCCTCGTCAGCTCATCAAGGACTCTAGCATGCTCAGTCCTTGTGCTCTCCAGCTCGGCCCTAGCAGTGTCCAACTCTGTCCGTAGGTCAGCCTCTTGTTGAATGGCCCTCTCAGCTTCATGGAATTTCTGTTGGTTCTCAGCCATCCACTTGGTGGCAGAGGTGAAGGCACAGACAGACTGCAAGAAAAATGAAGATGCGTCAAGGGGAGCCGAGGGAACACAATGAAGTTAAAGGTCAGGACCAATACCTGAGCAAGGGAGTGCAGACCGTAGTCATACACTTTGGCCGGAGGCATCTGCGCCAAGAACTCGAAGTCGGAGGCCGATGGTACAGAGAACATTGAAGCCTTTGCTGCCCTCAAGTTGGCAATGAGAGATGAGGGGTCGGCCCTCAGATGGGACAGATTTTGAGACCAGAAGGCCCCCATGCTTGATGAAGAGGTTGCTCCTTCAGAGGCCTCGGCCCTGGCCCTCGTCTTAGGGTCAGGACGAGGCTCGACAGGAGCCTCAGGCTCCTTCCTTTTGTGACTAACAGCTGTCGGCTCAACAACTGTCGGCCCTGAGGCCCTTGTCTTCTTAGGAGCTTGCTGAGGCTCCTTCCCCTTCTTCTTTGACAGACCAGCAAGAAGGCTTGGAGCAGTCATATCCCAAAGATAATCTGACACGCCTGCAGGACGACCTGAAAAGGATGCGATGAATCAGAAAAGTTCAGAGATAAAGAGAGAACACTTCAAAAAAAAGTAAAGATGGGAAAATGTTCAGTATAACTCACATAGTTCTGTCAGAGGGCCGACCCTCAGACCAGCTTCTTTAAGGAAGCGAGGGGTCATCAAATCTTCGAACTTTGGGATCTCACCCTCTCTCCCTCGTCCCCTCAGATACTCAACAATATCCCTCTCCTCCAAGCTAAGTCCGGGGTCTGACCTAGCTTTCATGGAAGGGTTAGACCATCTGTAAGGAACCCTCGGAGCATCGGCAGAAGGGGACGCCTCGGTGGAGCTCTCCCATGCCCCAGATATGAAGAAGAACCTTTTCTTCCAATCATGATTGGAAGTTTGAGCTACGTGGAGCAGCTTCTTCTCAGACCTTCTCGCTCCCAGGTGATAGTATCCGGGCTGTTTAGATGAAGAGGTGATATTGTAGCAGGCCAAGAACACGTCGGACGAGGGCTCATCGGTGAAAGCATTTTTCCACAAAGAGATGTACCCCAGAATCGTCCTCCATGAGTTGGGTGGAAGTTGAGAGGGGGAGACGCCCAGAGCCGACAGAATGTCTACAATGGCAGGGTGGAAGGGAAGTCTGACACCTACTTTGAACATTTGCTCGTAGACTGCAACCTCTCCCTCTTCACCCTCAAAAACCCTCTCAGCCTCAGAGGGCACCCTCATAGTTACCTCAGAGGGCACTCCGTAAATATGCCTCCATATCAGAAGGTCCCTATCCCTAACAGAGGAGATAAAAGACGAGGCATGGGAGGTATCAACCTCATCATCTGTATCATCGTCCTCATCCTCCTCATCACCTGCAGGAGGACCCTGAGGAAATGCCATTTGGAAGGCGTTGGGGGATAGGGTTGTCACAGGGACAGCCTCAGAGGGGATCGTACCCTCGGCCTCTCGGGAAGGGCTAAGGTCAGGTGAGTCCCTTCTACCAGAAGTTCCAGCACCAGTTGGAGAGAAGGCTCTCTCATCCATTTCGCTTTGTTTGGAAGTGTCGGCCGGACGAGATGACGACCCACAAGACTCAGAGGGTTCAGATGGTCTTATGGTGGCAAGAGGAATGGGAAAGATGGGTCGTACCCAATTAGGGTCGGCCCCTCGTCTCCTCTCTTCCTCCTCCTCTATCCGTCTGATCTCGGTAAATAGCTTCTCTCTCAAGGACGGGAATTCAGACACCAGGTTGTAAAGCCTCCTAAGCATTAAGGGGAAGACCCTACACTTAAAGAAATTATACTAGACTTGGCTAATTCAACCACAAACACTTGGGAGATTGACCAGGGTTGACCTTTGGATTAAATAAAGAACTCAAGGGTTTTCGTCAAGAACGTTCGAAGAACTAGTGACTGGAGAAGACACCGGAAAAAGCTATGGGGGAGCTCTAAGAACCAGACGACCTACGACCCTAAAAAACAAACAGAAATGAAGGCAAAAGAAAACGCGTGGTGAAAGAGGTTACCTGATGAGAAGAGGGCAAGAACGCTGCTGAAACCTGGGAAATCGGAGGCTGAAGTGGCAATGGAAACTGGTTCTAGAGAGAGAATAACCTTGGGCGCGAAGAAGAAGAAGATGAAGAGAGATTTTGAAAATATTTTAAATACTTTGGTAATGAGTGGACCCATTTACCAAAGAAAGCTATAATTAGGGCACAAGGCCCCAAGCATACTGCACAGCCGCCCTGCCTTGGAAACTGGAACGTCAATGAGTATCTGCACAGGTGTCACTCACCTAACTGATCATACCTGCATCTCATTTAAAACACTATCCCTCAGCCATCTCAATGACACCTATGGCTAAGGGCTGGGGGGTGATTGATATGCCCGTTTATACCCTGAGCCTGGGCGGGGATTACCTCTAGTACGGACAACCCTACGAGGGGACGACCCTTCAGTAGGCCCCAGCTGGCCACCACCAGACTCCAGACGACAGTACGAGGGGCCGACCCTCCACCAGACTCCAGACGACAGTACGAGGGGCCGACCCTCCACCAGGCTCCGGACGACAGTACGAGGGGCCGACCCCCAGGCTCCGGACGACCCTACGAGGGTACGACAGTACGAGGCCAGAACTAAGCCAGACTCGCTACCGGAAGGAACTTTGCCCTCGGCCTCGGCTCATAGGCCAAGGGTGACATCCTGACAGCGCGTGGTTTGGGAGACGCGTGGAACAGTGCGCGTGAGGCTCATATGACACGTGGCAGACCGTTATAACCGAATCACACCCTCACGTGAGGGAATATTGTGTCATCATTTGGCATCTACAGGTGTCAACAGGGGGTTGGCTGGATCATTATTCACATGCACCATGCTTACCTGGGGGGGGGGGTACACTACACCCCCCAAGACCTATATATACTTGTCACCTACAACCCTACAGGGGATCGATCCTTGAACAGTAGCCCTAGATAAAACTCTGCTTGCACACACAGTAGAGAGAGGGAGAGAGGGTTATGTGCATTGTATCCAAGGCCATTAGTGCCCATACTTAGTGGATCACACACTCACAGTGGATGTAGGCCAATTTGGCTGAACCACTATATATCGTTGTCTAATTTCCTCTTATACTCATCCCCTTCTATACACTTACATACTTATATACTTACATCTCTATGGCTGCCATAACTACTACTGTTTGAGCTCACCATCACTTACCTGGTGGTGCTAAATCTTAGCATCATCATTAATGGAGCGGGAAGATGAAAGTACCAATTACAAACCCTAAAGGGTATCAAACCAAGAGAGGAAGAAGAAGAGCTCTCAAATCCCCAAACCCTAAGCTAAACTAACCTAAAATGAATTATATCTTCTCCCAAATGAGAGAAAGTTTATTTATACAAAACCAATCCCATGGCAAACTTGTAAATAAAGAAGAAGAAAAACAAATATCTGCAGGACCGAATCGATTCGGCTGGTCCGAATCGATTCGGCTTGTCCGAATCGATTCGGTAAGGAGGTTCCTCGAAGGCTGCTACAGGGTGAATCGATTCGGCTGGTTTAAATCGATTCGGAAACAGAGGAACTATCATACTGAATTGGGGAGAATCGATTCGGAGGGTACGAATCGATTCGGTACTGTGAATTTTTTCCACTGTCTCCCAGCGAATCGATTCGGAGGGTCCGAATCGATTCGCACCTGCAGGAATTTGATTCCTTCCCTTGTTTTGAGTAGTTTGAAATTCTCTTCCGCTCAAAAGCCCGTAACTTCTTAGTTCGAACTCGAAATCGTGTACCGTTTATGGCCACGCGAAGCTTGTTAAGAGGGCTTGAACTTCCGTGAAGACATTGGGTCGGTTGCCCAAATTGTGAAATGACTAAATTGCCGTTGCGCGTGCGATTATGTACGAAACTTCGCCGGAATGCATCCAAACTTCATACTAAGCATCCAAATATCTACAAAAGCTCAATTAACCCCTGCAAAACATGTTAACATAGAAATTCGAGATTGTCTAGTTAACGAGCATAAATATAGGGATTAAGATACTTGAGGGGGCTAATAATGCATAGGTTAACGAGTGAAATATGCAATATTTGCGTCGTATCACACCCCCTAACTTACACATTGCTAGTCCCTAGCAATGAAATAGGAAACAACAAGAACTACAAGCAAACCAGAACAAGATACAAGTACAAAATGGGATAAAAAACATAAAAATATAAAAGCCACTTTCGTAGGAAACACGATTGCATTTAGCGTATGCAATAAGCCGTTAAACCCCTAGGTTACCCTAGTGGACGAGTGTCGTCTCGTGAGGGTTTTTAGGGATGAAACCCACAAACATCATATAGTTTCCTCAAAATATGCCCAACCCAACATGCGACAAACTCAACAACAACGAAAAAGATTTCAAACGCGTTATTAGCATATTGAACGAATTCAAGCTAAAGTCCGTTGTTATTAACATGTTGAATGCACCTCATAGAATTGAAACTTTAAAAGTGGGAGGGGGGGGGGAGGAAGAGAGAAAATGCATAGTATAATTTGGTAAAAACTTAAATAAACCGGATAAATATAAAAGCATGCATATATTCCATCCTCACGGGCATTACGCTCATCAAATGAATTCACTCGGAACAGGAGGTAATGCACGGAACATGCGGGCATAAAGAGCAAATGTAAATGGAAACTGAAATGAAGAACGCTATATATAAACTGAAAAATTGTCTTTGATGAGTGGAAACTAGGCATGTCACAAATGAAGAATGCTATATATAAATTGAAAAATTGTAATCTCAATGAAAGATAGCACTCATTAAAAGAGGCAAAATGCATTTTCACAGATTATCAAAACTATTTAAACTTTTGAATTACATCAACCTAAGATCACATAGGACTTGTAGGGTTATAATGTAGGCTAGGCTAAGGTACGAAATGAAAGGAATGTATGTACGGATTCAAAGTGTTCGGAATGAAAACTCAGGATACTGGGAAAATGCGGGCAATAGCAAAATTGGAAAATAAGTTCCAAAACAGCATTAAATATATCATCGGGGAGAGTAATCAAAGCTTATTGAATTATACACAATATACAACTTTCTCTTTTCTTTCTTTTCTTCTTTTTATCATTTTTTTTGCTTTTTGCTTTCTCTTTTTCTTCACTTTTTTTACATCTCTTTTCTTTTTTTTACTTTTCAAACTCTCATATGCCTAAATTGCAACCGACATCATAATAACAACATTCAATCCCAAGTAACATTCCAAACAAAGGTATGGAAGGTGTATGTATGGCTTATAACTCCAATTGGGAGTTGGTTATGGGAATTTGGGTTATGAAATGAAAGGTTATATTTAAGCTCAAAGGGGTTAACGAGGGTAAACATATAAGGTGAGGTCAAGGTCAATATGGGTGATATAACAAAGATGGCCTATGATCATTTCATAAACTTTACGCAATTCTCGAGTCAAAACAATATATGAAAATCATGCTCAAGGAACACATTTCAAGATATACACTCAATTAATGAACGATCAATGAAAGAATAGAGAGATTACCGATGAATTCAACGTTTTGAATGAGGAAAGAATAGTGTATACACTCACAAACTACGAAAGGTACAAAGCTTACTCGGTGCAAGTATATACAATGCAACAAAAGATTACCGAGTTATAAAAATCTTAAACCAAATCAATATAACAAGGAAAGTGCATATGCTCATGGGATAAAGTTTAATTCATGAAGTTATTCACAATATCAATGATTTGAGGACTAAAGTCTAATAACTTATAAAATCGAGTACATGCATCATTGAGTTGTCAATCGGATCGGGCAATTATTAAAATTTATCATCGGAAACAAGGCAAAATGCCCAACAAAGGAGAAAAAAGAAAGAAAATATTTTTGAAAAATTTCAATTTTTTCACAAAAAGGCATACTTAGTAACTAAATGAGAGAAAATCCATGGACAAAACAAAGAAATGGATAAAATATCCTACACCCCCTAACTTAAATGTTGCATTGTCCTCAATGCACATTAAGAACACAACACAAAGAGAGGAAAAGAACGATATTACCCAAAATTGGAGCGATCTCCATAAGCGCGAGTCCAAAGGAATCTACAAAACAAGTTAGTACCGAGCATAGCAAAAACAAATAACAAAAAGTTAACTAATTACACTAGACTAGATTAAAAGGAAAGAAAAGTAGGAAAGAAAGAAAATTAAAAAGCTAACGATTTACAACCTAATATTTAGGCTTCACACTAACTATACACTAGAAGTCTAAATAGATGAGGGTCCACCCAAAAAGGGATTTGACTTTGAAAGATCAACAATGGACCCTCCTAAGCGAACATGCCTCTCGAAAAATAAGAATTTCGTTTGAAAAACGAAAAGCATGTGGGTGGTGAAAAAAGGGAACCATCGCCAATTTGAAATTTTGGGCGGACGATGGGAGATTTGGATACTACGGGGGACAAGACTATATTAGTCTCAGAAAAATCGAAATCACATCCCCAATATTCTTCAATTGGAAGGGGAGGTGGGCAAGTGCAAGTGAAAAGCCCATGAGATGAAGCATCTCAAAATAACATTCTCGTTCAAGAATCGGGTCAAAGTCTTCAAGACTTTCAACCGATTCTTGTGATAAATTTAATTGTTCGGGAATAGTAGGGAGTAAAGGAAAGGAAGGACCAACAACCTCAATACAATCGGAAGAATTAATAAGAGGTTGAAAATCGAAATTGCTAAATCTTGGATCACTTTCAATTATTTCTTCAACAAAAAGGGGTGGAGATGAAACGCAAGTTTCAACCTCAACCCGATTTTGTGAAGAAATAATCTCATCGAGCATGGCATCAGTTTCTAGAAACCAAGCTTGAGAACTTTCGGATCGGTCATTCATTTCCTTAATCATTAAATCATAATCAAATGAACAAGAAGACATTTCATCTTCTTGTGTGGGTTGCTCATAGCTAACAGATTCCACGCATTCCAAATTACCCTCACAAGGCAATGAGGGATCACTTACATACGCTTGAATTTCACGCTCAACGAGCTCATCTTCAAGAATTTGTAGGCATTCTCTCATTGTTTTGGGAGTACAGCTTGGAAAACAATTCTCATAACAATTAAGGTTATGTAATGCGTAATAGAGAGACATTTCAAAATAAGCTATTCAACAAAAGCAACAAGCACCAAAATTTTAATTTCTCGAAACAATCTAGCACAAGTCAAAAGGAAATGGGAAAATAAAGAATACAAATATGAATGAAATAAATACTACGAAATAATAAAATAATTATAATCTAAAACACACTCCCCGGCAACGGTGCCATTTTGATCGAGAGGTAAAAGTGTGTTCGTGTGAGGACACAATCGTTGTGTGTTTCGCCGCCGCAATGAAAAAACCTAAACTACAACTACACTTGACAAGCACGCACAGCGGTAAGTCGGGTATCGTAATAAAACCACAGGGAGTGATTAAATTTTAGATGTTAATTGTTTAATTACTTCAGGAATAAAAGTGTAAAAGGTGATAGGTTGGAAATAAAGAAAAGGGAAAAATTAAGAAGTTAAGTCTAAACTAGAATTAATAAAACAAGAGTCGGGATCGCATTCCACCACACGGGCTAAACAACTAATAATTAGAATTTGTTTCGAAAACATTTAATCTAGCATTTTCAATTAAGCATAAACATCACACATAATCAAGAATTTGGATCGTTAAAATCCTTTAACTGTATAGCTTTTAAGATCAATTGAGAGAACTCCATTATTATGATTGTTTTAGTATTCCAGTAGTAAGCAACTATAGTTCCATCACACCCATTTGTTGCAACCCAATTTTTAAGAAACCAACTGTTTAACTTACTGATTATAACTTATTTCATCATTTAAGAGTTTGTAACCATTAGAAGCCTTAAGGTGTAGTTGCCTTTAATTGTTTTAAGTTTTGGAACCATTTCAATTATATCATATCTATCCATGGAATTTAACCGCATAGACATTACCTATCATTTGCTTATTACTGATTGTACCTATCTGTTTCCTTTTGTTTTATACCAACTATTGGTTAGCCTTAAAGATTCCATTTACTTGTTCGTATCCTTATAACTATACGTAGTAGGCCATACTTATTTCTTTTGGATGACTTAGGCAACAACTCCTCCATTTACTCCATTGATCGAATATAACTGTAGGTTTCACTAAGGAATCCTTTAGGAGATTTTGGCGTTTGAATTAACAAGGCCACAAGTTAGTTTTATCTGGCTATTTCAGTGCAGTGTTGCAAAATTACAAACCTGACTTATACATAACTATGTACTGTAATGTCTAACAAATAGTATAGCATAAAAATAAAAACAGTGATCTGAAGCCACATCACATGCTAATGTTTATAAAACTAAATGGGTCATGATCGAGCGGTAAAAGTTTGTTCGTGTGAGGACACAATCGTTGTGTGTTTCGCCGCCGCGATGAAAAAACCTAAACTACAACTACACTTGACAAGCAAGCACAGCGGTAAGTCGGGTATTGTAAGAAATCCACAGGGAGTGATTAAATTTTAGATGTTAATTGTTTAATTACTTCAGGAATAAAAGTGTAAATGGTGATAGGTTGGAAATAAAGAAAAGGGAAAAATTAAGAAGTTAAGTCTAAACTAGAATTAATAAAACGAGAGTCGGGATCGCATGGCACCACACGGGCTAAACAACCAATAATTAGAATTTCGTTTCGAAAACATTTAATCAAGCATTTTCAATTAAGCATAAACATCACACAATAAGGAATTTAACCCAAAGTTGCGAGATTAAACATTTAATCAAAAATGGTCACACACGGATTAAATTCGGATTATCGCTATAAACACTAACATTGCGCGACAAAGAAAGTTAAACGCATAATAATCTGAATTTAATACCCGAGGTTTCAATTAAATGCAATTTTCCCCAAAACCTAACTTTCGAAGCTCGACGCCCATTAATGGAGGAAACGCAATCCCAACCCTATTTATCTAAGGACAAGACATAAATGAAACTAAATTAAACTAATTAAACTAAGAAAGCAAGAATTAAAGCAAGTAAACTAATTAATAAAGCATGTAAATTAACTACAAAGCAATAATAAAGGAAATACAACTTATATTAATGGAGAGGGAAGATGAAAGTACCAATTACAAACCCTAAAGGGTGTCAAACCAAGAGAGGAAGAATAAGAGCTCTCAAATCCCCAAATTCTAAGCTAAACTAACCTAAAATGAATTATATCTTCTCCCAAATGAGAGAAAGTTTATTTATACAAAACCAATCCCATGGTAAACTTGTAAATAAAGAAGAAGAAAAACAAATAACTGCAGGACCGAATCGATTCGGCTGGTTCGAATCGATTCGGTAAGGAGGTTCCTCGAAGGCTGCTACAGGGCGAATCGATTCGGCTGGTTTAAATCGATTCGGAAACAGAGGAACTGACATACTGAATTGGGGAGAATCGATTCAGAGGGTTCGAATCGATTCGGTACTGTGAATTTTTTCCACTGTCTCCTAGCGAATAGATTCGGAGGGTCCGAATCGATTCGCACCTGCAGGAATTTGATTCCTTCCCCTATTTTGAGTAGTTTGAAATTCTCTTCCGTTCAAAAGCCTGTAACTTCTTAGTTCGGACTCGAAATCGTGCACCGTTTGCAGCCACGCGAAGCTTGTTTAGAGGGATTCAACTTCCGTGAAGACATTGGGTCGGTTGCCCAAATTGTGAAATGACTAAATTTCCCTTGCGCGTGCGATTGTGTACGAAACTTCGCCGGAATGCATCCAAACTTCATACTAAGCATCCAAATATCTACAAAAGCTCAATTAACCCCTCCAAAACATGTTAACATAGAAATTCAAGGTTGTGTGGTTAACGAGCATAAATATAGGGATTAAGAGACCCGAGGGGGCTAATAATGCATAGGTTAACGAGTGAAGTACGCAATATTTGCGTCGTATCAGGTCATCATTATGAAGTTTGTCCTAACATTAGAAAAAATCATCATGAAGAAACATCCGAAAAATTATTCAGCTAAACAACCAAGTAGGTCTTCCTATTCATAGTAACCTATCAGAAAACACAACATATGTAATGTCATAATTTCAATTGAAACCATGCGTCTTTTATATTTCTTAGTGGATTTTCAACAAAAAGTGCAACCGTCAACATAAACATTTTATCAAATGGTTAATGTGCACAATTGAAATCATCTTGTAGAAATTTATTCAATTATTAAAGACAAATGAAACAACAAAAAATAGGGTGTTTGGCTTGAAAATTTATCAAAACTTGTTTAAATGTTGCGAAAATTTTGTCGGAAGCATGTAAATGAATGAAAACTTAACAAAAATAATGTATTCGATGAAAATTAGATAGGCACCATGTAAAACATTGTAGAGTAAGTCTGGGTATCAAAAAATGGAATGAAAATGCCCTGATTCAGTGTCAATACCCAACTCATGTCAGCCAGAAAAATGCCATAGGCCATACCAACGTTAATTGACTAATTTTTTTCAGCAACCGATGGGCGAAACTTTGTGGAATTTGGCTCTTCCGGCCTTAGTCTACTACTCCACTCCAACATAATCTCTACACTTACAAAACCCAATACTAAATCTGATTTAACTTGGGGTATGGAGAGATGAAAAAATCATTAAGATATAAACTAAGTGATTGTAGAAAGAGTGAGAATGATCAATATACGAGAGTATTTTAATACAAATTACTTAGATAGTTTTGTACAATTGAAGAGGGGCATAGTATTTGGAAATTACTTTCCCTCAATTGAGGGACAATAAAATTGAATAGTATTATGGGTAGGGGTGTGAAACTTAATCCAGGGTAAGGCTATGCGATTATATTTAGTATAAGTCTAATGAAAAATTAACACCATGCAATAGCATAAACACAATAATCATATGTGTATGTATACAAACATAAAAAAATATTGAGCACCTGAGGAGTGGCTCGAGGATAGTGAACTCCCGCGGCAATGAGTATTCTCCATTTTCCATCGACTAATAGTGCTTTGTGATCATAGCTCACTTTGAACGTCTTGAAGTACTCGTCGCCGACCATTGACATCAACAGAGCCAGAGACAGCCATTCCACTAAATTTGTACTCCCAAACATCATCTGCTTTGATTCTCGATTACAAAACATCTAGATAGATAAATAATGATGACATAACATGTGCAACATCAACGTCAGTAACCAAGGTGAACTTTTTTAACTCCTTTTTGTTCCCAAGCCTCGTTGCAACCATGTCTAACTTAACTACATCTATTCCATTAAAATCAACTGGATTTGGGTTGCAGGACAACATTAAACGTATCCTTAAAAGAGGGCTTGACAGAGAGAAGATGATATTATAAGTGGGTCTAACATAGAGGATATTATGAGAGGGTTTAACATAGGGCTTCAGAAATTATTTGGGGAATATAAAGAAAAAAAGGGAAGAAGAATCGAAGAGTTAGAGAAGTGAAATGGACATAAAATTATCAATGTGAGAGATAGAGAGAGGCGTCGTTTGATGGGTTTAGAGTCCCATATTTCGTGTATACAATTATGGAGATGAAGGGTCCCTTATCACTATCATATTCATATATTCTCACAATCAACTGATGGGCATTTTCGGAATGTGCATTTTGAGAATCATCAATGGAGATTAGTGCTCTCTTTACTTCATATATATGAGATGGGAAAATCAATGACAACTATGCTTACATGGACAACCTCATGGTGAGGAGTCCTAAATGCTTGTATAACATTTTATAGCAGTATAGAGATTTACATACTATGATAAAACACTAAATAAAATGAAATAAAATAAAATAAAATAATAAAAATGACTTTAAAATCTATAAAAAAAAATGAAATAACACACACACCGAACAATTTTAGGAGATGCTTAGGGAAGTCTAGGCTAGGTTAGGGCTGGGATTTTGTATGGGACTGGTTTAGGCTCTTTTAAACCTACATTTGCCTTGATATAATACTTTTAAATCCACAAGAGGCATTTGACCTACAATAAAGACATGTACGCATATAACACCAATTTTACCAAAAATTAGCAATTCAAAACTGTCTATTTAGTATTTTACTTAAACGCTTTTGGGTGCTTATCACACCACCCCCAAATAGAACATTGCTAGTCCTCGAGAAAAAATAGAGAGAAAGAAAGATAAGAAATCAAAAGTGTACCACTTTCACAGTCACTTGCAATTGAACTTAGCATGTGAACAAGCCTTTAAATATATAGGTTACCCGACAGGACAAGTTTTGTCTCCTGGGGGTTTTCAGTGAATGTAACCAAAAAATTCAAAAATTTATTGGAAATGATTTATTCAAAGGGAGACCTTTTATTTGACAATAAAAAGCTATACACTCCATCTATAAAGACTTCACGGAATACTACGTCCAACCATAAGTTTATGCATAAAATTACTTACTACCAAAGGCATAATCCTTCCTATAAACCTCAGCGCGTGTAGTGTGAAATAATATCAAGTATCATGAGAGTACTTACTAGATCACCTTTTATAGAATCAACGATTTGAATTCAAATCTCACTAGATATGTCTCTTTGAATTGAAATCTCCTAGATTTGGGTAAATATATTTCTCTAGTGTGCGAGGAGGTGAGTAAATGTAAACATGGTCAAATGCCTCATAGACTTATAATAAATGACGAATACATGAAAGAATTTGATCTCATGAATGAATGCTAACCACTATTTTGAGAATCTCGAGCCATTCACCATATAGTCTTCTCGTTTGCTAGAACAACTCACCAAGGATGAAAATGGGATTTACGTAAGGCACGAGGAATGAGATGAAAAAGATTAACGATATGTTGGTAGGGTTTTGAGAGGAATGGAATACCATTGCTAATGTTTTAATTTTATAAAACCATGATCGCTTGCTTTATCTTTTTTTTTTATCGTTTTCTTTTTCTTCTTTTTTTTTTGCTTTCTTTAACTGCGATGCATTTCTCTTTTCAAACCAATAATGAAGAAATTTTACATTTAAACTTTCAAACACTTTTTTTCTCAAAAATTGATGGATGGTAATGATTTGAAATGATATATGGTTGGTGTGGGGAATATAGTTGGGCTAGGGAAATATGAAAAGATAATCGGTGAAGTGAATGATATGTGATATGGAGAAACGGTGAGTATATGGTAAATAATGGTTTGGTGCTCAGGATAAACTACAAGACACATGTTTCTTATGACTCGAAGGTTATGCCATTTTCAGTGGTTATGCCAAAGATGAAGAATAATGAGATCATGCAACGACCAGGTGCACTACCCAAACAAGAGTTATCTTGTAACTCAGAGACACGTGAAAACCCTTAAAAAGGTGAATAGCTAAATTCTCACAGGTTTAAGTGTCCACAAGTGATCTTTTAGGGCTCTTTTGAGAATATAATTACTCTTCAACTTTTATTGTAAACGTGAAAGTGAAAATTTGCTGAGTTTAAGAATTCATAGTGCAAGTACGCCTTAAGAGTTACTACTTAATTTTATTATAAAAGCACAACTAGGGCATGAACAAGGGTAATCTAAGACTTCTAAAAAAAGGGATAATAGACATTTAATTTCATAAAAAAACTAAATTAAAATGCACAAAAAGGTTAAAATGACTTGTTTCTGATAAATTTTCAAAAGAGGTGTGATTTTGATAAATTTTCCCACCTCCAAACAAAAGAGAACATCGTACTCAATGTTATATAAAATTATTTTTAAAATTGAGAGCAAAAGGGAGGAAATAGATTACCATAATCAACTGCTAATGAACTTCAACATACGTTTCCAAGAAGAACTTGAATAATCAATGAGATAAGAAAGCGTGCAAGTCTATGCACATGGAAAAGCATTGGGTCATGTGAAACACCACCCCAAAATAGGATAAGACTCATACATCGAAACACGACATGATGGGCTACCTCCCGGTTGCGCTAAGTTTAACATCTTCAGCCAGACCAAACTATTCTCACCCTAAATATAAGAACTAGGATCCATCGGGGTGGCCATAAAATAGGGTGATGATAATCACCCCAAACAAGACTGAAGCATCAGACTTGTTGGATAAAGGATACAAGGTCAATGAACTTGTGTGGAAAAGTGCTTCAATTGATGCAAATAATCGGTGGACTAAGGGTGGGTGGGGAGAAGGTTATATGGAAGAAATGTAAGGGTGAGGGTGAAGAGACATCGATCACGGGACTTATTAAGCGTAAGGATGAGGGAAACAAGGGCCCTATAAGCATGGTGATCTAATTGAATTGGAAGGCAATATGGTTTGGCAATTATAATGTGGTGGGGCTCATAGAAATCGCACGACCGTTTTGTAAATGGATGATGAAAATGGTCACACCGTGACACGTCAATGAGATGACAAAAAGAAAAATCACCAAGAAAACTAAGTGGTGAGCATAAAGGAACAAGCTCAGTGTCATGCAAGCTGAGAGTAGAATCATAAAAACTTTCATGGATGGTGGGGTGGATGAAAAATTTACGAATAGGATTGTGGAGCAGTAGGGTGGAGGGTGGGTTCAAGTGACTACCTAAGGACATGGATGAGAAAATATGGGGTATAATAGTAAGGACCAAACCATTTGGCGGGGTGGAAGGGACAATGGGTGGGTCGGGTGGGACAAAGGGTGGGGGAAGATGATCCAACTCAAGAGTAAGGGACACACACTCCTCATGAGGCTTAGAGTAATCCGCAAAGATACTCGTAGGAGGAAGTGTTGAAGTAAAAAATTGAGTGATCAACTTATCCACCTGTAAGTCACCATCCGAGACGGTGGGAAAATCTAACAAGGCATCCAAATCCGAGATAGAAGAATAATTAATATATGACTCATAGGGAGCCAAGCATGTTTGGACATGATCCATATCTAGAGAGATAGGAACCATATTAGATGTAATATTGGGACTTTGGTGAGCAGTCATAGATGGAGTTAACCTATAATGAATTGGTTCATCGGTAACACACAGGGTGGTATCAATAGGTGTATACTCGGGACTATTTTATAGATTCATTGGGATGGAACATATGAACCAAAATGATGAGTTATTTTAGAGAATGTGGGGTTTGATCATTCTCACAATCTTTGGGTAAGTGAACACAATTGTCAACTTGGGGCCCAAACCACGAGATTATTTCAACTTCAAGATTCGTGGGATAATAGAGTTGGTCACACGCAAAGTGCATGTCACAAGATGACTCATTATCACTCCACATGGGTGCAACAATAGGTTGGCTTGGGGTGAAATCCAACTCGTTCGCACACTCAATTTCATTTAATGTTTGTTCAATCTGTTGAAGGGCTTCATTTTGATATTGAGTTTCTTGCTATTGTTCACAGACAAAATTTTTGAAAGAGGATTTCGAGAGCGGATATGGATGGTGATGGTGAAGTTGTGGTGGGTGACGGTGGTGGTTGAGGTGTACACAACTCACTATTGACACTAGGAAGCAGAGAATACTCATATAAAGTGTAAAAATGGGTTCAAGTGTGTCATACACAAGAGAAGCATCTCTGTGAGAGATAAAACGTTAATAAACATGGGGAGAGTAGTGAGGAGAGTGATCGTGATGGGGTGCCCTAGGTTGCCATAACAACTGTCAGAAATCATGAGGATACAAAACATGGGGCTGTGATTCATATTGTGTACGAGGGTGATCAATCCTCCATGATTATCTTGGGTTCTCACACCACTCGATATTAGAAATTTCATGACAATAGGCTGAGTGGGTTTTTGAAACAGTGTCACACGTATACACTTGGGCCATTGTTGGTTTGAATGGATATGAAAGGTCAGGCACTCATGGGGAAAGTGATCAGTTGAAAAGAAACAGGTGCACTATAAAGCATTGGACATCTTAGCACTCATCATCAAAAGCAATGGAATATGGGATGCGTGCGTGGATGACAATTAAAATCCTATGACAAAACTTCTAATAAAATGGAAACTAGTACTAAAAACGAAAAATATAGAACAAATGAATTACTATCCAAAAATTCTTCTTAAGTGCGTCAATCTCCAAAAAGTGGCAATGACGCCATTTGATAGAAAGCCTTTGTGTTCCCCGACAATGACGGAATTTGATAGAAAGGCCTTTTTTGTGTCGTTATAGAATAGCCTCTCCAATAAAAATCCTTCAATTACCAACAAAAATATAACAAAACTTGTATATAAGTTAGTAGAAGGTATCAATCCAACTCTATGGAGAGAAACACGAGAAAATACATGTAACCCAATTTTCTAACTATTTTCTTTTTCTTTTTTGTATTTTTTATATTAAAACAATTTGATGGTGTTAGTGAGATAACTAAACTAAGTGATAAAAATTAACTAAACTAAAATAAAAGTTTCACGAAATAACTAAAAAGTGTGATAAAAAATGAGTGAAAGATAACTAATTGAGAGAGAAAAAATTTGACACTAGGAAGTAGAGAATTCTCATATAAAGTGTAAAAAACGGGGTCAAGTGTGTCATACATGAGAGAAGCGTCTCCGTGAGAGATAAAAGGTTAATAAATATGGGGAGAGTAGTGAGGAGACTGATCGTGATGGGGCGCCCTAGGTTTCCATGAAAACTGTTAGAAATCCTGAGGATCCAAAACATGGGGCTATGATTCATATTTTGTAGGAGGGTGATGAATCCTCCATGATTATCTTGGGTGCTCACACCACTCGATATTGGAAATTTCATGACAATAGGCCGAGTGGGGATTTCAAACAGTGTCATAGGGATACGCTTGGGCCATTTTTGGTTTGAATGGATATGAAAGGTAAGGGCACTCATGGGGAAAGTAATTAGTTCTAAATAAATAGGTTCACTATAAAGAATTGGACGTATTGGCACTTATCATCGAAGGTGATGGAATATGAGATGCATGCGTGGATGACGCATGAGTATCAATGATGTGTGTGAGCGAGTTAAAGCTACTCATTAAAGTATGGAGGTTGGACTCGGGAAAAAATTCAAACATGCTTCGAGGCTATGAGAAATGACCAAAGTAGTCCGTTAAAGGACATTCTTCGGCCGTTTCTAGTTTTTAAAAGTTTTTCAAAAGAAATATTTTTGTGATTTTTGAAGAAAATGTTTTTGATTTTTAAAGAAAATACGTGAGAAAAATATTGACGAACTCACTAAAACTTTTTTGAAGAAAATGTTTTTGATTTTTAAAGAAAATACGTGAGAAAAATATTGACGAACTCACTAAAACTGACTACCGAAAGATTGAAATAGACACACACAAGTCAAGGTTAATTCCTAACTAGAATGCTGTCAGTTTTTATCTTCAAAATTAGTGAAAGGGAAGTCAAAATTTTACTTAATCTTGGGGCGACAAAAATTATGAAATTTATCTTTGTGATCACCTTTTACAAAAATGTGTTCCTACTTGCGTAGATAGTTGATTGATTTTAAATTTAATGATAGCTATGGTAGCACACATTCGATAAGCGAGTGATTTGGGTGATGAAATCCCTTCTCGTTTCAATGATCGAAATTAGGTCTTAAGTTCATCAATTAATCAAACCATTCAAAATAAATGCAATGCGATAATAAAAATCACATAGGATCAATTAAGCACACAAGAATGGACTTTCTTACGGGAGATTCACGAGTGATAAAGAAATGTACCTCCCTCGACTTTTACACACGTGGGGTGAAGACCGATTTGAGTAGATCCAGGGGAGATCACCTATCTCAGTCATCCCCTGGAGTCCTACCGACCAAAGTAGAGAGGCTTATTTTTCTTGCCTTTGGATGCCATATCTCTACCTTGTCCGATTTCCCTATCACGCTTTTTTTTCTTTTGAATTATTGAAAATACAAATAAAAGGGTAAATTGTGTCTCTAAGCACCTCAATACAAGGCAAATGATAAAGTGCTACGATAAAACTTCTAATAAAATGGAAACTAGTACAAAAAATGAAAAAAATAGAACAAATGAATTATAATCCAAAAATTCTTCTCAAGTGCGTCAATATCCAAAAAGTGGCAATGACCCCATTTGATAGAAAGGCTCTGTGTTCCTCGACAATGACGACATTTGCTAAACAGGCCTTCTTTGTATCGTTATAGAATAGCCTCTCCAATAAAAAATCCTTCAATTACCCACGAAAATATAACAAAACTTGTATATAGGTAAGTAGAAGGTATCAATCCAACCTATGGAGCGAAACACGAGAAAAGAGATGTAATCCAATTTTCTAACTACTTTCTTTTTTCTTTTTCTTTTTCTTTTTTGTATTTTTTATGAGTTTTTTTTTTATATTAAAACAATTTGATGGTGATGGTGAAATAACTAAACTAAGTGTTGGAAATTAACTAAACTAAAATAAAAGTTTCATGAAATAACTAAAAAGTGTGATAAAAAATGAGTGAAAGATAACTAAATGAGAGAGAAAAAATTAAGGGATGTAAATCCGCCCCCATATCACCCAATTTACACTAATTTGAACTGTTTTAAATTGATTGTTTTCCAAACAATTCATTAAATTCAAAAGATATTTCACATTACACTAATGAATTAATTAAACATTGTTTAGAGAAGTAATTTGAATTCCCATAACATTACTCAAAATGAATTAAAATTAATGAAATGAACCACTCCCTAGGATCGATTCACCCAACTAATTTTAATTAGACAAAATAAAAATAAGAGTAGGAGAAAATTATGTTATGAATTTAATCAATTTGATAACCTATCTCTAGTTTTAATGATAAAATGATAACAAAATTTTTAATACTTTCCCAAGGATGATTTTCCATTTCCCAATGTGAAAATAAGAGTCGAAATTAAATTTACTAATCAAAAGAAATCAAACAAATTAAAATTAACAAACTAAATCAATTGGATTCACGGGGGCTTCAGATCATCCCTTGAATGGGAGATTATCCCTCTATAGTCATCATCGAAGATACAAAATAAACAAATAAAAACATGTAAGGATTAAATAAGAAGAATTAGAGAGGAATCGATCAAACCCAAAAATGACTTCAATTGCAATGAGTTTCTTCAACAATATTTCTCTAAATGGAATTACAATCACTCTATTTTTTTCTCAAAACAAAGAAAAATAAAAAGAAGTAAAAGAAAAAATTTCTCTCTATGGTTATTTATTAAATTCTTCTAGGTCTTAAAGTGGGGCTTCCTTGCTTCCTTTATACATAACAAACATGGAGCTAGGGGCACTTTGCGAGTTTTAATTGTGCGTAAGGTCTGTGAGATAACGAGGGTAGTTTAGGAATGGTTTTTAGGAGGGAAGATGGCGGTATTTTGGGAATATGGGGAAGGGACACTAAAAACACATGTGGCTTTTAATTGGTCTTTTGTTTTATGCAGGTAGAATCGGGTATGGCTTTGGGAATGAAATGGGTAGGGGGATTCGAGTTTTGGAATCGAGTATGGAGTGGATGATGTGGGTCGCAGTTCAGGTGAACTCTCGCAGGTTTGAGTAGTTGGAGTCGGCCAAAACAAGTCGGGTCTTGATGATGGTTGAGATGGGATTCACCCAACATGCTTCTGGGAAAGAGGTATCAAACTTGGTCATAGAGCTATGAGGATGGGCTATAGTGGGTTAATGGTCGGGTAGAATAGATTTCGGCTTTGGGTTGGTTGAATTATGCCCGGGTCAAGTAGGTTGAAATATGAGTTGTTAGTTTCGTCTTAAGGAAGTATGGTTCTTTGTGTATGATGGGTTGAGATTGGGTTTAGGCGATATGGGTTTATGGTCATCGGAGTAGGATAGTGGGAGTGTAAGGTTGGGTATAGGAGTTATGGATAGATGCCAAAAATGTGTGAGTTTCGGAGATTGGAGGTCTGTGACACCCCGCCTAATTAAATACCGGGTGATCAGTCCTTTATTAAATTAAAATCTAAGTGTCCGGTTGCTTCATTCTTAGCATCATTGTCGAAAACAATTTTCATTATTATTCACCTAATAATTAATTAAGCTAAGTGTCAAAACATTTTCCGAAATTAATTATACCCAATTAATCCATTAATAAATTCCATGCTTTAATATATAAGCCAATTCAATTCCAAAAGCATAAATACTGAACATGAATCAAATGCTGAAATAAATGATACTGGATAAAACATTCCATTTCAAAGTCCAAAACCAAAGTATCATAATACTCAATCCAATAGTAAGGAAATGCTAATAAAAATAAAATCCCTGAAATAGTTAACCTGGAAGCGGACGACACATGCCCTAAATGAAAGGTCTGAACTAGGAATAGAATGAAGAGATATTAGCATCTAATATTAATAACCTACATCTTCCGCAATAGTTGCAGCTCGTCGAATGATCCACGTGTCTAAGTCCGGTGGTGACCCTGTGGCTGGACACCTGGTATATAATATATATATATATATATATATATATATAGAGAGAGAGAGAGAGAGAGAGAGAGAGAGAGAGAGAGAGAAAGAGAGAGAAAAGGGAAATAACAGGAAATGGGTGAGAGCCCGATTTGTAAAAATATTTTTTTTAGTAAGTATTTAAAACTACAAAGATGCAATTATTATGTGCATGTTAGTTTCGAACTATCACTTGAGATTCTCACCCCTCCAATAATGTGCACACCCAGCGTACGTCCAACCTAACCTAGTCATCTCTAATATTTCCAACTAGGTCATCGACATATACTACAAATATTAACCCATAGGATAAGACCCGTATCGCCCATACAAACGTAATTAAATAACTTACTCCAATTAACTATATTTTATATCCACTATTATCGTAGTAAATCCTTTACCCCTCTTAAGTTATGTTTACCAATATTTACATATTTGTTGATTTCACATGTTAGAATCACTCATTAACATATATATACATAGAGTCGCATCATCTCTATACATACATACATACATACATACATACATATATACATATATATATATATATATATATATATATACACTAATCTTGCGCCCCTTGGTTAGGACCACTTGGCGCAAATGCATACTCTGCTATCGTGTCCCGATGCATCACACACTACATAAAGGAACAATTGATTCGGCATCTCTCACGAACCACAAATCTCATAACACAAATATTGGAGGCGAGCATACTTACCAGCAAAATGGGTCATGCACATACCTACGCTCCCATTCAATCGTCGAAATTATCCTACATAACAGATAGTACGTATCGAAGTTCATATGCACTGGGTACAAATCAAATATCCCCCCAATGGGTCACACATGATAAGACTGTCCACAACGCGAAACCTCCTCTTGATAGCAAGGAGCTTTGGTATGCTATACACATAATAAATCAATACATAGGTACACACACAACCTATTATAATATCTAGGTATTCACACAACTAAGTATCATGTCCTATTCGTAGTATTACTTTCACTTAATACTCTCGACGTGTCAATAATTATGATTATGATCCCTCTCCTAATTTTCTAAGGGCCATTCATCCTAGATATACCCAAGCCATAAATCACACTTTCCTTAATATATCATCACTTCAAATCTCAGTGTACTTCATTAAAGTTGTTGAATTTCAAGTACCAAAAGATATCTTAGAGGGCCATAATTCAATTATGGTAAATACAGTAGGTCGGTCCGGACCTATTAAGGAAACGATCAGGACCCTTTTTATGAAAAAGGATCCGAACCTTTTAATAAAAAATGATCTGGACCCTTTTAAAGATAAACAATCCATTCCTTTTAATGAAAAATGGTCCGGACCTATGAATAAAAAAATAACCCGGACGTATTAAAAAGGGGTCCGGACCTATGCCTATAAAAAGACAGCCCTACCCAGATACATTTTCTTCACCATTTCAACACCTACAACCTCTACGGATCATTCACAATCACCAATAAACCATTATAAATCAACTTCCTAACACGTATGTTTGATTTCCACTAATATGACATCAGTAATTCATCACCCATCATCATTATAATTCAAAATTCCCAAATTTAGATCATAAGAATTCAATTTTCCTAATTATCAATTAAGGAACCTAACCAACCCGTTCATCGATATAATTTTACATTTTTTTTTATTAATCCTCTATATACAAGACGGAATTAAACTATTGATCAAATTAGTCCATAATCATAAATTAAACCTCCAATTTTCACCTAATTTCTTATGTAATTCATGATCAAATTCACCTACACTAACACGAGCTTAATTATTTCTAAAGGAAAGCAAGTAATAAACACTTGGCTCAAAATTGAATGTCTGATCCGCTGGTGTTGTTGGTATAGATGCGTTCCTCACTTTCCAATCTACACGATGGTGGTGGTGGTTCTGCAAGGTGGTGTTAATTTGCCTTCCTCCTATGGGATTTGCTCTCGCTCACCCTTTGTGATTCTCTTCTGATTTCTGTGCAACTTAACCCTAATGTAACTCCCATAACTGATATAATAATTATCTAATTTTTTCCCATTTTAATTTGTCAAAAATCCAAATGACAAAACTACCCCTACGAGGTGCTGGTTAGGCCTAAAATTACCCCGACGTCCAAATAAAACGTTTGGGTAGAGTTTTTTGACTATCTCGACCCTTTAAGACTCATTGGTGCACTCAAAATTACCATACGAGTTATAGTAAAATAATTTATCTTTTTATTCCATAAAATTAGTTCCGACACGGCTCACACGCGCGTCCTGACTTAAAATACCAAACTATCGTGTTTCGCATTCCGACAATTTATAAGAATTATATAATTCCACAATACATATACCCAAAGTAATAATCAATGATTTCCATCAATGAGTATTAACCCTTGGCATGCTAGTTAATAATTATTTTAAATTCGAATTAATTAGCAATCAAATTTCTTGACCTTTTTAATTTAATTAATCCAATAATAATAATTAATCCCATAATTATTTAATATAAAAAAATGTGTTGTGTTATATACTCCCCCCCTAAAAACTGAATTTCGCCCCAAAATTCAAAAAGTAAACCATACCTGGTAGGAATAAGTCTGGATATTTCTCGTGCATATCCTCCTCTCGCTCCCATGTAGACTCATCTACGTTATGATGCTCCCACTGAACCCTCACCAGTAGAACCACCTTTGGTCTCAATTTCCTCTCGCTACGGTCTAGGATATCCATAGGCCTCTCCTCATATGAATTGTCGGGTTGTAATTAATCTTCTCAATAGCAATGTGGGTGTGGGCCAACTCATCCCTAAGAAACCGCCTCAATGATGAGATGTGGAACACATCGGGAATACGGTGCAAGTGCTTCTGCAACCCAAGTCTGTATGCCACCGGTTTGATCCTCTTGAAAATGGGAAATGGTCCTACATATCTCGGATCCAATTTCCCCTTTTTATCCAACCTCATCACACCTTTCATAGGAGACACCTGTAGTAATACTTGATCCCCCATGTTGAACTCCCTGAAGAACCTCTTTACATTGGCGTAGCTTTTCTGCCTGTCCTCAGCTACCCGAATACGGTTACTGATCATCTCAACCCTGGCTGATGTTTCCTGAATTACCTATGGCCTGAGTAACTTGTTTTCCCCCCACCTCTAGACAGTAAGTAGGAGAATGACAAGGTCTACCGTACAATGCCTCGAATGGGGCCATGCCGATCGTAAACTGATAGGAATTATTATAAGCGAACTCCATCAGTGGAAGATACGACTCCAAACTCCCTCCAAAGTTAAGGACACACATGTGTAAAATGTCCTATAGCATTTGATTAGTACGCTCAGTCTGACCATCTATCTGTGGGTGATAAGCCGTACTCAACTTCAACTGCAATTTAGTACCCATAGCCTCCTGAAAGCTCTCCCAAAAGCATGATACAAAATCCTTGTCTCTATTAGACACGATGTTCAAGGGTACCCCATGCAATCTCACTATCTCAAAAATAATTATCCAAGCATACTGTCCCATAGTGTAATTCATACATACCAGCAGAAAATGGGCTACCATGGTCAACCGATCCACCACCACCCATATATAATCGTGACCCCGCTGTGAAGTAGGCATGCCAATGATGAAATCCATTGAAATGCTCTCCCATTTCTACGTGGGTATCTCCAGTGGCTGAAGTAACGATGGAGGCCTTTGGTGGTCCACCTTTACCAGCTGACACGTGGTACACTTGGACAGGAACTCCACAATGTCCTTCATCATCCCACTCCACTAGTACTGTCAGCTCATATCCTAGTACATTTTATCCCCTCCAGGATGTACCATAAATCTGGATCCATGAGACTATGTCATCACTGCATGACGTAAATCCTCTCCCTATGGGACCACTAACTCCCATTAAATCGTAGTCCCCAATCTGAGCTCATGGAGTAGGACTCTGCGCCCTCTACTATAAGCCGTACAATCTGATCCTTGCAAAATGAATCAGCGGCCTCGGCCTGGATCACTCTCGTAAGAATCT
Organism: Sambucus nigra; assembly: GCA_949130495.1. Classification (NCBI taxonomy): domain Eukaryota; kingdom Viridiplantae; phylum Streptophyta; class Magnoliopsida; order Dipsacales; family Adoxaceae; genus Sambucus; species Sambucus nigra. The sequence goes on along the minus strand of OX422210.1, from coordinate 573,533,426 downwards.
CTGCAGTGACTATCATAACAGACATAAAGGATCAAGCCATTGCCTCCTGATGTCCCAATTCTTTCCACTTCGCCTTCCACACTTCCGCCACCTCACCTATTGGCCTACGGCTCAACACATCAACAACTATGTTGGCCTTCCCCGAGTGGTATTGTATCTCAAACTGGTAATCTTTCATAAACTCTAGACACCTGTGATGATGCATGTTCCATTCCCGCTAAGTGAACAAGTATTGTAGTGACTTATGGTCTGTGAAGAGGCGAAATTTCTCCCCCAACATGTAGTGTCTCCAAATCCGTAGGGCAAACACGACTGCTGCTAACTCCAAGTCCTGGGTGAGGTAATTCCTCTCATGAGGCTTAAGTTTGTAGGAGGCATAAGCTATAGTTTATTCCTCCTGCTGAAGTACTCCACCAAGTCCCTATAGAGAGGCGTCATTGTACACCAAGTACTCCATTCCTAGCCTGGGTAAAGCAATAACTAGCGGTGATGTCAACTTATCCTTTAGCTTATCGAAAGCTAACTGACAAGTGTCGTCCCAAATGAACTTCACCCCTTTGCGAGTTAAATTTGTCAATGGGCCCGCAATGTTCAAGAACCCCCTAGTGAATCACCTGTAATATCATGCTAACCCTAAGAATCTACGCACCTCTGTCAGTGTCATGGGTTGTCTCCACTCCCTCACTGCTGACACTTTGCTCGGGTCCACTGATATCCCGAGATTTGACACAACGTGCCCTAGAAACTATACCTCCCGTAATAAGAATCCGTACTTTTCATACTTGGCATACAAATGATGCTCTTGTAGTGTCTGAAGAACACGTCTCAAGTGCTCGGCATGCTCTTCCTCAGTCTGTGAGTAAATCAGTATGTTATCAATGAAAAAAATGTCAAACTGATCTAAGAACTCTCTGAACACACAATTCATCAAGTCCATGAATACTGCTGGAGCATATGTCAGCCCAAACGAAATGACTCCGAACTCATAGGACCCATATCTCATCAAGAAAGCAGTCTTTGACACATCCCTCTCCCTAATCCGTAGCAGAGGGTATCCCGATATCAAATTTATCTTGGAGAAAAAGGCATCTCCTCTCAACTAGTCGAACAAATCATTGATTCGGGGCAATGGATACTTATTCCGTATCGTGACTTTGTTCAACTCTCGGTAGTCGACACACAACCTTAACGAACCATCCCTCTTCTTCACAAACAGAATGGGAGAACCCTAAGGTGAGGTACTCCTATGGATGAAGCCATGTCCCAACAGCTGCTCAATCTGATCCCATAACTCCCTCATATCAGCCCCTGGAGCCATACGATACAGTGCGCGGGATATCGGTTGGGTGCCTAACATCAAATCTATAACAAAATCTATCTCTCACCTATGCGGTAGTCTCGGTATCTCCTAGAACACATCGAAAAACTATCGAACAATAGGAATCAAGTTAAGAGGAATCACACCTCTTTAGAGGTCTCCTCCTTTATGTAATACAAGTGGGTGGACGATCCTCCCTCAGGACGAGGCATCGCCACTAGAAATATCTCATGACCCCGTATCGCAAAAATAATGGTCCTACTGTAACAGTCTTTCATGTCTCTATAAGTAGCAAGCCAATCCGTGCCTATAACAACATCATGATCATACATATCTAGGACTACCATGTCTGCAGGAAAAATTAAACTCCCAATCTCTATCCGTACCCCTCGGCATATAAAGAAAATCAAAGACCCACTACCCAGCAATGAGTCTACACTAGTCATTGTACTCTCTATTGTGGCTAACAACCCCGTGCCCTGTGTAAATCTAGTGGCTATAAAATAGTATGATTCCCTAGTATCAAATAAAACACGCCCCAAAGTGCCATGGATAGGAAACATACCGTCAATCATGGTTGGTGCTTGTTGCGGTGATGCTTGATTGACATTATAAACACGTCCATATTGTAATTATCCCTGCTGATTTGGGGGTGTTGATAAAGCTGGTGCCTACGCTGGTGCTGGTAAGGTGGGGGGAAAGATGGGTCTTTGGGTCTCCTGTTGGTCACCCTACTGCTGGGAAAACCTGCCCTTGTCGGGGTAATTTTGATTCATATGGCTAGTCTTGCCACAAGAAAATCACCTTCCATTGAAGTTACCTCCCCTCTGCCCCTATTTGCCTCACCCCTACTGGCCATTACCGCCCCTCCATTCGCCCTGCTAATGCCTCTATTGGCCCTACTATCCCTGCTGATAATGATGTTGTCCTTGCTAGCCATGATCACTAGACTGGCCCTGTTGGCCCTCTCTATAACCCCCATATCCCTGCCTAGAATTGTAAGATCAAAATCGCATACCAGGGGCCCCCTAGTGGGAACTCTACTCACCCTAACAGACCTGCCCCTGAGCTCATGATGACCTACTTGTACTACTACCTCCAGTCTAGCCCGACTGGATGGACTACCCTGCTCGTTTGCTCCACTAATGATAGAAGCGATGGTCCTGTCAATGCAACAAAGCGGCGTTGAGTACATTAGTGAAAGTACCCAACAATTGATTACCTATGAGGTGTTGATGAATCCTCTAGGTCAATCCATCCATAAATAACATAATCTTCTTCTCTTTAGTAGGTGCCTCATCTGGTACCATAGTAAGTAGCCTCATGAATTCCTCCTCATATTCTGCCACTGTCATACCCTCTTGCTTAAGATTCAATAGTCTCCGTCTCATCTCGGTCTGTACGGTAGAGGGAAAATATTTGCGATCAAACCGCACCCAAAAGATCTGAATAGACATGCTATCCCTCTTCTCCAAGGTAGTAGTGGACTCTCACCACTGCAAAGCATCCCCCACTAGCTTGTAGGAAGCTACTAACTACCTTTGAATGTCGGTACACTCATACATGTTAAGATGCCTTTGTATACCTTTCTTCCATTGGCTCGCTATGATGATGTCAGAACTGCCCGAGAAGTCTAGGGGATGTGCCCTTTGGAAAGCATCCCTGACCCTCTCCCATGCAGTAGGAAACTGAACCAGAACTGGCGCCACAGCCTGCACCTGGGGTGGGGCCTGCTGCACCACCGCTAAAGCTGTATTTACCGCCTGAGCAACAATGGTGGCAACGTCAGCTGCGTTAATCATTCCCTGAGCTTAAGCTGCTGGCTTCTCTGTCCAAGCATTTCTTTTTCTCAAGGCTCTTCTCGGAGGCATCTGAAACGCGAAGGGATTTATCCGTCCACAATAATTATTAAATCTCAAATAGCTGAAGACGTAAACGTATAAATAAGAGTACAATAGTCCTAAAGATAGGGCTCTATATCAAAGAATGCTAAGAAGAAAACATGTAAAGCCATAAAGATCCTAAAAGACATTAGAACTTGATGCTCTTATACCACCTGTGACACCCCGCCTAATTAAATACCGTGTGATCAGTCCTTTATTAAATTAAAATCAAAGTGTCCGGTTGATTCATTCTTAGCATCACTGTCGAAAACAATTTTCATTATTAATCACCTAATAATTAATTAAGCTAAGTGTCAAAACATTTTCCCAAATAAGTACTGAATATGAATCCAATAATGAAATAAATGAGTCTGGATAAAACATTCCAGTTCAAAGTCTAAAACCAAAGTATCATAATACCCAATCCAACAGTAAGGATATGCTAATAAAAATAAAAATCCCCAAAATATTTAATTAGGAAGCGGAAGACACATGCCCTAATTGAAAGGGCTGAACTACGAATAGAATGAAGAGATATCAGCGTATAATATCAATAACCTACGTTTTCCACAATAGTTGCAGCTCGTCGAATGATCCACATGTCTAAGTCTGGTGGTGATCTTGTGGCTGGACACCTGGTAAAATATATATATATATATATAGAAAAATAAAAGAGAAATAATAGGAAATGGGTCAGAGCCCGATTTGTAAAAATATTTATTTTAGCCAGTATTTAAAACTGCAAAGATGAATTATGTGCATGTTATTTTTGAACTCTCACTTGAGATTCTCACCCCTCCACTATTGTGCACACCTATCGTACGTCCAACCTAACCTAGTCATCTATAATATTTCTAACTAGGTCATAGACATATACTATAGATATTAACCTGTAGGAGAAGCCCCGTATCGCTCATACAATACGTTATTAAATAACTTACTCCAATTAACTGTATTTTATACCCACTATTTTGGTAGAAAATCCTTTATCCCTCTTAAGTTATGTTGTTTGCCAATATTTACATATTTGTTGATTTCACACACTAAAATCATTCATTAACATACATATACATACAGTCGCATAATCTCTCTCTCTTTCTCTCTCTCTCTCTCTCTCTCTCTCTCTCTCTCTCTCTCTATATATATATATATATATATATATATATATATATATATATATATATATATATATATATATATATATATATATATATATATATATATCGTGTGCCCCTTGATTAGGATCACTTGGCGCAAATGCATACTCTGCTATCGTGTCCCGATACATCGCTCACTACATAAAGGAACAATTGGTTCTGCATCTCTCAAGAACCACAAATCTCATAACACAAATATTGGAGGCGAGCATACTCACCAGCCAAATAGGTCACGAACATATCTACGCTCCCATTCAACCGTCGGAACTATCCTACATAACAGATAGAACGTATCCAAGTTCCTATGCTCTGGGTACAAATCAAATATGCCCCCCAGTGGGTCACACATGATAGGATTGCCCACTACTCGAAACCTCCTCTTGATAGCAAGGAGCGTAGGTATGCTATACACATAATAAATCAATACCTAGTTACACACACAACCTATTATAATCTCTAGGTATTCACATAACTAAGTATCATGTCCTATTCGTAGTATTACTTTCACTTAATACTCTCGACGTGTTAATAATTATGATTATGATCCCACTCATAATTTTCTAAGGGTCATTCATCCCACATATGCCCAAGTCTTAAATCACACTTGCCTTAATATATCATCACTTCAAATCTCAGTGTACTTCATTAATGTTATTGCATTTCAAGTACCGAAGGATGTCCTAGTGGTCCATAATTCAATTCTGAAAAATATAGCAGGCCGGTACATACCTATTAAGGAAACGATCCGGACCCTTTTTATGAAAAACGTTCCGGACCTTTTAATGAAAAATGATCTGTACATTTTAATGAAGAACGGTCCGGACCTATCAATAAAAAAATGATCCGGACCTATTGAAAAGTTGTCCGGATCTATGCCTGTAAAAAGACAACCCTACCCAGATATGTTCTGTTCACCATTTCAACACCTACAATCTCTACGGATAATTCCCAATCACCAATCAACCATTCTATATCAACTTCCTAATATGTATGTGTGATTTCCACTAATATAACATTAGTAAATCATCACCCATCTTCATTATAATTCAAAATTCCCAAATTTAGATCATAAGAACCCTAGTTTCCTAATTTTCAATTAGAGAACATAACCAACCCAAATTTTTTCACCCATATAATTTTCCAATTTCGTGATTAACCATATACATACATGAAGGAATTAAACTACTAATCAAATTAGTCCATAATCATAAATTAAACCTCCAATTTTCATTCAATTTCATATGTAATTCATAATCAAATTCACTTACACTAACTTGAGCATGCTTATTGCTAAAGGAAATCAAGTAATAAACACTTGCCTCAAATTTGAATGTCTGATCTACTAGTTATGTTGGTATATATGCATTCCTCACTTTCCGATCTACACGATGGTGGTGGTGGTTGTGCAAGGTGGTGTTAATTGGCATTCCTCCTTTGGGATTTGCTCTCCCTCACCCTTTGTGGTTCTCTCCTGATTTTGTAACTTAAACCTAATGGAACTCCCATAACTGATATAATTATTATCTAATTTTCGTCCATTTTAATTCCCCAATAATCCAAATGACAAAACTACCCCCAACGGGGTGCCGGTTAGGCCTAAAATTACCCCGGAGTCCAAATAAAATGACCGGGTAGAGTTTTTCGACTATCTCGACCTTTCCGGATCAATGGCACGCTCGAAATTACCATACATGTTATACAAAAATAATTTATCTTTTTATCCCATATAATTAGTCCCGACACGCCTCACACACGCCCTAACTTTAAATACCAAACTGTCCTGTTTCGCACTCCAACAAATTATAAAAATTATATAATTCCTTATTACATAAACCCACTGTAATAATCTATGGTTTCCATCAATAAGTGTTAACCCTTGTCACGCTAGTTAATAATTATTTTATATTCGGATTAATTAACAATTAAATTTCTCGACCTTTTTAATTAATCCCATAATTATTTAATATAAAAAAATGCGGGGTATTACAAGGTCGGGTTGTTGGCAGCGGGCATTGAAGTGGCTCGATTTACGGTGGGTTGAGATGTAAATGCCATCTCTTTGGCGTAGCTTTAAGGATAGAAGTTCGGGTCTGGAGATGGTTGCGGATCGATGGAGGTGTAGGTCCAGCGAGAAGTGGATGCCGGGTGAGACTCGGGTCTATTTTCGATTTAGGGAAGTCAACCAGATTTTGTTGCCTAATGGGTAAAATGGGTCTGCCTAGTTTCATGGGGTTGCAAATATCTCCAATGGTGGCTTGAGAGTGGAGAAATGGGTTTTGGGTTTAAAATGGTGGTGGTAAGGTTTGAGTGTGGAGTTTAATGCTGTGGTTATGGAGCTATGGTGGATTGAGAGAGAGCGAGAGAGAGAGAGTGGTGATGGGGGAGAGGAAGAGGAAGATGGGTGTAGGTGAGGTACATGTAATATAGGGTGTTGTGTGTGTTTTATAATGTGCAAAAAATAAAATAAAGGATAAAAACTATGTAAATATCAATAATCTCAATAAATTAAATTAAAATAAAATCTATTAATGTAACAGAGAAACTAAAAATAAAAACTAAAAAATATAATATCAATAAATTACAAAATTAAAAGACTCGAAATAAAATAAAATCTAAATTAATAAAAAATATTAAAAACAAAAGAAAAATAATTAAAAAAAAATCTAATTAAACGCAGACCTAAATATATACAGACACAGACTTGACAACACGCACGTAGTATATAATATTTACATAAGATAATAAACACACTAAATAAAATAAAATAATAAAAATGACTTGAAAAATATAGAAAAAAAATAACACACATACTGAATAATTTTAGGACAGGCTTAGGGACGCCTAGGCTAGGTTAGGAGACTGGGATTTTGTATGGGCATGGTTTAGGATCTTTTAATCGTATAATTGCCTTGATATGAAGCTTTTAAATCCGCAAGAGGCCTTTGACTTACAATAAAGACATGTACGCATATAAGACTGATTTTGCTAAGAATTAGGAAATTAAAAATCATTTATTTGGGGTTTTATTTAAACACTTTTGGGTGCTTATCACTCGCGTCATGGTTTAAGGTATCGTCCATCAGAATGGAACCCATGGCTCTCTTCCCACCATAAAAGTTGAGGGTATTACTGAGAAAGAAATTCAAGTATACAAATTCTCTTTATGGTTATTTCATTAGGGAAGTAAAAAATTTCCCTTATTGCGGCTTCCCCGAACCATGGTATGATTAGTTAAGAATAAGATGAAACCAATGTTTAAAATATTATTTGAAGATAAGATAACTTGGACAAAAGGGACTAAGAATGACGTGAAGTCTATAACAATTAAGTCCTTGAACTGAACCTCTTTTGACAGCGACAACACTAAAAGCACTGATAGAAAGTAATATTTTTTCTTATTAAACTATGAATGGATATTTTCATAATCCAAGTTGAATTAGACACATCAGATCCAATTTTAAAGATCATATTCATTAACAAGCTTCTAAAAATTTGGTGGGGCATCTCGGTTGGTCTGACCTTTCCAACCAATAATCGCTCTACTTACCAACTTGAGATTAAACCGACTTCTAAAATTGTTGTTTCTAATTTGGATGTAATAGAGACATTCACTAAGGAGATTATCATTTTTATTTTTAAAAATCATGATGTTAATGAAATAAATGATGTGTTTAAGTATCTTGATGTTCCTTATATTAATAGCATTGGTTTTACTAATGAAACAATTGATGATGATAATTTAATGAATGAAAGGTTCTTAATCGATATCAATAAGGAAAAAATTAAATGACATAACCTTGTTTATACTAATGATGAGGAGACTATTATCCTTAATCTTGGCTCGAGTAGAAATCCGTGCAAGATAGGAATAGGTGCAAATCTCAACGAGCAAGAAAGGTCAAAGTTTGAAGATCTTCTCAAGTGGTTTTTGGACATATTAGCATAATGTTACAATGATAATAAGATAATTATACTTATATTGTACACCACGAAAGCCTTACATATCCTGAATGTAAACTTATAAATATAAAGTTAAAGAAACTTTGATCGAAATGGTACTTCAAAGTCGAAGATGAAGTGGCCAAGTAGCTGAATGTAGGATTTATTCGCATGGTCGAAGATCTTACTTGTATCATCAACATAGTCCTTATGATGAAATATGGAGGGAAATCTCCTATGATTTATGGTCTGTTAAAAGGAAATTGAAGAAGTCCCAACAAAAATCAAATAAATCCTTGACATTTTACTACCCCTAATTTAAAAGAAAATATTCGTAGGAAATCTCCAATACATCAGTAGATTTGTAATACAACTTACTTCCATTTGTGAACCATGGTCTATAATAAAGAATGTAATTAAGCTTTTGATATAATATAGCGGTATCTAACCCAACCACGACTGCTCATGCAACTGCATCCTGTCTTACCCATTACTCATATGCCTAACTGTCAATAACTTGCGTCCTAGGGTTATTCTAGAACAACATATTAAAGAGTTTTGCAAAAAGATACATTTACTAAGTTAGTCATAAGTTATATGGATATTATGAATCAAATGTATGAATTACATAATTTCTCGATTAAGAGATTCTTTGCACTACCACTAAAGAGCTCCAATGGAAATTATTCTTTAACGGAGCATCAAATAAGAAGGCATAAGGCATCAGGACATTATTGACCATTCCTAGCGATTCTAATCAAGTAAGACTTCGTCTGTACTAATAATATGAAAAAATGTGAAGCATGCACGGATAGACTCAAAGTTTTCCTCGAAATAGGGATATAATATCTCTATACATATGAAGATTCATCCCTCATCATAAGATATGTTCTTAAGAAATGGAAAGTGAAACAAATTTTTTTTACCCATCTGTTCTCATCTTGAGAAACTTGCTTTAGAATTCTTGGAGGTTATGTTTGATTGTGTCTCTCATTCCAGGAATAACTTCGTCCATGTCTTGGAAACACTGACCTCTATGACCGTTATGCCTATGGAAATACCAATCGCCCCCTTACAAGTTAAAAAAGAGTTTAAGTCGACCCACATAGGGAATGCGTACCCACATGAACGATGACATACTTGACCACAAGACCATTCAACAAGGGTACTATTGGATAAAAATTCCCCATTACTGAGAAGCACATGTTAAGAGATATCTAAAAAATCTTATAAATTGCCAATCCCCAAAGGCTTCCTCCCCATTAGTCATACAATATGGTGTCTCCATGGACTTTCTCAACTTAGGGTATCGACATTATTAGGAAATGCAATACCTAATCATCTAGTGGGCATGAATTCATTTTTGGACTCCATTGATTATTTCACCAAATAGATCAAAGTTGAGTTAAATGCCATCTGAAATGATAGAAAAGTAGATAAGTAAATTCGTAAGAACATCATCCACCTCTATGAGGTTTTTTGTGAAATCATTTATTTTAATAAAATGCTAGGAAAGTAACTAAGTGTATTCACAAGAACAATATCCAAGTGCATTTTCACATCTACTGCTATGGGGTTCTTTATAAACTCAATTATGATAATGGCCTCCATTTTCAAGCATACGTTATTGAAAAGTATGGGATTCAAAAGCAAGAGTCCTCACCTTTCAATCCAAAAAAATAAGGATGTTGAAGTCATGAACTACAGAGTTCTTACTCCCACAATAAATAACATTTATTAGGATTAGTCTAACAGGGTTCCTTACCCTCTTTAGGGCTATCCTTGGTTTATCAAAATGCCCATTGGGGCTACCCCATACTTTATAATGTATGGTGTGGAGGTTACTTTACCCATTGAGCTTAAAAAACCATCCATACAACTCATTATTGAAATCTAAGTGTGTGTGTGTGTGTGGGGGGGGGGGGGGGGGGGGGGAGTGATTGGCACTAGAACCGTTCGAATGAATTAGCACTTTTGGATGAAACAAGGCTAAGATCACTATAACACATATAAGGGTATCACCACCGTATCTCGTGATCATTTAATAAAAGGGTCAAAGATTGAGGTGTGTGATAAGGGGACCTCTCCTTTAACGTGATTGTGAAACCTATTTAGGACCCCTATGGAAAATTTAAGCCCAATAAGTGTGGACAGTACCTTATGAATAAAATCCTATTAGGCAACATTGATATATTAATCGACCCCGATGGGGATATGATGAAATGACCAGTAAAGCTAGATTATTTCAAGAAATTTTGTCCTGAATCCGATTCTCATTGAAATATGCCTTTCTCACATTTTTCTATTATGGAAAAAAACTCTTATTTTCCCCTCTTTACAAGAACTACATAACATGTGATCCTCTCTAAACTAATTTTACTAAAAACTTTTTTTTATATTCACAAAGGTGCATAGTTATCCTATAAAGTGACTTTGGGTGAAATAATTTCTTTTTCATAAAATGATCTTCTCTTCTCTCAATAAGAAGCACAAATTTCTCTCGTTATTAAAAAATTAGACTAACGGATTAGGTATGCCTTAGAAATTTTTATAGATAATTGAAATATAAACAATTATTTCAATAAATGCACCATACAGATATGCTTGAAATCAAAAGTGTATATCATAAAGAATTTTTTATTAAAAATAAAGGCAGAACATCGTAACCATAAGTCCCCTTACTACACCATCACTGTTTAAACCAACACTAAAAATATTCAAATTTACAATCCTGCATCAAACCTTCATTATCTTCTTGAAAGATATAAACATTCACCATCGTATTCATGCTAAGAACCAAAAGGACTCACTACGTCATCAAAACAATCACCCTTCTCCTCTAGAGGATCCTAATAATTTCCATCATGGTTTTGAACTCGTGAATTATAAATGCGATGAAATACCTTTAAAATCATAACATGGTCCACTACACCACCTTACACAACCTCCATCAAAATGAGCCACCGTTGGCCAACCTCTTCCATGCATACCTTCAAAATCAGGTCCCCACAAATCCATTTCAGATACCAATTATACACCATTGAGGCCTAACGCAAAAAGGGATGAACTCCATGTAGGCCTTTGTCATTTTTATAAACTCCACAGTAACCTCTGTATTCAATGAGGTTCTCCATAAGGAAAGTTTCTTATGAGGGTATGAATGATCTTCTCTTAGCTTGACTCACATAAGAGTTGGAAAGATAAGTATAAAAAAGTCTTATGAAGTCCTACAAGATAGAAATATTCGTATTACTCCAACCACATAACATGCATTAACTCTCCCCACCAAGTCATTGAACAATGTGGAGCGTTGGATTCATTTTCCATAAGCCAGTCATACCAATCATTCACAAACATGCCAAAATATACGTGAGGACGATGGAAGAAATTATTATTATTATTGAAAGATAGGGATTGAGGAGGCATGTCAAACTAGAACCTCTCTACCAACCACATATACAACACCACAATGATTCCTCTCAAGAATATAAAAGGGTTCGATTTCCAATCATCATGACCATTTAGGGTCTTTTAAGGTTGCTGTGGTAGACCATCCACAGAACTATGGTAATATAAATCATTTTTATAAAGATTATGGTAGTAGGTTTAGAGATTGATGCCAAGTTTAGAGACTTATGAATTTGAGTCAAAGTTTGTAGTGTTGGGTAATGCTTAGCTGTAACTTTAATTAGATATTAGATGAGAATGTATTATTGACCCATCGAGAAGGTTAGTGATTGATGTAGAATAGTTTTTAAATAATATGTTGGATATTATATCTAATTTAGGGGCCTTAATTTTTGGGATGAGGTTTATAGTACCTATTGAGGTTTAACAATTTTGTAGGACCTAAGATAGTTTAAAACATATTTATAACGCATATAGTGGGGTGCTTGTTTATTTTGAATGATCCTTACTAATTCGTCACATTTATTGTATTTTATACCCCGTTAATTTGTACATTCTAGCATTCCCGTGCATGTATTTCCCGGTTCTTATACTCATTTATTGACTAACCCCTGAGTTCATCATATATACTTTGTATGTGTCTTTATTGAGATTTTATAGGTCTCGGGAATACATTTTGGGAAGTTTGGTTTTGATCCGGAGAAGTTCCGTAGACACTTGCACAGTCGGGGGCATTTTTGTAATTTCAGCACTCGGATTTTGATCTTGATTTCTTCACGGAAGTTGTAGACCTTTTTCTTATCTTCGCGTGGCCTCCATTGGTGCTTGAATCCGATCTCGAACGAAGATGTTATGGATGTTTCGGTGAAACATGGGATAAATAAAGCCATAATAACCTACCCATATTTTGTTTGCAGGACCGAATCGATTCAGTCCATCCGAATCGATTCGGTGGTCACCAGCATTCTCCCTCTAGCGAATCGATTCGGCCCTGCCGAATCGATTCGGTTCTACTGATTTTTTGAGTTTTCCTCCTTATTACTAGTTTGCCATTTTGGTTGGATTTTTTGGGATATATCCCTTGTTTTTCCTCATTGGTAAATATAGATTACTTTTGTTAGATATTTGGAAAAATATAAAAACACTCTCTTCTCTCTCCTAGGTCAAAGTTCATTTATGGTTTTTACCCACTTGTAAAGCTTTGATTCCTAGTTGTTATTAATGCAAGAAAGGTTCATTTACTTCTTCTCTACTTGTTCTACTAGCTTTAATTTGCATTTAATTCCATCTCTTGCATTGGTTTGTGTTTAAACTAGATAACTAACTTAATTATGCTGTTAACTAGTATGTGTAGTGTAGTTTCAATTATGAGTATCTAGACTTATGATTGGGGATCATAATCCCACTTTGGATGCTTGAACTTCATATTTAGGGTTGGGTTTATAATTGTTCTAATGGAACTTCATGTGTTGGTATTGGAGTATCATAGTTTCTTAACTTCTCTTGTCATGCAAGGGTTAGTCTTTGAAGCTTTACTACAAACCCAACCCATCTAGCAATAACTAACTAACCCCTAATCCTCCATTGTTGAGTTTAGTCTCTACATGGTTGATGTTCGTACTTAATTAGTTATGCTCGATTAGAATTAATTTCAACCAATCCCTATATTCCCCTTCTTTGTGAATCCGAGGTGGGAGAATGATCCTCGATCCCTTTAATTTCGTGAACTCAAGCTTATCTTAGTTCTTTTCTTAGTTCCGTAATTATTAATTAATTAACTGATTATCAATAGTATGTTAGTTTAGAGATTACTCTCAATCACTTTTCCAAACTATTAAATCATCTTTTACACTTTAACTTTTGTGACATTTAGAGAATCCCTTTAACCTAATCCTGTTCTCTTAGGAGTGTTTCAATCCCTGTGGATCACGATTCCGTACTTACCAGATATTACTTGTTGCGATAGATTTGCACTTGAATCACAAGCTTTATTTAGAGCGCACCAAGTTTTTTGCGCCGTTGTCGGGGATTGGCAACTATCTTAGGTTTTAGAAATTCTCTTTACACTGTCGTTCCCTGTGGTCACCGTGACATCACGGTTTCCAAAAATTAATCCAAAATTCTGTAAATGCATGACGCGAGAAGTAGCAATTTGAATCCTATTTGTGAACCATCGTCTAGTGAACCCTCGAATTATTGGAGACCTTTACCATCAATTTCTCGTTCTAGTTCGGTCTCGTCTTCTTCGTATACCTGGGCCCACTCCGATCCTACAACCATGGCCGACAATGTTAGTGAGCACGGTAGTCAAGGGGTTGAACCCGCACCCCCGTATAGGACCATGTGTGATTATTTGCAACCGGAGAGGACCACCTTTCCGTCTTGTATCATTTTTCCCTATAATGCCGCGCAATTCCATTTTTGTAATGGAATGATTCAATTACTTCCTACTTTCCACGGCATGGACAGTGAACAACCTTACCTTCATGTTAGAGAGTTTGAGGAGGTGTACGCTACTTTTAGCAATCAAAACTGTCCTCTAGATGTCACACGACTCAAACTCTTCCCGTTTTCCTTAAAAGACAAGGGCAAAACTTGGCTTTGGTCTTTAGCTCCTAATTCCATCGGGAGTTGGCGCGAAATGCAAGCGCAGTTTTTGAAAAAATTCTTTCCAACTCATCGCACCAACTCTTTAAAGAGACAAATCCAAACATTCGTTAAAACCGAAGGTGAATCATTCGTGCGATGTTGGGAGAGATTTAATGAGGTACTTCATAAATGCCCACACCACGGTTTCAAAAAGTGGAAATTAATCTCATTTTTCCACAATGGTCTTACACTTATTGCGCAACAAATGGTGGAGACAATGTGCTCCGGTGAGTTCTTTGGTTTAGATCCCGATGATGCGTGGGCACATTTCAAATATTGTGCCGAGACCACCCAAGCGTGGGATTCCTTGGATCCGAACAAAACCAGTTCGCGACCTTCGGTTCCGTCCTCTTCTAACCCTGGTATGTATCACCTCACTGACGAGGATGGGATGAAAATGAAATTAGATAAATTATCTAAGAAAGTTGAGGAGTTCGGTTCGAAGGTTCGAGATCCCTTTGTTCAAATTCAATCAGTAATTGAGGATTTGTGTGCCATTTGTCACACTAATGCTCATTCGACCCAAGAGTTTCCTACTATTCCGGCATACAAAGTGATCCTCCATGACCAAACGAACGCTATGGGAGTTTTTAGAAGATCCCAAAACGTTCCCGACCAAGGTTTTAATCCATATTGGGGTAACCAACTCGGTTACCAATATCAACAATCTCGTCCTCCCCCGCCTCAGAATTACCAACAACCGTACAACCAACATCCTCCTCCCCAAGTTGTAATGCAAGGTCCCCCTCCGGGACCACCTCCAACAGTTATACCTGCCTACGCGCACCCGAACAAGAGAAGTCTAGAAGAAATTTTTCAATCTTTTGTGACTTCTCAACAATCCACAAATGCTAGGCTCGAAAAAGAAATTTCCAAGTTGGCCGCTTCTTTGAGTGTGCAAGAAAAAGGAAAATTCCCGTCACAACCTCATGGACCCGTTGGGCGAAATAGCATGAATTTCGATGTTTCTACTCCTTCTTACGATCAATGTAGGTCTATGGAACATGCTAATTCCATCACCACTCTTAGGAGTGGGAAGGTGATTGAAAATCCACCTCCACCTTCCTCGAAAGAATCCGACGAGGTCACAATAACTCCCCGAGCGAGTGAAGTGACTCCTAAAAAGAAAAGAGATAAGTCGCCGACCAAGGTACCAAAAACTTCAGTCCCTTGTCCATTTCCTGCACCCTACCCTCAAAGGCTACTTCCCATTGTTAAACCCAACAAAGATCAAGAAATCATGGAGACATTCAAACAGGTAAAAATCAATCTCCCTCTCCTTAACGCGATTAAGCAAATCCCTTCCTATGGCAAGTTTTTGAAAGATTTGTGCACATTTAAGAAAAATCATGTTTCTCGCAAAAAGGTGGAGTTGACTGAACAGGTTAGTTCCATTTTCCAACACAACATGATTCCAAAATTTAAGGACCTGGGGTGTCCAACTGTTTCATGTATGATTGGAAATTTTGCCATTAATCGCGCTCTTCTTGATCTAGGAGCTAGTGTGAACCTCTTGCCGTATTCGGTTTATCTCCAATTGGAATTAGGAGAACTTAGTCCTACCAAAACTAAAATTCAAATGGCCGACGGCTCCACCAAAATTCCAAGGGGAGTCTGAGAAGATATCCTCGTCCAGATTGACACCTTTGTGTTCCCGGTCGACTTTATCGTTCTTGATACCCAACCTGTTTTAAGCCCCAACAATCAACCTCCCGTCATTTTAGGATGACCATTCCTCGCGACCGCGAATGCTTCGATAAATTTTAGGAATGGTGAGATGAACCTGTCTTTTGGAAATATGACATTAGATGTCAATATTTTTAATGTGTCGCACCTCTCGAGTGATGAAGATGAATGTGTGAAGGAGGTGAGCTTCATTGGAGTGGTATGTGTAGAAGACAAGCTTATTGCGAGAGAGGAAATTGAATAGAGTGTGTTGGATGTGTGTTTTGACATGTTAGGAGAGGTTGGCGTAGGAGAAAACCATGAAATCGGGGATAAATTAGGCAACTTTGATTTCACTCCGATTGACGACTCTATCATATCCGAAATTGACATTTACATAGAGTCATCAATCCCGTGTAGGGAGAGTTGCTCGGAGATAAATAGGGTGGATAATGTTTCTATCGATTTCTGCACCGACCCACCGATCCGTCACTTTAATAACCCATGGCCCCCTCTTTCAAATATTAATCCGATTTTCAAAACGAAACGCGGGTCAAGCGGTTGGGGTACTCCATTTTTGGTAGGTATCATGTCTTCCGATCTTGAACCTGACATAATTGTTAAATGTGTGAACTTTAGTCTGAACGAAGTCGGACGAATGGGAAGAATTGGTGTTCACATTGTGAATTACGTCCTAATAATATATGCGGATTTACAACCGAACATCGTACGCAGCAGCCCCGTTAGCAGGGGTGATTTGGTTCGATAAATTCTCAATTTTGATGCCGAGCAACCCCCGGCACGTGTGGGATTGCAATTTTTTTTTGGTTCCAGACCAGTTACATACACTTGATATATCTTTTTGGTCCAAGAAATCTAGTTGAAGTAGCCCAAAATTTAAGCTTCATGAGATTTAGGACATCAGCAATGCAGAAAAATGTTTTTCCTTCTTGTGAATCGATTCGGACACTCCGAATCGATTCGGTGTGAGACAGCTTACAGGTCTTTGTCTTGCGAATCGATTCGGTCACTCCGAATCGATTCGCTCGCCAACAGTAAAAAAAAAGTAGAACCAAATCGAATCGATTCGGTCCCTCCGAATCGATTCACTCTGAGACAGTGAGGTAATTAGAGCATTGCGAATCGATTCGGTACCTCCGAATCGATTCGATTGTCCTGCCTTTCAAATCCTCCTCGCGATCATAAAACCTCATTTCTACCCCCTTAATACTTCCCTCTCCCTTCCTACTCATTTCCCCCAATCTTCTAGCTACGGTTTTCTCTCCATTTCTCTACGGATTCTTACACAAGGTAACAACTCCAATATTTCTATGTTAATTTCAATATGAAATTTGTGTTCATTATTTTCAAACTAGGGGAGTTATGTATGTATGTCCATATTTGCATAATGTGTATCTGATTCATGATTTGTCTACCTTTCATTACTGATTTCCATCACTATCCAACAAATGCAACCCATTTATTGTTGATTATTGTGTTGTGTTGTATTTGTTGGGGTCTTTCATGAATCAAATGCATTTTTTCTCCCTATTTTGAGCAGACTGCACACCACATGTTCGATAAAAGGCCTAAATGAGGAGTTGATCCCCAATTGTTCCATTTTTGTGCCTCTTATCGAACATTGACATAGATTCTACCTTGTTTGAGATTGATGTATGTCGGATACGTTTATCCGATCATTTTCTTCCGACATGCACCACCCATTCCTTTTCGATCTTGTTTCATGCTAAATTGATTTCATGCATTACACTAATTGTGTATGTATCGAATTTATTTCTCTTATAGGTTCTTATGGCTCAAAAGCCCACCACCAATGATGTTACCGGTCGGACTGGGTTTGAAACTTATAGATCCAAGGCTGAGAGAGATTGGTACAGGGAAAAGTTTCCCTCCACTCGGGCAATTGCTATCGAACGCCCGATGAAGCTTGCTGACTTTCCTAACAAGGTTAGGAGACACTTTCAAAAATTCCATTGGGAGGCCCATCTCGAAAAGGAGGGTGATGTGAATGAGGAGCATGTCCGCCATTTCTATGCATCGCTTGTCTCAATTGGAGGCGGGATGCATGAGGCTTTTGTTAGGGGCAGAAAAATTCTGATTTCCAAGAAAATTCTATCAACACTATTGGGAGGTGCTGACAATCCCGATGAGTATACATATCCGTCACGCAACCCTCTTGCGTTGTTTCCCAACGATGTTTTGATTGCGCGTCTAGCGCCCGGACACGTTTGGGCCGGGGAAAAATTTCCGACAAAGCTCATGCCTGATTCTCACTGGCTTATCCACCTAGTCGTCGTGAATTCAATCATTCCTACCGAAACAAAATCAGTCCTGCGATCAAAGCAGGCCCATTTCCTCTACTATCTCCTAGAAGCCAACTCTATTATAAGCCTGCCTTCCTTGGTGCTTCAACACATGTTGAACGCCGCTTATTGCGAGAAGGGATCGACTACTCTCCCTTATGCTCGGCTTGTTTCTAGGATATGTAGAGATGCTCGTTGCGAGGTGATCGTCTCCGATAAGCGGGCGAGGCTTCCCTCTCCGCTTGACGATGTTGCTATCGAGAGGACTTTAGGAAAAGATTATTGGGAGAGGAAAAAGCGATGGATGAGTAATCAAATGGCTACTGGGAACCATTTTGATTTTGATGATCCACTGTCGGACGTCCAGCTGGGACCGGCTCCAGTTCAGCACCCGTTGGGCCCCTTTAGAGAGTTGAGTACGAGGATGGATGCATTGCAGGGGGATTTCGCTGTTTTCAGAGAAAACCATGAGCGGAGCTTTTCTGAGTTTAGGGGCGCTTACGAGCGTGATATTTCGATGATTACAAGGGCGCATATGGACCTATTTGTGCATCTACGCGGGGGCGAGGCTACTGTGCCTCCTTACCTTTATGACCCATACCCCCCGCGTAACCCCAATGAGCCCGGTCCTTCTCACCGCCGCCCTGACCTTCCCTAGGAAATGTTGCTGCTGCTGTTTCATTTAGTCCTCTTGTTGTATGGATATCTAAACTATTTTGGGCTGTTTTATATTAGGTTTTTGATTAACATTGATGTATATGTGGTAATTGAGAAATGTCAATCTTGCATTTTCTCATTTTTTTTTTCCACATGTATGCATCCCGGAATTATTAACGAAAAGAATTCCTTGGTTCCACCTTCATATTTATCCTTATAAATATCTCTCCTTTGTATATATTATTGTTTTTGGTACTAACATGTAGCAGGCATGCCGTTGCGCGCTTCTCGAGTTACTCCTTACGGGGTAACTATTTTCTAACCCCTTTTCCCTTTTTATCCCTACTAACATTGGGGACAATGTTTCATTCAAGTTAGGGATGTGGATTACATTTTTTATACTGGTTATCATGTTAGTATTTATTTATTTATTAAATATATATATATATATATATATATATATATATATATATATATATATATATATATATATATATATATATATATATATATATATACTATGATTACTTATATGATCGGTTTATCCTATTGTATAGCTATGAAGCATGCTTCGAATTATTGATTTATTAGCCTTTAGCCCGTTATTGTTTGCATTGTGAATAGCATCATAAAATTAAACTGTGAAGCTTTGAGCATATACACAAATAATTATTTATGATTTGGTTTAAAGCGTTTCAAATCCGTTAATTTATGGCACATGCTATACCCTTACAAAAGTGAAAATTGAGACTTATCGTCATTTGTGAGCGTATACATCCACTCTATCTCTTTCTTGTCAATAAATTCGTTGTCAATCTCATTTTCTCTTCATTTGATTGCATATTAATTGATTTAACACTTGAGCATGATTTTCAATGGTGTTTAGTCCCGCGAATTGCATGAAACTTTAGGAAAGGATTATAGGCCCTCTTTGTTATATTACCCATATTGTCCTTGACCTCACCATATATGTTTCCCTAGTAAACCCCTTTGAGCCTAAATATTAGCCTTTCATTTCATTACCCAAAATTCCATAACCAACTCCAAATAGGAGTTATACACCATATATATTACCTTACATACCTTTGTTTGGAATGTTACTTGGGATTGAATGATGTTTTTATGATGTCGGTTGCAATTTAGGCATATGAGAGTTTGAAAAGTAAAGGAAAGAAAGAAGTAAAAAGTGAAGAAAAAGAGAAAGAAAAAAGAAAAAGAAAACAAAAGAGAAAAATAGAAAAAAAAAGAAAAAAAGAAAGAGAAAGTTGTATATGTTGTGTATATAGTTCAATAAGCTTTGATTACTCTCCAAATGATACATTTAATTCTTGTTTTGGAACTTGTTTTCCAATTTTGTGATTGCCCGCATTTTCCCATTATTCCGAGTTTTCATTCTGAACACTTTGAATCCGTACATATATCCCTTTCGTTTCGTACCCTATCCTAGCCTACAATACAACCCAATAAATTCCTATTTAATCCTAGGGTGATGTGATTCAAAGGTTGAACATTAGCAATAATCTGTTTATATGTTCTTCTCTTGGTTAATATGCGGTGTCCTTTCATGAGATTGTATTTTCCACTTTTATATTGCGTTCTTCATTGATGACATGTGTGTGGCCTAGTTTCCCTTTACAATTACTCTTTATGCCCGCATGTCCCGTGTGTGTTACATCCCATTTATGAGTGTTTCATTTGTTGAGTGTAACAACCGGAGAGAACTCGAGTATGCATGCCTTAGCATTTTTATGGACTCTGAAAGTTTTGCCAAATCTAAATTACCACATGTGTTCGCTTATTTTGCATTTCCATGGTTTTGATTTTTATTGAAGTTATTTGTTTAATGCCGATAATTGCCGTCTTTTGCGTGAGCTTTTTTCACTTTGTTGATAAATTGTGCTTCTTAGATATTTGTTGAGCTATGCATTGGATTTTTCCGTCTCATAGTATGAGTTGATTTGATGTTTGTGGATGTCATCCCTGGAAACCCTCACGAGACCTCACTCGTCCCCTAGGGACACATAGGGGTTTTAAAAACGGCTTATTGCATATGCTAAATGCAATCGTTCGCCTACGAAAGTGGCATTTTTCCTTCTATGAACATATTTCTTCTGTTTTGGTTTTGTTGATGTAAGGACATTTTTGTCCATTATCAATTTATTATGTCGCACGCCGTTACACCGTTGAAGAAATTCAAGATTCATACATTCATCAACGGATCCGAATATCAAAAGAAGAAGAGTAATCAAGTCTGACAGACCGAACCGGTCCTCCTGGAATAAAATAACCGATCCGGTCAACCGGATCAGTCCGCCTAAGACCCGGACCGATCCGACTGCTGAAGGCCAGTATACCCCGGACCGCAAGTGAACCGATGAAGCCTAGAAAAGAACCGATCCGATCATCAACGGACCGATCCGCCTCAGAATAAAAGAACCGATTCGGTCAATCAGACCGATCCACCTCAGACCCGGACCGGTCCGCCTGGGATAAACTTAAACAGATCGTGTTCAGATCGTGTTCAGATGTTTAAGGCCCGAGACTTCTTATTTAATCCCACTACGGGAAGTGGTTTTCTAAGACTTATACACTCGATTTCCAGAGTACAGAAAGCCCTAAGTCTTCACCTATTGAGCATTTAGACTCTAGGTATTTGATTCACACAAATTGCCAATCCTTTGTGAATCACTTTGCAACCCAGGAACACACTTTTTCTATTCACACCCTTGTGGAGAAGACCGTTCTTCTTCTCCATTGCAGCCCTACTGGAAAGAGATAGTTCCAGCCACCGACTACAGAATCTGACACCTGAGGGTAATTCTTAGTCACTTGTATTTTCATTGTAATCCGAAATTGTACAGCCTACAATATTATAATGAAAATAAATGGTTTTGCCCCTTTGGGGGATTTTTCCTCACAAGCATGTGTTTGAATGTTCTTGCTTAGATTATCATCTTATTCAATCACATATTGTTGCATGTTTAGGGTTTGTTTGGGTTAAAAGGTGTTTAATATATAATTTGCTCATTTGAACGCAAGCACATACGTTCTCAAATTGGTATCAGAGCAGGTTACGCTAATCTATCTCGTATTCCTATTTTTCGCAAAATTTTTCTAAGATATCAATTTTCTGAAAAAATTAATTTTTGAAAAAAGTGCGTGTTCAAATGGAGAAGTTATATAATAAAATGCCTGTTTTTGATGGGACAAATTATGCTTATTGGAAAGCCCGAATGAGGGCGGCTTTAAAAGCCATTGATGAACGTGTCTGGGTCTTAGTTGAAAGAGGGTGGACTCCTCCCTCCGTGACTGTTGATAATGTGATCAACTTGAAACCTGACACTTCTTGGACTGATGAAGAATTTAAATGGTCATCTTTTAATTCTAAGGGTCTAAGTGCTATTTCTGGGTCTGTCACACCTGATGAGTTCAAACGCATAATGACATGCACCACGTCAAAAGAGGCGTGGGATGTTTTATAACTCACCCATGAAGGAACTAATGTTGTGAAAGAATCTAAGTTGCAAAATTTGACAACTCAATTTGAAACCATCACCATGCATGAATCTGAATGCTTTGATGAATTTTATGCTAGACTTTCTGACATTGTGAATACTAGCTTTAATCTTGGTGAACATATTCCTAATGTTAGAGTTGTTAAAAATATTCTTCGTTCTTTACCTAAGCATTTTATCCCTAAAGTCACTGTGCTAAATTCTATGGGTAATTTAAATACGCTAAAATTGGAAGAACTTGTAGGAGATTTGCAAACTTATGAAATTGATATGTTCCCTAAAACTGCTAAATCTAAAGATAAGGGAATTGCACTTAAAGCCCAAGAGAGAAGGAGTGAGGGGTCAGCTAGAAAAAGGGTAGAGTCGTCTAGAAAGAGAGAGACTGACACGTCAGATTCTGAGTGTGATTTTGACCTAGATGATTTGGCTCTTTTTGCAAAAAATTTCAAGAGGATTCTCAAATTTAAGAAAAATGGCAATTTTAAAGATAAAAAGAAATTTGAGAAAAATAAGTTTGAAAAGAAAAATGAAAAAGACTAAAAATACTCCTAAGAAAGAAAGTTAGAGATGTTTTGAGTGCGATGGTAGGGGTCATAGAGCATTTGAGTGTGCCAATCGTCTGAATAGAGAGAAAGGGAAAGCTCTCCTTAATGCTACCCTTAGTGACGACAGTGAGGTCGAGACGGTGGATTCAGGAGATGAGTCACCGCATGAGTGTAACTTCACCGCATTCATGGCCAGTTAAGTGAGCACTCCTAGTTCTCTTCACGACGATGAAGATGATGCTTCACGGGGACACCTCGACAGTGAGATCGATGTGAGTGAGGGGGAGGATGACTCAAGTGAGAGTGAGAGTGATATTCAACGCCCCTACGCTGAGTTATATTCTGAGTCATTTAAAACTAAAAAACTTAACAAAGCGCTAGTTCTTAAGATCACCGGATTAGAGGAAGATTTAAGAAAGGCGAGAGAAGGAGAGTCCTCCACCGTCACCGCCTTGAGAGAGAGAGAATTTACCTGTGTCGAGAAAGAGAGGTTGTTTAGAGAAAGAGAGAGTGTTTTAGAGAAAGAGAGAGGGGACTTGACTAAACAAGTGGCTAGTCTTACGAGTCAGCTCCATTCCTCCGTGGAGACTCGAAAGAAACTTGAAGCCCTTGTTGCCCAGCTGACTCATGATCTTGAGAAAGCACGGGAAGTCAAGGTACAAATCGAGGACAGATCTGGGAAGATGGGAAAGATGCTCCTCGGCCCCGCTTTAGGTTTTGGTGATCGGCAAGGAATTGGATATGATGGTGCCTCCACGTCCCAAATTGCACCTGGACCAATTCCTGAGTTTACTACAACTCCTTATGGTCACCGTAAAAAACCTCGAAGGAAAGTTCGACCAAGAAAAGCAAACCAAGGTCCGCCTTTGACTATGCTCTTTTGTACTTATTGCAAAAGAAAAGGCCACCTTAGGGAGTCTTGCTATAGCATGGGTCGGACACGACGTACTATTGCTCCACCACGTCATACTCATGAGTTTTCTAGTCTGAGAGAGCGAGTTGAGTTCTTATCTGCCATGACCCAGAGTTTAATGGAAGAATTCCGACGGATGTCTTTGCCATTAGTGAATGCTTCTCACATTCCAGCTAAAACCAACAACAACAAAGGCAAACAAAAGGTCATCCCGACTTGGGCACCTAAGAAAGATAAAAAGGCTTTTGTTATTCATGTTGCTCTCAAAGCACATAATACCTCACAGTGGTATTTTGATAGTGGGTGCTCCAGCACATGACAGGCGATGCCTCATTTTTATGACTCTTGAGGACTATCAGGATGGCAGAGTCACCTTTGGATATGGGAGCAAGTCTAGCATTATAGGGCGTGGTACTGTCGAGTTACCTGGATTTCCTAAGCTAGAAAATGTTTTGTACATCAAAGGTTTAAAAGCAAACCTTCTCAGCATTAGCCAGCTGTGCGACACTGACTTTGCAGTAATGTTTGACCGGGATGCGTGTAAAGTCTATAATCAATCCGGTAAACTTTTGATGCAAGGGGTGAGGACCGAGGATAATTGCTATAGGACTGAGCCCACGTCCTCACTTATCTGCAACAGCGCCACGATCACTCCTATGGATCTGTGGCATCAACGCCTAGGTCACGTGAACGTTAGAGATCTAAATCGCTTAGCTAAAAAGGAACTAGTACGTGGCTTACCATCTCTTGGAAAGTCAACTTCGACCATTTGTGGACCCTGTCAGTTGGGAAAACAAATTAGTAGTCCTCATAGGAAGTTGCATTCTATTACCACTTCTCGTGTTCTTGAGTTGATTCACATGGATCTTATGGGTCCCACTCGTACTGAGAGTCTAGGTCGTAAGAGGTACATCCTCGTGATGGTAGATGATTTCTTCAGGTACTCCATTGTAGGTTTTCTGAGAGAGAAATCCGATGTTGTAGAATTTTTAACGACCAAGTGTCGTGTCCTGCAAAATCAACACGGTGGCACTATTAATAGGATGCGTAGTGACAATGGCACTGAATTCACAGAAGCAAAGGTAGACCTTTACTGTGATAGCCTAGGGATCAAACATGAGTTTTCAGCTGTGAGAACTCCTCAGCAAAATGGTATTGTTGAGAGAAAGAATAGAACGATCCAAGAGATGGCTAGATCTATGCTTCTAGGTCGTAAAGTTTCTAGGAGATTTTGGGCAGAGGCAGTGTCTACTGCATGCCACATGGTGAATAGGGTTTATTTGTGTCACACACACTTCAGACTCCTTATGAGTTGTGGACTGGCAAGAAGCCCAACCTGTCATATTTTCGTGTTTTTGGGAGTAAATGCTACATCCTACGGGATAGAGAGCAATTAGGAAAGTTCGACTCCCGGAGCGACGAGGGAATATTTCTAGGATATTCATCGAATAGCAGAGCGTACCGGGTGTTTAACCTGAAGAGCTCTAAGGTTATGGAATCAATAAAAGTCACCGTACAAGATGACGAACCTCCGACGGTTATTGATCCTAACCTTCAGTGTGAGGATGAGAATTGTTCTGACAGTGATTTACCTGTTCCTCTCTCACACTCTGTGGACCCTACTCCTGCGCTAGGGGACACACCTGCTTGGGTTCGCAAGAGTCATGACCCTTCTGCCATTGTTGGTGATCCCACTCTAGGGGTCAAAACTCGTGATCAGCTAGAGAACGTTGTTAGCCATCTTTGCTACACGTCCAAAGTCGAGCCCAAGAATCATAAAGAAGCACTCAAGGATGAACACTGGATATCTGCTATGCAGGATGAGTTGCTTCAGTTTAAAAAGAATAATGTCTGGTAACTTGTCCCCCGGCCTAGTGAGACTAATGTGATAGGTACCCGGTGGATTTTTAAGAACAAAATGGATGAAAATGGTACCATAATCAGAAATAAGGATAGGTTGGTCGCTCAAGGCTACACACAGATAGAGGGTGTTGACTTTGGGGAGACATTTGCTCCTGTTGCGAGGCTTGAGTTCGTCCGTCTTCTGCTCGCCATCGCATGTCATATGCGCTTCAAGGTATATCAGATGGATGTCAAGAGTTCCTTTCTGAATGGCATTCTACAGGAGGAGGTTTTTGTGGAACAACCAAAAGGGTTTGAAGACCCTTAGCACCCAGAGCATGTCTACTATCTGAGGAAAGCCTTGTACGGTTTGAAGCAAGCACCCCGTGCTTGGTACGAGAGGCTTACTTCCTATCTCTTAGCTCGTGGCTTCAAGAGAGGGGGAGTAGATATGATGTTGTTCGTCAGGAGAGATGACGGTGCTATTTTGGTTGCCCAGGTCTATGTGGACGACATAGTCTTTGGATCCACATGCTCCCAGCATGCTCACCACTTTGAGGAGGAGATGAAAAGTGAGTTTGAGATGAGCATGGTTGGTGATCTTACATTCTTCCTTGGTCTCCAGGTTCGTCAGCTAGAGGATGGGATGTTCATCTCCTAATCCAAGTATGCTAGAGACCTCATGAAGAAATTTGGTTTAGACTTCGCTAAGCATGCACGTACACCTATGAGTACCACTACCAAGCTTAGTAAGGACACTTCAGGCAAGGGCGTAGAGCAAACCTTATATCGGAGTATGATAGGTAGTCTTCTCTACTTAACTGCCAGTCGTCCCGACATCGCCTTTAGTGTTGGAGTCTGTGCGCGATATCAGGCATCCCCTAAAGAGTCACACTTACTTGCTCTAAAACGTATTATTAAATACGTAAGTGGGACTCTCTCATACGGTATTTGGTATTCCTTTGATACCGATGACCGTTTGTCCTCCTATTCAGATGCCGATTGGGCTGGGGATGTAGATGGTTGTAGGAGCACTTCTGGTGGGTGTTTCTATTTTGGTTCTGCTCTTGTCTCCTGGCTGAGCAAGAAGCAAAATTCCATCTCTTTGTCCACTGCGGAGGCTGAGTACATAGCCGCCGGGAGTTATTGCACACAACTCTTGTGGATGAAGCAAATGCTGGAGGATTATGGGATTTCACAGGACACCATGACCATTTCCTGTGACAACACGAGCGCGATACACATATCCTGCAATCCAGTTCAGCATTCGCGCACCAAGCACATCAGGATACGTGAGCACTTTATACGATAGCTAGTTGAGGAGAAAGTCGTATCCCTGAGTTTCGTTCCCACCGACCGTCAGTTAGCCAACATTTTCACGAAACCTTTAGATGCCCTTAGATTTGAGAGTCTTAGGAAGTCTTTGGGGATTTGCACAGTTGACTGAGGGGTTAGTCTATGTCTAGAATATGATGCTTCTTCATGTTCATATCATATGCTTCCTATTGCTAGTCTGTTTTATATGTACCATTGCTTGTTGTACACCTTTTATTTATTCTTTTTGCTGTTTATATTGCTTTTGAAAAAATACAAAAAGATTTTCCTTTAAGAAAAATTTTAAGAAAAGCCCAAAAAGATTTTATTTTGATAAAATTTTTGAAAAATCTAAAAAGATTTCTGTTTTTGCTTCTTTTATGGACGAGCATTTAAGATAGCCAAGTCACAACTTCATTCCATTTATCCATGTGACTGTTTGATAGAGATTTAAGAGGCTACATCATTTCATCTATGGGCTTTACATTGGTTGGAGTCTTTGAGATGTAATTAGTGATATCTTCCTACATGTTTGACTCCTATATCCTTTATTGCACACATGCACGGCTATATTTGATTATTGCACTTGTTTATCTCATATTGGCTTGAGTGTTTCCATCTCAATTCTGTCTATACAATGTACAATATGCGATAAAACTTGACAAGATTGGAATGCATGTAAAAATCGTTTTGGTGAGACTGTGTGTTTTTACATGACGGGGAGGGGCTGCGAAAGGTAATCATCTATCCTTTGCGCAAAAGCCACCGTTAAAAGGACCTAAAAAATGGAGGAATTTTAATATCCGAGGTCCAAAGAGGTTAAAAGAGCCCGAAAAAATTTAAAGGCAATAAAAAGCACTTCATGCCAAATATGGGCCACTTAGGTTTCACCATCAATTCTCCAAAGTTTGAGAATTTAGAATGCCTCTATTCAAAATTATATCTGAGGGAGTTTGGTTGGAGAATCTTTAAACGGGTTTGCACTTCCTTGAAAGTCCTGAAAAAGCATAAAATCGTTTTGGACGTTATTGGTGTGAAAATCACTTTGAGCTTTGATTTGTTGATTTGATTGAGTCAATATCTTAAATTGTCACTCTTTTACACCAAAGGAAGCATTTGAGTTCATTCGCTAGGAATATCCTATATTCATCGTGCACATATGTCATGTTTGTATGCTTTGATTTTCCTATCGAATTTGTTCACACCACTTCATTTACGCTATCATCGTTTTGTTTACTTTGTGTTCATTCATGGTGTGATTTTATACTCGTGACACCCCGCACTTGCCTATTTGATTTGTTTCTCTCATTTGTCTATTTGGGGACATCATAAAAAGGGGGAGAATGAATTATCTTATTATGGGGGATATTTGAAAGTTGAGTTTGCTCATAAATTGGTATATATGTTTATCTCATTTCAAACTCGATATGTCACTTGGTATTTTGCTTTTTCTCATGTGTGTAGGTACTACATGGATTATCATTGGATTGCACACCCTGATGAGAAAAGTGTTAAGATTCCAGAAGAATTGAAGAGCAAACGCTGTATTCTTATTCAATTGTATCTTTCCAGTTTTGGGTTCATGGAAGGGTAGATTTGTATAGGCATTTTGTTAGTTGTTTTGATAATTCGGATGTTCTTTTTTATGTATGTACCGGCATAGACATAGGGGGAGATTTGTAAGGACATTTTTGTCCATTATCAATTTATTATGTCGCACGCCGTTACACCGTTGAAGAAATTCAAGATCCATACATTCATCAACGGATCCGAATATCAAAAGAAGAAGAGGAATCAAGTCTGACAGACCGGACCGGTCCGCCTGGAATAAAAGAACCGATCCGATCAACCGGACCGATCCACCTAAGACCCGGACCGATCCGACTGCTGAAGGCCAATATACCCCGGACCGCTAGCGAACCGATGAAGCCTGGAAAAGAACTGATCTGATCATCAACGAACCGATCCGCCTTAGAATAAAAGAACCGATCCGGTCAATCAGACCGATCCGCCTCAGACCCGGATCGGTCTGCCTAGGATAAAATTAAACAGATCGTGTTCAGATCGTGTTCAGATTTTTAAGGCCCGAGACTTCTTATTTAATGCCACTACGGGAAGTGGTTTTCTAAGACTTATACACACGATTTTCAGAGTATAGAAAGCCCTAAGTCTTCACCTATTGAGCATTTAGACTCTAGGTATTTGATTCACACAAATTACCAATCCTTTGTGAATCACTTTGCAACCCAGGAACGCACTTTTGCTGTTCACACCTGTAACAACCCGCCTAATGGGATACCGAGCGATCACTCCTATATCAAATTAAAACAGGAGTCACATATGGATCATCCTTAGCATCACTGTCGAAAATCCATTTTATTTACTAATATCCTATTAGGCGAGCGTTAAAAACTTTACTTAACTACTCTTTTTACGATTAAAATAAAAAATCCACAAGTTAATGCGTAAATGAAACTGAAATAAATTAAAATAACCGAACACTCGGTTCAAATATACAACCATATCGAATGCTGTACTGAAAGAATAAATAAATGCAATTGAGCCATTGGCTCGAATGTTTATACAGTACCTCCTATCTAGAGTACAACGATGGAAGCGGCTATCAAAAACCTGCACGCATCCACAGCTGCTGCAGCTGACGTCTGACTCGAAAGAATTGTCATCCAGGCGTCCCTATGTCTGGACACCTATATATATACAGTATAGAGAAAGAAAGGAGAGTAGACAAACGGGTCAGAGCCCGAATGTTTGAAAATATTTTTTCAAGTGCATAAATGCTTTATTTTTAGAAAAATACTTTTATCTCATATTTAAATTGGTATCGCACTCCCATGAGATACCCCTCACCTCTCCACTAATAGTGCACTCGTAACGCATCCCTCTAAACATCCTAGTCAAGCTACCCGGCTAAACTAGTCTATCACCCAACCACTATCTACCCTAGATAGTCCAAGAAATGTACTAAGGGCTAAACTTCACCCTAGTCTCAACGCTATGCCATGTTCGTGCGTGGGGTGTCTCGCAAAGCGAAATCCAAACAAGGAACCCCCCCGATACACTACTATGCGGCAAGGTCGATCGTCGAGATCCGCCAGTCCCTCAGTACAGAATATATATATAAATAAATATGTATACAACAAGTAATTCAAACATTAGAGCACTAAGGATTAAACTTCTCCCCAGTCTCAACATAGTACCATATTCGTGCGTGGGGTGTCTCGCAATGCGAAATCCAAACAAGGAACCCCCCGATACACTACTATGTGGCACGGTCGATCGTCGGGATCCATTAGACCCTCGGCACTCGATTTATACATATACATACATTTTACTATATACATCCGGATCTATCTCCCGGAATGAGAATACATTTACCAAGTATTTATCAATACCTATCATTTTCTCAAAACTTCCCATTTCCCTTTTTATACTCAGGAAATGTAATTATAAAAGCCAATTCATTATCATGAATTGCTTTAACAAATCATATACTTTTAAAAGCCAATTTTATTATCATAAAAATGCTTTTCCTTTTCAAAATATCCCATTTCCCTTTTTATATTCAGGAAATGTTTTCAAAGCCATTTTCATTATCATAAAAATGCTTTGATCATATCATATGCTTCCACATCCCTTCTTCCATCCGGGAAGTGTTACCGAAGCCAATTTATATAACCCATTTCCTTTCCTATATCCAGGAAATGTAATTAAAGCCAATCCATTATCATGAATTGCTTTAATATATAACGCGTTCTAAGACCGCCCGTCCGGATTTCTCAACTGTGCGCCCCCCTAAATGGCTATCATCTTCCAGGGCCTATCATAAGACAACCTGGGATCCTACGTCGCAAGACGTCGGGAAGCGGCCATGTGCCTGCGGGATAGTCAAGACCACACCCGGAATCTCCTAACCAGCGCAGAAAAAATATATCAACAACGCTCACATGGCCTATAGGACTATATCCACCCTGCGTTCATTAGTCAGGGGGCTTCACCATACGTACGCAACTTCCCTTATGATAGCGATTTAGAGAGGTGTGTATCCTCAATTTTATCATTTATGAAAAATCATTTGTCTTTACATTTTGAAAACATTTATATTTTATTGTCAAAATCATTTACCTCATATCATATATATATATACTTTAATCACATAGTATATACATATACCATATATTCCTCCTATAATATATAAACGGCCATAATGGCCTATAGCATCTAGTGATGACCAATAATCCCAAAGATTCCCTTAAGGAATCATAATCATGCATTCATATAAATACTAAACCCAAAGTATATTCTTACTTTGTTCAATACTAATTACCTCAATCATCTCTTAAAGGTTTATATATCCTCAAAACCCTTATTTCGGAATCCCCATAAAAATCCCAATTGGTAATTCAACTCCCCATACTCTTAAAGGGAGAAAACTAGAAATTCTGACCTAAGCGAATCGATTCGCCCCTTTAGCGAATCGATTCGGGTGGGCGAATCGATTCGGTTCCCAATCCGAATCGATTCGGAAAGTATTCTGCAGACAGGTCTGTAAATGGCGAATCGATTCGGTCTATACCCGAATCGATTCGGCCCATTGCAGAAACCCAAATCCCCTTAGGCGAATCGATTCGGCCTGTACCCGAATCGATTCGGCCTGTTCGAGGGTCACAGTTTGCGCGATTTCTCAAACTCCAAAATACTCAAAAGTCAATCCAAATTCATTTCCATGGTTTCTAATCTACACCAAAAATCATCCCAAACATCTACACAATAATTTCTAGCCTTTATTTTTCCAATTTCCGATTTGATTTCCGAGTTGGTACTTTCAACCCGGAGCTGCCATTTTGTAAAAATCATATCAAATCGTAGAACTATCAGAAAAATACGTGGTCAGCGCCCACGCGACCGTATCGAAAAGATCTACAACTTTCGTGTTTTGGCCAAGAGCTAAATCATTTATCTTCTTGGCCGAAAATGACCCCAAAGGCTACGGTTTCACTATTCATTATCTTCCCCAAACTCCCAAACTCCATTTTTCTCCATTTTTGTTGTTTCTAACCTTATCCAACAACTCAACAAACATATAATCTATGTTTTACAACTAACACATCAATTATTTTGGGGTATTAAATCATTTTTCTCTTAGTTTTAAACCCTAAAACCATAAAAACCCCAACTTAACATTTCAGCCCATTTTTATACTCCATTAACATGGTTTTAACACTAATATCATTAAGAGTTTACACTACATCAATATGTAAACTCATAATCAACTTTTACCCAATTCATTTTAAGGGTTCTAACCCTAAAATCATATTTATACCAAATGTGATATGAGATTAATGCACAAAAGTAAATAAAGCAAGTAAACACTTGCCTGGAGGATGAAATCCGATGACCTCGAGTCGAATCCGGCGGAGTTTGGCCGGAGTTTCCATTTCTCCTCCTCTTTCTTCTTCCTCTCTATCTTCTCCCTATTTCTTTCCTTCTCTTCTCTTTTCTTTCCCTTTCTCTCTCTTTATAAAGAAAGAAAAAGGGTTTAAACCCTTAAAACCCCAAAACGACTCGTTTACCCAATTACGAGTTACTTTTACCTCTAAAATTATCCGAAACTCAATTTCGAAAATCGGACACTCTTTTTCGACTATCTCGGCCATTTCGAGAATCATGGCTCAGTCGAAATTTCCATCCGAGGTACTTGACCGCAAATCACTATTCCAACCCAAAATAAATAAATGCGGTTTTCCAATTAAAAATCTTACCTCGTGTCGCTTTTCTCCACGACGACATATAATTAAAATATTTCGACCTATATAGTCCCAAAAATAATCACAACATCCTTCGAAAATCATTCAATCCTCGAAAATCCCAAAAATTACTATTTCGGGAAATTCCTCAAATCTCCAATTTATAATTAATTATGGAATTTAATCGCCTCCAAAAAGGACAGGTTGTTACACTCCCCCCCTTACAACGGAATTTCGTCCTCGAAATTCGGATACAACCTACACCATCTACCTAGGATCACTCCAAATCCTAATACCTCAAGGGAAATGATACTAAGCCAATGGTTCCCAACCATATGCTACACGACTACCACAATCGCAAAGTGACTCTTATACGTCACATAATACCCATCATCTATAATGCCTATCGGCATGAATTTCAACCTTATATACTACGCCCATTCTATTTCAGGCGGTATATAAACCAACTTACCAAGGTGCCCATACACCTTTCTAACTTGTGCACATCTGCACATCCGTAGTGAACGTCTGACACGTAACACTCTCTCCCAATAAGGGTCTCCTTTCCTCGGTGCAATACTCATCTATGGGTCCCTCCAACCCACGAAATTCCAAACTCCTAACCTCGGTATCGCTAACTCTATCGAGCCTACATCCTACAATGTTACTATCTATGCGTTACCCTACCTACGCGAAACTAATATAATCCTAAGTATGTCCCTAGTGCCCAAGGCCTCTCTCAACTTCCGACAATTGCTTGGTTTTATGCGTGGGACATCTCGCCGAGGCGAAATCCAAACAAGGAACCCTCCCGTTACACTACTCCCTCGCATAGTCGGTCATCGAGATATAACGACCCAAGGCACACAAGCGGGACGTCCTAAATCCTAGTAGGCTAGCCTATGAACGCATTTCTACTATCTTATCCTTCCGCC
The DNA here is from genome assembly GCA_949130495.1 of Sambucus nigra. Lineage (NCBI taxonomy): Eukaryota > Viridiplantae > Streptophyta > Magnoliopsida > Dipsacales > Adoxaceae > Sambucus > Sambucus nigra. Next base: position 573,499,597 of record OX422210.1, on the reverse strand, counting down.
CATACAGAAGGAAACCTAATCCATCGAAGTGCCCACTTTCTGTAGAAAGTGTCACGAGCATAATACCCAATTTGTAACTCCTCAAAATTTGCCTTTTCATTAAGGCTGGTTATATTCCTCAACCCAATTTCTCCAAATTTGCCTTCTTATTAAGGCAGGGATATCATCCTCAAATCAAATTCTCTAAGTCCCACTGCACCCAACTACTTGTGGTGAGAGGACCAATTTAGTGCTTTTCTATAGCACAATATCTCCCTAAACATACCATCATCACAGGGCTCATAGTCTATAGTGGTTCATCTACACTATAAGACTAACCCAAAATCAACATCCTTGCATCCCATAACAGCTCCCCACTCCCGACGCCGTTAAGAGTCATGTGTGGAGTGTCTCGCAAAGCGAAATCCAAACAAGGAACCCCTCCACACATTAACCCTTGGCTTCGTTGGTTATGGAGTTCTTTCATTTCAAAATGCAACCGGGATATCCCTATCCCCTAATCCAACAAAAAGGTGGTCTAAACTCCTATCTCTAACTAAGAGTCATACCCCCCCTGCGCTCGCACTCATTTTTTTTTTTAAGTCCTTGCGCAAATATTAATGAGCTTTATCTTCAGCTCAACACTAATCCTGCAGCCTTAAATCATATACATAAGGTCTCCATATACACAAATCACAATAGTGAAACCTCTGCTCATTGAAGTTCCATATACCCATAATAAATAGGGTGAACTCAACCTATATTTAGGTGAGACACCGCAACAATAACCTGTTCCCTCCAGGAACTATGGACACGATAGACTTGCCATTCTTAGGCTGCTATTGCTCCGATCAATCAAATACATTATATACTCACCAGAATACCATACTGGTATAGACATATAAAACGAGTATCACAACCCAGCTATATATATACAATATATCAATACCCGCCTCTATGGCGAATGAAAGAAAACAAAATTCCGCTATTGCGGAAAAACACATAAACACGCATGATATTATGTTATCGTGACCGCCATAACTCAAATTACACACACGAGTCTAGGGCTAACTAATACCGCGACTTTATCTAGCCACGCCAATTATACCTCCTCGATTGAGGTAAAACTTATAACAACATCCTTCTCATTCCGACTAAATCATGGGGACTCACGGTTAGGGCTATCCGTAAGATCCCTTTCGAACCCTTAACTTTTATGAAAATTCAATCTTAATACCACTCTCTAATATAGTGGTACTGCAATACTCATGACTACTATTCTCCAGTAGCCGCCACCAAACTCCTTAGTAATTGCCACAAGGAGAGTGACCTCTACTAAGGCCCTCATCCCAACCTTCTACCAGCTGCTCTAGCTAAGCCTCACCTCCTGCTGCCATCCAAGCTCCGCACACGATTCTCAAACGAGCGCGCAAAAGATTTCTATAATCTCATAATATGGCAGGAGAACGAAATCTCACAATAGAAATCAACAATCCTAGTCCTGAGGCTCTATAACAAATGAGAGCAACGCTGAAAGCGTAGTACGTCCGCACAGATTCCTAAGGACACTAGAACCTGATGCTCTGATACCATCTGTAACAACCCGCCTAATGGGATACCGCGCGATCACTCCTATATCAAATTAAAACAGGAGTCACATATGGATCATCCTTAGCATCACTGTCGAAAATCCATTTTATTAACTAATATCCTATTAGGTGAGCGTTAAAAACTTTACTTAACTACTCTTTTTTCGATTAAAATAAAACATCCACAAGTTAATGCGTAAATGAAACTGAAATAAATTACAATAACCGAACACTCGGTTCAAATATACAACCATATCGAATGCTGTACTGAAAGAATAAATAAATGCAATTGAGCCATTGGCTCGAATGTTTATATAGTACCTCCTATCTAGAGTACAACGATGGAAGCGTCTATCAAAAACCTGCACGCATCCACAGCTGCTGCAGATGACGTCTGACTCGAAAGAATTGTCATCCAGGCGTCCCTGTGTCTGGACACCTATATATATACAGTATAGAGAAAGAAAGGAGAGTAGACAAACGGGTCAGAGCCCGAATGTTTGAAAATATTTTTGCAAGTGCATAAATGCTTTATTTTTAGAAAAATAGTTTTATCTCATATTTAAATTGGTATCGCACTCCCATGAGATACCCCTCACCTCTCCACTAACAGTGCACTCCTAACGCATCCCTCTAAACATCCTAGTCAAGCTACCCGACTAAACTAGTCTATCACCCAACCACTATCTACCCTAGATAGTCCAAGAAATGTACTAAGGGCTAAACTTCACCCTAGTCTCAACGCTATGCCATGTTCGTGCGTGGGGTGTCTCGCAAAGAGAAATCCAAACAAGGAACCCCCCCGATACACTACTATGCGGCAAGGTCGATCGTCGAGATCCGCCAGTCCCTCAGTACAGAATATATATATAAATAAATATGTATACCACAAGTAATACTAACATTAGAGCACTAAGGATTAAACTTCTCCCCAGTCTCAACAGAGTACCATATTCGTGCGTGGGGTGTCTCGCAAAGCGAAATCCAAACAAGGAACCCCCCCGATACACTACTATGTGGCACGGTCGATCGTCGGGATCCATTAGACCCTCGGCACTCGATTTATACATATACATACATTTTACTATATACATCCGGATCTATCTCCCGGAATGAGAATACATTTACCAAGTATTTATCAATACTTATCATTTTCTCAAAACTTCCCATTTCCCTTTTTATACTCACGAAATGTAATTATAAAAGCCAATTCATTATCATGAATTGCTTTAACAAATCATATACTTTTAAAAGCCAATTTTATTATCATAAAAATGCTTTTCCTTTTCAAAATATTCCATTTCTCTTTTTATATTCAGGAAATGTTTTCAAAGCCATTTTCATTATCCTAATAATGCTTTGATCTTATCATATGCTTCCACATCCCTTCTTCCATCCGGGAAGTGTTACCGAAGCCAATTTATATAACCCATTGCCCTTCCTATATCTAGGAAATGTAATTAAAGCCAATCCATTATCATGAATCGCTTTAATATATAACGCGTTCTAAGACCGCCCGTCCCGATTTCTCCACTGTGCGCGCCCCTAAATGGCTATCATCTTCCAGGGCCTATCATAAGACAACCTGGGATCCTACATCGCAAGACGTCGGGAAGCGGCCATGTGCCTGCGGGATAGTCAAGACCACACTCGGAATCTCCTAACCAGCGCATAAAAAATATATCAACAACGCTCACATTACCTATAGGACTATATCCACCCTGCATTCATTAGCCAGGGGGCTTCACCATACGTACGCAACTTCCCTTATGATAGCGATTTAGAGAGGTGTGTATCCTCAATTTTATCATTTATGAAAAATGATTTGTCTTTACATTTTGAAAACATTTATATTTTATTGTCAAAATCATAAATATCATATCATATATATATACTTTAATCATATAGTATATACATATACCATATATTCCTCCTATAATATATAAACGACCATAATGGCCTGTAGCATCTAGTGATGACCAATAATCCCAAAGATTCCCTTAAGGAATCATAATCTTGCATTCATATATGCATAATACTAAACCCAAAGTATATTCTTACTTTGTTCAATACTAATTACCTCAATCATGTCTTAAAGGTTTATTTATCCTCAAAACCCTTATTTCGGAATCCCCATAAAAATCCCAATTGGTAATTCAACTCCCCATACTCTTAAAGGGAGAAAACTAGAAATTCTGACCTAAGCGAATCGATTCGCCCCTTTAGCGAATCGATTCGGGTGGGCGAATCGATTCGGTTCCCAATCCGAATCGATTCGGAAAGTATTCTACAGACAGGTCTGTAAATGGCGAATCGATTCGGTCTATACCCGAATCGATTCGGCCCATTGCAGAAACCCAAATCCCCTTAGGCGAATCGATTCGGTCTGTACCCGAATCGATTCGGCCTGTTCGAGGGTCACAGTTTGGGCGATTTCTCAAACTCCAAAATACCCAAAAGTCAATCCAAATTCATTTCCATGGTTTCTACTCTACACCAAAAATCATCCCAAACATCTACACAATAATTTCTAGCCTTTATTTTTCCAATTTCCGATTTGATTTCCGAGTTGGTACTTTCAACCCGGAGCTTCCATTTTGTAAAAATAATATCAAATCGTAGAAAAATCAGAAAAATACGCAGTCGGCGCTCACGCGACCGTATCGAAAAGATCTACAACTTTCGTGTTTTGGCCAAGAGCTAAATCATTTATCTTCTTGGCCGAAAATGACCCCAAAGGCTACGGTTTCACTATTCATTATCTTCCCCAAACTCCCAAACTCCATTTTTCTCCATTTTTGTTGTTTCTAACCTTATCCAACAACTCAACAAGCATCTAATCTATGTTTTACAACTAACACATCAATTATTTTGGGGTATTAAATAATTTTTCTCTTAGTTTTAAACCCTAAAATCATAAAAACCCCAACTTAACATTTCAACCCATTTTTATACTCCATTAACATGGTTTTAACACTAAATATCATTAAGAGTTTACACTACATCAATATGTAAACTCATAATCAACTTTTACCCAATTTATTTTAAGGGTTCTAACCCTAAAATCATATTTATACCAAATGTGATATGAGATTAATGTACAAAAGTAAATAAAGCAAGTAAACACTTGCCTGGAGGATGAAATCCGACGACCTCGAGTCGAATCCGGCGGAGTTTGGCCAGAGTTTCCATTTCTCCTCATCTTTCTTCTTCCTCTCTCTCTTCTCCCTCTTTCTTTACTTCTCTTCTCTTTTCTTTCCCTTTCTCTCTCTTTATAAAGAAAGAAAAAGAGTTTAAACCCTTAAAACCCAAAAACGACTCGTTTACCCAATTACGAGTTACGTTTACCTCTAAAATTATCCGAAACTCAATTTCGACAATCGGACACTCTTTTTCGACTATCTCGGCCATTTCGAGAATCATGGCTCAGTCGAAATTTCCATCCGAGGTACTTGACCGCAAATCACGATTCCAACCCAAAATAAATAAATGCGGTTTTCCAATTAAAAATCTTACCTCGTGTCTCTTTTCTCCACGACGACATATAATTAAAATATTTCGACCTATATAGTCCCAAAAATAATCACAACATCCTTCGAAAATCATTCAATCCTCGAAAATCCCAAAAATTACTATTTCGGGAAATTCCTCAAATCTCCAATTTATAATTAATTATGGAATTTAATCGTCTCCAAAAAGGACGGGTTGTTACACTCCCCCCTTACAACGGAATTTCGTCCTCGAAATTCGGATACAACCTACACCATCTACCTAGGATCACTCCAAATCCTAATACCTCAAGGGAAATGATACTAACCCAATGGTTCCCAACCATATGCTACACGACTACCACAATCGCAAAGTGACTCTTATACGTCACATAATACCCATCATCTATAATGCCTATCGGCATGAATTTCAACCTTATATACTACGCCCATTCTATTTCAGGCGGTATATAAACCAACTTACCAAGGTGCCCATACACCTTTCTAACTTGTGCACATCTGCACATCCGTAGTGAACGTCTGACACGTAACACTCTCTCCCAATAAGGGTCTCCTTTCCTCGGTGCAATACTCATCTATGGGTCCCTCCAACCCACGAAATTCCAAACTCCTAACCTCGGTATCGCTAACTCTATCGAGCCTACATCCTACAATGTTACTATCTATGCGTTACCCTACCTACGCGAAACTAATATAATCCTAAGTATGTCCCTAGTGCCCAAGGCCTCTCTCAACTTCCGACAATTGCTTGGTTTTATGCGTGGGACATCTCGCCGAGGCGAAATCCAAACAAGGAACCCTCCCGTTACACTACTCCCTCGCATAGTCGGTCATCGAGATATAACGACCCAAGGCACACAAGCGGGACGTCCTAAATCCTACTAGGCTAGCCTATGAACGCATTCTACTATCTTATTCTTCCGCCCATACAGAAGGAAACCTAATCCATCGAAGTGCCCACTTTCTATAGAAAGTGTCACGAGCATAATACCCAATTTGTAACTCTTCAAAATTTGCCTTTTCATTAAGGCTGGTTATATTCCTCAACCCAATTTCTCCAAATTTTCCTTCTTATTAAGGCAGGGATATCATCCTCAAATCAAATTCTCTAAGTCCCACTCCACCCAACAACTTGTGGTGAGAGGACCAATTTAGTGCTTTTCCATAGCACAATATCTCCCTAAACATACCATCATCACAGGGCTCATAGTCTATAGTGGTTCATCCACACTATAAGACTAACCCAAAATCAACATCCTTGCATCCCATAACAGCTCCCCACTCCCGACGCCGTTAAGAGTCATGTGTGGAGTGTCTCGCAAAGAGAAATCCAAACAAGGAACCCCTCCACACATTAACCCTTGACTTCGTTGGTTATGGAGTTCTTTCATTTCAAAATGCAACCGGGATATCCCTATCCCCTAATCCAACAAAAATGTGGTATGAACTCCTATCTCTAACTAAGAGTCATACCCCCCCTGCGCTCGCACTCATTTTTTTTAAGTCCTTGCGCAAATATTAATGAGCTTTATCTTCAGCTCAACACTAATCCTGCAGCCTTAAATCATATACATAAGGTCGCCATATACACAAATCACAATAGTGAAACCTCTGCTCATTGAAGTTCCATATACCCATAATAAATAGGGTGAACTCAACCTATATTTAGGTGAGACACCGCAACAATAACCTATTCCCTCCAGGAACTATGGACACGATAGACTTGCCATTCTTAGGCTGCTATCGCTCTGATCAACCAAATACATTATATACTCACCAGAATACCATACTGGTATAGACATATAAAACGAGTATCACAACCCAGCTATATATATACAATATATCAATACCCGCCTCTATGGCGAATGAAAGAAAACAAAATTCCGCTATTGCGGAAAAACACATAAACACGCATGATATTATGTTATCGTGACCGCCATAACTCAAATTACACACACGAGTCTAGGGCTAACTAATACCGCGACTTTATCTAGCCACGCCAATTATACCTCCTCGATTGAGGTAAAACTTATAACAACATCCTTCTCATTCCGACTAAATCGTGGGGACTCACGGTTAAGGCTATCCGTAAGATCCCTTTCGAACCCTTAACTTTACTGAAAATTAAATCTTAATACCACTCTCTAATATAGTGGTACTGCAATACTCATGACTACTATTCTCCAGTAGCCGCCACCAAACTCCTTAGTAATTTCCACAAGGAGAGTGACCTCTACTAAGGCCCTCATCCCAACCTTCTACCAGCTGCTCTAGCTAAGCCTCACCTCCTGCTGCCATCCAAGCTCCGCACACGATTCTCAAACGAGCGCGCAAAAGATTTCTATAATCTCATAATATGGCAGGAGAACGAAATCTCACGATAGAAATCAACAATCCTAGTCCTGAGGCTCTATAACAAATGAGAGCAACGCTGAAAGGGTAGTACGTCCGCACAGATTCCTAAGGACACTAGAACCTGATGCTCTGATACCATCTATAATAACCCGCCTAATGGGATACCGCGCGATCACTCCTATATCAAATTAAAACAGGAGTCACATATGGATCATCCTTAGCATCACTGTCGAAAATCCATTTTATTTACTAATATCCTATTAGGTGAGCGTTAAAAACTTTACTTAACTACTCTTTTTTCGATTAAAATAAAACATCCACAAGTTAATGCGTAAATGAAACTGAAATAAATTAAAATAACCGAACACTCGGTTCAAATATACAACCATATCGAATGCTGTACTGAAAGAATAAATAAATGCAATTGAGCCATTGGCTCGAATGTTTATACAATACCTCCTATCTAGAGTACAACGATGGAAGCGGCTATCAAAAACCTGCACGCATCCACAGCTGCTGCAGATGACGTCTGACTCGAAAGAATTGTCATCCAGGCGTCCCTGTGTCTGGACACCTATATATATACAGTATAGAGAAAGAAAGGAGAGTAGACAAACGGGTCAGAGCCCGAATGTTTGAAAATATTTTTGCAAGTGCATAAATGCTTTATTTTTAGAAAAATAGTTTTATCTCATATTTAAATTGGTATCGCACTCCCATGAGATACCCCTCACCTCTCCACTAACAGTGCACTCCTAACGCATCCCTCTAAACATCCTAGTCAAGCTACCCGGCTAAACTAGTCTATCACCCAACCACTATCTACCCTAGATAGTCCAAGAAATGTACTAAGGGTAAATTTCACCCTAGTCTCAACGCTATGCCATGTTCGTGCGTGGGGTGTTTCGCAAAGCGAAATCCAAACAAGGAACCCCCCCGATACACTACTATGCGGCAAGGTCGATCGTCGAGATCCGCCAGTCCCTCAGTACAGAATATATATATAAATAAATATGTATACCATAAGTAATACTAACATTAGAGCACTAAGGATTAAACTTCTCCCCAGTCTCAACATAGTACCATATTCGTGCGTGGGGTGTGTCGCAAAGCGAAATCCAAACAAGGAACCCCCCCGATACACTACTATGTGGCACGGTCGATCGTCGGGATCCATTAGACCCTCGGCACTCGATTTATACATATACATACATTTTACTATATACATCCGGATCTATCTCCCGGAATGAGAATACATTTACCAAGTATTTATCAATACTTATCATTTTCTCAAAACTTCCCATTTCCCTTTTTATACTCACGAAATGTAATTATAAAAGCCAATTCATTATCATGAATTGCTTTAACAAATCATATACTTTTAAAAGCCAATTTTATTATCATAAAAATGCTTTTCCTTTTCAAAATATCCCATTTCCCTTTTTATATTCAGGAAATGTTTTCAAAGCCATTTTCATTATCTTAAATATGCTTTGATCATATCATATGCTTCCACATCCCTTCTTCCATCCGGGAAGTGTTACCGAAGCCAATTTATATAACCCATTGCCCTTCCTATATCCAGGAAATGTAATTAAAGCCAATCCATTATCATGAATTGCTTTAATATATAACGCGTTCTAAGACCGCCCGTCCGGATTTCTCCACTGTGCGCGCCCCTAAATGGCTATCATCTTCCAGGGCCAATCATAAGACAACCTGGGATCCTACATCGCAAGACGTCGGGAAGCGGCCATGTGCCTGCGGGATAGTCAAGACCACACCCGGAATCTCCTAACCATCGCATAAAAAATATATCAACAACGCTCACATGGCCTATAGGACTATATCCACCCTGCATTCATTAGCCAGGGGGCTTCACCATACGTACGCAACTTCCCTTATGATAGCGATTTAGAGAGGTGTGTATCCTCAATTTTATCATTTATGAAAAATCATTTGTCTTTACATTTTGAAAACATTTATATTTTATTTTCAAAATCATTTACCTCATATCATATATATATACTTTAATCACATAGTATATACATATACCATATATTCCTCCTATAATATATAAACGGCCATAATGGCCTATAGCATCTAGTGATGACCAATAATCCCAAAGATTCCCTTAAGGAATCATAATCATGCATTCATATATGCATAATACTAAAACCAAAGTATATTCTTACTTTATTCAATACTAATTACCTCAATCGTCTCTTAAAGGTTTATTTATCTTCAAAACCCTTATTTCGGAATCCCCATAAAAATCCCAATTGGTAATTCAACTCCCCATACTCTTAAAGGGAGAAAACTAGAAATTCTGACCTAAGCGAATCGATTCGCCCCTTTAGCGAATCGATTCGGGTGGGAGAATCGATTCGGTTACCAATCTGAATCGATTCTGAAAGTATTCTGCAGACAGGTCTGTAAATGGCGAATCGATTCGGTCTGTACCCGAATCGATTCGGCCCATTGCAGAAACCCAAATCCCCTTAGGCGAATCGATTCCTCGTGTACCCGAATCGATTCGGCCTGTTCGAGGGTCACAGTTTGGGCGATTTCTCAAACTCCAAAATACCCAAAAGTCAATCCAAATTCATTTCCATGGTTTCTACTCTACACCAAAAATCATCCCAAACATCTACACAATAATTTCTAGCCTTTATTTTTCCAATTTCCGATTTGATTTCCGAGTTGGTACTTTCAACCCGGAGCTGCCATCTTGTAAAAATCATATCAAATCGTAGAAAAATTAGAAAAATACGCGGTCGGCCCCCACGCGACCGTATCAAAAAGATCTACAACTTTCGTGTTTTGGCCAAGAGCTAAATCATTTATCTTCTTGGCCGAAAATGACCCCAAAGGCTACGGGTTCACTATTCATTATCTTCCCCAAACTCCCAAACTCCATTTTTCTCCATTTTTGTTGTTTCTAACCTTATCCAACAACTCAACAAACATCTAATCTATGTTTTACAACTAACACATCAGTTATTTTGGGGTATTAAATCATTTTTCTCTTAGTTTTAAACCCTAAAACCATAAAAACCCCAACTTAACATTTCAACCCACTTTTATACTCCATTAACATGGTTTTAACACTAAATATCATTAAGAGTTTACACTACATCAATATGTAAACTCATAATCAACTTTTACCCAATTTATTTTAAGGGTTCTAACCCTAAAATCATATTTATACCAAATGTGATATGAGATTAATGCACAAAAGTAAATAAAGCAAGTAAACACTTGCTTGGAGGATGAAATCCGACGACCTCGAGTCGAATCCGACGGAGTTTGGCCGGAGTTTCCATTTCTCCTCCTCTTTATTCTTCCTCTCTCTCTTCTCCCTCTTTCTTTCCTTCTCTTATCTTTTCTTTCCCTTTCTCTCTCTTTATAAAGAAAGAAAAAGGGTTTAAACCCTTAAAACCCAAAAATGACTCGTTTACCCAATTACGAGTTACTTTTACCTCTAAAATTATCCGAAACTCAATTTCGACAATCGGACACTCTTTTTCGACTATCTCGGCCATTTCGAGAATCATGGCGCAGTCGAAATTTCCATCCGAGGTACTTGACCGCAAATCACTATTCCAACCCAAAATAAATAAATGCGGTTTTCCAATTAAAAATCTTACCTCGTGTCGCTTTTCTCCACGACGACATATAATTAAAATATTTCGACCTATATAGTCCCAAAAATAATCACAACATCCTTCGAAAATCATTCAATCCTCGAAAATCCCAAAAATTACTATTTCGGGAAATTCCTCAAATCTCTAATTTATAATTAATTATGGAATTTAATCGTCTCCAAAAAGGACGGGTTGTTACAACACCCTTGTGGAGAAGACCATTCTTCTTCTCCATTGCAGCCCTACTGGAAAGGGATAGTTCTAGCCGCCGACTACAGAATCCAACACCTGAGGGTAATTCTTAGTCACTTGTATTTTCATTGTAATCCGAAGTTGTACAGCCTACAATATTATAATGAAAATAAATGGTTTTGCCCCTTTGGGGGATTTTTCCTCACAAGCATGTGTTTGAATGTTCTTGCTTAGATTATCATCTTATTCAATCACATATTGTTGCATGTTTAGGGTTTGTTTGGGTTAAAAGGTGTTTAATATATAATTTGCTCATTTGAACGCAAGCACATACGTTCTCAGTTGACACCTATTCTTTCTTCATACTTCATTGCTCGGGACTAGCAATGTATAAGTTAGGGGGTGTGATTCGTCACATTTATTGTATTTTATACCCCGTTAATTTGTACATTCTAGCATTCCCGTGGATGTATTTCCCGGTTCTTATACTCATTTATTGACTAACCCCTGAGTTCATCATATATACTTTGTATGTGTCTTTATTGAGCTTTTATAGGTCTCGGGAATGCATTTTGGGAAGTTTGGTTTTGATCCGGAGAAGTTCCGTAGACACTTGCACAGTTGGGGGCATTTTTGTAATTTTAGCACTCGGATTTTGATCTCGATTTCTTCACGGAAGTTGTAGACCTTCTTCTTATCTTCGCATGGCCTCCGACGGTGCTTGAATCCGATCTCGAACGAAGATGTTATGGATGTTTTGGTGAAACATGGGATAAATAAAGCCATAATAACCTACCCATATTTTGTTTGCAGGACCGAATCGATTCGGTCCATCCGAATCGATTCGGTGGTCACCAGTGCAGCATTCTCCCTATAGCGAATCGATTCGGCCCTGCCGAATCGATTCGGTTCTGCTGGTTTTTTGAGTTTTCCTCCTTATTACTAGTTTGCCATTTGGTTGGATTTTTTGGGATATATCCCTTGTTTTTCCTCATTGGTAAATATATATTACTTTTGTTAGATATTTGGAAAAATAGAAAAACACTCTCGTCTCTCTCCTAGGTCAAAGTTCATTTATGGTTTTTACCCACTTGTAAAGCTTTGATTACTAGTTGTTATTAATGCAAGAAAGGTTCATTTACTTCTTCTCTACTTGTTCTACTAGCTTTAATTTGCATTTAATTCCATCTCTTGCATTGGTTTGTGTTTAAACTAGATAACTAACTTAATTATGTTGTTAACTAGTATGTGTAGTGTAGTTTCAATTATGAGTGTCTAGACTTATGATTGGGGATCATAATCCCACTTTGGATGCTTGAACTTAATATTTAGGGTTGGGTTTATAATTGTTTCTAATGGAACTTCATGTGTTGGTATTGGAGTATCATAATTTCTTAACTTCTCTTGTCATGCAAGGGTTAGTGTTTGAAGCTTTACTACAAACCCAACCCATCTAGCAATAACTAACTAACCCCTAATCCTCCATTGTTGAGTTTAGTCTCTACATGGTTGATGTTCAGATTTAATTAGTTATGATCGATTAGAATTAATTTCAACCAAGCCCTATAATCCCCTTCTTTGTGAATACGAGGTGGGAGAATGATCCTAGATCCCTTTAATTTCGTGAACTCAAGCTTATCTTAGTTCTTTTCTTAGTTCCGTAATTATTAATTAATTAACTGATTATCAATAGTATGTTAGTTTAGAGATTACTCTCAATCACTTTTCCAAACTATTAAATCATCTTTTACACTTTAACTTTTGTGACGTTTAGAGAATCCCTTTAACCTAATCATGTTCTCTTAGGAGTGTTTCAATTCCTGTGGATCACGATTCCGTACTTACCGGATATTACTTGTTGCGATAGATTTGCACTTGAATCACAAGCTTTATTTAGAGCGCACCACTTACAAATATTAGTTGTTTATTGTACGTAACTGTTTATAGTTAACATTCGTATTGACTTGTAATAAAAGATATTTACTATGTGATCCAATTGTGTAGGATCTGTGCTGATTTTTTTGATATATGTGCAATCATAGCATGGGTGTGTGTGTGTGTCTTGTGACTCACTTACTCGGGGGATTGGATAGGGGGTGTACTATTTTGATTGCACTTTGTACCCTAGTGATTGAGATAAGTTATTCCAGGACTTATTTACTTTGGTATTACATGCTAAAGTAACCATCTCTCAAGTGGGACAATAGGGGGATCCTTTCGTATAACCTCGGTTATAGGTCACATACGTTTGGTGTGATTATGTATTAATTTCCCTTGTTGTTAGTATTTTGATTCTTTAGGGTTGGGACACCCTACAACTATACATAGTAGTGTCACGAGTGATGCCTTAATGCATTCTGGATACACCTTTGTGTATTTATTTGCAATTTTAACCATACTCAAGTGTATTATGTTGTTTATGAATCTGTGTTTTTGTACATTGACATGATTGTTCCACTTATGCTTATTCTAGAGATGTATATATTTAAGATATGACTTGGGACATTTGAGATATAATATACTAGAGATTTATATATTGAATTGTGACTCTAGAATATTTAAGATTGATACACTAGAGCTATACAGTTAGAATCATAACTTGTGATTGTTAAAGTATTGTAATAAAGTAATAGATTATTAATGAAATAGATGAACTTAAAATCCTTAAAGTAAAGAATACTTAATTAATAGATAAATTATATCACATGGGCCTCATACGGGTTTGGGATTGGAACTTCATGCTTGTTTAGGTTATTTGGGTTGGGCTCAACTTAATATAAGAGGAAGATGTGTTATTATTATTGTTGCCAAATATAGTTATATTCCAAAGTAGTGTAGACTTAATAGGTTTAATACTCATTGTTGAACTCTTTTTATAGGCCTTAGGCAACAATTGTTGCAAAAAAAATGTGTTACTCATTGGAGTAGTGTTCCTAGGATTTAGATGTCAAAAGGTCAAGATACTTTACAATTTTCTATTCATTTTTATTTTAGTCATTAGTGAGTCATTTTAATTTAGATTTCCCTAGTGAGATATTTTTAACAGATGTATTTACTATCCAAAGTTCAACCTTATACATTGAGATATATTATATTCCATCGTTCGAATTTGATCTTATTACTAGTCGAATGGTATTAGAGATGTTTTAATTTAATCATTTTTTTTATTATCTCATGTTATATTTCTTTATTTCGTTTTTATTTATCTCGGTATGTTGAGAATGCTAGTAATTTTCTACTCTCATGATTTTTATATTATAATTAATCAGTTTATTTTTGTATTTTACGGAGTGTCTTAGTTTCCATTAGACAATCTAGGTTTTAATGTCCTAGGGACTTAAGTGCATCCACAATTTTATAATATTGAAAACGATAATTTCTTAGGGAGTTTTGCGGAATTGGTTATAAAGAATGACTCGAATAGACTGAAATGTACCAGTTGGGTTCCTTATGTGATCTCATTCGTGATACGTCCCATGCATGGTGTTGATTTTGGTTAAGAGTTACAACTTAATAGGCATGATACTTTGAGTATGCACTTAGCAAGTTATTTAAGGGGGAGTGTTTTCTATTTTCCATTCATAACAACATGAGGAGAAAGTTTATGAGACCTCGTAAAGGAGCCGCGTGGTAGCGCCATATGAAGGAGAGTATAGATAACTTTCTCCTTTTGCACTGGACGAGATTAATACAAAAGAGAAGAAGATGGATTGCAATATTAAAAACCTCATGTGAATGATTCAATAGGTGTTATTGGGTAACCCTTCCTTCTCCACTTTCCCTCACACGATGGAAGTTACACTATAACATTGCCAGGATCGTCACAACTATCATAAGGACATATTTCTAATGAATAAGAATATTGGTGCCGAACTAGGCCCAAAAGACTAGATATGGTGGAGAGTTGAATTGATATTGGGGCGGCCACACTAGAAGAATGGACCCACACATGGGTAGTACACCCTACGAGTAACTGAGGTGTAGACAATTAGAGTTATCAGGGTCATTAAGGCCAAGGACATGACCAATAAGGAAAAAAATCGACTACGCCAGATTTAGATGGACTGATCATAAAGATATGGTCAACAGGGTCACCTAAAAGGACACAGTTTTGATTGTTACTTTAGACTAAATTGTCATACTTGAGGCTAGTGGGGCCACTTAGTTATAGATGCCTTGCGAGCAACCCATTTTATTGAAATAACCTCGATAATTTTTATGTCTATATTTTTTACTTATGTGCGTTAGTCTTATCTTGACACCAAGGGGTTATCGTTCTTATATTTGTAGTAATTTTTCTTTGATATTGGGACGTATAGATTTTGTTACAAAATTTTCTTTTTACGTAGATATCCTAGTTCCTAGGGGTGCTCTATGTCATAATTTAGGAATGTAGCAATTGTGATTATCCGTCTTAGTATTTAGTAGCTTTATTAATTTTAGACATGAGATCATCATCTTATTATTTATCATGAATTAGTTAGCTATGTCTTGTGTTGAGAGAAACTTTTGGGGGTAGTTTATATTGTTTGTCATTATCGGGAAGGATTTTTTTATAGTTATGCCTAGGCTCGAGGGAGGGTCCTCAAACTTTTATTATATATGTGCTAGAACATCAGATGATGTTAAGTATTCTTAGAGATGTTATCGATAGCCCAAGTTTTTTCTAATTGTATTTAAATAGGTACCGAGTTCTGCCTACACAAGAAAATAATTTTATCCTTAGTTTTATCACTAGTATTAGGCCCGTTGTGAGATCACCTTTTGGTTGAATCAATTGGAGATGAAAGAGCATTGTGGGAGTTGGAATAATGGATTTTAAGCCACGAGTATATGCATAAAGTACGTCATCACTTGGAATCTCCACTCCTATTAAAAAAGATGGATAGTTCACTAATTTTATATGTTAACCATCAGGAGTTGGGCAATTTGATGATGCAGAACAAGTGTTTTGCTACCACATATTGAGGACATGTTTGATCAATTAAGGCGATATCTTTCCTTTTGAAGATTTAAGTGAGATTGACTTAGTACGTGTAGAGGGAGCTTGAAGGTAATCCTAAGACTATAGATAATCCCCCCATTAAACAATAGTGTTTGGGATTAAGGCAACTCAGCATGGCAACTCAGCGGGGTAGCCCAGAGGGACCTTCCAGCGATGAAACTGATCAAAAGAGCTCTCCCTTTAGTCCCGCTGATTAACTTAGTCTTATTGTATCTTCTGTTTATATTGACTATGAGCTATAACGACTGTAAATATGTAGTGAGTATAATGATTGTGTGTAAGGTCGAACGTTACTCGCGATGGACCAGGCTTGGCAGGGCTTGGGAAAGCTTTCATGCTCTATCAAACGATCTCGGCGTGGGAACTTTGGAGGGACTTGGTTTGGAGGATTGAGAAGTGAGGCACCATTGGGGCTTGTCCTGACCATCTTAGATACACCTGACAGTGGAACCTTAGGGGGAGCAACCTTGAGTTCCATCTGGCGTTGAGTTATGAGCCAAACAACCCTCTACTTAATGTCACATCCACTTTAACTGATGTCACTAACCATCTAGGAAATGCCAGATCTGTACTTGAGTAAACCACCGTGGTATTTGGGGTTATCAGACAATTGGTGAGCCACCTCTGTGACGACAGCCCCCTGACACACAGTGGTTAGGTAAAAGGCATGTCTTGGCATTTAATGCTTATGACGTAGATATAACTAGTGCATCAGGTATTTAATGTTTGTGACATAAATTATGAGGGATGTCTTTCAAAGGCATTAATGAGTGAGTTGCCTCGTGGGTAGTGTAGGGGGCTATTTAAGGACCCCAACCAACTCTGGGGAGAGATCATGTTCCTTATTGAGAGTTCAGAAGTCATTTACTAGAGAGAATATACATCAGAGAGAGATTTATTACGAACCATAGTTTCTACTCACCCACCATTGTCAATTATTACAAAGCTTTTAATACTTGACAGAGATCATTGAGGGTGGTGAGGGTGTTTTGGCTGCCTGCCAAGGTGTATCTGGGATGCTTACTTCTCTCTCCCTCCAAGTGAGTTACTTCTGAGTTCATCATTATCTTATTGAGTTATGCCAAGGTGTATCTGGGATGCTTACTTCTCTCTCCCTCCAAGTGAGTTACTTCTGAGTTCATCATTATCTTATTGAGTTATACACGAGATATTTTGTGAGTTCAAACTGAGTCTATCTTCAATACGTTGTGTTTGCATGTCCTATGGTTAATCAATAGTGTTATTGTTTAACTTATCATCACTATACTCAAAAGGAGTTATGCATCCATCTGATCTAAATTACCCTCTTACAGTACGTGTTGTGAAAATATAAAGGAGGATATCTTGAACATAGTTTTTTTATATAATATGGAGCATAAGTGTCTAGGTCATGCAAATTGGGTTCACCAATGCTCCAACTGTGTTCGGTATTTTGTTCGTACATGGACCATTTCATTATTTTGTTGATTGAGGACATCTTGGTGAAGTAGAATAACTTTTAGTAGTAGGAGTCATTACATCTGATATTGTGTCGCAAGTTTTTCAGCCCAAGTGGTGAACTATTTTATGAGGATAAGGTATGTGAACATCGGTTGGAAGGAGTTCAATTTCTATTTTTGAATAAGGTAGAAGTTTTTATTTCTATGGGAGATTGATTAAGCCAAAGGATCCTAAGCTACAAAAGGTAGTTTTGGTCGAGGCCTATGGTTTGAGGTCCATTGTACATCCAACGAGCGACCAGATGTACCATAATTTAATGAGACAATACTGGTGGTCAGGTGACATAGATATTAGCATTATTTATTTATATGTGTGCCACATGACTTTAGTGAAGATAGAGTACCATAGACATCTAAAGAATTGCAGTTATTAAAGATCCTAGTGTACAAGTGGCAGAGTAGATCAATTAGTTTCATTATGGGGTATTGAGCTCCAAAAGGGGACATGGGGTCATCGCGATCATTGGCAATAGATTGACCAAAGTTAATTAGATCTATGAGTTAACAAGTTAATAATTTCAAATGGTATTTTGGATATCTCTGTAACACCCTTTTTTCAGTACAAATGTATAGGATAGTAACTAAGCAATGAAACTAAAGTTAAGGCGGAAACAAAATAACTTTATTCATTATATTGATAACTTTATATGGTATCCCCAAATATAGGGGTGAGTTCTAAGTAATACATTTTATTCCAAAAATAGAAAGTGACAAAAGTCATTGAGCAATGCCATTCTTCGCTTTTATTTTCATTAACTTCCTTTTGTATAGTTATAACAGGATAAAAGTGACTGTGCTTATCACAAGGGGGGGGGGGGGGGGAGGGTAAAACTTCTTTATCCTGGCACATCTGGAGGTAAATATGAATTGACAAAAGTATGCTAAGTAGATTTTAACCAATTATATAGAAAATGTATTTAAATAAAGGTTTGAGGAGTGTATGGATTTAACTGTTTAATGGATGACGTTTTGAATTAAGCATAAGCAAAAATTTTATAGATAGAGAAGAAAATCAAGGAGTTTTAAATAGATAATCCCATAACTATTAGTTTACTAGAAGGTATAGAGGAGTTAAGCATATTAGTTTAACCAAATAATAGTCCAAAACCTTTGGATTTTGAAGTAACCAGGCTACGCACGTTTTGGAGGAATGACATTCATATATGTGTAGCATAACCATGCTATCAAAACGTCATGAGACCTATAGGAAAAGTGGGAAAGTTTAATTGGCTAACACGAAAGTCTACTCCCTAAGTTATAAGTATAATTATAACAAAGATATTTCGCAAATAAATGCTTGGGTGAAATGATTTAATCAATTAACCTCATGCACTTAGTTATTAAAGAGAAGGGTTCAATTTGATCCAAATGATCCATATTCAGATACCAATGATATGTAAGAAACATATATAGCATGCCAATATTCTAACACACACATAATAAGAGTAATTTATGGCTATCACAGTGTGATATCAATAGTAGTTATATCAATACAATACAATTACTATCTAAAGGGAAAAACCTAATTATGGGTTATTGAGAATGGTGCTAAAACTAATTAGAGGCTGGATCAGAGAGTCGGGTGCTTAATTATCTATCAGTTGTCATATATGTAAGCGTATATTGTGGTGGCAAGATTTGATTCAAAGTAAAAAAATAAAAAACTGTAACACTTAAAGTTTAGGGGTTGTTTTGTAATCTTTTACAAAAGCTTAAAATTAAGATCTTAAAGTCATAATTGAAAAAATTTGTAGAACAATTTTTGGCTTAAATTTTTTCCCTGAATAAAAGCAGGGGTAAAAATTCAAAAGATGATATAATTATGAATGATAAATTTGTAATTTTTTGAAAATACCTTTATACCAAATCATTGGGTTTCTATAATTTTAGTTAGGTTTGACCAAACACCTCCATACCTTCAAATTTAATAAAAAAAATAGTTATTTTATATTGGCCACGTGCCTTCACACTTTAGGTAAATGATTCTGGTAAAAAAGTTCATCTTCAAACTCTCGAGAGTTAAGAACACACTATATGGTTGACTTACT
Source organism: Sambucus nigra (assembly GCA_949130495.1). Taxonomy (NCBI): domain Eukaryota; kingdom Viridiplantae; phylum Streptophyta; class Magnoliopsida; order Dipsacales; family Adoxaceae; genus Sambucus; species Sambucus nigra. The sequence goes on along the minus strand of OX422210.1, from coordinate 573,479,774 downwards.
TGAGTCTGTGCCATATAGGAGTTCTAACTAGTTTGGATATCGAGACAAAATAGGATTAGGCTTTTTATGAGTTACACTATCTCAAAAAGGCTCCAAGCCTCGTTAAAAAGGAATTCCAGTCCAAGAACGCAAATGATACAATGCTCGACAAAGCGGTAAGTATAACTCTTGAACCACATTAGGACACACACACAACATATACATGTTTATTATGTGTGCATATTTTTATGGTGGTTTTGTTACTTCAAATTTTTTTTGGAAAATGAATTTCATTTGAATACTTTTTTAATCATTTGAAATGATTTTTCATTTAATTGAAATTTGATTGGTTCAATTTTTAATTGGTTAATATTTTTTTTTACTTGAAAAATTAATTTTTCCAATACTTTAAAAAATACATGTGTGTTATATTTTAATAGGCTATTTGTGTTTGTTTAGTGTCTTGGTAGTTAGAATCATTTTGTGACCCTAGATTGAGTGCTTATCAATGAACCATATTAATAGCGCTTCAATCCTAGTGAATACCCTTTAGCCAATCACATTAGTTATTCCACTTTCTTTCTACATCCTTAGATCTTGGAGAGTAGATCTAGACCCTTAATTTTGTAACAAACTTTTTGAGCCTCATATATAAACATTTTAGGGTTTTATTTTCTGAAGCGAGAGTAGAAAAAAAAGAAGAGAAATAGAAAGAGGGAGTGTCGACGGGTTTTACACGGTGAGAGAGAGACAAAACATTTTCCATCTTCTCCTATCCATACTAGATCAAAAGCAAAAGAAACCAGAAAAGAGAAGAGGTTGTCGCCGACGAGGAGAGTTCTACTCCGGACAGAGTTGATCGTCGGATCTGAGGAGAGTTTGACTGGGAAAAAAAATCGAGAGGAAGTACGACAGTTCGTCGCCAGGAACTCCCTGGAAGGTATAGATTGTCTGAGGTCTTTAAGACCGTTTTTTCACTATAATCGTATATATGAGTTAGACATTCACTCAAAGTCACCGGAGAGAGAGAGACTGTTGGTCTCCGGAAAAACTTGTCGATTTTTTGAACCCAAGTCTGATTTGTGTACTCTTGAAATAATATATTTCTCTAAGGACTTTTTTAGTACACTGATTTTTTTGGATTCTTTTGTACTTGTTCTTGGATCATCTTTGTATTGTTATTGATATTTATTTTGATCCAAGATTATAGTTTTAAATAAATTTGAAACACAAGACTTATTATTGTGGCTTATATTTAGATTTGAGAAAGATATTTTTGGTTTCAAAAATTAATTTCACAAATTGGTGAAATAAATTTGGACATAAATAATGTTGAAACAAAACTTGATTTGAAAAGAAGGTATTCCAAATCTAAAGTTCTTGAAATTCTTGTATTCAAAGCGTATTTGGGATTAAATGCATTTCATATAGAAGTGGTTTGTAATTAATAGGATATTTCTTGTATATTTGATTAAGAGGGTGAGAAGCATTTATGCATTTAGCTTAATTCACAAACACTCTCACTCTCACACGAGCACTTAGGAATTGTGGTTCTTAGTGAGATATTTTGTTTGTTGGAGATGCTATAATCAAAGAGGACAAGGAAAAAGTAAGGAAGCTATGGGAAGGAAAACTACATCAAGTCACAAGCCTTTAAGAGTGGAGGAAACTTGTGTAGTTAACGTTATGAACTTAGATTTAGGTCTTCTATTTGCATGCTTAGTGCAGTAACTTGTGCCGTGTGATTTTTAGTGGATTTTGTTTTGTGGCGTAGAGGTCACCGTGGAGATTTCCCTTATTTTAGGGTTTTAACACGTTAAAAGCCGTGTGTCAATTTGCTTGGATCTTCTTAACTGCTTTGGTGAATATTATTGAACTTAAGACTTAATTGAATGTTTTAGTTCCAAAAACCTAAGGTAATCAAACTAACGAATCTAGAGAACATATTCAGAAAAACGTTTTAACACATATAGTGTTTATTTTGAAAAGAGTTTTGTTCAACGAGTTTATTTCAAAGTTTACTTAACTTATAACTTTTTGTTATTAATCTTGTAAACAAGTTTTTCAATTGGTATTAGAGAGGGTTTATCAAAAGATATTTTGATCCTCAAACTCCAGAAATTGTTTTGAAAATCTATTTCTGAAGTCGATTTGGATTTCCTTTTATATATATATATTAAGATGCGGAAGCGTAAAGAAGTGTGATGGTTCACAAACAAACGAATAACCAAATTTTAATTTTCTTAAACAAATTAAAATTAAACCGAGTGAAATTAAATTAACGCATTAAAATCATTTTCACTTAAACCAAGTTAACTACACATTGCCCAAATTAAACACGTGGAGATTAAATTAAACCAATTTTTATCCTTTTACCTAAGCATGTGTTCTAGGTGATTTTGCAAAAGATAAAAATAAATAATCAATCCACTACGCCGCGATGTACGAGGAAAAACCCACAACGGGAAACAACCTCGGACGGCCCTAGCCTCAAATCCACTAAGTACGGAATTTACAAATACAAGACAGAAAGACTTACAACACACGACTCGATCCCTCTCAAGCCCCGACGCTTCTTCTTGTAGATACCTCTTCCTAGCGGATAACCTTGGAGCTCCACCGCGGTCTCGGAATCCACCGATCGGACTTTATATGGTCACCGTCATCCGAGCAAGGAGCCTTTCTCCAAGTGGGTAATTCCGCAACAAACTCTTCTTCTTTATTTATGGGATGTAGAAGAAAACCCCAAAACTTCTCTTTGAACGGAAGAGATGAACCCGGTGCCAAACTCCAAGCAAGGTATATGAATATGGGAACTTGGAAGAAACTTATTTGGGTCTAAACAAGAGTGGTGTATATTTTTCTCTTTGATAAAAACACACTCAAAACATGATCTTTTTCCCTCTTTGATTTTACTCTCAAAACACTCTCTAGGAGTTAGTAGGATATAAAAAAGATTACTTAGAAAATGTTATTCCTACACATAATAAAGTCTGAGAAAAGTTGGTTAAGAAACAAGTGGGGAAGTGGGAGAAAAACTGCTTAAAACTGCCAAAAACTGTTCCCACCTGGTATCTGGTTCGAACGACATTCTCGTTCGAACGAGTCTTCTAACGAAGTTCCAGTATGAACTCGCTAGAAAATCCTTGGAAATCTCGTTAGAACGACAATCTCGTTCGAACGACATTTCGAACGAAGTTCCAGAATGCCTTAATGGGAAGTCGTTGGTAATCTCGTTCGAACGACATATCGAACGAACTTCCAAAAAGTTTGGAAAATTCGATTTTAGCCCAGAAAACTTTATAAACTTATTTTAAAGTTTTAATTAATTCTTTCTGAAAATAAAACACAGTTTTAATTAAACCTAACACCCAATTAAAATTAAACAAGTTCCAAGTTCCTCTATATATATGATTGCATTCATATCTTGGGAGCATGGAACTATGGTTGATGACGTATAAACGAGGCACGAAACCGGCATGATTATGAAGATTTATACTCTTTGCCACTATGTCTTCAAACAAACTTTTCATAGGCTTGAGAATATTACAATTAAATACAATCCTATGTATAAATGTTTTTGTCCGGAATTGAGCCAAAACTATATATGGACTCAATTGGAAATTTGTGTCCTTACAATTTCTGAACATGGATGGAAGATTTGAGAAGCCAGGTAACTTTTACCGACCACCACTCTTTGATGGAATCAACTTTTCTTATTGGAAAGTACGAATGGTTGCTTTCATTCAAGGAACTCTTGGTGATGATGTTTGGGATATGATTGAAAATGGTTATGAACATCCACCTAAGTCTTTGTTTGATATTGATCCCACAAGGGTTAATAAACTTCGTTGTGAATTTACTACGGTAGAGAAAAAGAAGTCTCTCGATAATAATAAGGGAAAGAATGCAATCTTTATGTCCATTAATGAGCATGAATTTAAAAGAATATCTATTTTCTCTACTTCTAAGGAGTCCTGGGACACTCTCGTCATCGCACATGAAGGTGATGAGCGAGTTAAGGCTGGAAAAACACAAATGCTTGTCGAATAGTACAATACACTGATTATGGATGACAATGAATCCTTTGATGATTTCTACATTAGGTTAACCAACATTTTTACAAAATTACATGCAAATGGTATAACCTATAGTAGAAAATAATTCGTTCAAAAGATTCTTATGTCATTACCTACTAAGTTTGACAATAAGAGATATGCCACAGAAGAAATGAATGACCCAAACCTAACTCCTAAATTTCTAAGTAGCAAATTAAGAACTGTTGAGATGGAGTTAGAGTTCAAAAACCAATTGACTTCCCGTAACAAGAGACTCACTAGATCAAATGTTGTGTTTTCATCAAAATTGAATTCACCTAAATTCAGTCCCTTAGACTTTGACCTTGACTTGAATGATGACGGTGACTTGGATCACCTTGAAAATAAAATAGCTCTTATGAGCAAGAATTTCAAAAAGATTATCAAATTCAAAAATGCTTTAGCCTATAAACAAGGCAGACAAAATTATCAAGGTAATAAAAATCATAGACCTCATGAAAGACATGAAAACAAAAGGACCTATGATAACAATTGACCTAAGATAGACATGAAAGATGTCAAATGTTATGGATGTGGAAAAATGGGACATGTTTCTAATAAATGCCCAAATAAGCCTACTAACAATACTAGGGCTAATATGTGTAAGACATGGGATGACTTTCGTGATTCTCATGAAGATCAAATTGAGTCAACCCAGAATTATGAGTCCTGTATGTCATTCTATCCTAGGATCATACACCATGATGATGAAGAATGTGTGTCTACTCATGATTCTATTGTTCCTATAATTGCATCTGTTGTTGATAATGTTGTAACTGTTGATGATGAAAACAACACCATTAGTGATAGTTTAAGGGTGTGTCAAACTGAAAGCATTGTCGATAAACCTAAAGTGAGTGTGAATTCCACATATGAAATGAGAAATATAGGAGACACTTCACACGATACACTTAGAGAGTCCGACGATGATCTTCCAGATTTTCAAGAGCTATAATAAAAAATGTTTAAGAAAAATACATGTCTTGGTAAAATGGTTAAGCTGTGTAACAACCCAGATTTTTGAGTGATTATTTTTATATAAATTTGCCATGTGGGATAATTATATAAAATAATGGAAGTTGAGGTGAATATTATTTTAATTGATTTAAAAGATAATATTTACTAGATTTTGCATATTTACTATTGAGTGAGTGTAAATGGCGTCATGTTATGATTTATAGTGTCGGTGTGCTTTAAACGACATTTATGGTTTAAATGAAGTTGGAACTTGAAATGATTTATATTATTCTTGATGCCAATTTAGGGGGTGCGGTCAGTCCCAAAATAGTCGAGATAGACAAAATAAGTGCCATATTATATTTTTGGGTTCCGGGCACTTTTGACCGGTTATGACTTAATTATGTAGTTAAGAGTCATTTTAATGGTGTATTAACATTTAAAGATGGGAATTAATGCTAAGGGAACGATTAAGTCTTGCAACCCTCTTATTTCCTAAGTGTATGCTTCCTAAACCTAGAGAGAAAGAAAGAGTAAGAGAATTGAGGAGAAAAAGAAGAGAAAGAAAGAGAATTGAAGAAATTGGGCTTGATATTGCATCTACCAGAAGAGAATCCGAGAATACAACCTTAAGGCAAGTTTCTTACTTGCTAATATATGATTTAGGGTGAATAGATTGTAGTGATAGTTGTGTATTGGAATCAATTGAACAAGCATGGGTTTTAAAGAATTTGTATTGTTTGAACCCTTAAACATTGTTTTAAATAGATATTAGGTGGATTATAGTTGTTAGAATTTATGTAGTAGTGTTTTGGTTGGATCATTTAAGGATGGTATAGATAAAAATGAAGAGAAATGAGTTTGGGAAAAATTGGGGTATTAAACTCCATAGCCGAAATTGGGCATTCTGGCCTAGGGGAATCGATTCTCCCCTAGCGAATAGATTCGTTAAAGGGGTAGGCTATAGGTCTGGGTTGGATGAATCAATTCGGATTATCCGAATCGATTCAACAGTATGCAGAATGTTGGGTCCTCTTTACCGAATCGATTCGACCTATCGGAATCGATTCGCTTTCAAGACTGAATCGATTCGGCCAGGGGGAATTGATTCATAATTCTTGTTGTTTTAAGATATTTTTCTAACTTAGTTTGTACTCTTTTTCTTGTAGGTTTGTGGGTACCCGAATTTACCATTATGGGCCCGTACGAGTAGACTAATAAAAATGGCCAAAAATCCGAACCCCTCACCTGAACTAAATAGAGTTACGACTAAGTCTCCTCCTAGAATCTCGTATAGAGATATTCCAAGAGAAGATGATGGACGTGGGGGAGTCCAACACCCCCACTCCCCGAGGAAAAAACATATATATAATAAACCCTAAGCCTTGGGCAAAGGGTACGCACTGTATTCTCTGTAAACACTCCCCAGAGTATATAGAAATAATACTGACTGCACCTCCGTGGACGTAGGCATTCTTGCTGAACCACGTACATACTGTGTTGTGTGATTGGAATTTTAACTTCTTTATTTTCCTTGGTAATTGCGCTTCTCTCATTTATTTGTGTTGAATATAATTGTCACCACAGTTTAGGACCTAGGAACTTTCTCTTAGGATGAAATAAAGTGTATTAGAGACTTACCTTAGGTTTGTAACCACATTAGATTTAAAAGGGGATGATTGGGCTTATCTCGGGGATTATTTAATAGACATTAGGGTAGTTCTTTCTTGAGTAAACTAGTTTGAAAATAGGGAAGAGTCGGACTATATAAATGTGGGAATATAGAGACGTGATTGAGTTATACTATACTTGATGGCTTATAGTAACGTCAATATTTCTCGGAGGTTAATTTGGGGATTTATGAAATGTTGAAGTTTATAATGATGACATTAAATGCTTATGGCTCCGGATCAAAATGTAATGCATATTTTAAAATGGAAATAACATGTGAATGATAATGTGCTTATACACACCTCTCAAAATGCTATCATAGGGGAAGTTACGCGCATGAGGTGAAGTCCCCTCGCTAGTGAATACAGGGTGAATATAGTCCTCGACCATAGGACCGGTTATTATATATTGTGTGGTTGTTGTTAGAATAGAGGTCATTCCGAGTGTGGTTATGACTCACTGTCGAAGGTATATGGCCGCTTCCCGACGTCACATGATGTAGGATTCCTAGGTTGTCTTGGTGATAGGCCCTAGAAGATGATAGCTATTTAGGGGTGCATCTAGTGGGGAAACCCAGAAGGATGGTCTTAGAATCGTTATATGATGTGATTATAAACTATTCTTATTCAAATGGAAATTAAGATGGATGGTAAAGCATTTTATGAAACAAAATGGCTTTAAATAAGTTTCCTAATGAGAAAAGGAACGGTGAAGTGAAATTGTGTAAAACTGAAATGGAATCTTAATAAGTTTGATATTATCCACATTCTCATGCATAAATGATTATTGATCATTACCATTGATATTTTGCTAGGTTGTGCTTTTAGATTGAGAGGTGAGAATTCTTATCATTATTTGTGGAGAGCAAGATAAGCTTATTCATGATGATTAATTATTCATTACTGTCATTCACTTTATTCACCTAGTGATCATTTTAAACCTGGCCCTGACCCGTTTATATTTCTTTATTTTGCTTCAATCTTATATTCGCCCAGGTGGGTACTACAACGCAAGAGATCACTAGCTTTTTGAGCTATGAAGGAAGGCTACTAGTGTCCATAAATGCAAAAATATTCCGCAGTATACGCTTGCAAGTGCAAGAAATATCAACTACATGCCCCTATGGTTCACCAACCTGCCAGCGACCTAAGATCACTCACCAGCCCCTAGCCCTTCGTCTAATGGGGAATGGACATCATAGGACCACTTCCTACCACCATCGGAAACCGCAAGTATCTGTTGGTCACAACGGATTACTTCACAAAATGGATCGAGGGAGAACCACTGGCAAACATACGAGATGCAGATATGATGAGATTCATATGGATAAACATAATTACCCATTTTGGAATCCCCAGAACCATCATCACTGACAATGGAACACAGTTGGAAAGTGGCCCTTTCCAGAGCTTCTGCAATGAGCACGGGATCATGCACTATTTCAGCCCGGTGGCATATCCTTAGAGCAATGATCAAGATGAAGCTTCCAACAAAATAGTGATAGATGGGTTAAAAAGATGATTAGAGAGAGCAAAAGGCGCATGGGTGAATGAACTGCCACATATTCTGTGGGCTTACCGCACTACCCCACATCGGGAAATGGGGGAAACCCTATTTTCACTAACATATGGAATGGAAGCAGTCATCCCATTAGAAGCAGGCCTACCAACTATGAGGCCCATCCTTAAAAACAAGGTCCATAATGATGCAGAATTGCTCGCTGAACTCGACCTAGTCGACGAACGCAGAGAACTTGCCTTAGTGAAATTATCGAGCTATCAACAATAGCTTTCATAACACTATAACAAGAAGGTAAATACAACGGCATTCCAAGTTGGTGACTATGTCCTGAGGAAAGTCCTTGGCAGCACAGTAAAACCATCAGATGGCAAGTTGGGGCCAAACTGGGAAGGACCATTCAAGATAATAAGAGATGATCTTCAAGGATCTTATTACTTAGAAACGCTGGAGGGTAGAGAGATACCCCGAGCATGGAATGCGGAAAATCTTAAGAAATTCTATTTCTAGTTTTTTCTTTTGCTTTTTTACCAGATTTATTAAAATGGCAACTCATTTACTTGTTATTAATAAAAGTTATTTGGCAGTTGCATTCTTTGAGGTGTTAGTTAACTAATATATGAACTTTATAACTTTCACACACTTTCCAAGTGACAGGCACACTACTCAATACATGATAGCAGGGAAAAAACCCTCCTCAGGTTCTCATTATGAAGAACGAACAACCTCTTATCATTGCCCCTGGCAATATATGAAGCCCTACAGGAGATCCTTAGGCAATTCGGCCAAGTCAAATTGGTTTCCAAACAATGTTTGGTCAACAAAACCCTGATCGGAGCATCCAACTCCAAGTTTGTCCTCACCAATTGCCACACTTAGGCCTAAGGGAGTGTGACGACACGATCGAAAAGGTAAAGTAAGGCAGAAAGGTATCTCGTAAGCATACTGGACTGGAGGAACACTTGCTAGACAATGCAAACCTACCAATCTAGTCGGCCAAGAGAGGCCCAGATTATTAAGCAAAGAATAAGTGATGCAAAAAATAAGGAACACTTATTTAGTCGGTGAGTTCTCCCAAAACATAAATTTTATATTACTTCATCACAACAAAAATGGACAACCCGTGTATAATCGACGAGATTGCCCAACGCATCAATACTACATTGTTTCATTACATATGTCTATAGAGTTACAACTGGTAAAATATTAATGAGGGTGAGGCCTCTGAATAAGATAATCAGCCGCTTGTGCTCTTCGACCGTCATCCGATTGAGGAGCTAATTCCTCCTCGCCTTTTTGCATCTGACTCCAATAGCTGCCGAGGGATGGCATCGATGGGGATCAACTGATCATCCCTCCTGAAGGTTTAGGCCTTAAAGTGGAAGGGGAGATCTCATGATTATACCAGAGTATTGAGTTCCTTGGAACTTATAGCTCCCTTAGGGCACTCAACCATCTCCTTATAAAAGAGAGCTCTTCAAAATCTGTCAACCTCGTCGAAGCATCCACCCAACCTTGGTCGTAACTATCAGCCCATACTCACTGAGGTCCTCTCTTAAACATATGCCTCAGCCGTGTGACATCCCTTTGAAGCCCAAAAGCAATAATGTATGCTCGACGAACATCTTCACAAAGCTCATACATTTCCCTAGCTGGGCTTCTCGCATTTGTACCAGCTCACAGAACGATCGATGGGACAGAACCTCGTCTCACCGGAGGAACGTCGCTCGACCTTGTGCCAGCTGATGATGAGGAGTAACCTCTTAAAATGCATGGCGTAGTACTCGGCGCATGCTCCCCTTAGGAGCAACACTTCCCTCCTCAAAGACTCGTTTTCCTGTTGCAAAATTTATCCAACTTGGTTAATCTTAGTAGCGTCGAGGAGTCTTGCTCTCAGAGTATTCACCTCCTATTGAACAGAAGCTCCAACTTTTTCCTTCTCCTGAGGCCTATCTTTTAGTATAACAACGAGCTCCATCTGCTCTGTGAAACGCTTATTCCTCAGTCACAGCAGTTTGTAAATTCTCGCGAAGGTATGACAAACTTCGAGACTCATATCAGGACCAAGCATTCTCCCCAATTGAGAAGTGGCTGGTATATAGTCATCTACATCAATCCAATATAGTCCATAAAAGAGTAGTAAAGGATAAAATGAATCAGTACACTGAGGGAAAAAACCTTCTCATTTCATTAATACATAAAAGGATCAAAGTACATCGAGAAACATAAAGGAATATTATAATACAAATACAAAAACAATCCTAAGGATAAATTAGCTGGCAACCTCGGGTTGTTCAGAAGAAGCTGGCTACTTCCCCTTATCAGCAGCAGTAGGAGCATCTCCCTCACTAGGGACAACTTCTGTAGCCCGAGTAGGAAGGACATCAACAGAATTTGACTGGGAAGTAGGGTTAAGACCTTCGATGGCTGGGCTAGAAGCTTCATACACGATAGGATTTGGGCCTGGATCGTGCTCATCGAATAAGGGAGAGGCAACATCCACCCCGATAACCAAGAGGGCCTTATTCCAGCCCTTTTTAAAGTTCAGATGGCTGATGTAGCCTATCTGAACCTCAACATCTTCATATGTGGAAGCCCACCTGAAGTTATATAACTCTTCCTTAATGGTGGCTTCCTCGAACTCCTTCTCCTTCAGCTTCTCGGTCAGCACCTTATTCTCCTCCACTACTTCCATCTTGCTCGAGCAGACCAAATTGTAGGCCTACCGCAGTTCGCTCAATTCTTTGAACCTTGCCTCCCTCTCTCGATTGGCTTTAACAAGGTCCATATCGGAAGACGTCCGAGCAGCATCAGTGGCCTTCAAGCTGGCCTCAAGCTCGGTACCCTTCACTTTCAAAGCAACGTTCTGCTTCTCCAGCTCACCATTCTTGCTCACCAGCTCATCGCGAGAGAGATAGAGCACGGCAAAGTCAGTCACGAACTACAAATAAAAGAAGATATTAGAAGAAAGAAGCAGACAAAATTTGACGAGCATTAAAAATGAGAAACAAACTTACCAAGGCTAGCATCTGACTTGCTTGTAAGGCTAATTGGTCAGTCCCCATCGTCCTTTGGCGATCAGCAGGAAGGACTGCTCTCTCGAGCAGCGCAGGGGCCAACTGAGGAGAAATGGAAATCGAGTCCCCCTCTAGCAATGCAGACACAGTCACTAAGGCCTTCCCAGACTTCATCCTCGCTTCCATTTTTCTCCTCTCCTCCTCCCTTTCCTTATCCTTCTCTACCCTCTTCCTCTCCTCAACCCTCTTTTTCTCTTCAGTCTTCTTTCTCTCCTCTTCCCTCTTCCTCTCTCTCTCTCTCTCTCTCTCAACTTCTCTTATTCTTTTCTCTTCTTCTCCTACTCTTGAGCAATAGACCGAGAACCAGTGGCAACAACCCCACTACTAGATTTATGATTCTTCGACCTCTAAGAGAGAAGCACATCATCATCATCACGGATCAAGTTTTTTCTTGGGGGAACCATTTCCTCACTAGAGTTGCTGGATGTACTTGAAGTTTTTTGGGCTTTAGAAATGTCTTCTGAGCTAGAAGAACTGTCACTGATGTAGCTCTCCTCACCAGAACAACCTTCAACACCTCCTCTGATATCACTCTCGGAATTGCTCTCTTCCTCGTCCAACTGAATAGAATCAGCAACAGCTTCTTCAGAAGTATCAAATTCAGGAATTCTATCCGTAGGCCTCGCAATAAAACTGGACCCAATGTTCTTATACTCGAGCAGGAAAGTAGCATACCGGGGATGTTCATCGTCAGCCAAAGGTTCCCTGATATTCTAGGCTTTAATCATCTCGGAAGTTCGAACCTCACTGAGGGTAGGCTCCAAGTTCTTTTTCCTCACTGAAAAGAAAATAGGAAAGTGTCAGAAAAATTACACATTACAAAGAGATCAAAAGGGCAGAGAAGAGACTACCTATGTACTCTTCCCCATAAAAGGAACAGTGAATCTATCAGACCTCGACCCCTTAGTCTGGGGGGAGAACTACCAATTCCTAATAAGAAAGCCATCTTGCCAGTATTTCTTGTGGGAATCAGGTAAATTTACTACCAATACCCTCTCAGGACTCCTGGACTTGAGGTAAAGAAGACCAGAGCTAGTTCGAGAGAAGGAGTAACAAAAATAGACTTCGGCGAGCCTTAATTTAGTGCCGTAAAGTTGATTTATTCTATGGACACCATTTATTATCTTCCATACGTTGGGCGAACACTGTGCAGGGATAATGTTGAAATAACCAAATAAATGAAGGAACAAATTGTTTGGAGGAAAAGTAAGCCCCCTTGAGAAAGAAACAAGACATGAATCCAATGAACACCCTCTATCTCTCTAACATTATTAGGGAGAGAGGCGCACTCAATCTCTACCCATTCAGGGATATTATAGAACTTCCTGAACTTAGACACTGATGTATTACCTATCCTTGTCATTTTTATTCCCTAAAATCGAAAATTCAGAGAAAACTCAACAAAGAAAGCACAAAGAAAGAGCAAAGAGGAATTACGAGATGAAAGATCATAAGACAAGATGACTAGGGATATGGAAAGTGAAGAAAATAAAGGGCTGGAGAAGAAGACACGACAGCTAAAACTCGCAGAAGATGAGTGAACGCAAAGAAATTTGAAACAACAACTATGGAACGCTGCTCCAAATAGCTTTTAAATGCTCCCAATCATCGCGCACATGACACGAAGCAACTGCCGCCTAAATAAGTTCTAGAATTTGGGAAGAGTTACACGATTCACAAAAGTGACATTATGATAAATCATTTAAATTTATTGAGCCCAAATTGTGGCCCAATAACTTTAGGGGCAATTGTGGGTACCCTAATTTACCATTATGGGCCCGAATGAGTAGCCTAATAAAAACAGCCCAAAATCTGGACCCCTCACCTGAACTAAATAAAGTTAAGACTTAGTCTCCTACTAGAATATCATATAGAGATATTCCAGGAGAAGATGATGGACATGGGGTAGTCCAACACACCCACTTCCCGAGGAGAGACATATATATAATAAACCCTAAGCCTGGGGTAAAGGGAACGCATCGTATTCTCTATAAACACTCCTTGGAGTATATAGAAATAATACTGACTGCACCTCCGTGGACGTAGGCATTCTTAGTGAACCACGTACATATTGTGTTGTGTGATTGGCATTTTATCTTCTTTATTTTCCTTGGTGATTGCGCTTCTCTCATTTATTTGTGTTGAATATAATTGTCACCACAGTTTAGGACCTAGGAACTTTCTCTTAGGAAGAAATAAAGTGTATTAGAGACTTACCTTAGGTATGTAACCACACTAGATTTAAAAGGGGGTGATTGGGCTTATCTCGGGGATTATTTATTAGACGTTAGGGTAGTTCTTTCTTGAGTAAACTAGTTTGAAACTAGGGAAGAGCATGACTATATAATTGTGGGAATATAGAGACGTGATTGAGTTATACTATACTTGATGGCTTATAGTAACTTCATTATTTCTCGGAGGTTAATTTGGGGATTTAAGAAATGTTAAAGTTTATAATGATGACATTAAATGCTTATGGCTCCGGATCAAAACGTAATGCATATTTTAAAATGGAAATAACATGTGAATGATAATGTGCTTATACACACCTCTCAAAATGCTATCATAAGGGGAAGTTATGCGCATGAGGTGAAGTCCCATGGCTAGTGAATACAGGGTGAATATAGTCCTCGGCCATAGGACCGATTATTATATATTGTGTGATTATTTTTAGAAGAGTGTTAATTCCGGGTGTGGTTATGACTCACAGTCGAAGGTATATGGCCGCTTCCCGATGTCACATGATGTAGGATGCGTAGGTTGTCTTGGTGATAGGCCCTAGACGATGATAGTTAATTAGGGGTGCATCTAGTGGGGAAACCCAGAAGGATGGTCTTAGAATCATTATATGACGTGATTATAACTATTCTTATTAAAATGGAAATTAAGATGGATGGTAAAGCATTTTATGAAACAAAATGGCTTCAAATAAGTTTACTAATGAGAAAAGGAACGGTGAAGTGAAATTGTGTAAAACTGAAATGGAATCTCAATAAGTATGATATTAGCCACATTCTCATGCATAAATGATTATTGATCATTACCATTGATATTTCGCTAGGTTGTGATTTTAGATTGAGAGGTGAGAATTCTTATCCTTATTTGTGGAGAGAGAGACAATCTTATTCATGATGATTAATTATTCATTACTATCATGCACTTTATTCACCTAGTGATCATTTTAAACCTGGCCCTGACCTATTTATATTTCTTTATTTTGCTTCAATCTTATATTCGCCCAGGTGCATCACTGCATAGACGCCCGTATTGACTTTTCTATTCCAGTGTCTTGGAGCTATAACACTTTGCGGATGTTATGGGATACTTGATATAGATTCCTCTATCTTTTGTATACTAGTTATGATTAGTTACACATTCAGGCGTGTTACCCAAGTTTTGTACTTGTATTATATAATGTGATATTGTACTTTAATACTCGGTGTAACCTAATTATAAAGGCTTGTTAACCGACAGCTTATTCAGTTATTTCATTGTATATAATTGCTATTATACTATCTGTCTTTATTTATATCCACCTTCTTTTAAATTGGATTGTTGAAATGTTTTTCATTAACTTACCCAAAAATAAATTTTGACAATCCATTTTCTAAAATAATTGGTGGTTATCTCATATACTTTTTATACTATTGTGATGCTAAGAATGGAACTTCTATGATTCCTGTAATTATTGGAGTATCAGGCCGGCCACCTCTTATTTTAATAAGCGGGTTGTCATAGATGGTATCCGAGCATCAGGTTCTAGTGTCCTTAGGAATCTGTGTGGATGTACTACACTTTCGGTGTTGCTTTTGATTTGACATAGAGCCTTAGGATTAGGATTCTTGATTCTTCTTATAAGATTTTGTTCTCCTTCTATAATGTAAGAATTCAAAAAATCTTTTATGCGTTTGTCTAAGATTCGTAGGTTAAATGATGAAGGGCGACCAGGGAAGGCCGTTATGAGGACACCTGAAGATGGGGTTTAGTCATAATTATAAACTGAAGTCAGGGATAAGGACCGTAGTGGAGGCCACTCCCTTGTGTCATTTTTGTGGATGGCTACAATGATTACTTAAGTATAGTGGGTATATCTACCCAAGTGTCGCTATGGTATAGAGTGGTGCTAAAAACTTGAATTTCCCAGTAATGTAAATTGGGAAAAAGTTTGAAAGGTCCTTGATAAGAACCGCACATTGAAGTTAAGTCATACAGAGGCAATGTAGCTTCATTCAGTAGAAGTTTAGGTACTGGGAGCTTTGGCCTAGATCGGGGTATAGGAATACCCAGATGTGAAAATTTGAGGAAAATTTTTCACTCGTTGGAGTAATGTCGAAATAGTGGGAACGGTAGTCACCATATTTGGTGGAGAAGAAACTTTTGCTCGTAGAGAAACCTTATAGATGGTTTTAACAATGAGTTCCTCTGTGATATCAGAAATAATGAGAATATAGACTCTCAAGTATTCACAGGAGAATCGGTCAGAGGCCGACAGTGAATAAGGAGTTATAGGGTTAATGAAACCGTGCACCGAAGTAAGGTAGGTACAAGCAATAAATAGTCGTTTAGTGGAATGATAGGATCACGAGTAAGTGTTGCTAACACTTATGGAGAAGTCATGTTTGTGAGACCTCATTGGTGGACTTCTACCCGGGGCATTGATTAAAGATGTTTTTTTTGGTATAGATAGGACAAGGGTATAGTAATTAGGAACTAATTCGAGTAGCCAAGGTAATTGGAAAGAATGTTATTATGAATTCCACCTTGTATGAGGGAGGTGTATTCAGTGTGGCAAGACTAAGTCTCAGTATTTTACTAACCCTATATTCAGGTGTGAAATTTGAGCATGTGGTAGTATCGATGATATTAGAGGATGTATTTATATGTTCTCCACGGTAGCGAGGTTCTGTTTTCCTTCATGCCTTGTAAAGCGGGTGTTGATATTTTAAAGTTACATCCTACTCGTTTGGTATGTGTTATATGAGTATAAATATTTTTTATTGGTCAGAGCGATAGCAGGCAAATGATTGCAAGGCTATCGCATCTGTATTTCCAGAGTGGAGCTAGTTGTTCTATAATATCTCACCTGGATACGGGTTGAGACTTTATAGAGATGGTATAAGATATGTAAGAATTTTTATTATTTTACATGTTTTATGTTGACTTATCTCCACGACCAACAAAGTTAAGTAGTAGTGTATCAGAGGGATTCCTTATTTGGATTTCGCTTGCGAGACACTCCATGCATGAAACTTAACGATGTTGGGAGTGGAGAGATGTTACTTTATAATTAGGATATTGGTTTTGGTGATATTAGCCGAATGTCACGTGATTGATTAAGGGCTAAAAGTAGACGTGCGGTGAAAAAAAGCACTGGAAATGTTTCTCCCACCGTATGTATGTGGGTGAGACAAGGAAAAGGAAATTGGATTGATGCTATCATGCCTTGATTAGAAGGAATTTTTTTATAAAGTATACTTTTCGATAGGAAGTTCATAGCACATTGTAAAAAGTAGGTTCCTTCATTAGTTAGATTTCCCTTTTTATCGCAGTGGGATGACATAGAGGTAGAAGCGCGTTGGTAGGGTTATGAGATAGGATTTTAGTTGTCCCGATTATGTGCCTTAGGCCATTATATCTTGATGATCGAAAATGAGAGGTAGTAGTGTAACTAGATGGTTCCTTATTTGGATTTCGCTTTGCGAGACGTCCCACGCATGAAACCGAGCAAATGTCAGAGATTGAGAAAGGTCTTGGGCACTAGGTATATAGTTAGTATAGTACTTATTCAACATGTGAAGGAAACACATCGAACTTATGATTATTAGGAAGTAAGACCGTGGGGCATGTGACGATTCTTTAGGGAGGCTGTAGTGAGTTAACCAAGAGAAGGTTGGTGGGTTAACTTTAAGAAGGATTGGGTCCCCAGGAATAAGGAGTGTGGAATATCAAGTAATTCGGGACAACATGCCTAAAAGAATGTGAGGCCCATCTTTAGAAAGAGTGTTACATCGGTGACCTATCTTTCGGTGAGCTAAAGGACAAGTTGACTTCTACTCCTGCACTCGCGTTTAAAGATCAAGAGGATACTATTTGGTCTTTATGGACAAGTCTCTACCAAGATTGGGAGGTGTGTTAATACTGGAGCATGGGGCCATTGCGTATACGTCTCACAAGATTAAGCCCCATGAGAAGTATTATCCCACACATGATTTAGAGTTCGCCGCGGTAGTGTTCACCTTTAAGATATGGAGGCACTACCTCCTGAGGAAGAATTTAGTCTTTTCACGGACCACAAGTCGTTACAATATTTTAATGGGGCGACATAATCGGTGGTTAGTGTCCGTAAAGGACTATCAATTCGATGTTGATTCTCACCAAGGAAAAGGAAAATGTTATAGTGGATACGCTAGGTGGAAAACCCGTGGGGGAGACTAGGGAAGGCATGGAAAGCCAAGTAGAACGAGATTGACTAGGAGGACGCTATAGTAAGCGTATTTATGTCAGTGTTGACTATTACACCTACTAGTGTAATGAGAGTAGTGGAAGCGCAAGGAAGGGACATTTCTAAGTTTGTCTCCCAATGCGCCACTTATCACTTAGTGAATATAGATCCCCAATGATCAATGGGATTATTGTAACCATGGTAGTACCGGTGTAGATACGGAAGGTTATATCCATGGATATTCTCGGTGAATTACCGACATCGCAACGGTCATGATCCTATTTGGGTAATTGTCGATCATTTGACCAAATCTCCACACTTCCTGCCAATATGAACGAACTATTTACGGCAGGTTACACCCAACTCTTTATTGCGAATTTGTGAAACTTTATGAGGTGCCTATCAATATAGTGTTGGATAGAGACTAGACTTTCGTATCAAATTTGATGTGAAGTTTACAAGAAGTAATGGAAAAATGAATTAACGTCGAGGACATCCTACCACCCCCAAATGGATGAACAAATGGAGAGAGTTAACCAAATACTAGAAGACATACTTAGGACATGCGTATTTGAATTAAAGGAAGGATGGGGGAAGTATCATTTATGGGTCGAATTAGCATACAATAATTCGTACCGTTTCACTATAGGTATGGCACCGTATGTGGCTTTATGTAGCCGACTGCATAGTTCGCCTGCTTGTTGGTTAGAAATAGGCGACAATAATCTCTTTGGACCTGAAATGGTACATGAATACTTCTTTGATGTTTGAATAACATACTTAGAAGGTCTATGACAACGCGAATAGAAGTCAAGTAGTATTGGAGGTAGGGGATCAAGTTTTGGTGCATGTATCCCCGAGGAACGGTATAATGTGATTCAGGAGGAAAGGTAACTTGTGCCGTGTTATGTAGGCATTTTCTCCCGTTGTTGTAAAGGTAGGCTAGATAGTTCATATGAGGAACAACCGGATACTTTTTTAGATCACGTAGAGTGTAGACTAAGATCGAAAGTGGTACCGATAGTCTGAGTCCTATAAGGGACACCAGAATGCCTAGAAATTTGTTTGGGTCCAGAGGACGATATCTGAGAGATGTACCCCCTAGTCTTTTTTTCGGTACGCCGAAATTTTGAGGGAAAAATTCCCTTATAAGGGGGGGAGTATGTAACAACCCATATTTTTCAGAGATTATTTTTATATAAATTTTCCATGTGGGATAATTATATAAAATAATGGAAGTTGAGGTGAATATTATTTTAATCGATTCAAAAGATAATATTTACTAGATTTTGCATATTTACTATTGAGTGAATGTAAATGGCGTCATGTTATGATTTATAGTATCTTTGTGCTTTATACGACATTTATTGTTTAAAATGAAGTTTGAACTTGAAGTGATTTATATTATTCCAGATGCCAATTTAGGGGGCGCGGTCAGTCTCAAAATTATTGAGATTGTCAAAATAAGTTCCATATTATATTTTTGGGTTCCGGGCACTTTTGACAGGTTATAACTTAATTATGTAGTTACGAGTCATTTTAATGGTGTATTAACATTTAAAGATTTGAATTAATGCTAAGGGCATGATTAAGTCTTGCAACCCTCTTATTTCCTAATTGTCTGCTTCCTAAACCTAGAGAGAAAGAGAGAGTAAGAGAATCAAGGAGACAAAGAAGAGAAAGAAGAAAAATTGATTAAATTGGGCTTGATCTTGCATCTACCGGAAGAGAATCCAAGAATAGAACCTTAAGGCATGTTTCTTACTTACAAATATATGATTTGGGGTAAATAAATTGTAGTGATAGTTGTGTATTGGAATCAATTGAACACGCATGGGTTTTAAAGAATTTGTAGTGTTTGAACCCTTAAACATTATTTTAGATAGTTATTATGTGGATTTTAGTTGTCAGAATTTATGTAGGAGTGTTTTGGTTGGATTATTGATGGATGGTATAGATAAAAATCGAGGATAAATGACTTTGGGAAAAATTGGGGTATTAAACTCCATAGCCGAAATTGGGCATTTTTGCCCAGGCGAATCGATTCTCCCCTAGCGAATCGATTCGCTAAAGGGGTAGGCTACAGGTATGGGTTGGGCAAAATTGATTCAGATTATCTGAATCGATTCGACAGTATGCAGATTGTTGGGTCCTCTTGAACGAATTGATTCGGCCTATCCAAATCGATTCGCTTTCAAGACCGAATCAATTCGGCCAGGGGGAATCGATTAAGAATTCTTATTGTTTTAGGATATTTTTCTAAGTTAGTTTGTACTCATTTTCTTGTAAGTTTAGGACCTAGGAACTTTCTCTTAGGATGAAATAAAGTTTATTAGAGACTTACCTTAGGTATGTAACCACACTTGATTTAAAAGGGGATAATTGGGCTTATCTCGGGGATTATTTAATAGACATTAGGGTAATTCTTTCTTGAGTAAACTAGTTTGAAACTAGGGAAGAGTAGGACTATATAATTGGGGGAATATAGAGACGTGATTTAGGTATACTATACTTGATGTCTTATAGTAACGTCATTATTTCTCAGAGGTTAATTTGGGGATTTATAAAACGTTGAAGTTTATATTGATGACATTAAATTCTTATGGCTCCGGCTCAAAAGGTAATGCATATTTTAAAATGGAAATAACATGTGAATGATAATGTTCTTATACACATCTCTCTAAATGATATCATAGGGGAAGTTACGCACATGAGGTGAAGTCCCCTGGCTAGTGAATGCAGGGTGAATATAGTCCTCGGCTATAGGACCGGTTATTATATATTGAGTGATTATTATTCGAAGTGAGGTAATTTTGGGTGTGGTTATGACTCACTGTTGAATGTATATGGTCTCTTCCCGACGTCACACGATATTGGATGCCAAGGTTGTCTTAGTGATAGGCCCTGGAAGATGATAGCTATTTAGAGGCGCATCCAGTGGGGAAACCCGGACAGATGGTCTTAGAATCATTATATGATGTGATTATAACTATTCTTATTAAAATGGATATTGAGATGGATGGTAAAGCATATTATGAAATAAAATGGCTTCAAATAAGTTTCCTAATGAGAAAAGGAACGGTGAAGTGAAATTGTGTAAAACTAAAATGGAATCTCAATAAGTATGATATTATCCACATTCTCATGCATAAATGATTATTGATCTTTACCATTGATATTTCTCTAGGTTGGGCTTTTATATTGAGAGGTGATAATTCTTAACATTATTTGTGGAGAGCGAGACAAGCTTATTCATGATGATTAATTATTTATTACTGTCATGCACTTTATTCATCTCGTGATCATTTTAAACTGGGCCCTGGCCCGTTTATATGTCTTTGTTTTGATTGAATCTTATATTCGCCCAAGTGCACTGTCATAAGGACGCCCGTATTGACTTTTCTATTCTAGTGTCTTGGAGCTATAATAGTTTGCAGATGCTATGGGATACTTGATATAAAAGCCTCTATCTTTTGTATTTTAGTTATCACCAGTTACACATTCGGGCGTGTTACCCAAGTTTTGTGCTTGTAGTATATAATAGGATATTATACTTTAATACTCGGTGCAACCTAATTGTAAAGGTTTGTTAACCGACAGCTTATTCGGTTATTTCATTGTATATGATTGCTATTATACTATCTGTCTTTATTTATATCCACCTTCTTTTAAATTGGATTGTTTAAATGTTTTTCATTAACTTACCCAAAAATAAATTTTGACAATCCGTTTTCTAAAATAATTGATGGTTATCTAGTATACCTTTTATACTATTGTGATGCTAAGAATGGACCTTCTATAATTCCTATAATTATTCGAGTATCGGGCTATCCACCTCTGATTTTAATAAGCAGGTTGTCACAAGCTACTGAATGAGCGTATTGATTTACCTAACCAGACTATTAGGAAGGTCGCTGAAGAATTTATAGCACAATGTGTTGCCCATGAGACTGAATTTGAAGAATTTTCAAGAAAAGTAGGAGATCGTTCTGAGAAAAATAATATTTTGGAACAAAAATACAAGTCTACTTTGGTTGAACTTAAAGAATCTAAGAAAAAAGTTTCAAACGTGTTTAAAAAATGCTTACACTTTGAAACTCAAGCTAAGTTATATGAAGAAATTGTTATAGGAAGCAAGTTTAATTATGACAATAAATCTGGTTTTGGATTTGGAGAAAAAGTTTATACTAGCAAAAATGTTTCTCTTAAAAAATGTCGTTTTTGTAAAACTAGGCCAGAATCTTCAGAGCACTTAGAAAGAAATTTTTTTTAAAGATGTCTCTAAGGAAAAACAATGTGACTGTTCTCAAAAGCCCAAATCTAGTGGTCCAGCTAAGTACGTCTATCCACCCGTTCGAAATCATTATCAGAAACCCAAAAAGAATTTAGTAATAAAGTCAAGTGCTTCGCACATCAGTATTGTTCATACAGTGATGTCTACGGCCACTCCATTGCCGAATGTTTTCAAAATAGAGTGTATACACCTACTTATTCAAAATTTAACTATTCTAGAAAGAGTAGGAATACTTATGTTCTCCCAAGATAGGACACTCATAACTTTAACTATAAAAAGAAGGGAGGACCTAAAACTATGAAGAAATGATTTAGAAAGACTTAACAAAACTTTTCTCAATCCAAGGCCAATCAAACTGTTAAAAGTAGGCCTATTTGGATTAGAAAAGATGACTTGTTACCCCAACTCGAGGGCAAAATTATCATATCTTCTATTAATGCACCACACACTTCGTCTAGATGGTACCTTGACTCAGGATGTTCAAAACATATGACCGGAGATGAAACTAAATTAACAAAGAAAATAAACTTCCTTGGAGGTAGTGTTGTGTTTGTTGATGGAGTTTCATCGAAGATCATAGGTAAGGGAACATTATGTGAGGAAGGTATCCCCGAGATAAATGATATCCTCCTAGTTAAAGGTCTCAAGGCTAACCTACTTACCATATCTCAATTTTATGATTCCAATCATACTGTTACCTTTTCTAAAACTGATTGCAAAATCCTCAATGAAAAGGGAAATTGTATTTTAACAAGAAATAAAGATGAGGATAACTGTTACATAGTCCTTCCTAAGTCTGAATCTTGTAATAGATTGCGACATACAAATTTTGATAATCTTCATAAGAAAAGTTCCCAAGAAATTGTTAGAGGATTGCCTAAAATCAAAAATTCTTTTAAACCTGTCTGTGGTCCTCGTCTGAAAGGGAAAATAAGTAAACCCCCTCACAAGAAAGTTAACAATGCTTTAACTACTAAAACTTTGGAATTACTCCATGTGGACTTTATGGGTCCCTTTCGAACTGTCAGATTTTATGATAACAGTTACATACTCATTATTGTGGATGATTACACACGATATACTTGGGTTGCATTCACGAAAAATAAATCCGATACCTTCGATGAGTTCTTAAAAATACTTTTAAAAATAGAAAACGAAAAGGATACCCAAGTATGTGGCATCATAAGTGACAAATGTGGAGAATTCAAAGATTCGAGTTTTGCAGAATATTGTATAGACAATGGCTATAAATATAAATTTAGTTCTCCTAAGACATCTCAGCAAAACAACATTACTGAAAGGAAAGATATAACTTTACAAGAGACAACTAGGGTTATGCTACATGCAAAAATTCTACCTAAGTATTTTTAGGCCAAAGTTGTTCAAACGGCTTATCGTATCATTGATAAGGTATACCTTAGGAAGAAGTTCAAATCTTTTGATGATATTCGATATGAGTATCTTCGTAATGCCAATGGTATGATAGTTCTTACTTAATTCAACACGTCATTCATATCCTCGGTAGTTGCATGCTAATAATTGGTTTCTGAGGATTTAGGGCATGGACGTTTCTCAAATGACAAAAGACACCTCCTAATATCTGTATATGTAGGAGACCCTTGCATCTGCCCTTGTATATGTTATTGCTAGTGTTGATATCTTATATCATATTCTCTTGATTTATACTTTTTACCCCGATGTATATTTTAGAAAAATTGGCGGATAAGAACTTGAGTACCTGTGCTACGATTTTTATCTTTTGGTACTAACTCAACTAATATGTCATTGAGTGTTTAATCTTTTTCAGGCATTTTTTTAGATCTGATTGTATCTTGTCCTATTTATAAGGGTATTGGTATGTATTGTAGTTGAGTAATGTATTTTCTTCTCTTATTTTCGGTTCTAGGATGGGAATGGGTAGATAGAGATTTTTGTATGGGAAATCTAGGATTTTTCATTTTTAACTACGAGTTCAGGATACTCATGGGAATTTTTCCACCAATATCCAAAGGGGGAGATTGAGAACACACTATATGGTTGACTTACTTGAGTCTGTGTCATATAGGAGTTTAAACTTGTTTGGATATCGAGAGAAAATAGGATTATACTTTTTACGAGTTACTCTACTTAAAAAAGGCTCCAAGCTTCGTTAAAAAGGAATTTCAGTCTAAGAAAGCAAATGCTACAATGCTCGTCAAAGCGGTAAGTACAACTCTTGAACCACATTAGGACACACACACACACACCATATACATGTTTATTATGTGCGCATATTTTTATGGTGGTTTTGTTGCTTCAAATATTTTTTGGAAAAATAAATTCATTTGAATATTTTTTTAATCATTTGAAATGATTTTTCATTTAATCGAAATTTGATTGGTTCAATTTTTAATTGGTTAATATTTTTTTTTATTCAAAAAATTAATTTTTTGAAGAAGTTAAAAAACACATGCGTGTTATATTTTAATATGGTATTTGTGTTTGTTTAGTGTCTTGGTAGTTAGACTCATTTTATGACCCTAGATTGAGTGGTTATCAATGAACCATATTAATAGTGCCTCAATCCTAGTGAATACCCTTTAGCCAATCACATTAGTTATTCAACTTTCTTTCTACATCCTTAGATCTTGTAGAGTACATCTAGACCCTTAATTTTGTAAAAAAACCTTTTGATCCTTATATATAAACATTTAAGGTTTTATTTTTCGAAGGGATAATAGAAAAAAAGAAGAGAAATAGAAAGAGGGAGTGTCGACGGGTTTTGCACAGTGAGAGAGAGAGAAAAAACATTTTCCATCTTCTCGAAAGAAAGGGAAACCAAAAAAGAGAAGAGGTCGTCGCCGGCGAGGAGAGTTCTACGCCGGAGAGAGTTGATCGTCGGATCTGAGGAGAGCTTGGCTGGGAAAAAATCGAGAGGAAATAAGGAAGTTCATTGTCGGGAAATCCCCTGCAGGTATAGATAGTCTGAGGTCTTTAAGATAGTTTTATCGTCGAAATCGTACATCTGAGTTAGACATTAGCTCGAACTCACCGGAGAGAGTGAGACTATTGGTCACCAAAAAAACTTGCCGGATTTTTTAACCCAAGTCTTATTTGTGCACTCTTATAATAATATATTTCTCTAAGGACTTTTTTAGTACACTGATTTTTTAGGATTCTTTTGTATTTGTTCTTGGATCATCTTTGTATTGTTATTGATATTTATTTTGATCAAAGATTATAGTTTCAAATAAATTTGAAACACAAGACTTATTATTGTGGCTTATATTTTGATTTGAGAAAGACATTTTTGGTTTCAAAAATTAATTTCACAAATTGGTGAAATAAATTTGGACATAAATAATTTTGAAACTAAACTTGATTTGAAAAAATGGTATTCCAAATTTGAAATTGTTGAAAGTCTTATATTCAAAGAGTATTTAGAATTAATTGCATTTCATATAAAAGTGGTTTTTAAGTAATAGGATATTGCTTGTATATTTTATTGAGAGTGTGAGAAGCATTTAGTTTAATTCACAAACACTATCACTCTCACATGAGAACTTAGGAATTGTGGTTCTTAGTGAGATATTTGTTTTGTTGGAGCTGCTATAATCAAAGAGGACAAGGAAAAAGCAAGGAAGCTATGGGAAGGAAGACTACATCAAGTCATAAGCCTTTGAGAGTGGAGGAAACTCGTGTAGGTAACGTTATGAACTTAGATTTAGGTATTGTATTTGCATGCTTAGTGTTGTAACTTGTGTCGTGTGATTATTAGTGGATTTTGTTTAATGGCGTAGAGGTCACCGTGGATATTTACCTTATTTTAGGGTTTTACCACGTTAAAAATTGCGTGTCAATTTTCTTGGATCTTCTTAATTGTTTTGGTGAATATTATCGAACTTAAGACTTAATTGAACGTTTTAGTTTTAAAAATCTAAGGTAATTAAACTAACGAATCTAGAGAACATATTCAGAATTTTTTTTTAACAAATATAGTGTTTATTTGAATAGAGTTTTGTTCAACGAGTTTATTTCGGAGTTTTATCAACTTATAACTTTTTGTTATTAATCTTGTAAACAAGTTTTTCAACAATTTACTAGGTTTTGACCAAAACTTTGAGCTCAAATTTATCCTAATATCATATACCATTTGAGATAATTCATGAACCAATCGAACCTAATTTTTAATAAAGAATCAAAATATATAGGTTTCATGGATTGAGGTTTAGAAATGATCAAGTTTGAGTGACCCTATTTTTTCGAAAACATTCGTGTAGTTTTAGAATATGGCAATGGTTTTTAAGCTTAGTGTAAGGTTTATGCTATCTTAAGGAAGATTTTGGATTTGGTTTAAAGAAATTGAGGTATACTAGTTTGGGATAATCTTGAATTTGAAATTTCAAAACTTTGAAAACACCTTTAAGAAATTGGGGATCAAAACTTAATTATTTTTTAAAAGGGTCATTGAACTTGTGCTCATGGGATCTTAAGGAACTCATTACTCACATTGAAATAGGTTTGAATTCAAATAATGGATTTTCACAATTAAATTTCGAGCTTAAATGGAGTTTTCAAAGGTTTCTGCCTATTTAGGACATAATACACATAATAGCTTGGTTTGTTTGATTGATTTGAGGTTTGTAACAACGCATGAAATTTTTTTGATAACTACTATAGAAATTGGTGGATAAAATGACATATTACCATATTTGAGAGAAAAAAATACGAGTTTATTACTATTGAATTGGTGGGTTTCAAGGCTGGAATTCATGGGGATTTTATAAGGTAGTCAAGGGAAAGTTGATTGGTGGAAAAATAGGCGAATTTTTACTTGGTTTAAGAAAATAACCATGGCGGCACAAGGGATTCACATGTGTGGGGTAGTTCCCATTTTATTTTTCCCTTTGTGGATGTTTACATGCATGTCGTTAGGGGAAAGTTGAATTATTTTGATTTTGACTTTGGTCCTTGAGGAAGGTGTTTAGTATTTATTTTTTATTTCTAGTTGATTAATTTGTATATTTAAGGGGAATTTGTGTAATTTCATGAAAGTAAATGGTTGGGATTGTAAAATTAAATTTTTTTATTCCTAAAGGTTCAATTTTATATAAAGTTTGGGTCTTGGGGTGAAATATAGGTCAAGTTAAGCTTCTTCAAAAGTTTATAAGGGTATTTTGGTCATTTATTAACCTAAGGGGGTATTTAGGCAATTAAGCAAAGTTGAAGGGTTTCATGAGTAATTTCAACTTTGGTGAGTTTTTTTTTTTTTTTTTTTTAATTTGACTAAGGTACAAGGGGAATGTAAGGCGATATATAAGGTTAACTTTTTTCTGTTTAATCGTGTTGGGGTTTTGATGCAAGGGGGTATTACATTCTACCTACCTAATAAAAACGTGTCCTCAAATTTAGCTACAAAAAGCTCTAGATATTGTTTCTTCATAGCTTCCTCTAGTTCCCTGGTAACTTTTTGTTGATATGGGTGCTCCAGGAGTACTTTTAATAAAGAAACTTCTTTTCGTCTAAAAACTTTGACCCAGCGGTCCGGGATTTAAATAGGAAACTATTAAAATTCATGGTTTTCTTGAACATAGATTTCGTGCCATGTAATAACATGCGTGGGATCTGAAATATATTGATGCAACTAGGAAACATGCAATACTTTATGAATAATTGACAATTATGGGGATAATTCTAATTCATAGGCCACAGGGTCAACACCTTTATTAATTCTAAAGGGTCCATCGTATCTTGTCGTTAACTTTCCTTTCTTTTTGAATCGTATAATTCCCTTTCTAGGCAAAACTTTTTGGAATACTTTATCAAAAATTTGGAATTCTAAGGCTTCTTGATGTAGTCAACATAACTCTCCTATCTATCTTGGGCCATCTTTAGACGATCTTTGATATGTCGTATATGTAATGCCTCGTGATGTTAATGACTTTTAAAATGGGTTATATATTAAATTAATGGATTAATTGGATTTTACTATAAATTAATTCATTTGGGTTTTATCCGTATTGTGGATATTAAAATGTATGATTCTATATATTACTTAAAGATATTTAGGTAATATATTAATGTGATGTTATTGATATTGTTGTGAATTATTAATTCAGTAATTTGAATTTTCAGTCGGACGCGGTATGGGACGTGTCGGGACTAATTTATTAAATTAAAAAAAAGAAATTTATTTTCTAGAGACCTTATAGTCATTTTGACTGCGTCGTTGCGTCCGGAAGGTTTGAAATAGTCAGAAAAGTCTATTTGGATGTTGGATTTGGGTCTCCGGTCATTTGGAAATGAAAAGACAACCCAAAAGGTCATTTTGATCATTTTTACAAGGGGGATGAATAGTGATTTTGGATTTTGTCCTATTATAAGTTTTTGGAGATTAAGTGTACGTGGGTTATGCATCTCTTCTACACAAATAGAGAAGTCATCTTCCTAGAGAGAGTGAAAGGTTGCTTGGGAAGAGAAAAGCTTACATGGGAAGGAGAAGAACAAAGACCAAAGGTCACCACCACCAACCACCACCGGAAGTTCACCGGAGAAGGGAGAACCACTTGTGGTATACTACACCAAAGGATCATACCTTTAGTAGATGCAAGTGTTTGATATTTGCAATCTAAGTTTGTATATTGTCCATGTTAGAATAGTTATAAAAAGAGATGATTTTTCATGTTTGGAAGATAAAAAGATGGAGTTATAAATGGATTTTTGGAAACTGAAAAGATATAGGAATCAAACTCATGTTGTAGGTTGATAGTAATCCACGAAATAATCGTGAATCTATTGAAGAAATTCTGAAAAACCATTGTTGTGTTCTTGAAGATATTATGTTGATGATTTTTCTGGAAATAAGGACAGAAACATGCTTTTAATTCAATCTCTTGATGATTCTAGGATGTTTAGATCATTATAAATCATTTGTATATGTTGGTATATCATGTAGTAAGGTTTATAAGTCATTTGGGTTGTTAATATGATGGTTTGATTGATCAAAAATGGTGAAACCCGTAGTAGAAGAAATGCAGAAAAACTGGGTTGTTACCTGAATGATTAATTAATCGACCCCCTACCTTCGATCGATCGACCTCCCCAGAGTTCCTAAATTTGTTCCCTTTTAATGTTGGTTCTTATCCCAAAACTTTTGTAGATCTTTTGTGATTATTAATTGGATATTATGGGGCTTAGAGAAGATCAGTAAGCCCTAGATATGATTCGAATTAATTTGATTGGGTTTTAATTGATTAGAATGATGATAATTAAATTGAAAGAAATTTTGGTTGCTAGATTTATGTGTTGGATTCTAATTTGTATGCATGAGGATTGAGGATAGGTCCAGTAGGGGAGATTTAATATAACACCTGGGTAGCCTTAGGGTTACAATTTGAACATCAAGGTGTGAGTTTAAGCTCATTGTTGATTGCGCAATGACTAAGTGTAATACACGCGCTTAGTGGTATGGCTCCTGGTTAGAGATGGGAGTTGAGACCACATTTGGTTGAAAGAGGGGATGAGGTTATCCCGATCGTGTATTTGAAGTTGACGGACCTCCTCGATCGACAAAGTTAAGTAGGAGTGTATTGGAGGGGTTCCTTGTTTGAATTTCGCTTTGCGAGACGCTCCGCGCATGAACCTTAACGACGTCGGGAGTGGAGAGATGTTATAGGATGCGAGGATGTTGGTTTTGTTGATAAGTCATATAGTGTGAATGAAACACTATAGACTATGAGCCATGTGATGATGGTATTCAATCCTAGTTGATAGAAGATGTGTTTATAAGAGATTAGAAACTATCGGTTATAACCTTAATAAAGGGGAGAGTTTAATTGGTAGTAATTTGGGAGATAAGATGAGATGGACCAATAGGATATTAGTGATTTCTTACTGAATAAATATATTGAGGAGAAACCTATTTTAACCTTTGGTAATGAGTGAGACTATGGAATAATTAAATTAAAGAAGTAAAGTCATAATATTTTAATACGTAGGATTTGAGAGATATAATACTACGTATGGGAATTATTTTAGGGTAATGTGAGTACCTTGTTGATATTTTATTATAGGTAGATGATAATGCCTATTTGATTGATTGTTGATTTATGTGTATGACATACCTAGCTTACTTGCTATCAGTGGGAGGTTTGCGCGTGAGGGCAGTCATATCCTGATGAATCCATGGGATCTTTGATTTGTCGCTCAAGAACATAGGTCTATGAAAGACTTATCAGTTAGTTGATAAGTCCGATGAATATGGGAACATAGGTATGTGCGTAGCCTGTGGGTATGAGAACTATGTTCGCCTCCAATTTTTATGTTGCTGTTTGTGGTTCAAGGAATCCTTACCGATCCTTTTGTCCCCTATTCGGCGACCAGCGATACCGGGACGTAATAGCAGAGTAATGCATGCACCGCAGCTGTGTCTCGGGGTGCCGTATTATATATATATATATATATATATATATAATGGATTAAATGAATGTATGTAGTGGTTAGTTCATAATACTGTGTGATAGTTGTAGATAACGGTGAATAAAGAAAAAGAAGTGAATTAAGTTAATAAATGTTTATTCTTATAGATTTGAAAAGATTAATTCATGTCAATGGGACATACGGGGTTATGATAAATGTATAAGAATGATTGTACTACGTATGGTATGGGACATACGAGGTTATTATATGTGATGGAATCATATTATGGAAACTATTTAGAAGGAACCATTAACTAGGAGGTTAATAGGAAACGTTAAGTGTGCGTTGAGAGGTGAGAATAGCAAGTGAGAGTGGGATGCTAACATGTACATAATAAATGCTTTATTTCACTTGTTAAATACTTTCTATTTTAAAAATTATTTTCACATCGGGCTCTAACCCGTTTCCTTGCATATTCTCTTTTCTATTGTATCTTCTATATCAGGTGTCCAGCAGCAGGGACGCCAACCTTAGAGGATTATGACGAGCTATGGAGCTATGGAGTATTGCTTAGATGCCTATCTTCATTTGATTCATGTCGCCCAAAAGGAATTCAGTTATCTTCTTTTCTATCAGAGTCAAATAGTCTTGTACTCGTGTCATTTTAATATAGTTCATATTGTTAAGATTATTGTATTGAATTATCATTTGGGAATGTTTATTCCAATTGCATTTAAATTCTTTCGTGTTATCTATTCATTTATCGGTGTTGGAGAATAATATGTGTAGTGTTATTCGTAAACTAAAAATGGATTTTGTTGAATTAAAATTTGGAAGTTTTTAACACCAGCTTAATTGGGTATTGGGTGATTTGTAAATGTTTTCAATAGTGATGCTAAGAATGAGACAACTGTATATTCTGTTTTAATTTGGTATGGGACTGGCCACCCGGTATTTAATTAGGCGGGGTGTTACAGTATATTCTCGGTAGTTTCTTGAATTATCTAAGGGACACAGTGATTGCTATTTTCGAATTCTGTCCAACAAAATGGGGATTGACATGGCCATTCATAAAGTGCTTCAAATGGGGTAGTTTTGATACTTTATTGGTAACTATTTTTATATGAAAACTCTATTAATGATAAGTGTTCAATCTATTAATTGGGAATATCTAAAGCACAAGATCTTAGCATATCTTCCAATGTTTGGATAGTGCATTTATATTGTCCATCGGGCTGAGGATGAAATGCGGTACTGAAATGGATTTTAGTACCCACTGCAATTCTGAGTGCTAGCTAAAATCTGCATATGAAATGAGAATCTCAATCAGATACTATGGATAAAGGAATTCCATGTATTCAAAAGAATTCCCAAATGTAGATATTGCTGAAATTTTAGAACGAATCAACAGTCTTAAATCGGAGAAAATGGTAGACTTAGTGAGTCGATCTATTATTTCCCATGAAAGTAACCTTTGAACGTACGGGATAATCCACTAAAAAATCCATTATGATAAGATCCTATTTTTGCTCATGGATGGTAAGAGGTTGGAGTAGTCCAACAGGACACCGGTGTTTTATCTTCACTTGCTGATAGGTGCGACATCTTTTAACAACGTTTTTAATATCGTTCCTCATGTTCGGCCACCAAAATTGTTTCCTTAGTTCCTGATACTTTTTTTAACTTCCAGGATGTATAATAAACTAAAAATGGTAAAATTTTTGTGACACTTCTTCTCTCAAACCCTTAATCATCAAGTGCACACAATATATTTCTAAATTGTAGACCTGACTCCTTTTCATATGAAAATTCTTTGGTCTTTCTTTTAATTTTCTTCTTAGCAATGAAGGGGTATTAAAAATGTTAATCTATAATCTTTTTCTTAAGCTTGGGAAGGTAATAATGTTGATGAATTTTAAAAAGGAGTGGGTTGGATGAAGATAATATTGCTTTATGGTAATAGTAATATCATAAGAAATCATGTTGTTAAACCTTCCAATAGGGTTATGGCTTAAGGCATCAACTATGACCTTTCCTTCTCCAGGAAGATAATTTAACTTGAATCTGTAATTCAAGTATGAAATTCAAGTCTCTTTGGGAAAAGATATATTTCAAACTTTTATAGTTTGAAAACACTTGATATTGTTCACCATACGGATAACAACACCATATTTTTATGGCAAAAATAATGGTTGTTAAAACAAGATCATGTACATGATAATTACATTCATGAGTTTTCATGTAATACCCCGTATTTTCTGTGTACTTGGAATTTAATTAATTCGGTAATTTATTCGTTTTAATTTAAATTACATGAGTGACATAATTCAATTTAATAAAATCATAACGTGGTTATTAAATATTAATCAAGAGAGAGAAAGAGATAATGATTAATATTATGTGTTAAATTTACTAAGTGGATAGTAAATAATTTATGGAAATTATTATGCGTCATAGCGAGTGAGATTGACTTAATTGGATTTATCTCTACCGGGAGTCGCGTGTAGACTAAATTGAGGTCGAGATAGAATAAATGTTTAGAGTGACTCATATGGTGATTTCGAGGTCACGGATCACTCTAGAAGGGTTAAAAAATTCAAAATAATATACTCTGGGATGTTGATTGGGTCCCGGGGAACTTTTAGAGTAAACCGACACCGTGTGGGGGCATTTTAGTCATTTGGTAACCAAGGGTTAAGAGACCTACGAATTTCCAACATATTTATGAGCATATAGATGGGAGAGGCTAGGGTTTAGAAAACCAAGAGAGGACATCAGAGAAGAAGGAGAGGCCATTCTTAAAGTTTAAGGAAGGATTCTTGAGAGATTCAAGTGATTCTTGCACCACAAATAACTTTGGAGGGAGGATTGGAGGTGAAGACAATCAAACCCAACATCTTGATATAAATGCTGAAATTGGAATTTAAGTGAATTTAAATCCATATTATGGGTAGAATTTCTTATAGACTGATTGTATGCATGTAGAGGTTATGAAATCAGATCATGAGTGATAATCTAGATGGGAAAAATCAGGTCTTTATGTTGTTTATGAATGAAGAACACGAAAATTTAGGGTTTGGATGAATAGATGCTATGATCCATTCTTTATTAGAAATCATAATGTTTTGAGGATTTTATTGTGTTGGAAATTATCCTAATACTTGTAAATAATGTTTACGACAAGTGGTTTGAAGTTTCGTAAATAGTCATGGATAATTGAATGAGAAAAATGGTGAAAAACGCACTAGCATAGAGGAAGAAGATGATGTGGTACATTTCGAATAAATTCAGCTCAGGGGCGAGTTGATTCTGAAATCGAATCAATTCAGTTTCTTACTTTAAACCTAGAACTCCTAAATTTTATAGAGGAACACTTTTAGGATTTAAAATATAATGAGGGACATGATATATTACTGTAAGCCTATGATAGTGTCTTAACTTAGTCTTATCGAGAGGATTATGGCGAAAATGAAACCGGATTAAATTGTAACGTAATTACTTCAAGAGAATGAGGATGAATTAAGGAAATCTCAAGTGAACATCATATGTAGATTAGTACTGTATGATATCGTTAACTACTGAAATGACTTAAGGGAGTTGACTAGGGCGCTTAGAGTAGAGAGCAATACTCAGAATAACACGATAGTCAGAATAATCGCAATTTGATAGCATAGTGAGTATTCGTAAGATAAATACTACGTACGAAGTATGATAATTAGGTTGTGTCTATACCTATTGATTTAAAAAATATATATATATATATATATATATATATATATATATATATAATTTGTGTGTATACCTATTATAAGTTTAGTGTTGAATGAAATATACCTACGCTACTTGCTATCACGGAGGTTCCCGCGTAGTGGGCGATACTACCTTGATGATTCCAGGGAGGTCTAGATTTATGCCCCAGGACATAGAACTCGGGGAGGCTCACTATGTGTTATGTATTAGTGAGACTGAAAGGTCGTTTCGGTACGTTAGGTATTTGCATAGCCCAAATTCTTGGAACTATGTTTGCTTCCATTGGTTGTTATTTGATTTTTGGGTTCGAGGAGATTTGGGAACCAGTAGTCAATAGTCCTTATTTTAGTACGAGAGGTACATGGACAGATGACAGAGTATTCCTATTTTCACGATGGGCCTTTTGAGAGACATAATAATTATATATATTAGTGAAATAAATAAATATGTATATATACTAGTTTAAATAACTCTACTTACATGTGATAGTAGACATGTTGATAGTGTGTATATAAATAATGAATTGAGTAGTGAAACTTAATTAAATGATTAAATGATAACAGATGTAGAATGTAACATATGATATCAATAACATACTTGATATGTTAGTTCAGATAGAGTACTGTATGGGTAGTACGGGGACTTATAAGTGTTAATAGTACAGATAGATACTTACGTCTAGTTAGTTTGGGTAGTATGGCTAGGTGGGATTGGTAGAAAATGTTAGGCAGTCCACAATAGTTGAGAGATGAGGAAACTCAAGAGTACGTGAACCTAACATGTGTAATCAATAACTGATTTTTATATTATGATAAATACTTGCTAAATGTTTTCAAAATTTTTCGATTTTAAGCCTTGTTATAAACATTTTCCAAAACCTTTTAGGTGTCAAGTCATAGGGACATTAGAATTGACAATCTATTCCAGGGAAGATTAGCTACAGCACTATGGAGGATTGCATGACTTGATTAGACACTTCCACCCTTCATTCCTAGTGTAGGATTTCATTTCAGTGTCTTAGTTTGGCATGTTTGCCAATTTAGAAGTTATTTTTTCAGTTATTTAGTTCAGACTTATATCGGGGTTTATTTACTATCTGTTGAACTTATTTATTGGATTTGGATTTTGTAGCCGATGATTTATTCGGCAAAACATTTATTCATTTATTTTTTCCTTGTGATGGTTTAGACTATATTCATCATGTGAATGTTTTAATTTAGTTTTCCTCACATTATTATTAATTGTGTAATGAAAGATAAAATTTTGACACTGACTTAATTAACTAGTAAGTGGTCAGTAATTAATTTGGTTTTCGATAGTGGTGCTGAGAATGAACCAAATGAGAAACCTCATTTAATTTAATAAACTCTCCCAAAATTTAATTAGGCGGGGTGTTACATATGGTATCCTAGCATCAATTTTTAGTCTCCTTGGGATCTGTACTACTTACTACGATTTTAGTGTATCGTTCTTTTGATATAGAGCCCTATTGATAAGACTCTTATTTTTATATTCATATACTTGAGATATCGTACTTCTACTATTAAATTTTGAATATACTATGTACTTATACAATTTAGTCTGTTTTTAGATGCCACCTAGGAGAGAGAGAGGGGAGAGTAATGGCAAAATATGAGGTTAGAGAGGCTCAGTAGGAGCAATAGGTACCTAAGCCACAAACAACACCAAGGTTAGTGACGACTTCACAGGTGGCTGAGATAGTGCCCAAAATGTCAATGTAGCTATAACAACCATGGCCACTCATTTCTCATAGGCCCAATCACAACCGCTAGTGGCACGAACGATGCAATTCCAACCGGGGGATGTTACTATGGTAAAAGGTTAGGGAGTCTTTCCAAAAAGGATCCCTGCCAAAGTTTTTGAGGAGCTCGAATGTGATAGTAGCATGTTAGTGGAAAAAGGAAATTTAATGCCACTTATGTATGGTGGAGTGCAGTGATACTCACAAGTGGATGCTTGACATGTTTCGATTTGTAGGGGGCACATTATAGTGGTGGGAGTCCGTTACCACCTCAGCGGAGAGAGAAACGATGACGATTTCCGAGTTCTGGGTGCAGTTTGATCGCAAGTACTTTCTGCTAGCAGTGGAGACCAAAATGTGGAAGAAGTTCAGTGAAGTGACATAGGGTGATCGCTCAATGGTAGAATATGAAGTGGATTTCACCTGTTTGGTTAATTTTAGGACGGACGAGGTGATCAATGAGGAATGGAAGAAAGTTATGTTTATGGATGGACTAGCTTGGAGGATTAGGCAGCACTTGATCGGCAACCCCACATTGGTGACATACACATATGTCGTTAATGTCACATTGTTACACTGCCACGACCATCGTTTCCACATGAAGGTAGGTAAGAGAGGAGGGGAGCCTAGCCATCTAATCAACACAAGTGGGTATGGTACCAAAGGAGCACTGCAGCAGCAAGCAAAAAGACAATATGGGTAAGATTCCCGATAAGGGGATCAGGCGAAGAGGTTCAGGTTTGGAGGGTACGGGCCGTAGGGATAGGGATATAGGAAGGTATCAGTAACAAAGGGTTACTCAGGGCCTTCATGGCCAAGGGAACAATGAATGTGACCAGCATAGCCGAGGTTATCTAGCATAATACCAGGTCTAGACTCAAGAGGGTCAGCAGGTCCAGAGTAGACATCATTTTCGGGGTAATTCTTTTTATGTGTCCAGTAGGGTCATAAGGGGAGAGATTGCCCACAGTTGGCTAGGGCTCATCAATTGGGTTCCCAATGGGTGCAGTAGGATCCATTACCTCCAGTACCAGTACCAGTAACCGCACCCTTAACCCCATAGGAACAGGAGGGACAATTATATTACGTTCATGTGTATAACGTCTAGGACATACCCATGCCACCAGCACCTCAGGTGCTGCCAGCAGTCGAGGATATGTTTCCTGTTCATAGGCATGAGGGTAGGATTATTTTTTATACTGGAGTGTCGTATCCCTTTATTGCCCCTAGATTTTCTCAAGCGGACGATCTTTTAGAGATAACTAACACATGCCTTATGTGTGTAGAGTCATCGTTGGGTAGTGGTTCACTTGTACACTCAGTATGTAGAGGGGTATACATCATCATTAGGAATCTGAGCTTAGTAGTGGACCTTTATGTGTTAAATATTGAGGGAAATGATGTTATTCTAGTTATGGATTGGTTGGTGGGTTATAGGGTGACGGTAAACTATTACGAGAAGATCATAGTGTTCTCCATTTTGGGTTAGGATATGTTCTTAGTGGCGATAATTCTTTCAGAAGGAGGATCGTGCACCCACCTATCCTATATTGAGTAGATTACCTCACAGGACGTAGTTATTCCATTACACTCGATTCTAGTTGTGAGAGATTTTGAGGATGTATACCAGGGTTGCCACTTAGCCGAGAAATCGAGTTTTTTTATCTACCTTGCATCGAGTATGAAATCGTTTGACCGAGCGTTGTATCGAATGACCCCTTTAGAGACGTGGGAGTTAAGGGATAAGATTCATTAGATATTAGGGTAAGGTTTCATTCGACGGAGTACATCGGTGTGTGGTTCACCGTTCTTATTTGTAAAGAAGAGGTATGGTTTACTTCTCCTATGTGTAGACTACAAGGATTTGAATAAGGTCACGATAAGGAATAATTATCCATTATCGAGGATCGATGACCTCTTTGATCAGCCGAGAGGGGCTACATACTTCTTCAAAACTGATTTGAGATTCAGGTATCACCAGTTATGCATTCAGAAGAATGATGTTTGAAAGAATGCTTTTCTGTCATGGTACGGGTCATAGGAGTTATGGGTGATGCTTTTGGGCTCACCAATGCACCAGTTATGTTCATGGATATCATGAACAAGGTATTCAGGGAGTTTTTGGACTAGTTTGTCATCGTGTTTATAGACGATATTCTGGTTTACTCTCACACTGAGGAGGATCACACAGAGCATCTGTTTAGGGTTTCATAGACACTTTGGGATGACCAATTTTATGGAAAATTCGGGAAGTGTGGATTTAGACTTTGTGAGGTATAATTTCTTGGCCATATAATGTCCCAAATGGGTATTATTATTGATCTGAGTATGGTATCGACGGTGAGGGAGTGGGGAAAACCCATGACATCGATAGAGATTTGCAACTTTCTAGGGTTAGTTGGGTATTATCGAAGATTGAGGGTCCGTTAATGAACCTGACTCGTAGGGGTACCATTTGTGTGGAGTGATCATTGTCCCTTCGCCTTTGATGAGGTAAAGGAAAAACTGACATCATCTTGGATTGCCTTGGAGTGGGTGGAGTACTGGGTCTACACCTATGCATCCTTACAAGTACTTGGGGTTGTATTATAGTAGGAGGAGAGGTCTATAGCTTATGCATCTCTAAAGCTTAAGCCCCATAAGAATTACCTCACACATAACCTTGAATTAGGAGCGATTGTGTTTTCTTTGAGGCAATGGAGACACTATCATCTGGGGGAGTAGTTTACGTTATTCATGGATTATAAGTCACTTTCGTATCTCTTCACACAAAAGGATCAGAACATGAGGCAGAGGCGGTGTTTAGAATTCGTGAAGGATTACCAGTTTGATATATAATATTACCCTAGGAAGGCTAATGTGGTGATAGTCTCATTGAGCCAGAGACCCACTGGGGAGTTAGTAGAGGTTTGGAAGGTGAACTGGAGTGATCTTCGACACGACGATGAGATCACCAGAGCGTGTATATCAGTTATCACTTTCACTCCTGAGATTATATTACGGGTAGTGAAAGAAAATGCGGAGGATAAATTCTACCAGAACAAAGTACGATAGTTATTTTTTTAGTAGGCAGAATCTTACTCGATCAACTCAGAGGGAGGTCTATATTTTATAGGAGACTAGTCGTGTCAGAGGATGAGAATTTGAGGCAGGCATTGATGACTAAGGCTCAGGGGTCGAGACTTATAGTACATCCCGCTAGGGATAAGATGTACTAGGATATAAAGAGACAATATTGGTGGTCAAGAATGAAGCGATACATATAAGAGTTATTTCGAAATGTGTTACCTGTCAGTTAGTTATGGTAGACCACTAGAGGCCTTTGAGGATGCTATAGCCACTAGAAATTCTCGTGTGGAAGTGGGAGAGAATTTTGATGTAATTTATTATCGAACAGCTGACATTACAGAGGGGTCACATTTCCAATTGGTTTATAGTGGATTAGCTAACCATGGTGGCCCATTTCATAACAGTTCGCATCGACTTTGAGATGATACATTATGCACAACTATTCATAGTATAGATAGTTAAGCGGTACAAGGTACCGATCAATATTACATCTAATAGAGATGAGAAGTTTATGTCTCATTTCTGGTAGAGTTTTCAAGAGGCCATGGGCACAGACTTGCAGTTGAGCATCGTATACCACCCATAGATAGACTGACAAATTGAGAGAGTTAATCAGATGCTAGAGGACATGTTGAGGATGTGCATCTTAGATTTTAGGGGAGAATGGGATAAATATCTTCCATTGGTAGAGTTTGCGTATAATAACTCTTACAAATTTCCCATCGACATGGAACTGTTTCAGGAACTTTATGGAATACCTTATCGTTTTCCCATTTTTTGGGTGGCGGTGGGGGATAACACGTTATCGGGACCAGAGAAGATACAAGAGATGACTACCAAGATCGAGCTAATTCGGGTAAGTATTCGAATAGCTTGGTACATGAAAAAGAGTTATGCCTATGTAGACCAGAGTCACATAGAGTTAGAGGTCGGTGACTGGGTGTTAGACCTCGGGGTATGACTTGCCACCAGAGATAGGCTTCACCTTTAAACATGTATAACGCTAAAACTACTCGATGGATGGTAGTAATTTCTAACCCATTGAATATCTTCGTAATTTGGCGTATCCACACCTCATCTTCACTTTCTTCAGGCTTTCCAAGAAAGGAAGGGGGTCATTAAGCAATTCCTTAAGAGCATTCATTCGACGTGTTTCCTATGTTGCTTCTTCCTAAGTCATGCATTGATTCGGTGCCTATCGCTGCCAAGATAGATATGTTAATTCTTAGAGGAATTTCACGATTCCTTCGTTATGAGTCTACCTAGTTCGAGCATCATTGGATGGAGTGAAAGTGTTAACCATCCTAAATTATAATGATTTATAATATTTGAATCAATACGATGCATAATAATATGGTTTTATAGGAGAGTAAATAGAAAGAAACTTATAATGAGGTCATATTATATAAAAACTTATGACAACTAGTAGTTTATGTTACATTAGCACTCTTGTGGACTGTCACACTAAGCACACTTAATATTATAGAATGAACTAGTAGTTATAACTCCACCTATGTTTGAAGCTTTATCACAATATATAGAGGCTACTTATTTAGTTATGCTACTAATAAGGGAGAGAACACCATTCTTTTCTTCATTTGAGGACATAGTAGTCGGGTCCAGAGGAATTAGAGTCTATTGTGATACTTAAAGAGTCAGAAGGATATTCAATGAAAATATCACCATTTAGTGAGGCTTCATTTTGGATCAGGGACGTGGAGTGGAGGTCGTTCCAGGCAAGA
Source organism: Sambucus nigra (assembly GCA_949130495.1). Classification (NCBI taxonomy): domain Eukaryota; kingdom Viridiplantae; phylum Streptophyta; class Magnoliopsida; order Dipsacales; family Adoxaceae; genus Sambucus; species Sambucus nigra. The sequence goes on along the minus strand of OX422210.1, from coordinate 573,439,019 downwards.
TTAATGGCTTCTTGGAGTTTGATCGGATCATTAGCATATTCACTAATTTTTCTCATAGTCCGCTCTTTACTAGATATGCAGTTTGTTAACACGAGGTTCTTTATAGAGGAACTTGAGTTTCTCTATTAATCATCCACTTCAGAAACCATAGTGATCTTCTTGAGGAATGCTTTCTCTTTGACGGTATCTTCCCACCAATTGGTCGAAACTGTGTCAAAATTAAATAGATGGGAATCCCAAATGTTCATCCTGCAAAACAGATTCAGTATATGATGAGAGTAAAAAAGTTATGAAAGATATAAAATAACAAAAATCCTATTTTCCCATATTTGTGTATAACCAGAAGCATTTTATAATCATGCTCTGATACCAATTTATCACACCCTATTTTTTGTGTGAAAGTACAAGATAGTAACACAGCAATAAAACTAAAGTTAATCTAGAAAAAACAAAACTCTATTCATTATATTGATAACTATGTATTGTATCACCAAACACAAGAGTGAATTATAAGTGCTACATTTTATCCCAAATATAGAAGATAACAAAATTCATTGAGCATTGCCTTTCTCTACTTTTGTCTTCTTTAACTTCCTTCTAAATAATGATAATAACATACTAGTGATCAACACTTATCACAAATGGGGAGGGGGCACTCCTTATTTATCTTGGAACATCTGGAGGTATATACGAATTACCAAAAGTATGCTAAGTAGATTTTAACAAATTCAATAACAAATATATTTATATAGATGTTTGAGGAGTGTATGGATTCAACTATTTAATGGATGACATCTTGAATTAAGAATAAGCAAAAATTCTTATAGATAGAGAAGAAAATCAAGGAGTTTTAAGCCGATAATTCCATAATTATCTGTTTACTAGCTGGTATACAAGAATTAAAGCAGATCAATATAACCAAATAATATTCCAAAACCTTTGGATTTTGACGTAAGTAGGCTATGCATGTTTTGCAAGAACACCATTCATTTATGTGTGACATAACTAGGCTCTCAAAACATCTTGAGGCCAAGAGGCTAAATAAAAAAGTTATGTGCGATAATACGGCAGTCTACTCCCTAATTTATAAGTATGCTTATAACAAAAACATTTAGCACATAAATACTAGGGGTGAACTATTTCAATCATTTATCCTCGTGAACTCAGTTTGATCCCAATTCTCAATATCTAAATACCAATTATATGTAAGAAAAGTGTATAGTATGGCATTATTCTAGCATGAACATACTAAGAATAATTTATGGCTATAAAGTGAGATATCAATAGCAGTTATATCAAATATGTTGAAATTACTATCAAAAGGGCAAAACCTACTTGTCGGTTATTGAGAATAGTGCTAAAAATGATTTGAGGCGGGATCAAGAGGGTCAGATGCTTGGTTATCTGTTAATCATTATATTTATATGTGTGTATTGTCGGGGAAAGATTGGATACAAAATAAATAATTGAAAAAATATAACTCTGGAAGTTTCTGGGCTCTTTTGTAATTATTTTCAAAAGTTTAAAATTTTAGGCCTTTAAATCATATTTGAAAAATAGTGTAGAAGACATTTTTTCTTAAATTTTATCTAAGAATATGTGGAAAAAATTTGGGGTAGAAATTCAAAAGATGAAATAATTTGTAATTTTTTGAAAATACTTTAAAACGAAATTGTTGATTTTCTATAATTTGAGCTAGGTTAGACCAAACAAAGCCTTACCTTATATTATTTTGACTATACAAATTTAATAACTATTTTGAAGAAAAACTCAAATTTTTTTATTGGTCACGCGGCCTCACATGCTTGTTCAATGATTCTGGTCAAAAGGTTCATTTCAGCCTCCCAACAGTTGGCTAAGTTTTGACCAAAACTTTGACCTCAAATTTCTCCAATATTCTATACCATTTGAGATGATTCCTGAACCAATCCAACCTATTTTTTTCACAAGGAATCCATATATATATAGATTTCATGGATTGAGGTTAAGAAATGATCGAGTAAGAACAAATTCCCTTTTCAAAAAAATTGACCAAAACATTTATGCGGTTTAACAATGTGGGAATGGTTTCTAAGATTATGGGTATATACTATTGTAAGGAAGAGTTTTTCTTTGGTTTGAGGGATTAAGGTATATTGGTTTAGGAGAATATTGAATTTTAAATTTCTAAACATCAAAAACATCTTTGAAAAATTAGGGGTCAAAGCTCAATTATTTTTTAAAAGTGGCGTTGTATTTTAGGTCTTGGGCTCCTAAGGAACTCATTCCTCACCCTGAAACAGGTTAAGAATCAAAGAATGAGTTATGGAAGTTTTCAACCTATACAAGCCATACTAAACGTAAGAGCTTGGTTTCTTTTAATTATTTGAGGTTTGTGATGGGGCATAAAACACTTTTTATTATCAAAACAAAAATGGTTCATAAAATGAAAAGTTACTAGATTTGAAAGAAAAAAAAAACAATTTTGTTACTACTGAACTGGTGGGTTTCAAGGATGGAATTTGTTGGAATTTTATAGGGTAGTCAAGGATGAGTTTACTGGTAGAAAAACAAGTGTATTCTTCCTTGGTTTAAGAAGACAACCATGGTGGCACAAGGGTTGCACATGTGTGGGGCTGGTTCCCATGTGATTTTTGGCCTTTTGTATTGATTTGGATGCATTGTTGGTAAAAAGTCTAATTATTTTGGTTCTGATTTTTCTCCTTGAGGAAGGTGTTTTGTATTTCTTTTGTATTTTTATTTGATTAATTTCCATATATGATAGGCATATGTGTAATTTTATGAAAGTTCAGGGGTTGAGTCTGTAAAATTAAATTAGTTAAGGTATAGATATTCAATTTGATATAAGGTTTGGGTCATGGGACGAAATGTAGGCCAAGTTAGGATTCCTCAAAAGTCTATAAAGATATTTTGGTCATTTTATAACCCTAGGGTGTACTTATGTAATCAAGAAAACTTACAAGATTTCATGAGTACTTTTAACTTTGTTTAGGGTGTTTTTGAATTTGATTAAGGTATGGGGGGATAGGGCAATATATTGGGTTACCTTGTCGTAATTTAATCGTTCTAGGGTTTTGATGCTAAGGATCTTGGAGGAGGTGGAACTCATCATAGATCATATGAAAACTACTAGAGTAGGCATAAAATTTATAAAAACACTTAGAAGCATATATTGGAATCGCAGGAGGGAAACGAGGTGCTTTTGAAGCCCATCCTAATGAAGGTAATTACACAGTTTGAGTCCAAGGTGAAGTTAGCGCCCTAATGTTTAGGTCCTTTTAAAAAAAATTATAGGATGTAGTTGGGGTCATTCGACCTTACTGTATCACTTTAAACGTGTGAACGACATCTTCCACATGTAAATAACAGAGGAAGTTTCGCAGGGATACAACAACGGATATTTGGTCGAAGAGGGAGGATATTCTATTTAGTAGTGAGAGCATGTTATGCGGGCGAGATATTCTTAAACCTTTTAGTTAGCCATATAAAAGAATAGAATTTCAATTTTTAAATTCCTAAATATAGTACCCCGTATTTTTGTAGTATTTAACTAATTATTAAAGTGATTATCGGTTATTGATGAGTTAATAAATTACACGTGGCATGTCATTTTATGATTCATGACATTGGAGTTTTCATATGTTGTTTAGTAAATTGAGATACGACTTTGAGATATTACTTATGTTATTTTACATAATTGAGTTATGTGTTGATTTAAATGTGTTGCTATAGGTGTCAGTGAACTCATAATAAACCATTAAAATAAATAATTAAATGATGTGGGATTATGGGAGGCTATGGAATGGTTAGGGGTTAGGTGACAGGGGTTTCATTATTTGTATTATGTCCCTGGCATTGTATACCATCAATCGTGATGTACGTTCTTATAAATCTGACTCACAGTCTAATTAATTAATAATTAATATTTTAACTTACGCTATGCTTATTAGCTAATTAATTAATTAATTTAATAATATATTTAATAAACTTCATAAAATGATTGACTTATAGATTCTTTGAAGCTTTGAGTAGGTTCGTGTGATGTTTAAAAACTCCAGCTTGAGCGTTTTATAGTGGAATTCTAGTCCATTGGGTTAGTATGTGAGTTGCGCTAACTTTTAGGCCGTTTTGGAGCGTCTTTTAGGCCTTTTTAATTGAGGTTATTTCGGGGCCATAGCCTAATTTTGGCATAAGTGATTTAATATAACCAATACGGTTAACCTAATTATCATAACAAACTTTTGGACAGCCCTTGCTACTAAGGAAAAGGAAGAAACCCTAGATTGAATAATGGAGGTTTTGGCTTTAAGAATTAGGGGAAATTGGGGAACGATTCTTTAATAAATCCAAGTGAAGATTACTTTGCCTAAGAATGTAATTATATTTGTGTTAGGGTGACAATAATATGATAGAATATGTTAAGCTACCATTTTTAATCTTATTTTTTTCATAATCAAACCATAACTCATATTTAAGATTAATCTAGTAATGAACCCTAATTTTGTATAAAAGAACTCGTGTAAGCTTGTTAAAGAATTATTGAACTAAGAATTAAATCATTGTAATCTGATTTAGAAATTATTAAATGTGTGTGATATTTCTTATAATCTATAAAAAAACTCATCTAAGCAGGTCAATTAATAAGAATTCGTTTCTTAATTAAATCATTAGAGTGTAGAGCATAAACCAAGGGTTTCTTTTATGATTTTATAAGATTAGATATTTAAATAAGTTTTTAATCCTATAGAACTTGTAGAAACAGGTAGTTATTAGTTCGATGATGTTTATATGTGAAGGCTAAGGTTCAATTTTAAATTATAGAGGCTAGTTGGATTGAAGATCTGAGGATGCAAAACGTGCTAATAGGCAAGGATGGTCCGAACAAACGAAAAGCCTATTTTTTTATTTTTCAATTTTAAAGATCAAAACTTTAAACAATTCAAACCCGATAAACTTTTGCACTAATTTAACACCTTTGTTGCGAGAAACCGATGTACCCAATTTTATCTTTATAACGTAAAACATGCATTTTTGTGATAAGCAGATAAAATAAAAAAACCAGCCATAACAAGACGATGTACGAGAAAAACCACAAAGGAAAAAATCTTGGACGACCCAGCCAAATAGATTACTAGATACAGAATCACACCAGTTGAAAGATGACTTACTCAACAACTCGATCCTCATAAGCCTTGACATGTGTTTAATATTCAACCACTCCTCCATAATGCAATGCAGGAGTCCACCCGCACAAGATGCCACAACGCACAAATCCATGAACATCTCAGTATCCACCAATGAGGATCAGTAATCGTCTATGGCATAAGGATGTGGAATCCACTACTTTTTCACCGCAATACAACAAACCAAGTACACAGTCCACCGCATTAAATAGATTATCAATCTTATGATGATGGAAAACAGACTTTGGTTTCCAAATAGAAAGATCTCAAAGTATAAGAAATATGAAATTTGGATCTTTAAACTCTATGGGTGTAACTAGGGTTTTGGAACATTGGTAAACATATGTAGAATTTATTTTTGCCAAAAGTTATTAAAAAATCAGAGTCCAACACGCCTATAAATTGTAAAAGAAGAATTTTGAGGAGGAAAGCTCGTTTGAACGAGAACAAAAAGTTCGTTTGAATGAGAATGGTTTTTGTTCTAACGAGAACAAAGTTTGTTCGATCAAGAACCCTTTTTCATTCTAACGAACTTCCAACGAGACGTTCACACCTTAAAAGAGACCCCTGGTTTGATGTTTATTATATGCGTGTTCCAACGAGATTCCATACTCATTTAAACGAGGTCACAAGTCGTTCTAACAGAAACAACATTCGGTTCTAACGAGTTTTAAATATCAATCTAACGCGATCGAAAATAAAAAAAATATTTCTTTTCAAAACATATTTTAAAAATAGTTCCAAATGATGTTTTAAAAATTAACAGCTGTAAAAAATATCCAAGGATCATATTCTAATGCAGCCATACCTACAAGATCCTTAGTAAATGTGAAGAAAAATCTTGGCACAAAACATGGAACGATGTGTATCCAACTTTGAATCTTGGACACTTTGTCTTCATCAAATATGTCATAGGTTTATGAGATTCACCATACAAAGCCTAACTTCTGACTGAAACATTTTGTCCTGAATTACGCAATTTACAAATATATTGAATTGATTGGAAATTTTTCAGAGGTGTATGAGATAGACAATACGAACCTTAACATATGACTCAAATGTTTTGTCTAGAGTTAAGACAATTATAAATGAACTGACTCAATTGGAAATTTGTCTTTACAAATATCCTCCTTTGGCTATTCTGAGATAAAACCAAAACAAAACCCTATGTCATATCAAGATCTCTAACAAAACTCAATCCCCGACCCTAAAAGGAAAAAGTATAAATGCTCAACTAACATATATGGTGAGTAGCTTTGCTTGCTCGAAAACCTTGCCTTATGTTAACTTCGTCGCATGTTACAAACTTGGACATTTAAACATGCCTTCAAATGAAAAGAGAATATAACAAGTATAAATCCGTAAAAGAATAAACTTCTAACAATATCAAACTAGGTAATGTCTCCTCCTAAGATAAATATATCCTAATCATGAAAGTAACGATACCATTTCGCCCCCTTGTTGTTGATGAAGAGACAAAGTAAGAAAGTATAAAACTATTTCTCCCCTATAAACCAAATCTCCCCCTAAATATTCGAACATATGATACCGATAGGAGATACAAGAAGGGATAATATCATGCAACGCTAAAAAGTGCAACAAACACAAAACAAGGAAACTCAAGCGCAAATAATCCAAACTATAATCAGACAACATCAATATCAATGCAAAAATATATTAATGTGAAAAAGCAATGAACTATGATAACAATTTTCAAATTCTCTATTTGCGATATGAAATTTAAATTGACACAATGAGCGATATGAGTATGATCATATATCATGAGAAAACTAATCCTAAGAAAAAGCATATGAAAAACATGGATCAAATCCAAATCGTAAAGACTCAAAAGAAAACGACCCCCTTATATATAAATATGCTAAATATACTAATGAAATAGCGACACATAAATAGGTATAAACGATGACAAAAACTCGACGCAAACATATAAGCATTACACAATAGCATAATATCAATGTGCCTAAACATGTGGGATGGAATGAATCGTCATGAAATAGTTACAAATTAATTATTGCCCAAACACTAAAACATGTTGAATTAGTTCTAATTGAATTCAAAACTTTATCAAACCAAGATTTACCCTCAAATGACAAGTGACGCGAACACAAATGTGTCAAGTATGCGTGCTATGTAGGCTCAAGTGCAATCCAATCGCTCAAGTAATAATCCGATAAGTCGGGTATTGATCCTCAGGGAAACAGGACGAACGAAGTTGTGAGGACGTTGGAAAGACGAGAGTAACCTACCTTTGACTAAAAAAATAATGAAAAGATGATTTGTAATATGGAACAACTACAACTAAATGCGAATTCGAAAATGATTAACTAATGAAATTTACGAATGAATGAAATGAAACTACACTAAGTTAAATGAAAAGTTGATGACAAAAGTTTTACGATCTAAAAATGGAATGAGAACAATAGGTCGGGTTACACTCCCCCACACCCTAGTAATTCACTTTGTAGGATATTATATTCGGAACTTTAAATGAACCTGGTCTTTAGTACTCCCAAGTTTTACATATATGAGGGATCATAGCCCGCATAGTATGTAAGCAAAGGACGAGTAAAGGAGTGTCGTATTAACTAATAGTCCCGTCAAACTCTTAAGCATCCCGATTACCTAGGGCAAATGAGATCAAAATTTCTACGACGGTTGCACCAGTTATGCAACATGATTCATCTAATATTTTAATTCAAACATATATTTTAATTCTCATGAATTACATCAGGTGGGGTCGTACACCCCAACTCTTAGAAACTTAGCCGGACATAATTGAATGAAAAGAAAGCATGGATTGAGAAGAATAAAACATCATAATTAATAGAAGCTAGATGAAAAGAGAAGTGCCAAATCGAACCAGCAATGAAACTAAATAACTATTGCAAATTTAAAGGAAGAACATTACTTGTATTAAATACAATTAATTGCAATCCTTACAACATGATTTCTTATTGAAAAACTAGGATTTTACCTACAAAAACCCTCTACTCCTACCTATAGAACTAAAAATCGAACTCCTCAATCTAACAATTACTATATATTAAATACATCATGGAAAATCCAGAGTTTTAACTAAATTAAACTCTAAAAGCGGAATAGAAAAATAAATTTTATCCTCGGCGGACCGATTCGTACCTTCAGTGGCGGATCGGTCCTCATCCAAATCTAGATCGATCTTTTTTTTCCAAGAAGTGGGATCGGTACGCAATGGCAATTTTTCCAGTGAGTTATAGGAAGATGGACCGGTCCTTTTATTTTGGAAAAGGGATCGGTCCGCTTTGTAATTTTTTTATGAAGGTTTAGATGGGCTAGACCGGTCCTTTTAATTTGGAAAAGGGATCGGTCCGCTTTTGATCTTTAAATTCTCTTCTATTTCTCCTCAATTTCTCTTCAATTTCTCTCATCTTTAGAATCCCGTAACTTCTTCCCTGGAATTCGAAATTGGACGTCGTTTCTTCCTATGAATTTATCTAATTGAGATCTTCAACTTTCATGTTGGGTATTCTTCCGAATTTCGAATGGAAATTATGCTTTTTCCCTTCTAACCTTTATTTTATGACTTATTCTTTTGCTTTGACTTTCTCCTATCTTTCCTTAGAAATAAATTGTGACACCCCGCTTAAAATAATAATGGGTGGCCAACCCTAAACTAAAATAATCAGGAATCGTAAGTGGATCATTCTCAGCATCTATCAACGATCCTAATAAAAACATGGCTAACTATCCATTACTACAAAAGAGGGCGTCAAAATTTTAAACAATTTGATTAACACCAAATAAAACCAACCATGCAACCATTAACCATCAACATAACATCTAAATATGATGAGAGACACACACATGCTCTGATAATATAAAAGAGTACAACACAATGTCCAAAATAAAATACCCGAATAAGCTATTAAGTTATAGACAATACAATAATCTGAGGAAGAAAATACAAACATGCTACTGTACTACACTTGGGTATAAGCCCGATATACAAACTGAATCCTAATCTAGATACCCAAAAGATAGGAATCGACTATAACAAAATGCCGCAACAGCCCGCTACTGCCACAACACCACGAATACACTGAAAGATGAACATCAATGGCGTCCTTGCAGAGGAACACCTAGAATAATAAAATATATGTGCACAGCAAGAGAAAATATAAATAGGTCAAAGCCCAAGGTGTGAAGATATTTATTAGTAAGTGCATTCAAATGCATAATAATTATAAATGAATTATGACATGATTAAGGTGGAGTCGCACTCTCCATAAAATTCAACTCACCTCTCAACTAAAGCGTCCACAAAACGTATGCACATGATCTCCAAATAAATGCCCGAATCTATCTAGGAAAGGTAATCTAACTTAAACCCAATTACTGCTCTTCTAAGATCCATCTAAATCATATTCTTCAATTTCTAATATTATTGATCTCATTTGTTTGTTCACTTACTTAACATATAAAGTTTACATAAACATTCTCTTTTACTAGAATTTCTCATATTATAGTCATTGACATAATCATATGTAATTATATAAGTTATTAGCATCTAAGTGCTAAGGACTAAACTTCTCCCAATTCTCAAAATTGCACTGCGTTTCGTGCATGGGACGTCTTGCAAGAGAAATCCAAACAAGGAACCCCTCAATACACTACTCCTGGCAGTATTGATTATCAAGATTCATTATGCCCTCAATGGATGATGCGTATAACCCAAATTCTCTTATTACCCAATTAATTAATTTATTATTCCTGATTGTCAACAGTGCACGGCGTTTCATGCGTGGGACGATTTGCAAGCGAAATTCAAACAAGGAACCCCCCCGATGGACTACTCCTGGCACTGTTGATCGTTGAGATATATACTATATATAAATATGAGCATTAAGCACTAACTTCTCCTCACTCCCAACATTGCGCTGCGTTTCATGCGTGGGACGTCTTGCAAGAAAAATCCAAACAAGGAACCTCCCCGATACACTACTCCTTGGCAATGTTGGTCGTTGAGGCCAATTATGCCCTCGATACCCAAAGTACTAAGCACACCAGTAATATCATAATAACCATCCCAACGAGCTATAACTCGAGGACACAGGTTCTCAATCTTATCATTATCCAGGTCATCACTCATATATCCTCATGGGGACCAGCGGTCGGACTAAATATCACCGACATCGTATCCACACACACACACACAACGTCCGAGAAGTGGTCATAATTCCTAACCGAAAAGTGATTACGACACATACCCATGACTTCTCACCCCTAAAATATAATGCATATCACATACTAACACAATGGACGACTATGACATGGGGAATATCCACACTTTGCTCATCGAGCCAGGGTGCTCACCCTCATCGCGCAACTTCCCAATGATAGCACGGAGGGGGTATGCTTCATATATATATATATATATATATATATATATATATATATATATATATATATATATATATATATATATATATCATTCACATAAGATATACATACATCTTATCATCATATAAATATATACCATCATATAAGGTATATATATCACACAGTTTCATACTCATAGTACGCTCTTAGGCGTAGATGAAATAATATCATTATATAGTATATTTTTCTATCGATATACTAATCGTCAATAGTTCACATAACTTCCCCACTTAGTATACACTATACTATTTCTCACTTGAAGATTACACATCACTTCTATTCGTTTGAATCGTCTCTCAATTCAATTTACTTCGAGGATATTTTCTATATCCTAATGCCCCTCGATTAGCATTTCTCATTTATGTGAAACATCTCCGAAGTTAATTAACGTTAAGGATAGTTTCTATATCCATATGCACATCAATTAGCATTTAAAATTCTCAATCCATAATATGGTTCAATTAATCATATGAACCTTTCCATCTACCCAATTTGGGATTTAATTCCAGAATCCATTATCATTAGGCGCATCCTAATTCTCACTTATAAACCCATAATTATCTCTAATTCGAAATCTCAAAGATAGTGGGCCTCCCCACTAGTCGGTACATTAATCTCCAAATCAATACTCTCACGGAATAAGTCATTATGACTCTAATACTTTCTCATAAGGGAAACTCCTTAAATGTCTCCAAAACACACTTCATATAACTCTTATAGAGGTTCCCAATCGATAACCTCGAATGAAACGGGATGAAATTCTCCTTAGAAAAACATCCCCCAAAATGCCCTGTTTCCGAATCGATTCGGGCTAAATCCGAATCGATTTGGCTTGGCGAATTTATTCGGCCTCCAAGGTGAATCGATTCGGGTCATAAGACATGGGATTATGTCTCAGGCTGAATCGATTTAGGTTGGGGCCGAATCAATTCGGTCACTGAGACCTGTCAAGCTGGAACATTCTGAATCAATTCGGGTTGGGGCGAATCGATTCGGATTGTTCAAGGGCTACGAAAATGGCTATTTTCATCGAAGCCAAAAATACCCAAAATTAATTTTTATCACCTTCTCTTCATTTCTCTTCACCCCAATCACATATATTATATTAAAATTCAAACAACAACACATCGAAACTAATTTCTAACCTCAAATCCATTATCTACACAACAAATCTATGATTTATCCAAAAGTCTAGGTTTTAACAATTTATCCCAAAACTCAGAAATTATATCCACAAATCAATAAATAAGTGGTACACAACAATTATTTAGCAAGTTTAATCACTTGCCTCAAGTTCGTAGCGTCTGATTCGTTCTCGAGATCGCGTAATGGCCGAAAATCCTACTTTTCTCTCTCTGTTTCTTATTCTCTGTTTCTTTCTTTCTATTTCTCTTTCTTTCTAAGCAGATTTGATCTCCCGTAGGCTTAATAAGCATTGTCCTCAAAATACACAACTTTAAATGATAATACACACTTTAAATGACTCGATAACTTTAATTCGAGTGAAACGAACTTAAAATATTTCACACCCTAAATAGACCCCAAGTACAGTCATTTCGACTTTCTTGACCCTTCCGGAAACAACTACACCCTCGGAATTGACATTTGAAGCACTTTCTAACATCTTTAAATTTTGACCTCAAATGCCCATTTAATTATTCTCCAAATAAAATAATATTTATTTCTCCCAAAATAAATTGATTATTGTCCCAAAATCCTCGGGTTGTTACAGACTTCCCCACTTACAAGAATTTCGTCCTCGAAATTCAGCTAAGCCTAATACTCCAAATCTCAACTAATTCCTACTGCACTTATCCTTACTAACACTATACTCAAACCTCTAACTTCCCACGATGAATTTATTTTAATTTATATAAAATAAATTATAACTACTAGGGCGCCCATACACCCTTTATTTTCGAGCTCTACTCGTAAAAAACATAATTAGGCTTCACTTGCCTCAATAATACCATAACTAGAAATATATTAAATTATACTACCATACTAATAATATAAAAAAATTGAATGATCCAAGGATATAACACCTCTCAACTCCTGACATTCGCCACTTTCATGCGGGGGATGTCTCGCAAGCGAAAACTAAACAAGGAACCCTCCCAATACACTAATATGTAGCGATGTCGGGGATTAAGAGTTTGTTAAATCCGGACTAGAGTTTATTAATATTTTAGTATAAATCATTTTGATATGGTCGAAAGGCCTATAAAAAGTTTTATTTTGGAAACAGTTTATTTTAAAAACGGTTTATGTCTTACAATATTTATATAAAATACCTTATGTCCATAATACAAGGTCTTAACAATCACCATACACATAACAACATATAGCTCACAAAATTAGCATAATTATGAGCTAAAATCTCTCGCTCAACAATAATTCACTAAATTTTGAATTCTTTTTAGAATAATCTCTCACATGATATTAATATATATTGCCATTCATTAGGCTCTTCCATAACTGGAATACAATAATTATATAAGTCTAACATGACTATATAAAAATATGTAGCTTTATCATTAGTACTCGATACACAATACAATTCTTACATGCGTAACCAAGTTATAGCTATCTTTCTAGCACATCACAAAATCATCTAGTTTCTCTCAAAAGATAATAACATAAGAGCCTCACTTGCTCAAAATTCCCTTTTTGGGTCATTCAATACATAATAGGGTTATAGCACTACCCTCCCATAACTATCTCCCATACGATATTCCCAAAACTTCATATAGTATAATCCTATTCACAAAGGAAAATAACTTACATCATCCATATCTAGTCTGATTTCATCTCCTCATCATTGGGTTCCCACACAAAGTCCCCTGGTCTAAAATGACCTCGAATCTGCTGTAAGGGTTGCACTTCCAAATTTTTTTCAAAACGTGGTCCTATATCTCTGCTAGGATAATCTCTCTTCCTATGACCTATTTCCTTACAAAAGAAACATCTACCCGCAAATCCTCTCGACCCACCTTGAGGAACAAAATGCCGTTGCGACCCTCTATAGTCTGACTCATACCCACTGGCATCACTGGCATTTTCTTCACCAAACCTACTTGATGAACCCGAATCTCCAAAATTATTACCCTCTTGTGAACAGTTCCGCATTCACTACCTCGACGAAAGTCACTAACGCTGGGCTCTCTAACAAATGCTGCCGAATTCTTTAATCTAACCCTCGCATGAACTTCTATATATGCTCATCTTCCGTATTTACCTCCTCAGGTACTAATTTCTCCCATCACATCCATCGGTTTCCTCCTCATTTCCTTCGGAATCGGGGAACGAAAATACCTTCGATCAAAGAGTTCCCAAAAATATGTTACAGGAAAGGTATCTCTCCTTTCTAATGTGGTGAAAGACTCCCACCATTGGAGATCTCCCCCATCTAACTTAAAGGTGGCTAAAAATTTCTTTTGCACCTCACTACACTCAACCATACGGAGGTGCCCCTGCATACTATTTTTCCATTGTCTTGCAGCCATTGCATCAACTCCCCCTGAAAACTCTGGAAGATTACCCTTACTAAAATATTCCCGCAATCTTTCAAACAAAGACGATCCGTAATGGGTTTGGGTTACTTGAACAGCAGGTTGCTGTGCCATCGTAGAAATGGAAACAGTTAGTGCTTGTGCCACAATATTGGAAACTTCATCTGTAGTCACAATACTTTGAGGCATTTGGGGTTCCACACTCTTAGCCCCTTTATATGCCCTTCTTGAACGACTTCTCTTTGGTGGCATCTCAAACAGAAATAATTGTATCAGAACGCCTTTCAAATGTTTTCTCATCACATAAGAAATTATGGACGTATGAACAAAACAGTCCTAATAATAAGGCTCTACATCAAGAACGCTCATGGAAGATCGTAGTAACCCACACAGATACTAAAGACACTAAAACCTGGATCTGATACCACTTGCGACACCCTGCTTAAAATAATAATGGGTGTCCAACCCTATACTAAAATAATCAGGAATCGCAAGTGGATCATTTTCAGCATCTACTAACGATCCTAACAAAAACACGGCTAACTACCCATTACTACAAAAAGAGGTCATCAAAATTTTAAACATTTTGATTAACACCAAATAAAACCAACCATGCAACCATTAACCATCAACATAACATCTAAATATGATGAGAGACACACACATGCTCCAATAATATAAAAGAGTACAACACAATGTCCAAAATAAAATACCCGAATAAGCTGTTAGGGCAAAGACAATATAATAATCATAGGAAGAAAATATAAACGTGATACTCTACTACACTTGGGTATAAACCCGATATACAAACTGAATCCTAATCTAGATACCCAAAAGATAGGAATCAACTATAAATAAATGCCACAACAGTCCGCTATTTTCACAGCTCCACGAATACACTGAAAGGAGAACTTCAATGGCGTCCTTGCGGAGGAACACCTAGAATAATACAAATATATGTGCACAACAAGAGAAAATATAAACGGTTCAGAGCCCGAGGTGTGAAAACATTTATTAGTAAGTGCATTAAAATGCATAATAATTATAAATGCATTATGACATGATTAAGGTGGATTCGCACTCTCCATAAAATTCAACTCACCTCTCAACTAAAGCACGCATAAAACGTATGCACATGATCTCCAAATAAATGCCCGAATCTATCTAGGCAAGGTAATCTAACTTAAACCCAATTACCACTCTTCTAAGATCCATCTAAATCCCATTCTTCAATTTCTAATATTATTGATCTCATTTGTTTGTTCACTTACTTAACATATAAAGTTTACATAAACATTCTCTTTTACTAGAATTTCTCATATTCTAGTCATTGACATAATCATATGTAATTATATGAGTTATTAGCATCTAAGTTCTAAGGACTAAACTTCTCCCAATTCTCAATACTGCACTGCGTTTCGTGCGTGGGACGTCTCGCAAGCGAAATCCAAATAAGGAACCCCCCCAATACCCAACTCCTAGCAGTATTGATTATCAAGATTCATTATGCCCTCAATGCATGATGCGTATAACCCAAATTCTCTTATTACCCAATTAATTAATTTATTATTCCCGATTCTCAAGAGTGCGCGGTGTTTTGTGCGTGGGACGTCTCGCAAGCGAAATCCAAACAAGGAACCCCCCGATACACTACTCCTGGCACTGTTGATCGTCGAGATATATACTATATATAAATATGTTCATTAAGGACTAACTTCTCCTCACTCCCAACATTGCGCTGCGTTTCGTGCGTGGGACGCTCGCAAGAAAAATCCAAACAAGGAACCCCCCTCGATACACTACTCCTTGGCAATGTTGGTCGTTGAGGTCGATTATGCCCTCGATACCCAAAGTACTAAGCACACCAGTAATATCATAATAACCATCCCAATGAAATATAACTAGAGGACACAGGTTCTTAATGTTATCATCTTCCAGGGCATCACTCATATATCATCCTGGGGACCAGCGATCGGACTCAATATCATCGACATCGCGGCCACACACACACAACGTACGGGAAGTGGTCATAGTTCCTAATCGGCAAGTGAGAACGATACATACCCACGACTTCTCACCCCCAAAATATAATTCATATCACATACTAACAAATGGATGACTATGACCTGGGGAATATCCACACTGTTCTCATCGAGCCAGGGTGCTCACCCTCATAGCACAACTTCCCAATGATATCAAGGAGGGGGTATGCTTCACTTATATATATATATATATATATATATATCTGTCACATAAGATATACATACATCATCACATCATATAAATATATACCATCATATAAGGTATATATATCACACAGTTTCATACTCATAGTACGCTCTTAGGCGTAGATGAAACAATATCATTATATAGTATATTTTGCTCTCGATATACTAATCGTCAATAGTTCACATAACTTCCCCACTTAGTATACACTATACTATTTCACACTTGAAGATTACACATCACTTCTATTTGTTTGAATCATCTCTCAATTCAATTTATTTTGAGGATATTATCTATATCCTAATGCCCCTCGATTAACATTTCACATTTATGGGAAACATCTCCCAAGTTAATTAACGTTAAGAATATTTTCTATATCCATATGCACATCAATTAGCATTTAAAATTCTCAATCCATAATATGGTTCAATTAATCATATGATCCTTTCAATCTATCCCAATTTGGGATTTAATACCAAAATCCATTATCATTAAGCGCATCCTAATTCTCTCTTATAAACCCATCATTATATCTAATTAAAAATCTCAAAGATAGTGGGCCTCCCCACTAGTCAGTACATTAATCTCTAAATCAATACTCTCACGGAATAAGTCATTATGACTCTAATACTTTCTCATAAGGGAAACTCCCTAAAAGTATTCAAAACACACTTCATATAAATCCTATAGAGGTTCCCAATCAATAACCTCGAATTAAACGGGATGAAATTCTCCCTAGAAAAACATACCCCAAAATGCCCTGTTTTCGAATCGATTCGGGCCAAATTCGAATCAATTCGGCCCGGCGAATCGATTTGGCCTCCAAGGCGAATCGATTCGGGTCATAAGACCTGGGATTCTGTCTCAGGCTGAATCGATTTGAGTTGGGGCCAAATCGATTCGGTCACTCATACCTGTCAAGCTGGAACATTCCGAATCGATTCGGGTTGGGTCCAAATCGATTCGGCCTGTTCGAGGGCTACGAAAAATGGCTATTTTCATCAAAGCCAAAAATCCCCAAAAATATTTTTTATCACCTTCTCTTCATTTCTCTTCAACCCAATCACATATATAACATTAAAATTCATCCAACAACACATCTAAACTAATTTCTAACCTCAAATCCATTATCTACACAACAAATCTAAGATTTACCGAAAAATCTAGGTTTTAACAATTTATTCCAAAACTCAGAAATTATATCTACAAATCATGAAATAAGTGGTACACAACAATTATTTAGCAAGTTTAATCACTTGCCTCAAGTTCGTAGGGTCTGATTCGTCCTCGAGATCTCTTAATGGGTGAAAATCAACTTTAAATGATAATACACAATTTAAATGACTCGGTAACTTTAATTCGAGCCAAACGAACTTAAAATATTTCGGACCCTAAATAGACCCCAAGTACAATCATTTCGACTTTCTCGACCCTTCCGAAAATGACTACACCCTCAGAATTGACATTCGAAGCACTTTCTAACATCCTTAATTTTTTACCTCAAATGCCCATTTAATTATTCTCCAAATAAAATAATATTTATTTCTCCCAAAATCAATTGATTATTGTCTAAAAAACCTTGTGTTGTTACATAAATACCTGTAAAATACCTAGAAAAAGCATAAAACTCACAATACTATGTAGAAGGGTCAGTAGCATGGAAACGAGATAATTCTAGAGAAATTTCCTTATTCGGGATGTTAAAAGATACTAAATTATGGAGTACTATGAAAATAATTACAGCCTAATCAAACTCCCCTAACTTAGAACTTTGCGCATCCCGAGCAATGTAAAAGGATTCAACTATAACTCAACTCGTGAAAACCATTTTATTAGGATAGAATACCACTTTCGCGGGCAAGCGATTGCATTTAGCACATGCAACGAGCCTATAGACCCCTAGGTTACCCTAGTAGGACGAGTTGTGTCACATGTGGGTTTGCATTGAATATACCCATAAAATTAGACTCAAAGAAAACTCAAAATACTCAAAAATTATATAATTCAAACTTTTCCTGAAAATAGTCATCATCAATTCATGTTTAAGAGTCTCAAATCATAGTGCGTGTGTGCGAAGCCAGAAATTAAACCGCGAATTTCCACCGATTGACCATTACGTTACTTATTCGAAAATTCATTTTGATTCAAATTATCACGGAGTTCTCTCACGAACGAATCTCTTGGAAATGTTGCTATTTCTCTCGGTGTGCGTGATATAAAGAGTAAATGCATTGGAACCAAGTTCACCCACACAAATAGAAAGATGAAATTATATGGTAAATGGATCTCATCATCGGATTACGGTTATAGGGAAATGGGAACATCGGCTCTAATTCACACCTTTAATCTCTTTTCTTATCTTTTTGTGTTTTAGCTCTCCATGCGGTAACCAATTTTGCAATTTGGACTTGGTTAGGACATTTTTGGGTTTTAAGGTGTAATGGGTACAAGGAAATGGGTTTCGAAAAATTTGGAATTGGAAATTAGTCTTAAGATGTCCATTAGTGCTTCTCCGGGTTTTTGCTCATTTTTTTCTGTTTTTCACGCTTTTCTTTTCTTGCTATTTTTGTTGAGCATTTCTATTCTTTTGACCCATTTTTTTGCACTTTTGGACTTAAATTTTGACTCTTCCAACTTTCTCAATTTCGGACCAATTGGGTGTTTTGGGGTTGTCAAACGAAAGGAAATTTTTTTATTCGACTCAAAACAAGTTGCAAAAAAGGGGTACTTTTTCACGACTGTTTCTGGCCAACATTTTTAGGTGCCAAACGAGACCCTACTTCATTGTCCAAATTAGTAATTGCATTACCATATGCATTTTGATATTGTTTTAATTTTAGAGACATCTCAGTGTGTTTTTCGAGGCAACACTAAACACTATTCCCTTAACCGATCAAACCATGGGTATTGAGAGCGCGATGACTTTTTAGACATTGAATTAGAGCTGTGAGTTAACCATTAACTCGGATGTATCTATACACTCACAAAAATGATAGTCCCGAATCTCACCAGGTTAGTTAATCTCCCCATTTATTTGTTAAGTCGTCTATATTCGCTCAATTTCCATCTTTGGTCAATTTCGGCTTTGTGTACTATGTTTTTACAACTAGAGAATTTCAACCGAATTTTAATGATATTTTTGAAAATTTTGAATTCCAAGTTTTTGTGTATTTTGAAGATAAAATATTTTTGGTTTTTCTAAGTTTTTCAAGTATTTTTCGAAATTTGTGAAGTTTTAGAAATATGCACTCATCACCCCCTAACTTAGATTTTTGCATTGTCCCGAGTCAAAAAGGACTAAAATATAAATAAGGAAAAATAAAAGTGCGATAAATAAAATAAGAAAATAAAGAAAGTGCATATTTTCATTTATAATGACTGGGTTACAACATAAGGGAAAAGAAAGACAAAAATACAAGCATATAGGCGAAACAGACAAACACAAGCACCATGTAAACATATAATTGGGGTGGATGGTTAGAGCTACCGGGCGCTCTAGGGTCATACGGGTCATAAAAGTAGGGTGGGGGTGGGGGGGGGGCATTGAACGACATCTCAAACATTTGAGCTTGAAGCCTATGCATCATGCTTGTGTCACGCCTATAAGCACTCTGCTCCTCTGCCCTATTAACATCGTAACGCATTATGAACCCCCAATGTTGTGTTTGAAGCGTAGAGATGTTCACCTCAAGGTTTCTTCCTGGAAGCTCATAGTCGGGATCCTCCTCTTCCACGTATTTGGGCTCCTCACCCTCGGCCATGCTCATGTCATCCGTCGCCACTTCATCATCTGAGGACTCGTCGGTGGATGACTCTTCATCGCTATTGTCACTAGTAGTGGTATCATATCTAGCTTGGTGAATGGACCTTTGCGACGTGCTTTCGGTGCGGGTAAGTTGTCCAAAAGGATTGGGCAGACGTGGAAATTCGGTAGGAGGTTGAATTCCAGCGTCGGTGAGAAGAGATGAAATGAGCCGGGCATAATGGAGCGGGGCATCACCTTTTTCATCCGTGCCGGCATGGAAAATATCTCGGTATATTGTGCGGGCCAAGTGGATAATGGAGTTGGGATCATAGAGGTAGTATACAAGAGTGTCTTTTCGAGGGCGCATTATGGAATCGTTTGAAATTTGGAGAATGTTGGCTCAAACGATTTGGAAGTTGATGTTCACTTCGTCGTCCAGTTAGCCAATGGGAAAAGCACCTCGAAGCCACTGATGGTTGGGGGTGATACGGGCCATGCATACATTCTTGTCTAGGGGTGGGTTATTGTTGGCGTATTGGAATGGGGATGCGTGAGGGTCATCATTCTCCATCAGTTTGCGAATGAGGATGTCGAGGGAGAACAGGATGGGTGCTTGGTCAACTAATGCTTCGGCTTGAAAATTTTTGATGCACACGATGGACCTATAGAAGGATCACACCTCATTGGCCCATATGGTATCGAACGGTTCATTTAGGAAACGACACCACCCATTTGCGATGAAGACGGTAGCGACGTTGGCAGGCAACTCCTCCCATAGAACCTGTCGCTCAATGTGGAGCTTGCGGGCATGACTAAAGAAACGGTGACACCAACTTTGCTCCTCGAAGGAACAGAAAGAGAGAGGCCAGTTTTTGGCGATGACCGTGGAGTTGTATTTTTCTGGGGGTAGTTGGTTGGCCATGAGGGGGGATGTTGCTAGAACTAGAGGGTGGAATATAGAGGGAGGGAGTTTGGGTAAATTAAATGTTCTGGAAAATAGGGTGGAAGAGCATTTTATTTATAGGTGGCGAAAGGTGAAGGATTAGGATTTTGGAGGGAAATTGGGTTAGGAAGAGGGAAGGGATAAAATGGAGGGAGATGAACGGATTGGGGGAGTGAGTCTAGGGATTTGAAGAGTTGCAGGAACCAAATCGTTCCATGTGCCCAGGGGAGGATCGGTCCATGTCCTATTTTTTTATTATAAATTACTCCCATGTGGACTGGTCTTCATTCCCAGGGGTGGATCAGTCTGCCTTCCCTGAATTTCCAAAAAACTCCATCTGCATGAATGCCGTTTGGAAGTGGTGTATAGTGCTTACGCTTAACTTCTCAAAACAAAAAATTAAGGCTCTAACGACCCTAACTTTTTCACATCTATATGGGGAACCTACTTACCTTATCCTAAACTACCCATGACTACTATAAACAAGAATCACTCCCTACGCATCGGGGGTGCGACGACCTCTCAATTTCAGCTCACTCGGCCTCGTAGACAGGGTCCAATAACCAAATGGTGTCGACATCCTCTAAGATGCCTCTATATAGGGCTTTAGTATTTGTCCATTGAACTTGAATGTGTTCCCCCATTTTGGATCATCTAGTTCCACATCTCCATGGGTAAACACGGTCTTAACAACAAATGGGCCTGTCCAATGGGACCATAATTTACTCGAAAATAGATGAAGCCGGGAGTTATAGAGGAGTACTTTTTTTTTGGGTTGAAACTATTTTTATCGAATAATCTTGTCATGCACGAGTTTCATCCGTTCTTTTGCAATTTTGGCATTGTCATACGCATCATTGCGTATCTCCTCTAACTCAATCAGTTGAAGCTTACTAGCTTCACTGACTTTATCCATATCATAATTTAGCCTTTTGATGGCCCAATACGCTTTGTGCTCCAACTCAATAGGAAGATGGAAAGGTTTTCCATACAAAAATAAGAACGGGGACACTCAGAGTGGGTTCTTGTATGGGGTGTGGTAGGCCCATAGGGAATCGTTCAATTTAAGGGACCAATCTTTCCGGTTAGGATCGATGATTTTCTCGAGGACGTTTTTGATCTCATGATTCACCAATTCGGCTTGCCATTCATTTGTGGGTGATATGTCGTTTCAACCTTGTGAACGACACCATACTTTTTCATGATTTTCTCAAACGTCTTGTTGCAAAAGTTCATGCCGTTATCACTGATTATCGCTTTTGGTGCACCGAAGCGAGAAAGTATGTGTTACTGCAGGAACTTTATCACCACTTTATTGCCATTAGTTTTAGTATCTATAACTTACACCCACTTAGAAACATAATCTACCGTGAGTAGGATTTATAGGTATCCAGAGGACGAGGTAAAAGGGTCCATGAAGTCAATACCCCAGTAATAAAAAACATCAATGATGAGAATCAGGGTTAATTGCATCATGTCTCGTCGGGTGATCACCCCCATCCAATGACACCTGTCATAAGATTTGCAATAATTGTTTACATCCTGGAACATTGTGGGACAATACAAACCTCTTTGGAAAATTTTAGCGGTTGTCTTTCTCACGAAAAATTGGATGACTTTCGGAATTTCATCATCCGGTACGTATCTTCGGATGATTTGGTCGGCACAATATTTAAAAAGGAATGGATCATCATAGAAGAACATGCGCGACCAAGTGATGAACCTCTTCTTATCTTGTGGTGTCCAATCGGGAGGGACGACTCCAGTAATAAGATAGTTCAATATATCCACAAATCAGGGCAAATAAGAGCTGGTAAAGAGTTCCTCATCTAGAAAATACTCGTCTATGGGTGTAGGATCACCAGAGACGTCGGACGAAATCCATGATAAGTGATCGGCAACGATTTTTTCTACTCCTTTTTTTATCTTTGATGGAGAGATTAAACTCTTGTAGGAGTAGGATGCACCTTATGAGGCGCGGCTTTGCGTCTTTCTTTGCAAGTAGATATTTTAAAGCTGCGTGGTCGGTTAAACAAGTGATGGGGGAACCGATAAGATAGGACGAAAACTTGTCAAGACCCAAAATTACTGCTAGAAATTCCTTCTATGTGGTGGAGTAGTTGAATTGTGGTCCGATAAGAGTCCGACTAGTGTAGGAGATGACATGAGCCTTATTGTCTTTTCTTTGGCCCAAAACGGCCCCTATCGGATAATCGCTAGCATCACACATGAGCTCGGATGGTAAGGACCAATACAGATCTTGCATGATAGGAGCGAACACAAGCATGTTTTTCAATTTTTCAAAAGCACTTTGGCATGATTTTGTCCACTCGAATGGGGTGTCCTTCATAAGAAGATTTCTCAAGGGTCTAGCGATGGCGCTAAAGTCCTTAATGAACCTTTTATAAAACCCCGCACGGCCCAAGAAGGAGTGCACATATTTTAGTAATTTAGGTGGGGGTAGGTCAGCTATGATATCTATTTTTGCTCTATCAACCTCGATCCCTTTGGACGATACGATGTGGCCAAGAACTATACCCTAAGTTACCATGAAATGGAATTTCTCCTAATTCAGCACTAAGTTCTTTTCCACACATCGGGCTAGTACTTTCTCAAGATTGGCTAGGCATACGTCGAAAGAGGTGACAAAAACAGTAAAGCCATCCACAAACATCTCTAGACCTCTCTCAACCATGTCACTGAATAAGCTCAACATACACCTTTGAAAGGTCACCGGTATATTACACAAGCCAAATGGCATACGTTTATAGGAAAACGTTCCAAAGGGGAAAGTGAAGGTTGTATTTTCTTGATCAAGTACATCTACCTCAATCTGGTTATATTCGGAATAACCATCTAGGAATAAATAGTAAGGGTGACCCGCTACTCTTTCAAGCATTTGATCGATAAATGGTAAGGGGAAATGGTCTTTCCTAGTTTCCACATTGAGTTTTTGGTAATTAATGAAAATGCGCCATCCAGTGGTGGTACGTTGGGGAACTAACTCTCCCTTGGAATTTTCAATCACTGTCATGCCCGACTTCTTCGGGACAACTTGAATGGGTCTTACCCACTTGGTATCCGAGATTGGGTAGAAAATCCCAGCATCCAACAAATTTATAATTTCAGTCCTCACCACATCTTTTATTGTGGCGTTTAACTGTCTTTGAATTTCTCTCGAGGGATTAATATCCTCCTCGAGGTGAATCTTACGGGTGAAAATCATAGGGCTTATCCCCTTTAGGTCAGCTATGCACTAACCAAAAGCACCTTGGTGCTTCCTCGAAATTTTTAATAGTTTACCCTCCTGCTCTTCATCTAAGTTAGAAAAGACAATAACAGGAAATGTCTCACTCTCTCTTAGGACAACAAATTTAATATTTGAGGGTAGTTTATTCAAATCGAGAGTCGGGAATGTGTCGCTAGAGGGAACCATTCATGCCTCTCTTGGCGGTAACTCTTCGAATCGAGAAATCCAACTAACATCTCTCGCGTCCTCGTCTGACGCTCTCTCATTGAGTAAGCTCCCTTGCTCGAAGTCCTCAATCTCTCTCTCGAACTCGGTGTAAGCTCCCTTGCTCTCGTGACTAGACACCAGGCAAGATTCTAAGGCATCTCATCAATAATTTTGCTCGAAGTTCTCCTCTATGATCTCATCAATTAAGCTCACCGCATGAAGCTCATCTTCTTCCCCTGCTTGTTGGGCTATGTTAAAGATATTTGTTTCTAAAGTTATATTCCCCAAAGTGATTTTCATCTGACCATTTCGAGTATTGATCAGTGCATTAGCCGTAGCTAAGAATGGGTGCCCAAGGATAATGGGAACATGATTTTTCAAGGTAAAGGAGGGTTATGTGTCCCAAATGACAAAATCTATCGGGAAGTAGAAAATGTCCACTTAGACTATCATATCCTCAACTATACCCCTGAGTATCTTCACGGTTCGATACGCTAATTGGAGAGTGATCCTTGTGGGTTTAAGATCATCCAGATCAACATGGATATAAATTGATTAGGGGAGGATATTGACACTCGCCCCCAAATCGAGTAAGGCTTTTTTGAATTTATTCTCTCCAATGGTGCAGGAAATGGTGGGTGCTTCGGGATCTTTATATTTAGGTGGGAGATCGTTAAGAAGAACATATCTCATGTTCTATTCTAGTAACATGTTTTCCTTTACCTTCATACTCCTCTTGACTGTCAACAAGTCTTTTATGACTTTTGCATACGCTCGAATTTGCCTTATTGCATCGAGGAAAGGTATGTTCAATTTTACGTTCTTAAGGACTTCTAGCACTTCATCACTTGAAGTCCCTTTGTTGGAAGGAACCAATCTATGAGGAAATGGAGCAACGGAGGGTGGCTTTACAACTACCTCAGGCATACTAGTGTCTATTTTATAACTCTCATTCAAGGATATATCTTTGGCCTCCTTCGTGTCGGGCGAATTCTCCTTGTCTTTTGAAGTGTCGTGTGGGGGAGGTGATAAATCAATAGCTCTCCCATGATGAAGAGTGGTTACAACTTAACACTGTTCCTGATGTTCGGTGGATGTGGAACTAACACTAGTTTGACCTTGGGGAGGTCTTTGTCCTTGGGCAGGAAATTTTCCTTTCTCTTGGATACTCAAAGATGATTATAACTTGGAGATGTTCGCATTTATGTCGGTGAACATGCGTTCATATGTAGCATTGTTTTCATTTTGAGAATTAATGAATTGGTTTATTGTATCCTTGAGATTCCTCCGCGGTGGAGCTATATATGGAGCTGGAGGGGGTGGTGCTTGCTGAAATTGAGGAGGTGGTGGAAGTGGGACAACCTGTGAATGTGGGTTCATTACAGATTGTGGTTGTCCGTAGTTAAAACTAGGATGGTTTCTCCATGAAGAGTTGTACGAGTTCCCATGCGAGGCGTTAAAATTTCCCTTGAATCCTCCTATAGTATCCACCTTATCGGTGTGCATGTCCTTATAGGCAAAAATTTCCGGGTATGACTTTATGGAATGGACCGCCTCACAGATAGTACACACTTTTTCTTTCAACCCACGGTTGGATTCAGAGATATCTCTCAACCGACCATCTAACCACTCTTTCATATCTCGCTGAAACTGATCGAATCGATGATCTATTAAGGTATTGCTATCCAAATGGTATAGACTAGATGCAATCAAAGTAATAGATGTTTGTCTAGGCCGGGCTTGGTTAGGATTAGATGTGTCCCATGCTTGAGTAGTCTCTGCGACATACTTAAGATGGGCCTCAGCATCGCAGGAGTTTAAATCCCAAAAGGGTCTTTCACACATTGTTTGCACAAGTTGTTTGGAAGATACTATCAACCTATTATGGAAGAAAGAGATCACAAGGTGTTTGTCGAAACCATGATAGGGGAATGCTCTTACCAACTCTTAGAAATGTTCGCAACACCTGTCAAAAGACTCATTATCGTGTTGTCGGAAACCTTGGATTTGATTTTTGGTAGAGTTGGTCTTGTGCTGTGCATAGAATTTTGAGATAAACTTGGATTGCATATCTCTCCAAGAAGTTACGGAGTTTGGGGGTAGATACCATATCCAGGTCTTGGCTTTATCTTTTAAGGAAAAAGGAAAAAGCTTTAGTCAAATGACATCTTACGTGCATGCTTGGTCACTGAATGTGTCGCACGCCTCTTTGAACTCACGGATATGCAAGTATGGTTTCTCCGAATCCATGCTGTGAAACATAGGGAGAATTTGTATCATCCCATTATGGAAGTGGAACCGAACAGTATTATACTGAAGTAAAATGCAACTAGGGGTGACAGTACGCTCAGGAAAGAGTAAATCTTTCATGGGATGATAGGTTAGATCTCCCTCTCCAGTACCAAAACTAGCTGCGTCAGACATCGCACCCATGCTCTCTTCAAATGACTCAGTATAATCACTCGGTGTCCTAGAGGTGTGACTTAAGGTTTGACTTAGGGTTAACAACCGATAGAATGCTCAGGATTAGGGAATGGAACCCAAAATTATGGAACGTGAGGTGTGTGGGGGCTTTTAGAGTTATACTCAATAATCGGATTTTCGTGGATTCTGGTTGGAGTATTGTGAGGAGTCTGAGTATGGTCAGGATTTTTCATTAAAGTCTTGTGAGAGTTGATTTTTTATTTTTTTTGGATTTTTTTTATTTTATTTTTTGAATTTTTGGTCTAAGCTTTAGATTGACTCGATCTAACCTAAGTTTACCTAATTCCCCGGCAACGGCGCCAAAAACTTGACATGACCATAAATGTGTCTAGTATGCATACTATGTAGGCTCAAGTTCAAGCATGTCGCTCAATTAATAATCCGATAAGTCGGGTATCGACCCTCAGAAAAATAGGACGACGTTGGAAAGACGAGAGTAATCTAACATTGACTATAAAAAGAACGAAATGGTGATTTGGAATATAGAACAACTACAACTAAATGCGAATTCGAAAATCATTAACTTACAAAATTTATGAATGAATGAAATGCAAGTACGCTAAGTTAAACGAAAAGCTGAAGAAAAAAGTTTTATGATCTAAAAATGGAATGAGAACAATACGTCGGGTTACACTCCCCCACACCCTAGTAATTCACTTCGTAGGATACTAGTTTCAGAATTAGAAATTTAAACCCGATCTTTAGTACTCCCAAGTATTACATATATGAGGCATCGTAGCCTTCACATTATGTAAGCAAAGGACGAGTAAAGTAGTGTCGCATTAACTAATACTCGCGTCGCACTCTTAAGCATCCCGGTTACCTAGGGCAAACCAGATCAAAAGTTCTATGACGGGTACACTAGTTATGCAACAAAATTCATATAATATTTTAATTCAAACGTCTATTTCCATTCTCATGAATTACATCGGGTGGGGTTCGTACACCCCAACCCTTAGAAACTTAGCCAGACTTAATTGAATGAAAAGAAGGCATGGATTGAGAAGAAGAAAAAATCATAATTAATAGAAACTGGATGAAAAGAGAAGTGTCGAATCAAACCAACAATTAAACTAAATAACTATTGCAAATTTAAAGGAAGAACATTACCTGTATTGAAGACAATTAATTGAAATCCTTATAGCTGAAATTCTTATTGAAAAACTAGGGTCTTTCCTACAAAAACCCTCTACTCCTACCTAGAGAACTAAAAATTGAACTCCTCAGTCTAACAATGACTAGAGATTAAAAACATCACGAAAAATCCAGAGTTTTAACTAAATCAAACTCTAAAAGAGGAACAGAAAAATTAATTTTATCCTCGGCAGACCGGTCTGTGCCTTCAGTGGCAAATCGGTCCTCATCCAAATCTGGATCGATCCTTTTTTCCAAGAAATGGGATCGGTCCGCTATGGAAAATTTTCCAGCGAGTTATAGGAAGACGGACCAGTCCTTTTATTTTGGAAAAGGGATCGATCCTCTTTGTATTTTTTTCCAGAAGGTTTAGAGTGGGAAAATGGATCGGTCTGCTTTTGATCTTTAAATTCCCTTCAATATCTCCTCAATTTCTCTGATCTTTAGAATCCCATAACTTTTTCCTTGGAAATCGTAATTGGACTTCGTTTCTTCCTATGCATTTGTTGAATTGAGATCTTCAACTTTCATGTTGAGTCTTCTTCCGAATTTCAAATGTAAATTACGCTTTTTCCCTTCTGACCTTTCTCCTATGACTTATTCTTTTGCTTTGACTTTCGCCGTTCTTTCCTTAGCAATAAATACCTGTAAAATACCTAGAAAAAGAACAAAACTCGCTATACTTTGTATAAGGATCGCTAGCATGGAAATGAGATAATTCTTGAGCAATTGCCTTATTTGGGATGTCAAAAGATACTAAATTAGGGAGTAATATTGAAAGAATTACTGCCTAATCAACAAGATAAAATAAAGTCTATGACCAAACAAGCACGATGCGAACAAGCCTAGAATATTGATGATTCTACAAATAAATAGCACCATGAACAAATAAAAATAACTAGGATGCATTGTTCAAACCCATTGATCTTCAACTAAACACTCTGAAAACATAATCATATATTATATTATATTTTCACTTAATTATTTTGAAGCTATCAAATTTGAAAATCAAACAAATTAAACTATATTTTCCTTGATAATTTTCCTATTTTTATTGTCTTTAATCTTTTCATTTGGCTCTGGCCAACGAAGGAATTCCCTCAAAAGAGATTTTCTCCTTTCGTTGCCCTTTCCCACGCACCCTCATATTTTCAATGAAATCAAGTAATTTCACAGGCAATAGTTCTTACATCCACAAATACCCCATAAATAACTAATATGTAGATGACAATATTGATGGGAGAACATATCACATAGCTCATATATACATGTAAAGTTTAAATTCAAAGAGCTTGTGCACGAGTGTGAGGAGACATATCCAAAGCGAATTTGTTAAGCAAATCAATTTCGAAACAACTCCATGAAATCATGATTAAGAACAACCTAAGTGTTAACAATTATAACAGAATGCTCTAGTCACATGGATAACATGGAATAATGGGATCCAAACCCACCAACATGCCACCCAAAATGTGTAAAACTAAAATACACAAAAATCAAAAATCTTTTTGAGTTTTTATGATAAAAATTCAAAAGAAAATACCAATTTAAAAAATGAAATAACTCAAAAGATAAATTTTTTTTTTGTATTTTTCAATGTGACTCGATAAAAGAAAAATAAAGATACAAAATACACACACATCATAACACTAGCAAACATATATCATGAATCACAAACTAGTGTGTGACAAACACACTAACGAAATCAACTATTAGATATAGCATGGGAAGTATCATGTCTAAGAAAACGAGAATAAAAAAGTCTAATATATAAAGCCTCCAAATTCGATTTCTTAATCCATGTACGTGTAACATGACAGTCTTGACATATAGGAACCTTGACGACTCTCTTCTTTGACTTCCTAAGACCGTTTTTTAGTTCATAGCGAAACCTTGTGAGGTGAACTTTCCTACTGTAGTGAATGCAAGTGTAAACACGGTGAGGGGTGTTACCTAGGAGATGACCTTTCCTATTGTTTCTAGTGGACTCTCTCAACGCATGGCCATGTCTTGGGTAGCAGAATAATTTCGATCATGGGAGCCAATTCCACACTTGCCATGTTTAATTTGGAATGTGCTTAACATTTTATCCAACCTTTTCAACCTATACTCCAAGTTAAATTTGACACAACTCAAATCTCTCAATCTCTCCTCTATCTTAACTATCTTAGGCTTGAGTAAATGCCTAAACTCCTCAAACTCTAGAAGCTCTTTCTTTGTTTCCCTTAGCAAACCATGAAAGCTATCTCGCTTATGATACTCTATCTTCTAATGAAGAGTCCTATCATATGCCCCAAGATACTCAATTAAAAAAGTATCATGGTTTCCTAAGGAAAGTTCTTTTAACCTATCTTCGAACTTCAAGTTATAATTTTTCACCTTTAAGGTTTTTGCATAAAACTCACGGAAGGTAACTTGGAGTATACCCCCTCCCCTATTTTTCATCCTCACTCTCATATCCACTCAAACTAACATCACTCACTTGGTATCCACAAATTATGTCCTCGATAGTGTCATGCAAAGAAATATATTCATGGGAAGATTTATCATCAAAGCTCACATGAGTAGACATGAATGCGCTAAAGTTGTGTTCAATGGGGGAATTTGGTTCCTCTTCCAAATCACAATCACTGAGGGTTCCATTATATTAGATAAGTTTCTTTCCCTCATTCCTTAGTTTAATGGGCCCTCAGCTACTCTATGGACATAACTCTCACAACCATAACATTTTGCGACTCACACCTCTTAAATTTCTCGTTCTCATTCTTGGGGAAGTGATCGACATTGTTGTGCATATTTTTCTCAAACCTTTTTGCATATTTCTATTGTTTATGTAATTTAAGAAATTTATTCAATTTCTTTGCCAACATGTCCATATCCTCGGACTCGATGCTTAAAATAGGCGTATTTTTCTTTTTCTATTTTGAAGCAATGCCCTTATCTTTCTTATTCTCAGTCTTGGAGGTAAACATGTTAGTCTCATAAGTTTGAAAGTCACCTACAAACTCTTCAAGTTTCATACAATCTAGAGTACCCAAATAATTCAAAACAATCACTTTTGGATTAAATCTTTTAGGAAAGAACATGAAGATTTCCATGATTACTGTATTATTGGGTATCATCCCTTTTAAGTTAGAAGACGAGTTACCTATGTCAGACAATCTAGCTTAGAAATCATCAAAGGAGTCACTCTCTAATATCCTAATGGTTTTAAACTGAGTGGTTTAGTTTTGGAGTTTGTAAGCTTTAACAACACTAGTTCCTTAATGAATGAATTGAAGTATGTTCCAAGCCTCTTTTGACAAATCACATGTCACAATATGGCTGAAGCCCTTCGGTGTGAGCGAACAAGACAGCGCATTTCAACCTCGAGAGTTATAATGTGCTAACCTATGCTTAGCCTCAGTACATGATTCTATGTGTTTTAAATGAATCGTTTCACCTTCTCTAGTGATAGGTGGAGACGACCCCTTAACAACAACTAACCAAACCCGTTCATTTATAGCTTTAAGAGCTGGATTCGTGTGCATTTTTCAGGGGTTCTAATACCATCAAAACCACCAAAATTCATGCCAAACAACATGATATCAGAACATAATAATTTAGCATAACCTTCTCAGATACCAATTTGAGAATATAAGACATGTTAATAGGCAAGCATGGTCCGAAGAAAGAACAAAGTATATTTTTGGATTTTCAATAAAGATCAAAACATTAAACAATTAAAACCCAATAAACTTTTGCACCATTTTTACACCTTTGTTGTGCGAAACCCATTTACCCAATTTGATCTTTTAACCCTAAAACACCTATCTATGTGATAAGAAGATAAAATAAACGAGAACACATTATATATTGTCTAATTTGAGTCTGCATATATATGAGTTCCAACGAATTTGGATATATAGACAAAATAGGTTAGATTTTTATGAGAACTAAATATCCTCAAAGGTACATGATCCATGAAGAAATTCAGTCTAAGAGAATCTTCAAAAAGGGAAGTTATTTATATCTTAAACCATAAATAGGACACATGCACTACATCATTCATATCACTTATTTTCATAAAAGGTATTTCAACACTTAAATTCAATTCAAATCATTTTAAATAATTTTAAATAATTTTCAAATGAGTTTTGAATTAATTAAAACTTGGTTCTTAAAAGTGTTCTGGGTAAAAATTGAATTTAAGAAACATATTTTCTTTGCTGAGTGTTTGCCTGGGTAGAATCCGAAAGCACTAGCGAATTGGAGGTGCGTATTGTAATTATTTTCATACACGCATTTTTTATCACAACTAGCGAGTACACGTGTTAACTTCCTGTCAGCTTAGATTGTGTTTGTTATTAGACATAAAATGCATACACATTTTTAGCCCTTGGGTCAGCTTGATCAACTTCCTGCACGTGTTTTCTCTCAATCCCTGTGAACGCAGTTTAAACAAATCACCAAACGTTTAACCCACTGCTTTTGTTGAACCATTGGATTAAAGTCAGTTGGTGAAGACTCAATCTCAACCATTGGATTGAGGTCAAGGTTCTGGATCCTTCGTAGCTTAGTATAAAAAGAGACCAAAACTCAGTATTTTGAGACTTTTATCATTTCGACATTTCTGAGAGATAAGATAGAGTATAGAGAAGAGAGAGAAGGGAGAAGAGAGGGAAAGAAGAGAGAGAGAGATTAGAATAAGAAACCCTATTTTTATTTATAGTTCAAACCTCTGTGAGTTTTCTCCCAAACCAAACACCAAAACCTAAAATTCCCATATACCAAAAAACCTACTTTTGAGAGTTAGATCCTTCTAGGGTTTCTGTGTTGTTGGTTTTGTGTTTTCGTTTGCAGACCTCTTCAAATATTTGATTCTCTCAGAACTCATCTATAAGAGAGATTTTAGTTTCATTATTGAAACTGAGTCTTTCTAAAAGAGAACATCTCACGTTATAGTTTTTAGTTTCTCTTTTTAGATCTAGCATTTTAGATCTATTCGGTTTCCACAAATTTTGAAATTGGTGAGTTGTGTGTTTCTAGTTTTGTATTTCATGTTTTATGAAATAATGGTGTACAAAACATAAAAGGAACACAAAGAACTCTTGCTAAATTTTTAAGGCGTATTCATAGATCTGAAAAGAAGTTTTATGCCAAAAATTGTTGAATAAATTTCTGCATGTTAAGTTTGTATCTATTTTAATAAATTAGACTTCTAGTGTAGTTTGGATCTCAATTGGAGGTCTACAATTTCAAAAATATTTTCAAGACATTAAAATTGTTTAAGACCTTGAACCGTCTTTTGAGCAAGGTATCCTTGAGATCTGTGGATAAATAAAAGATCAAGAAGTCTTGGCTTGAAAAATCAAGATTCATAAATAACCAATCATTTTAGAACTGTTGTAATTAGTTAGGATTGTTTGTATAAATTATTGAGAGGGTGAGTATCATATTTGCATGTAGTAGCACATCACAAACACTATCTGACACGAACACTAAGACACTGTGGTTCTGTTTAAGAATCTTAGAGTTTGAAAGAGTTGATGGAATCTGAATTCAAAGAGAAGGAGATCAACGAAAAAGAAAAGAAGCAGCAAGAAAAGATCAGTCCAATTCAGAATAACTTTGGAGTGGAGAATCTCGTGTAGGTACATTCTGATCTTAGGTTAGGATCATTGTGTGTTTGCTTAAGTGTTGTAACTTGATTCTTTACTCTAGTGAATTTTTGTTTCGTGGCGTAGAGGTTACCGTGGATGTTTCCCTTGTTTAAGGGTTTTAATATGTTACAAATTTGTAATACCCCGTATTTTTTTATGACTTTTAAATCTGGGGATTTATTAAATTTAATTAGTGATATATATTTAATATTAATCCGGAAATCATATAAATATTTACTAGCATGATGAGAGTTAGTAATTATTGGAATTTTGTTGTAAATTACTTTATTGGTAAAGTAAGATGTGAAATTAAATTTAGTAAAATTATCACGAGAATCTAATTTGATAATTTAGGAAATTTTATCGGGATGCGCCTGTGTCATGTCGGGATTAAATTCAAGTTATTAAAAGTGAATAAATTATAAGTCACCCGTATGGTCATTTTGAATGCGTCAATGTGTGACACCCCGCCCAATTAAATATCGGGTGATCAATCCTTTATAAAATTTAAAACAGAATGTTCGGTTGGTTCATTCTTTGCAGTACTGTCGAAAACGTATTAACTTATTTAATCACCTAATATAATTAAGCTAAGTGTCAAAACATTTTTTTTCCTTATTTACTTAAAACCATTTAATTACCAAACCAAGTAATTTAATATACAACATCCACACATAATTAATTAATACAAATACTAAATCAGAATCGCATGCTGAGATAAATAAGACTGGATAAAACATCCCAGTTCAAAACACTAACCCAAACAATAGTATCCATCAATCCAAATGAAAGTAAACGAGGAATAAAGTCAACATAATCTTTGAAACTGTCTAAGGAAGGGGCGACACATGCCCTACAGAAAATGTCATAATGAATAGGAATAAAATAATCGAAGCATCTAAACAAAGTCCTGCAGCTCCCATAACAGCTACAGCATACCACGCAAATCTGAAACTGTAAGCCTGATGTCCCTGCGGCTGAGAACCTGATATAATACATATATATAGCAAGAGAGCGAGAAAATGCAAGAAACGGGTCAGAGCCTGACGTGTAAAAATATTTGGTTAAGCAAGTATTTAAAAATTGCACTAAAGCAAGTATTAAGTACATGTTAGTTCGAACTCTCTCTTGAGATTCTCACCCCTCTTCTAATGTGCACGCCTAACACGCATCTAAATTTTCTCCTTAACTATACCTCCCAATATAACTAGTCTAAATCCATCCTAATAGTATTTACCCTCACTATTAGTATGCCCGTATCGCCCATACAATACGTTAACCAATTAGCCTTTGACAAAAAGCTAATTAATACATTTTCCACTTCCATAATAAATCAAGTATTCGATTAGAATTTTCTTAACAAATTTCCATGCCCATATTCATTACTATACACACTAGTTTGATTTACAATTCTCATATATATATGCATATAGTCACGTCTGCCATATATATATATATATATATATATATATATATATATATATATATATATATATAACATGATACTGCACCCCCAGGCTATATCCCATTACTGCACTTAATCAATTCTGTACCCCCGGGTTATCACCCTTTAGTACACTAAATTCAATAATCTCGTACCCCCGAGTTATCACCCATTAGTACACTTACAATACATATTTGTACCCCCGGGTTATCACCCATTAGTACACTTATAATAATAAGGTCCTCACACCCCCGGGTTATCACCCATTAGTGCTTTTAATAGCAATAAGACATAATAGACATACACACGTCCCATTATAATAAATAGGTATTTCTGTCACATACATATATGTTTCTCTTACGCATCTTGATTTCAACATTCTGCGATAGTTATTGGGTTATTCTCCCTCTCGAAATCTCTACGGTATATTCTCTCCGTACCTCATTCATTAAAGTATTTAGCTTCTCATACTTCTTCCGAAATTATGCTTTACTTAAGTTTATTATTAGAAAATATATTTTTCATTTCTGAACCAATAAACTCAAAATTGGCCCTAAAAGAAATTATCAAAACTTCACTCTGTCGCTCGTACGAGGTGGCAAGTCGTTTGAAGGACTGCCAGGTGTTTCTCGAACGACTTCGCGCGAGATGGCAATCTCGCACGAACGACTTCGAGTGACTTCGCGCGAGAATTCGCTGTTCGTCCCCTACCCAGAATTTTCAACGTTTTCCACCATTTTTAACCTCAAATCTTCTCCTTCAACACCCCAAGCTCCCAATAGACAGTTATACATCAGACCCCATCAATAACTTATGAATTCTAACATCCTAAAATCATCAATTCATTACAAATCATTCATAAAACGTGAAATCCCGAAATTTAAATTTATCAAAACCCTAGTTCTTCCATTACATGTTCAAGAAGCCATAATTTCCAGAATTTGTTCTACATGTAAATTCCTCAAAACGTGATTTCTAGTCTACATACATTAAGGGTTTTGATCTAATTACTCCCAGAATTTATTTACATATTCAAATTCCTCAATTTCACCTTTTTTATCATCTACAACATAATCCTAACAATCCTACACTAACATGAATCATATTAATATCGAAATACAACAATTTATAAACACTTGCCTTGAGAGAGTAGTTTGATTTCTGGATGTTGTTGGTATGGGTGTGTTCCCCTCGTCCCGATCTACACGGTGGTGGTGGTGGTGGTGCAAGGTGATTTCGATTTAGCCCTCTTCTCTTGGCAAAAGTTTTCCCTCACACTTCCTATGGCCGTTTTTGCTTTCTCCAGATTTCTAACCATAATGAAATTGTTTTGGATGATTAATTAAGTCCTAATTTTTGTCCATTAATTAGGCCTAACAACCAAATTTACCAAAATGCCCTTTTGGGGTGTCGGTTAGGCCTAAAATTGCCCCAGGACTCAAACTAAACACCCGAGTAGACTATTTCGACTCTTCCGGACTCAATGGTACACTCGAAATTATCATACGAGTTACTAAAAATAATTGATATATTTATTCCATCAATTTAGTCCCGACACGACTCACACGCGCGTCTGACTTAGTTCACTAAATTGTCGTATCACTATCCCTAGACAATTTATCAAAGTACATTATTACATATTACATATCGCAGAGTAATATTAAACTAATAAGTATTAACCCGTAGCACGGTAGTTATATTTATTTTTATTAGATTCGGATTAATTAACAATTTAATTCTTCTCATTTAAATTTAATTAATCTCGTTGTAATAAATAATCCCATAATTATTTAAATCATCGAAAATGTGGGGTATTACATACTTCCCCCTAATAAAGGAGTTTCATCACGAAATTCGAAAAAGAAAATAAGGTATACCTGGTATGAATAATTCTGGATATTTCTCACGCATATCCGCCTCATGCTCCCAAGTAGACTCCTCCACATTGTGATGCTGCCACTGCACCCGAACAAGTGGAACTATCTTCGACCTTAGCATCCTCTCACTATAATCTAGAATAGCTACCGGTCTCTCCTC
The DNA here is from genome assembly GCA_949130495.1 of Sambucus nigra. Lineage (NCBI taxonomy): Eukaryota > Viridiplantae > Streptophyta > Magnoliopsida > Dipsacales > Adoxaceae > Sambucus > Sambucus nigra. The sequence goes on along the minus strand of OX422210.1, from coordinate 573,401,773 downwards.
ATATGAACTATCTGGTTGTAGTTCAATCTCCTCAATTGCAGTGTGAGTGTGTGCCAACTCATCTCGAAGGTATCGCCTCAGTGACGAAATGTGGAACACATCATGAATACGATGCAAGTGCTCTGGTAATCCCAATCTATATGCCACTGGTCCAACCCTCTCTATAATAGGAAATGGTCCCAAATATCTCAGAGCCAACTTCCTTTTCTTCCCAAATCTCATTACCCCCTTCATCAAAGATACTCTCAATAAAACCTGGTCCCCCACTGCGAACTCACAGAAGAACCTTTTTGCATCAGCATAGATTTTCTGAATGTCCCGGGCTACCCGTATGCGATTTCGAATCATCTCGATCCTGCTCGACGTATCCTGAATCACTTTTGGCCCGAGTAGTGATTCGTATCGAATATTGCATATTTCCGCCCATTATCTTTATGCATTCTAGCACTTTTATGGTCCTAAATGCCTATAATTATGCTCATTAACTAGAAAACCTTGGATTTGGATATATACATGCTTTGTAGGGGTTATTTGTGCTTTTGTAGGTATTGGAACGCTAAAAGTGAGGTTCGGTTGCATTTCGAAGAAGTTCCGTCGCTGGACGCTACTTTAAGGGCATTTTAGTCAATTCACATTTCTTATCCAACTCATGGAAATTCCACGGATGCGTAGTTCATTGAGTTAGCATCGCGTGGCCATAAACGGTGCATCGTTTGGAGTTCGAACGAAGAAGCTAGGCTCATTTCCGTAATGGACCTTTTCCCCCTCATCATGGACCAAATGCAGCCTGAAAACAGAGTACCGGTCGACCGCGGTTTCAACTTTTTTCGTGGGAAGGAGATAGTATGCTTTTACCTAAGGGGCTGGTCGACCTCGCCCCTGCGACCGGTCGACCGGTAGTGCCAGATATTTTGGGCTCTTTCCTCTTTCTTTCCTTTTTCCCTTACTTTTTCCCACTTATTATAAAAACCCATTTTTGTTTTTTATTCAGATATATTTAGTTAGAATAGATTGTAGAGAGTGTTAGTTAGGGTTTGGGTGGTTTTGGATTGTTCTTCTTCATTTATACTTGGTTTTACACCCCATTTGTTGTGTAAGTTGACTATTCATCATCCTCTCCATTTAATTTAAGTTGTATTTCCTTTGTTTCCATTGTTGTAGTATAATTTACAAGATTTCTAATTTAGGTTTTCTTGCTTTATTTACATGCTTTGATTTACATTCTTTCTAGTATAGATTTACCACGTTTATTTATCGCTTTCCATTTACCGCATTTTTACGATGCTTTTTAGGTAACTTAAGTTAGGTTGTGTTTGAATTGAACTCACTCGGGTTGACGCGTTGCTTTGCTTTGGTGATGGAGTTTACGGGTCTATTTCGGGTGCATTGTCCTAGTTATTACGCCTAGGATATTTGATGGGGCATATCATGTATGTCCCGTGCTTATGACCTTTTGCGCGTAATTTTCGGGATATTTGTTGACGCCAAAATCTTATTAGGCTTTTATGATGATTTAGGGCGTAACAACCCTTGATTTAATTAACTGTCGAAACGTGACGCACTTGTAATAACTCGTTGACCCATGTAACCATTTTATACAAATTAACTCGGGTGAGGGATATTCGACGCAACCTATAGTTTTACTCGCTCTCATAATCTAGTTTCAACACATTGCCTAGATTAACTTTTCCTTTTAGTTTGTAATCATCTTTTACACTTTTATTTCGGAGTATTAAATCACTTAAATTCTAGCAACTTGTCTCTGTGGATTTTCGATACCCGACTTACCGCTATACTCACCCATTGAGTGTAGTCGTAGTTTAGGTTTTTTGTATAGTTCAGGTGAGCCGAACACAAAACGACCAGCGCGTAGGTGACTCTCGCGCCGCGGCGAAACCCTGTCTATCAAATGGCGTCGTTTCCGGGGACTAGTTTGTTTTAGACTTTATTTGATTTAATATTTCATAGTATTTTCTTTCTATTTGTATTATTTGCTAATATTTTGTAGGACTTCCACATTTGAGCACTTAGAAACGCTCGAATTCTTTTCGCGCGCACCTACTTTGTGGAAGTCTCCACTTGAGCCATTTTTGGGGTAAGCATGTCTTATTCCAATTCTTTCGGTAATCCTTGTTATAATTCTCAAAGTTCTCGCAAACCTATGACTTTCGGTGAATACTTAGAATCCCAAAAATTTGCAAATTCAAATATTACCTTGGGCGAGTATAACGAAAGTCAAAATTTAGGTTATTGGAATTTTGATGATGATGATAATGATTTTGGGCCTTTACCTCCTTATAATAGGAATTTTAAAACGAATTGCAATAGTTTTCAAAATTCCTATAATAATGAGTTTTCGTTTAAGTCCGATGGTAATTTTCAAAGTTCCCATTCTAATGCATCCGCACCTCGACCTATGACATTCGATGAGGGCTTGCGTATGTATGAGAATGAGAAAATTGAAAATCGTTATTGGGAAGAAAATCGTTCGTTGGAACATGAGTTGGATTTATTATTTGAGTCCGACGATGATTTTGCTTCCGAGACTTTTGAAGTCGAGGAATGTTTTGAACCAAATGAGGTACTTGTACCTACTTTAGAACAAGACATTCTAGACTTTGCCCATCTCGTAATAGATATTGAAAGTGACGATGAAAATGACGTAATATCTATTTGCAATGAAATGATTTCTTCTTTGGCCCCCAAAGAAGAACATTTCATTGAAAATGATATTATTTCCTTTGAAATTTCAACTTCATGCGATGATGATTCATCTCATGAGTTTGAATTTCTTTCATCCCCATTTTCATTCTCTATTACCCCACCGGAACAAGTACCCGATGATTCGGTTTCGAACTTTAATGTTTTAAACCCTATCGCCGATGAGGAGTACTTGCTCGAGTCGCCCTCCACGATCGCATATTTGCCTTTGTGTGCGCCGCCTCCTATTCCAACTTCAAAATCCTTGGGAGGATATTCGGCTTTTCTTGGTCCCCACTTGTTTTTGTCGCCCGTTCAATCCAAACCCCCCATCGTCCCACCAAAACTTTTAATTGGCGACGGTTCATTTCTTTCGCCTTACACAGGCCTTCCGTTGTTAAAACGGAATTCATATTTTTAGTAAGGCATGCTTGTATGTGAGGGTACACCGGTTATCCTCCAAAGTTAAATCGTTCTTATGGTGGACCCTCAGCTATTTAGACTTCTAGTGTACAGTTAGTGTGAAGTCTAAATAGTAGGTTGTATATAGTTAGCTTTTTATTTTTTTCTTTCCTTTTTGATTTAGTCTAGTGTAATTAGTTAACTTTTTGTTATTTGTTTTTGCTATGCTCGGTACTAACTTGTTTTGTAGATTCTTTGGACTTATTCTTATGGGGATCACTCCAATTTTGGGTAATATCGCTCTTTTCCTCTCTTTGACTTGATTCTTAATTTACATTGAGGACATTGTCAAGTTTTAAGTTAGGGGGTGTGGGATATTCTATCCATTTCTTTATTTAGTCCATGTTTTTGTTCACATGTTAGTTACTTAGTATGCTTTTCTTAGAAAAATTCAAAAATTTCAGAAATATTTTCTTTATTTTTTCTCCTTTTTTGGGCATTTTGCCTTTGTTTCTGATGATAAATTTCAATAATTTCCCGATCCAATTGACAACCCAATGATGCATGTTCTCGATTTTAGAAGTTATTAGACTTTAGTCTCAATTATTGATATGATGAATAACTTCATGAATTAAACTTTAATCCCATGAGCACATGCACTTTTATTGTTATATTGATTTGGTTTAAGATTTTTATAACTCGGTAATCTTTTATTGCATTGTATATACTTACACCGAGTAAGCTTCGTACCTTTCGTCGTTTGTGAGTGTTATACACTATTCTTTCCTCTTTGAAAACGTTGGATTCGTCGGTAATCTCACTATTCTTTCATTTGACCATTCATTAATTGAGTTCATACTTGAAATGTGTTACTTGAGCATGATTTTCATATATTGTTTTGATTCGAGAATTGCATAAACTTTAGTAAATGATCATAGGCCATCTTTGTTATATCACCCATATTAGCCTTGACATTTCCCTTATATGTTTACCCTCGTTAACCCCGTTGAGCCTAAATATAGACTTTCGTTTCATAACCCCCTTCCCATAACCAACTATAAATTGGAGTTTTAGCCCATGCATACACTTTCCATACCTTTGTTTGGAATGGTAATTGGGATTGAATGATGATGTTATGATGTCGGTTGCAATTTAGGCATATGAGAGTTTGATAAGTAAAGAAAAGAAAGTGGTGAAAAAAGTGAAGAAAAAGAGAAAGCAAAAAGCAAAAGAAAACAAAAGAGAAAATGAGAAAAAGAAGAAAAGAAAAAGAAAGAGAAAGTTGTAAATGTTGTGTATAGTGTTCAATAAGATTTGATTACTCTCCCCGATGATATATCTAATGCCTTTTTTGAACTTGTTTTCTGATTTTGATATTGCCCGCATTATCCAATTATCCCGAGTTTTCATTCCGAACACTTTGAATCCGTACATATATTCTTTCGTTTCGTACCTTAGCCATACCTACATTATAACCCTATTAAAGTCCTATGTGATTTTATGTTGATGTAATTTAAAAGCCATAATAGTTGTGATAATCTGTGAAAATGCATTTCGCCTCTTTTAGTGAGTGGTATCCTTTCATTGAGATTACAGTTTTTCAGTTTATTTATAGCGTTCTTCATCTGTGACATGTGTACGGCCTAGTTTCCATTTACAATTACTCTTTAGCCCGCATGTTCCATGTGTTACCTCCCTGTTTTGAGTGAATTCACTTGATGAGCGTAATGCCCGTGAGGATTGAATATATGCTTGCTTTAATTTTTATCCGGTTTATTTAAGTTTTTCGCCAAATCATACTTTGCATGTGCTCGCTCCTCTCCCACAGTTTAAGGTTTCAATTATATGAGGTGCATTCTATAATGTTAATGATTTGGACTTTTGCTTGAATTCATTCAATGTGCTAATAATGTGTATTTTCTCCATTGTTGGGCTTGTCGCATGTTGGGTTGGGCATATTTTGAGGAAACCAAGTGATGTTTGTGGGTATCGTCCCTGAAAACCCTCACGAGACGACACTCGTCCACTAGGGTATCTTAGGGGTTTAACGGCTTATTGCATATGCTAAATGTATTCGTGTTCCCTACAAAAGTGGCAATTATATTTTGATGCATATATTCGTTTTGTATTTCCTTCTGTGGACTAGTTTTGTTTGTTTCAGCACAAGGGACTAGCAATGTTTAAGTTAGGGGGTGTGATTCGTATCGAATATTGCATATTTCCGCCCATTATCTTTATGCATTCTAGCACTTTTATGGTCCTAAATGCCTATAATTATGCTCATTAACTAGACAACCTTGGATTTGGATATATACATGCTTTGTAGGGGTTATTTGTGCTTTTGTAGGTATTGGAATGCTAAAAGTGAGGTTCGGTTGCATTTCGGAGAAGTTCTATCGCTGGACGCTACTTCAAGGGCATTTTAGTCAATTCACATTTCTTATCCGGCTCATGGAAATTCCACGGATGCGTAGTTGATTGAGTTATCATCGTGTGGCCAAAAACGGTGCGTCGTTTGGAGTTCAGACGAAGAAGCTTGGCTCGTTTCCGTAATGGACCTTTTCCCCCTCATCATGGATCAAATGCTGCCTGAAAACAGAGTACGGGTCGACCGCGTCCCTGGGACCGGTCGACCGCGGTTTCAACTTTTTCCGTGGGAAGGAGACAGTTTGGTTTTACCTAAGGGGCCGGTTGACCGCGCCCCTGCGACCGGTCGACCGGTAGTGCCAGATATTTTGGGCTCTTTCCTCTTTCTTTCCTTTTTCCCTTACTTTTTCCCACTTATTATAAAAACCCATTTTTGGTTTTTATTTAGATATATTTAGTTAGAATAGATTGTAGAGAGTGGTAGTTAGGGTTTGGGTGGTTTTGGATTGTTCTTCTTCATTTATACTTGGTTTTACACCCCATTTGTTGTGTAAGATGACTATTCATCATCCTCTCCATTTAATTTAAGTTGTATTTCCTTTGTTTCTATGTAGTATAATTTACAAGCTTTCTAATTTAGGTTTTCTTGCTTTATTTACATGCGTTGATTTACACGCTTTATAGTATAGATTTACCGCGTTTATTTATCGCTTTCCATTTACCGCATTTTTACGATGCTTTCTAGGTAACTTAAGTTAGGTTGTGTTTGAATTGAACTCACTCGGGTTGACGGGTTGCTTTGCTTTGGTGATAGAGTTTACGGGTCTATTTCGGGTGCGTTGTCCTAGTTATTACACCTAGGAGATTTGACGGGGCATATCATCTATGCGCCGTGCTTACGACCTTTCGCACGTAATTTTCGAGATATTTATTGACGCCAAAATCTTATTAGGCTTTTATGATGATTTAGGGCGTAACAACCCTTGATTTAATTAACTGTCGAAACAAGACGCACTTGTAATAACTCGTCGACCCATGTAACCATTTTATACAAATTAACTCGGGTGAGGGATATTCGACGCAACCTATAGTTTTACTCGCTTTCATAATCTAGTTTCAACACATTGCCTAGATTAACTTTTCCTTTTAGTTTGTAATCATCTTTTACACTTTTATTTCGGAGTATTAAATCACTTAAATTCTAGCAACTTGTCTATGTGGATTTTCGATACCCGACTTACCGCTATACTCACCGGTTGAGTGTAGTCGTAGTTTAGGTTTTTTGTATAGTTCAGGTGAGCCGAACACAAAACGACCGGCGCATAGGTGACTCTCGCGCCGCGGCGAAACCCTGTCTATCAAGTAGCTTGTTGTCTCCTACCTCTAGCCAACAAACTGGGGAACGACAAGGTCTTCCATACAATGCTTCGGACGGGGCCATGCCAATCGTAAACTGATAGGAGTTGTTATAAGCAAACTCTACCAGTGGAAGATACTGCTCCCAACTTCCCCCGAAATCAAGGATACACATGCGTAAAATGTCCTCGAGCATCTGATTAGTGCGTTCAGTCTGCCCATCGGTCTGCAGGTGATACGCCATACTCAACCGCAACTCGGTACCCATAGCTTCCTGGAAGCTTTCCCAAAAATGAGATACAAATGTCTTATCTCTATCTGATACGATGTTAAGAGGTACACCATGCAGTCTCACTATCTCTGTAATAAATAACGGAGCATACTGTCCCGCTGTGTAGTCTTTCCTGATGGGTAAGAAGTGGGCTACCTTCGTCAACCGATCTACAATAATCCATATAGAATCATGCCCCCTCTGCGAAGTGGGCAACCAGATGACAAAATCCATAGAAATGACTTTCCATTTCCAGGTAGGAATCTCCAATGGCTGAAGTAAACCTGGTGGTATCTGATGGTCAACTTTCATTAGCTGACAAGTGGTACACTTGGATACGAACTCTGCGATATCCTTTTTCATCCCGCTCCACCAATACTGCCCCCTCATATCCTGGTACATTTTGTCCCCACCGGAATGTATCGTAAATCGGGACCCATACGACTCCGTCATTACTGCATATCTAAGGTCCTCCCCCTCTGGGATAATGAGCCTCCCATTGAAGCACAAACCACCCTCAGAACTTACTGAATACGTCTTGGCTCCCCCGGCTAAAAGCTACCTAACCCGATCTTGACAGAACGAATCCGCTTCCTGTGCCTGTACTATTTGCGTAATGATCTGAGGTGTAACTGTCATCGCAGACATGAATGACCGGGCCACCGCATCCTGATGTCCCAATTCCTTCCATTTAGCTTTCCATGCCTCGGCCGTCTCATCGACCGGCCTGCGTCTCAATGCATCAGCAACCACATTAGCCTTTCCCGGGTGATAGTGTATTTCGAACTGGTAATCTTTTACAAACTCAAGCCACCGGCGTTGACGCATATTCAACTCCTTCTACCTGAACAAGTACTGTAGTGACTTGTGGTCTGTAAATAAGCGAAACTGTTCTCCCAATAAGTAATGCCTCCAAATTCGAAGCGCAAACACAACTGCTGCCAACTCTAAGTCGTGGGTGGGGTAATTCTTTTCATGAGGCTTAAGCTTTTGGGAAGAAAAATCTATGGCCTTCTACTCCTGCTGGAGTACTCCCCAAGCCCCTGTAATGATGCGTCCGTATAGACCAGGTATTCCACTCCCTCTCTGGGAAGTGCTAAAACGGGTGCTGAAGTTAACTTGTCCTTCAGCTCATCAAATGCCAACTGACATGCATCGTCCCAAACAAACGGTACGCCCTTACGAGTCAAATTTGTCATAGGTTCCGCAATCTTCGAGAATACCCGAATAAATCGTCTGTAGTATCTGGCCAATCCCAGAAAACTCCGCACCTCCATCGGTATCGTGGGCTATCCCCACTCCCTCACCGTTGACACCTTATTAGGATCTACATATATCCCTTTTTCTGATACTACGTGTCCCAAAAATTGCACCCCTCGCTGCCAAAACTCACACTTCTCATATTTGGCATACAAGTCAAGCTCTCATAGGGTCTGTAAAACCATACGTAAATGCTCGGCATGTTCTTCTTCAGTGCGGGAATAAATCAGGATGTCATATATGAAAACGATGACGAACTGATCTAGGAACTTTCTGAATACTCTGTTCATTAAGTCCATGAATACTGCTTGGGCATTGGTTAGCCCAAATGGCATAACCCTGAATTCGTACGATCCATACCTCGTCCTAAAAGCAGTCTTGGCCACGTCCCGCTCCTTGATGCGTAGCTGATGGTACCTGAATCTCAAATCTATCTTCGAGAAGTGGGATGCTCCTCTCAGCTAATCAAACAAGTCATCGATCTGAGGCAACGGATACTTATTCTGTATCGTGACTTTGTTAAGCTCCCGATAATCAATACAAAGCCGTAGGGACCCATCCCTTTTATTTATAAACAGAACTGGGTCACTCCATGGCGAGGTACTCCTATGGATGAAGCCCTGTACCAACATCTATTCTATCTGATCCCGTAGCTCCCTCATTTCTATCGGAGCCATACGGTAAGGTGGACGTGCTATCGGACGAGTACATAGTGCTAGGTCTATCACAAACTCGATCTACCTACTCGGAGGAAACCCCAGTGTATCCTGAAATACATCAGCAAACTCGCAGACGATCGGAATCGAATCGAGTGTAACTATGACTGCAGAGGTCTCATCCTCTATATAAAATAAGTGGGTGGATGACCCTCCCTCCGAGTGAGGCATCGCCAATAAGAACATCTCCTGGCCCGAAATGGTGAACACAATACTCCTACTGAAGCAATCAATCATGGCCCTATCCTCGACTAACCAATCCATACCTATGATGGCGTCGTACTGAAACATATCTAATACTAGCATATCAGCTGGTAATATTAAACTGCCAATCTCTATGCCTACTCCTTGACATATAAAGAAAATAAAAGACCCATTACCCAGTGCTGAGTCTACACAAGTAATTGTACTCTCTATCGTACTTAATAACCCAGTGGCCTTTGCAAAGCTAGTGGCTATAAAAGAGTGTGATGCCCCCGTGTCAAATAAGATGTGACCCAAAGTGCCATGGATAGAAAACTTACCCTCCACTGTGGGTGGTGCTTGCGGAACTACGGCCTGGTGGACGTTATAGACATGTCCATACTGCAACTGTCCCTGCTGCATCGGAACTACAGGTAAAGCTGGAACTGGAGCCGGCGCTGGTAAGGCGGCGGGAAAAAATGGGTCTCTGGGGCTCCTGGTGAGCACCCTACTGTCGAGCAACTCTGTCCCTATCCGGGAACTCCTGCTTCTTATGGCCAGTCTTGCCACAAATATAGCACTTCCCAATGAAGTTTCCTCCTCTCTGCCCCTGGTAGCCTCAGCCCGGTTGGCCGTTACCACCTCTACCTTGGCCCTGCTGGCCCCGCGGCTAGCCCTGGTGGCCCTATCTCCAACCCCCATAACCATGTCTGAACCCTCCAGAACGGAACCTCTTAGCAGACTCCCCCTACTGGGAACCCTACCTCAGACTCTGCTCCACTGGTGCTCCACTGGAATTACCTCCCCCTTTCTTTCCCAACTGGTTGGGATCTCCCCCTCGCTTGCTTCCCTTAGCATGAAAGCGATTATCCTGACAATGCAATAAGGCTGCATTCAGAACGTCGGTATATGAGTGTAGGGAAAGATTACCCAATAAATGATGTCGTATCTTCCAAGTCAAGCCATCCATGAACATCTAAATGCACTTCTCCTCAGTAGACACCTCCTCTGGTACCATATTTGTCAATCGTGTAAACTCTTCCTCATATTCTGCAACGGTCTTCCCTTCCTGGGTGAGGTCTAAAAGTCTCCGTCTCATCTTAGTCTTGACGGCAGAAGGAAAATACTTGCGGTCAAACCGCACCCAGAAATCGTTGATAGTCATCACATCTCGCTCCTCGGTAGTAGTAGTGGACTCCCACCACTATAAGGCTTCCCCTTTCAGCTTGAAGGTAGCCAAAACTTGCCTCTGAACCTCTATGCACTCATACATGCGAACATGCCGCTGTATGTCCTTCTTCCACTGACTCGCGGTAACCACATCTGAACTGCCCCAGAACTCTGGTGGACAAGCCCTCTAAAAGGACTCTCTAACTCTCTCCCATGCAGTGGGAAACGGATGCACTGGAACTAGTGCTACTGCCTGAACCTGAGGTGGGGCCTGGTGCACCACTGCTAATGTTTCATTTATCGCTTGTGCAACGATCGCGGCAACTTCTGTTGCGTTCATTGTCCCCTGAGCCTGTATGGCTGGCTGTCTGGCTGGGCCTATCGGTCTCTTGGTGCAGGTCGAGGAGGCATCTTAAGACGAGAAATAATATTATTAGTCCACATTTATTTCAAAATCTCAAATATCTGAAGACGTAACCTCAAAATATAAGATCACAATAGTCCTAAAAATAGGGCTCTATATCAAAGGATGCAAAGCTGAAAACATAGTAAGCCGTACAGATCCTAATGGACACTAGAACCTGATGCTCTAATACCACCTGTGACACCCCGCCCATATAAATATCGGGTGATCAGTCCATTATAAAATTTAAAACAGAATGTTCGGTTGGTTCATTCTTAGCATCACTCTCGAAAACATATTAACTTATTTAATCACCTAATATAATTAAGCTAAGTGTCAAAACATTTTTTTTCTTATTTATTTAAAACCATTTAATTACCAAACCAAGTAATTTAATATACAACATCCACGTACAATTAATTAATACAAATACTAAATCAGAATCGCATGCTAAAATAAATAAGACTGGATAAAACATCCCAGTTCAAAACACTAACCCAAACAATAGTATCCATCAATCCAAATGAAAGTAAACGAGGAATAGATTAAACAAAGTCTCTGAAACTGTCTAAGGAAGGGGCGACACATGCCCTACAGAAAATGTCATAATAAATAGGAATGAAATAATCGAAGCGTCTAAACAAAGTCCTGCAGCTCCCATAACAGCTACAGCATACCACGCAAATCTGAAACTCTAAGCCTGATGTCCCTGCGGCTGAGCACCTGATATAATACATATATATAGCAAGAGAGAGAGAAGATGCAAGAAATGGGTCAGAGCCCGATGTGTAAAAATATTTGTTTAAGGAAGTATTTAAAAATTACAGTAAAGCAAGTATTAAGTACATGTTAGTTCAAACTCTCTCTTGAGATTCTCACCCCTCTTCTAATGTGCACACCTAACACGCATCTAAATTTTCTCCTTAGCTATACCTCCCAATATAACTAGTCTGAATCCATCCTAATAGTATTTACCCTCACTATTAGTATGCCCATATCGCCCATACAATACGTTAACCAATTAGCCTATGACAAAAAGCTAATTGATACATTTTCCACTTCCATAAAAATCAAGTATTCGATTAGAATTTTCTTAACAAATTTTCATGTCCATATTCATTACTATACACACTAGTTTGATTTACAATTCTCATATATATATGCATATAGTCACGTCTGCCATATATATATATATATATATATATATATATATATATATATATAAAAATATATATATATATAACATGATACTGCACCCCCGGGCTATATCCCATTAGTGCACTTAATCAATTCTGTACCCACGGGTTATCACCCTTTAGTACACTTAATTCAATAATCTCGTACCCCCAGGTTATCACCCATTAGTACACTTATAATAATAAGGTCCTCACACCCTCGGGTTATCACCCATTAGTGCTTTTAATAGTAATAATACATAATACGCATACACACGTCCCATTATAATAAATAGGTATTTCTCTCACCTACATATTGCTTCTCTTACGCATCTTGATTTCAACACTCCGTGATAGTTATTGGGTTATTCTCCCTCTCGAAATCTCTACGGTATATTCTCTCCATACCTCATTCATTAAAGTATTTAGCTTCTCATAATTCTTCCGAAATTCTTCTTTACTTAAGTTTATTATTAGAAATTATATTCTTAATTTCTGAATTAATAAACTCAAAATTGGCCCTAAAAGAAATTATCAAAACTTCACTCTGTCGCTCGAATGAGGTGGCGACTCATTTGAACGACTGACAGGTGTCGCTCGAACGACTTCGCGCGAGATGGCAATCTCGCTCGAACGACTTCGAGCGACTTCGCGCGAGAATTCGCTGTTCATCCCGTACCCGAAATTTTCAACGTTTTCCACCATTTTTAACCTCAAATCTTCTCCTTCAACACCCCAAGCTCCCAATAGACTGTTATACATCGGATCCCATCAATAACTTATGAATTCTAACATCCTAAAATCATCAATTCATTACAAATCATTCATAAAACGTGAAATCCCCAAATTTAAATTTATCAAAACACTAGTTCTTCCATTACATGTTCAAGAAGCCATAATTTCTAGATTTGTTCTCATGAAAATTCCTCAAAACATGATTTCCAGTCTACATACATTAAGGGTTTCAATCTAATTACTCCCAGAATTTATTTACATATTCAAATTCCTCAATTTCACCATGTTTATCATCTACAACATAATCCTAACAATCCTACACTAACATGAATCATATTAATATCGAAATACAACAAGTTATAAACACTTGCCTTGAGAGAGTAGTCTGATTTCCGAATGTTGTTGGTATGGGTGTGTTCCCGTCGTCCCGATCTACACGGTGGTGGTGGTGGTGGTGCAAGGTGATGTCGATTTAGCCCTCTTCACTTAGCAAAAGTCTTCCCCCACACTTCCTATGGCCGTTCTTGCTTTCTCCAGATTTCTAACCCAAATGAAATTGTTTTGGATGATTAATTAAGTCCTAATTTTCGTCAATTATTAAGGCCTAAAAACCCAATTTACCAAAATGCCCTTCCGGGGTGCCAGTTAGGCATAAAATTGCCCCGAGACTCAAACTAAACACCCGAGTATACTATTTCGACCCTTCCGGACTCAACGGTACACTCAAAATTATCAAACGAGTTACTAAAAATAATTGATATATTTATTCCACCAATTTAGTCCCGACACGACTCACACGCGCGTCCGACTTAGTTCACTAAATTATCGTATCACTATCCCTCGACAATTTATCAAAGTACATTGTTACAAATTACATATCGCACAATAATATTAAACTAATAAGTATTAACCCATAGCACGCTAGTTAATATTTATTTTTATTAGATTTGGATTAATTAATAATTTAATTCTTCTCATTTAAATTTAATTAATCCCATTGTAATAAATAATCCCATAATTATTTAAATCATCGAAAATGTGGGGTATTACACAATGTGTCTGGAAGGGTCAAGATAGTCAAAATAATGTACCCGAGCGCTTAGTTTGGGTCTCGGGGCATTTTTAGGCCTAATTAGCATCCCGGGAGGGCATTTTAGGCATTTTGTATTTTTGGGCATGGAAACCCATGAATTTTCTAAGGTAGTATCAGATGGTAGGGGTTGTATTCTAGGGTTAGGATAACCAAAAACCAAGGACGGCCATTAGAGAGGAAGAGGAGAAACTTTCCAAGAACTTCTAGGCCAAGAACTTCACCGTTTGCACTGCCGTCACCGCCAATTTGTAGATCGCGGGACAAGGATCACAACCAAACCAATTTACTCCACACATCTGAACCAAGTATTTCCAGGCAAGTATCTATCTTCCTTTATTTTAGTTAATTCTTCCATGCTATTAGTCTAGGGTTGATTAAGAGTAGTTTTTGTGAAAAAAAACATATATTGGAGACTAGAATGTATATATTGTAGAGGTAAAAATAGTATTCTGGAAATCTATTTCATATGTAGAAGTTGAACCACGAATTTGCATTGATTTAGGAGTAGAAAATATGGAAAACGAATGGGAAGAACTAAGTTAAAGAAACTATTAGGGTTCTTGATATTCATATAGATTTTACCCCTTTTAATACGTTATACTTGATGAAAACTCGCATGTCTTAAGTAGAATATTAATTATTTGGGTACATAACACTTATAGTATCAATTGTTAGGAGTTTGGGAATCAAATATGATGATTTGGATGAGTTTGCAATATGATTCCCGTAACTGGTATTTCTGCAGTTTTGCCATAACTGCTTGATTGATCGATCGACCAAAGAGCATCAATTGATAGAATGATCGATCGATCGAACCACTTCCATCGATCGATCGACCCCTCCTGGAAAGCTCATATTCCCCTTTTTAAATAGTTTATTTTGATTTAAATGAGTAGTAATATTTTGACATTATTGTTAGAACATTTTGGGACATAAAGAGGACCAGTAGGACTTTATAAAAATGGAGAATTTAATGTAAGACGAAATTAGGGTTAACGGGGAGTGAATTACACTTAAGAAATAAGGGGAACGTGTGTTTAAAAGAGTGAGACTGGTAAAGAAGTTACGTCGTAAAATAAAAGAGTACATACTGAAATTACACTTGGGGGAAATAGGATACTATGAGTTATACGAAGTAAGATTGGAATAATCCCATAAATAAGAATAAAAGAGACGAGCCGTTGTACGGGATAATCTAGTAAAGTGTACTAAGAACAAATATCATAAGAATGGGTCATGGGTGTACCTAATTTAGAAATGGAAATGGTGGTATACATATATATGACTGTGTCTATGCATATACTATATAGGTGAAAAAATCATGCCCGCGCTACTTTCTATCACTCAGGTTACCGCGTCGAGAAAGTCTTATCTCGATGGGACCTTTATGGGGGATATTGACTTGTACCCTAGAACATAGGAATCCTTGGTACAGGCTATCTGATCAATAGTGAGACAATCCTAAGAGACGTGACTTGGAACTAATCTTCGCCTCATTTTGTATGTGTTTTGTGTTAATACAGTTCGAGAGTGATTCCAAACTAGTATTTAGTACGAGTGATACTGGGACTTGATAGCATAGTATGCCAGAACCATAAATTTTATGTGGGGTGCCGATAGTATATATATATTGTATGAGTGATATATATATATATATATATATATATATATATATATATATATATATATATATATATATATATATATATATATATATAGAGAGAGAGAGAGAGAGAGAGAGAAAGAGAGAGAGAGAGAGAGAGACTTAAAATTGGGAACTTTCTACTGTGACTAAAAGAAGTTAATAAATGAATAAATGTTTCGACTCTAATATAAGTGTTTGAAAAGTTTGAGGCAATATTGAAAGACTTTATAATAAAATGAAACTTTTATGAAAACTTTACCCTCTGAAATTAATTATCTTAGTCCTAGTAATGGTAGGCATGAAACCTTATGAGAAATTTAAGATAAGTTCAACTTGTGGGAATTAATAGTGCGGTAGGTGTGCACATTAGAAGAGAGGTGATAATTTCTCAAGAGAGTGCCGCACACTAATATGATTGTTGCATTAGCCGGTAAGCATTTTAAATACTTGCTAAACTAATTTTTTAACTGTTTTACGACTGGGCTCTGACCCGTTTCCTTTTATCTCTTCTCTCTTGTATATATGTATATATTACAGGTACCCAGCCACAAGGGCGTCATGCTTAGGATGCTTTGGAAGGAACGTGTTGCATCTTAGGTGGGAGTTGTAGGCCTCTTGCTTAGACGACCTCATTATTGATCCCACTCCTAGTTCTGTTTTATGCAGTTGGGCATGTATCGCCCTTTTTCCTTATTCAGTTGGTTTTGACAGATATTGTGATTCATTTACTTCCAGTATTTCTACTTTGAGATTTGTTACTATCTGTATGTTTTCCTTTGAAGTTTTAAAGTTGGTATTAGTTATTTGAATGCTTAAATTGTTTGGATTATCTTTTCCAGTTTAGTTTTTATGTGAATCTTAAACTATGAATTATGAAAGGTTTTTATTAATGGGCTTAAATTAAATATGAAAATAATGTTTTAAAATGGTTTTGTCACTCAGCTTAATTAATTAGGGTGTTTAAATTTGAAAAGTTATTTTGCGACAATGAAGCTAATAATGAACCAACCGTTCACCTTGCTTATAATTTAATACATGACTGATCACTCGGTATTTAATTAGGACGAGTGTCACAAATGTTGTTGTGATTCTGACTGCATGGTAATTTTAGTAGATGTTTATTAGATTTTACAAAGAAGGTAATCAACTATCAAATTTAATCCATACATTCAAAAAAAGATTTTACAACACATCTTGTGTTTTTCGAAAAGAGTTTTGCCCAAAAAGTTTATTCGGAGTTTACACAACCATAACATTTTGTTACCAAACTTGTAAACAAAGCTTTTAGTTTTAAAGCGTTTCTTTAACTAGTATCAGAGAAGGAACACCTTTTGTGATCCTAAAACTTGAGAAATTGTTTTCGAAACTTCTTTTTGGAAAAATTTATGAATATGAAAGAAAAATTTGAGAAGTTAGGTAACCTATCCAGACCACCACTCTTTGATGGAAACAATTTTTCGTACTCGAAAGTGCGAATGACTGCTTTCACTCAAGTAACCCTGGGTGATGAAGTCTGGGAAATGATTGAAACTGGATATGAACATCATACTAAACCTACTTCTGAAACTAAATCAACAGGGATTAAGAAACTTCTCAGTGAATTTACTAAGGAAGATAACAAATTGTCTCTTGATAATAACAAAGGAAAGAATGCCATCTTTATGTCTATAAACGAACATGAATTCAAAAGAATATCCATATGTTCTACTTCTAAAGAGGCATGGGACACTTTAGTCATTTCTCATGAGGGTGATGAACGTGTCAAAGATGGAAGAACTCAAATGCTCATACAACAATATAACACCCTAATTACGAATGACAATGAATATTTTGACGACTTCTACATAAGGTTAACTGACATTTTTACAAAACTTCATGCCAATGGTATAACCTACTGTAGAAAGGAAATTATTTCAAAGATTCTTAGGTCATTTCCATCTAAATTTGACAACAAGAGATATGATGTTGAAGAAATGAATGAACATGATATAACTCCTGAATTACTTAGCAGTAAACTGAGGACTGTACAATTGGAACTAGACTTTAAAAAGCAATTGACCAGACAGACTAATAAAGCGTCTAGTTCAAATGTTGTGTTTTCATCTAAATTACTAGTCCCTAAATTGAACTCTATAGACTTTGACACTGACTGTCTTGAAAACTGTGATTTAAAAAACCTTGGCATTGAAATAGCTCTTAAGATTAAGAATTTCAAAAAGATTTTGAAATTCAGAAATTCTATTGCCTCTAAACAAAGCAAATCAAATTATCAAGGTAGTCAATCTCACATACCTCATGACAGAGACAATACCAAACACACTTATGACAATAGGAGGAATTTTGACCCCAACGGACCTAAACTTGACATAAAAGATGTAAAGTGTCATCGTTGTGGTAAACTTGGTCACTATGCTAGTAAATGTTCAACCAGTTTTAACAACAACGATAATGCCAATATATGTAAGACTTGGGACGACTCTAGTGATTCTGATAAGATGAAACTGAGTCAACCCAGATAAATGAGTACTGTATGTCTTTCTTTGCTAAGATTATATATAATGATGATGCATGCTTGCTTTCTCATAAACATGATATGCCTGTTGATGCTGTTAATGATATTATTGATAATTCTATTCATATTACTGCTGAAAAATTATGTGTGAGTCAAAGTGATAATGTTGATGACGAATTGAATGTGTGCATGAGTAAAGAACCTAACCAAATCATAGGGGACAATTCACACGATGCACATAGTGAGTATGATGATAACCTTCTTGATTTACATGAATTATACATTAAAACGGTTAAGAAGAGTGCTTGCTTAGAAAAGATGATAAAAACCTTGAGTGAGCATATCGGTTTACTAAAAAATACTTATATACTTCATACATAAACAACTATAACTCTAAAAAGAAAAAGGGAGGGTGCATGACTAAGAAAAAATCATTTAAAAAGACCCCTCAAAACTTTTCAAAGTCAAAAGGCCACAAAAATTTTAAACTAGGCCTATTTGGATTAGAAAAGATGATTTACTACCCCAACTCAAGTGCAACAGTGTCATTTCTGCTTTAAAGGCACAAAGCACTTCAACTGGATAGTATTTAGACTCTGGATGTTCTAAATATATGACCGGGTACGAAACAAAATTAAAAAATAAGACAAACTTCCTTAGAGGTAGTGTCATGTTTGGAGATGGTGTTTCATCTTAGATTATATGTAAAGGAACATTGAGTGAACAAGGGCTTCCTGAACTGAATGGTGTTCTATTAGTTAAAGGCCTTAAAGCCAATATCTTAAGTATATCACAATTTTGTGACTCCAATCACTCAGTTACCTTTTCTAAAAATGATTGCAAAATTATAGATGAAAAAGGTAATTGTATTTTGACAGGAAACAGAACCTCGAAAAACTGTTACACTGTAATCCTAAATTCTGAATCTTATAATATTTCCAGATTAGAGGATTCTGATCTTTGGCACAATAGATTGGGACACACAAATTATGATAACCTTAGAAGATTGAGTTCCCAAGAGATAGTTGGAGGTTTACCAAAAATTAAAAAATCTTTTAATCCTGTATGTGGACCTTGTCAGGAAGGGAAAATAATAAATCCCCTAACAAGAAAGTTAAAGATGTCCTTACCACTAAGCCCCTAGAACTTATCCCCATGGACCTCATGGGTCCCTCAAGAACTATTAGTTTCCGTGGAAACATTTACATCCTAGTTATAGTGGACGACTATACGAGATATACATCGGTAGCTTTTATGAAACAAAAATCAGTTACCTTCAATGAATTCTTAAGAATCCTCTTAAAAATTGAGAATGAGAAGGATACTTAAGTGTGTCGAATTAGGAGTGATAAAGGTGGAGAGTTCAAGGACTATGGAATTTCTGAGTATTGTTTAGCTAATGGCTATAAACATGAGTTTAGCACTCCCAAAACCTCGCAGAAAAATGGTATAGCTGAACGTAAGAATGGGATTTTAAAATAAATGGCCAGGGTTATGTTACATGCTAAGAATCTCCCTAGATATTTTTGGGTAGAAGCTGTCCAAACCACGTGTCACATTATTAATCGTATCTACCTCAGAAAAAATTCCAAATAAAAATCTTATGATTTATGGTTCAACAAAAAGCCAAACTTAAAATATTTTAAAAATTTTGGTAGTATCTACTATATTTGCAAAAATAGAGAGCACCTTTCAAAATTTGATACTCGAGGAGAAAAGGGAATCTTTATTGGATATTCCGAAAATAGTAGGGCTTTATGTGTTTTTAACTACAAAACCAAAACTGTTATGGAATCAATTAATGTACTTGTAGATGACACTAGTGTAAGGAGTACTGACAGTCAACCAATAACATTTAATGAGGACGAACCTATTTTACCCGTTGATCCCCATGATGATATTGATTCATTGTCCCCTGTGAGTCCTTCGGTACCCACCTGGGTTTCTAAAGATCATCCCATTAAAACCATTGTCGGTAACACTTCGAAACCAGATCAAACTAGATCCCAACTTCGACAAGTGGCATAATTTTCTTATTTTGTTTCTCTTAAGGAACCTAAAAATGTTAATGATGCCCTTACTGACTCATTTTGGATAAATTCTATGCAAGAAGAGATAATCCAATTTAAGATTCATGATGTTAGGAATCTGGATCCTAGACCTAAAGATTCAAAGATTATTGGCACAAGATGGATTTTTAAAAACAAAATTGATGAAAATGGGAGGTCATTAGAAATAAATCTAGGTTGGTTGCGCAAGGATACTCCCAGATTGAGGCAATTGATTTCGACGAAACTTTTGCACATGTCTAGAATAAGTTCATCTCCTCTTTGCAATTTCTTATCATATACAATTTAAATTATTCCAAATGGATGTAAAATCCTCTTTTTTAAATGGAATTTTATCTGAAGAAGTTTACGTAGAACAACCCGAAGGATTTGTTGATCCTGTACACCCGGACCACATCTTTGAGCTTAAGAATACTTATATGGTTTGAAACAAGATCCTAGAGCTTGGTATGAACGACTATCTACCTTTTATGTGTCTCACAAATCTGTCCGTGAAGGAAGGAATACCAACATGTCTTAATCACGCAAGTATATGTGGACGATATTATTTTCGGATCCGCTTGTCCTAAATAAGTAGAGAATTTTTTTTATATCATGCATACTGAATTTCAGATGTCTCTAATGGGTGAACTACAATATTTTTTAGGTTTACAAGTCAAACAATGCAGTGATGGTCTTTTTATATCTCAATCTAAGTATGCTACAAATTTAGTTAAAAAATTCGTCTTAGAAAATGCTAAACCTTCTAGAACCCCCATGAGTACTTCAAGTAAACTATCTAAGGATGATAATGGGAAAAATATTGATCCCACTCTTTATAGAAGTATGATAGGAAGTTTTTTGTATCTTATCACGTCTCGACTTGACATATCCTTTACCGTGTGTATCTGTGCTAGTTATCAAAGTAACCCGAAAGAATACCAGTTATTAAGTGTGAAAATGGTTATTAAATATGGTAAGGGTAATCTAAAATTTTATATTTGGTACACGAAAGATACAACTAGTTATATTGTAGGATACACCGATGCCGATTGGGATGGTGTACTGATGATAGTAAGAGCACTTCTAGTGCTTGCTACTACGTAGGAAATAATCTCGTAGGTTGGTCGTGTAAGAAATAGAATTTCATTTCATTATCTAGTGTTGAATCTGAATATATAATAGTTGTTAGTTGTTGTGCTCAATTACTTTGGATTAGACAAATGCTTAGTTATTATGTCCTCACAGAAAAACTATTAACCATGTTCTGTGATAACCAAAGTGCCATTAATATTTCCAAAAATCCTGTAATGCACACACGTACTAAGCATATTAAGATTAGACATCATTTCACCCGTGATCTTGTGGAATTCAAAGATCTTGTTATTAAATATCTGAACACTCAAAAGAAGCTCGCAGATATCTTTATCAAACCTTTAGATAACATTCGATTTGAGTATTTGCAAACAGCCATAGGCATGATAAATCTCAATTAATCTCAATTTTTTATGTTTTATACCCCGTGTATATTGGAGAAAAATTGGGGGAGAAGATATTGAGTATTGTTTAGCGATTTTTCTATATATTCCTGATTCTAACTCAACTAATGTGCCATTTACTGTTTATATTTGTCACAGGCATTTCAGACCCGTTATATATCTTGTTACTACTTTGTAGGGTATTGGTCTGTATATGGTTGAGTGATGTATTTTTTTCTTCTTATTTTCGATTCTAGGATAGGAAAAGGTGGTTAGAATTTTTGTATAGGACAAATATGATTTTTTCTTTTCGACCCACAAGTTCTGAATACTCAATGGAATTTTTTCTCCAATATCCAAAGGGGGAGTTTGAGAACACACAATCTATTGACTCACTTGAGTCTGCATATATAGGAGTTCCAACTAATTTGGATATATAGTCAAAATAGGTTAGATTTTTATGAGAACTCCATCTCCTCAAAGGTACATGCTCCATGAAGAAATCCAGTCCAAGAGAATCTTCAAAAAGAAAAGTTATTTTTATCTTAAACCACAAATAGCACACTTGCACTGCATCATTCATATCACCTATTTTCATAAAACGTTTTTCAACACTTAAATTCAATTGAAATCATTTTATATAATTTTAAATAATTTTCAAATGATTTTTGAATTAATTAAAACTTGGTTTTTAAAAGGGTTGTGGGTAAAAATTGAATTTCATAAACTTATTTTCTTTGCTGATTGTTTGCCTGGGTAGAATTCAAAAGCGCTAAAGAATTGCAGGTGTGTATTGTAATTATTTTCATACATGCATTTTTTATCACATCTGGTGCATACACGTTTTAGAATCCTGTCGGCTTAGATTGTGTTTGTTATGAGACACAAAACGCACACACATTTTAAGCCCTTGGATCAACTTAATCAACGTCCTGCGTGTGTTTTCTCTCAATCCCTGTGAACCCAGTTTAAAACAATCACCAAACGTTTAACCCACTTCTTTTGCTGAACCGTTGGATTTAAGTCAGTTGGTCAAGGCTCAATCTCAACCAGTGGATTGAGGTCAAGGTTTTGGATCCTTCGTATCATAGTATAAAAAGAGACCAAATCTCAGCATTTTGAGACTTTTATCATTTCATCATTTCTAAGAGAAAATAGAGAGTAGAGAAAAAAGAGTGAAGACAGAGAAGGGACAAGAGAGGGAAAGAAGAGAGAGAGATTAGAAGAAGAAACCCTAATTTTATTCGTAGTTCAAACCTCTGTGTGTTTTCTCCTAAACCAAACACCAAAACCTAAAATTCCCATACCCCAGAAAACTACTTTTGAGAGTTAGATCCTTCTAGGATTTCTGTGTTGTTGGTTTTTTGTTTTCGTTTGAAAACCTCTTCAAATCTTTGATTCTCTCATAACTCATCTCTAAGAGAGATTAAATTTCATTATTGAAACTGAGTCTTTCTAAAAAAGAAAATATCACGTTATAGTTTTTTGTTTCTCTTTTTAGATCTAGCATTTTAGATCTATTTTGTTTCAACAAATTTTGAAATAAAAACTTTTAAGTTCTTAAAATATTTTTCAAATCTGGTGAGTTGTGTGTTTCTATTCTTGTATTTTATGTTTTGTGAAATACTTGTGTACAAAAATAATAGGAACGCAAAGAATGTTTTCTAATGTTTTAAGGCATATTCATAGATCTAAAAAGAAGTTTTATGCCAAAAATTGTTGAATCAATTTCTGCATGTTAATTATGAATCTGTTTTAATAAAGTAGACTTCTATTCTAGTTTGTATCTCAGTTGGAGCTTTACGATTTCAAAAATATTATCAAAACACTAAAATTGTTTAAGACCTTGAACCTTCTCCTGAGCAAGGTATCCTTGAGATATGTGTATAAATAAAATATTAAGAAGTCTTGGCTTGAAAAATCAAGATTCAGAAATAACCAATCATTTTAGAACTATTGTAATTTGTTTGGATTGTTTGTATAAATTATTGAGAGGGTGAGTAGCATGTTTGCATGTAGTAGCACATCACAACACTATCTCACACGAACACTTAAACACTGTGATTTTGTCTGAGCATCTTGGAGTTTGAAAGATTTGCTGGAATCTGAATTCAAAGAGAAGGAGATCAGGGAAAAAGTAAATATGCAGCAAGAAAAGATCAGTTTAATTCAGAATACCTTTGGAGTGGAGAATCTCGTATAGGTACATTATGAACTTAGGTTAGGATCTTTGTATGTCTTCTTAAGTGTTTTAACTTGATTCTTTATTCTAGTGAATTTTTGTTTTGTGGCGTAGAGGTCACCGTGGATGTTTCCCTTATTTAAGGGTTTTACCATGTTAAAAATTCTTGTGTCTATTTGTGTGAATGTTTTTAATTGTTGTTATGATTGGGACTGCATGGTAATTTTAGTAGATGTTTATTAGATTTTAAAAAGAAGGTAATCAATTATCAAATTTAATCCATGAGTTCAGAAAAATCTTTTACAACACATCTTGTGTTTTTCAAAAAGTGTTTTGCCCAAAATGTTTATTCGGAGTTTACACGACCATAACATTTTGTTATCAACCTTGTAAACAAAGATTTTAGTTTTTAAGTGTTTCTTCAATAAATAAATCATCCACAACACATCGATGTATAAGGAAAACAACAAAGTGAAAAATTTCGGACAGCCTAGCGAAACAAATCATTATGATACGAAAATACACAAGTTAACATATGACTTACTCAATGACTTGATCTCCAAAAGCCTTGATGCATGTACCCTCTTCAATCTGTCCTCCATAGAGAAATACAGGAGTTCACCCACACAAGTTATCACAATGCACGAGTCCATCCACGTCTCAATATCTACCGATGAGGCTCAACAACCATCTACAGAATCAGAATACGAAATCCAACGCTTCTTCATATCAACACAACAAACCAATTACGAAGTCCACCACATTAAACAGGTTGTCAATCTTAAGATGATGAGGAACAAACTTTGGTGCCCAAACAAAAAGATCTCAAAGAAAAAAAAAGATAAAACTTGGATCTTTAAACTATATAGGTGTAATTAGGATTTTGGAACTTTTATAAATACATGTAGAATGGATTTTTACCAAATATTCTTGAAAAATATAAGTCCAACATGACTATAAATAGTAAAACACAAATATCGAGGGGATGAACTCATTTGAATGATAATACACAGTCATTCGAATGAGAATGAGTTTTTATTTTAGCGAGAACAAAGTTCATTCTAACAAGAACATTTTTCTTTCTAACAAACTTTCAATGAGATGTGCACTACTTGACAAAGAGCACTCATTTGATGTTCATTAGAAGCATATTCCAACGATACTCTAAACCTATTCTAACAAGACCAATAGGCATTTTTACGAAAATAGTATTTCGTTCTAATGATATTCAAATGTCGTTCTAACGAGATAAACAAATTATTTTTCTTCAAAAACTTATTTAAAATAGTTCCAAATGATTTTTTTTTTAAAACACCTAGAAAAATATCCAAGAATAATATTCTAATGCATTTATACCAGTGAGATCCTTCATAAATATGAAGACAGATCTTGACACAAATCACAGCATGATGTGTAACCAAGTTGTTAGGTCTTCATCAAACATGTCATTAGCTTAAGCGATCGATAGTACAAAGCCCAAACTACGA
The DNA here is from genome assembly GCA_949130495.1 of Sambucus nigra. Classification (NCBI taxonomy): domain Eukaryota; kingdom Viridiplantae; phylum Streptophyta; class Magnoliopsida; order Dipsacales; family Adoxaceae; genus Sambucus; species Sambucus nigra. The sequence continues at coordinate 573,376,590 of OX422210.1, read as the reverse complement.
CTCAAATGTTTTGTCCGGAATTATGGAAATTAGAAACAAATTAACCCGATTAGAAATTTTTCATAGGCTTATCAGATCGACAATACAAAGCCTAACGTATAACTCAAATGTTATGGATGGAATTTCACCGATTACAAACATATTGACTAAATTGGAAATATGTCCTTATAAGATTTTGAGTTATTTCCTCAATAGAAGAAAGGTAGAGGAATGAGGGGGACCTAAGACTATTAGATTGATCCAGCCCAAGACCTATTCAGGTAGAGTTTAGTCACAATGACGTTTGGTTTAGTTTTCATTTCACGTTTTGTTTCTTTTCTTTAGATCATTTTAATTATAGGTTAGGGTAATAGGTCTAGATATTAATACTTAGTTTAGATATTTATGAATTTGAGTCGAATTTTGTAGTGTCGGTAATATTTAGGGATAACGTCAATCAGGTAATAGATGATAATGTATTTTTGACCCATAAAATAGGGTGGTGATTAATTTACAATGATTCTTTAAACATTATGTTAATGATTACCTTGTTTAGGATCACTGGGTTTTACAATGAGATTTACAATACCTGTTGATGATTAACCAATGTGTAGGACCTATGATAGTTTCTACAATGTTTATAACCCATAGAGTAGGGTAGTTATTGATTTATAATGGTCCTGATGAATGTAAGGTGTAAGACAATACCTAGACTTTATGTTTCGTTCACACGAGTTTGCGGTGTTCCCTTGAATGAGATTTAAATGATATTTAACTCAAACTTTGTTCCCTCGAATGAAATTCAAATGAAACTTTATTCCCAATACAGTAGGGTCTTGTTCTCTCACGTTCTTGAATTTGTCGAGATTTGCTATACCGTTTAAACGAGTTTTATAATGTTGTTCAAGCGAGATAGCATTTTTTTGTTTCAAAGACTAGCCTCATGTTTCATGACATTTTTCTATAAATTTAGGCCACAACAAAGTTATATTTAGGAGAAGGGTTTCAAAAATAGATTTCTATATCCAACCAAAGGCCTCTTAAACCCTAGTTTACACCCTATGTTTTGAGATCCAAGTTTCTACATAATATGTTGATCTAAGATCTCATGTTTGAGCCCCAAGATCAATTTTACTCTCCATTATTATTAAGTTTATTTTATTTGGTAGATTTCCTAATTGTGGCGATGAAAATAGATAACCAAATCAAGAATATTGGTGGATACCGTGATATAGGAGGCACCTCAATTGTGAAGGTTGTTGGAAGGTGTCTTATGATTGTGGTGAAGAAGGTTCAAGGAATTAAGAGAGCATCAATTCTTTAAGGCGTCGATTTTGTGAGTTAGTCTAATTCATCCGTGTATTATACCTATATCATAGTGGATTTGTGCAGGTTAGGCCGTCCGAGATTTTGCCATTAGGGGTTTTCCTTGTACATCACGAGGTTAATGAATGATCTTTATTTTATCCTTGAAAATCATTTATATGTATTCTCAAGGAAAGATAAAATTCATTATTAGTTTACACAAAGTTTCTTTAATTGGTACTTGATTAAAATTGAATTAATTTCTCATCCAATTAAGTTTAACTGAATATTGAAATTGGTGTTTGACAATCCATATCCAAAGTAATAGAGCATTTTAAAATTGATATCATTGTAGGTTACAATATCTTATTATGTTAATACATGTTTAGTGCGTTTTTGGGCTTTTGTATGGATTTTAACCATGAGGGAAGTTCCACTACCCAACCTCCTCTGTCTGATGGGTCAAACTATCCCTACTGTAATGCGTGAATGAGATTTTTCTTATATTCTATTGATGGTAATGTTTGGAACTCCGTGACGCATATGTTTTCTCCTGCTAGTCAAAATTTTTTCCTTAACGATTATTACACTTTGACAAAGGTTGAAAAAGATTCATTCACTTTCAATTCCAAGGGTGTTGACACTATTTTTTGCATTGTCACTGCAGAAGCATTTAGATGCATTATGACTTATGAAAACATAAAGGATGCTTGGGAAATTTTAAAATCCGCACACAAGAGAATTGACTAAGTTAGGATTTATAAGTTATAAAATTTGACAACTAAATTTCAAACGATAAAAATGGGAGAGCATAAGTCTTTTCATGAGTTTCAAGCCATTTTTTTAGATATTGGCAACTCCTTATTTAACGTAGGTGAGATTATTTGAGGTCATCCTTCCTCGATTATGGAGTTTCCCTATCTCATTCTCCATCTCAGGTATTGATACTCGTGCATGCAGTAGAGAGAGAGAGAGAGAGAGAGAGAGAGAGGTCTCGCACCCTTTCCAGGAACTTGATATTGATGTAGTCGTTCGAAAAACTTTTATAGGGTGGGAACATGACCTTCCCAAGTTTGTAGGCAAACGATCATATCATCCATGTAAACCTCGACCTCTTTGTGTATTAGATCATGCAAAATGGTTGTGACATCCCTTTGGTAGGTATCCCCTGCATTTTTTTAGCCCAAATGGCATAATTATGTAATAGAAGGTTACCCCAAGGGGTGATAAATGACATTTTTCTTCTTGATGATTAGGGTGCATCTTTATCTAATTGTATCTATCAAACATATCAACAAATGACTTGAGAGCTTCACTGGCCATGTTTTCTACAATCATATCGATATTGGCCAGTGGGTAATCATCTTTCAAAGATTACTTTTTCAAATCCTGGTAGTCAATGTACATGCAAACTTTTCCCCCTGATTTTGGCACGAGTACAATGTCAGCTAGCCATGTGGGATATTCTATCACTCGAATGAAGCCTACATTCAACTGTATGATCATATCCTCTTTAACCTTGAGTGACCATTCAGTACGGAGCTTTTGCAATTTTTGTTTGATTGGTTTGAATTTTGAGATAATTAGAATCTCGTGGTGAGCTAACTCAGGATAAATATCGGGCATGTTGTTCTAATACCATGCAAAAATGTCCATAAATTCTTTCAACAATTCTTCGAGTTGTGCACACTCATGCTAGTGAATGGTGGACCCGACCCTCATCTTGCGCAATTTTCTACTAAAATGGAGATTAATAACAAATGTTTCATCCTTATTAATTTGAATGTGATTATGTTGTTTATTATTAACCTCATTAAGACCAGTTAAGAAATATTCATTTACAAAATCGTCATCATCAAGAATTCGATTATAATAAAGACAATTAATGCAAGGCACAACAAGATACTCAAAATCTTTATTTATTTCATTCTCCGAAAAAATACCACTGAGAACCTCGCCAAATGAGGTATCAATTACATTATTATTAGAAAAGGGAGGAACAATAAAAGAGGGAGAGACAAGATAAACGTCTGGGTTAGGTTGCATTTCAGTAGGTGAATCGATATAGCATTCTAGTTGAGTATAGGTTCATTAGCTGCCTTGATAAGGATGGGAAGATCCAATGATGTAGCACTTAAATGGATAATGCACAGTGTCAGCCCTAGTGTCTCCATGTTGAATAACTCCTCGGAGCCACTTCCTTCAGATACCTCGGTAACATCTATAGCTTTCTCAACGAGAGGTTGTCCATAATGCTAGGAGTATTCATCCTAGGAGTAACTATCTTGAAATAAGATATCCATCCATGGCTTCGTCTTCTTATCCACATGATCATACCATTGTTAGGGAAATATACAAAAGGGAAAATATTCACTTTCTTTGATGAATCTTCCCTTCAAGGAATCCCCTAAAACAATCAGGGCACTTTCTAAACTTCTCTTTAATCGGGGTTGGAAAAGCATTATGAGTTCCTCTGATGATGGTTGCTAACCAAGGCCGCATGGAACAAAGGCCTTTTTCAAGACTATGGGTCCCATTATCCCATATTATTGTCGTACCAGCCACAGTCCGGGAATGATGTGAATATTCTTGAATATTTCTATTACATTGACATTATTGTGAGGGTTGTGCTTTGGACAAACTCGGTCTTTGAAATCATCCCCTAATAGGAGTGGAAGTGGTTCAACTCAAAAGCCAAAAAGAATCATATCATTTTCCTAATTTTGTATGTCAATAACGAGATTATTGGTGCTTGTATTCTTAGTGTTATCATCGTCTCCCAAGATGGTGATGACCCGCCCCTTGGAGAAGAATTTTAGTGTCAGATGGAGAGAGGAAGATACACCCATGATGATATGAAGCCATGGTTGACTAAGAAATATAATGAAACAAGCAGGTACGTCGATAACTTGGAACTCAGTAACGAGATTCATAAGGCTACACCCTATTTTGAGTGTTATGGATCCCATCACTTCTTGGCGAGTGTTCTCATAGGCACGCACTGTGACGAAACTTGGGGCAAGGTCGCTTATTTTCAAACCTACGCATTTAAAGGTTCTCAATGAGCAAACATTTAGTGTTGATCCATTAGCAATGAGTGAGAGTGGGACTGTCTTCCCCATTGTCTCAATGAAGATGTTAATAGCGTAGTTATGATTATTACCAAATTTTGGGATTTCTTCTTCAGAGAGGGAAATCGATCTAGTAGTGGTTAAGCACCTAACCAAGTTCACGACTTCTTATGGATTGGTGGAAGGATGGACTGTAGGACCGGTGAGCAGTTTTATCAAAAGAATTTTAGTGTATTTGGTAAGACATAAAGAATCCCTGTAAGGTGATGTTGGCCTTAGTTTTCTTGAGTTGGTCTAGGATCTTTCTTTCCTCGATGGTTATTTCTGTCGTGGGGAGTTTCTCGACAACTCCCTTTCCTTTATCTTCCCCTACTACCTGAGGATTTGAACTGTGGTAGTGTGTCCTAGATCTTGTGATATGGTTCACGGTGGAGGGAAGAAAAAAAATCATGGTTTTTAATCCATTTCGGGTTGTTCGGACACTTTGTCGATTCCTCCTAACAAGTCTTCAAAAGATATCAACCCACACACATTGATTACCGAACTGACATTTTCTTGGCTCGGTTCTTCATCAGAGCTATAAATATACCCCACACCATCTGGTGGCAACGATTTCCTTGAGAAATCATCGCATTCCATGAAGTCAATGAATTCTTCATATTGATCCTCCCACTGAACGGAGAGGTGTATAAATGAAGGGACCAACCTCCATTGTATTTTTAAGGCATCAGGTAGCTTGGATATACTGCAAATCGCATTGGTCTATCGAAATAAGTCTGCATTGATTTTTATTGCATTGTCTAAACTGACTTTGTCAACGGATACCACCCAATTATCTAACTCTTGAGCCCACTTTCGGGCTTTCACGAACATGATGTTGAACTTCTTGCAATCAATGGTAATTTTAGGGGGCAATTTCAACCTAAACTCTAGAACCTAGTTCATTACTGCTGGCAATTCTATATCTCTCCCTCTGGACTGGGTACCAATGACAATACACGCTCTTATGAGAAGTGACAGAGATTAGTTGGCAAAATAGTAGGGTGTAGGAGAAAATATGGGCAAACTTTGGTTTTGGGTGAAAATATGGGTATGATGGGTGCTTTACTAGGCACAATCTGGGTAGATGTATCGAATTCTGGGTCATTCAGTAGGAGGATGGAATTTGCATGGTTTGGAAGTATATTGTGAGTTGGGTCAGGTTTGGGATTGGCCGGTGGGACGATGATACCTCGGTCAATAAAACCTAGGATTACATTTTGGAGATGGAAGAACTGATTAGTGGTGTGGTTGGAAATTTGGTGTAAATCACAATGGGCATCGAGTTTGAGATTTTTTGGAATTGGGTTTGGTAATGGATGAGGGTCCAATGTTTTCATGATATTTTAGCTCAACAAGGCTTGGTAGACTTTCAAGAGGGGAGCACGAAGCTCAGTGTATTAACTTATAACTGCGTTCGCATGACTTTTTAGTGACCAAGTGGTGGCGGGCCATGAGATGTTGTTGATGGTCGAGACTGTTGCACGCTTCTCATATTTTTTAGAGTGAATGTTCCAGATACTTTCTTTGGATCAATTTCTATCTTGGAAATATATTCTTCAATCTCGGCTCATACTTCTCGGAAAGGTAACAAATGTGGGTAATACTTTCCTCCCATCATCGCTCGGACATTGGCTAAGATGTTTTTCTTTAAAATACTAACTTTCTTATCTTCGGAAGGTCGGTTGGTCACAGTGGCTGGTTGAGAAGTTCTATATCACGCACTGTAACCTCCAACTTCTCATTCTATTTATACTACGAGATGAATTCACTGGAAACAAACTTGGAACTGTGAGTTCTAGTTTCATCGAGGGATAGAAACCAATGAAGAGCGATGTTCTTCAAAGTCTGTTGGAACATCCGGGTCGTTATTTCCCAGGAGGAACCTAGGAGATTCATGGATTGATGGCATATTTGAAGATGAATAATTGGGGGCCCACTACCCCTGAATGTTTTAATGTTAGGCATCTTAAATTTTTTCGACAGACATACGGGTGTAATCCATGTAGTTCTCGAAGATTCATACTTGGTCAAAATTACTGTTTAATAGCTTAAGGTCTTGTTTGACCTTGTTTAACTCTTCTTCCTTAGGATCGATGGGTACTGGTAGGTTTGCCCCTCATTGGGAAAGATTCGGCATAGGGAGTTGAGATGGTGGCGGCCCATTGATAGGAGGCTCAGGTGGGACATGTTGATATTCTTCCCCAACGCAAACGGTCTCAAGTTTCGGTGGAATCGTAGTACAACGGAATAGGACCTCAGGCTCTTCCAGAATAGGGTTCTGGTTTCGCATATCATGAGCCTCGGTTTGAGGGTTGTCAATATTAGCGGTAAGTTAGACTAGGACCGTCACCAAATCAGGATGCACATTCGGTACTTGGTTTGCATTTTCCATGGAGGGTTGGTGAAGGGAGATTTGGGACTTAGAGGATGTAGTGGGAGAACTAGCGGAGCTTCGGGTCGATTTGATGTAAAACTGAAGCCAACAGGGAGCCAGGACAAGGGCCGGGTATGTGATCGACCTGAGAGGGAAAAAAATCAAATTTATTTTTTAAATATAAAATGAATAATTAAATTTTATTGGAATGTAGGAAATTTTTTTGACATATTTTGGAAAGGGGAGGACAAACTGTTTTTGGCACTTTGAATAAAACTAGGGAAAATGTTTTTGGTATTTTGATAAAAAAAGGAGGGGGGGGGGATGTTTTAGACATTTATGATAAAATGAAGAAATATATTTTTGGTATCTATGATAAAAGGAAAAAATGTTTTAGTATTTTGACTTTTCTAGAAATGAGGAAAGGAAGGAGCGACGGAAAAATCTCAGCATGATTATTATTATTATTATTATTATTATTATTATTATTATTATTATTATTATTATTATTATTATTATTATCATTATTAATTTTATTATTATTATTATTATTATTATTATTATTACTACTACTACTACTAATATGATTATTATTATGTTCTCACTTGTATTAGGTTTACCTAAATACAAAAAGAAATGTCGGACGTGACTCAAGCTTGGGAAAATTGAGTTTGAAAAATATGTAAAACATGGTTTAACTTGTTGTCAGCCTCGTGTATGGGGTTCCATTTGAAAAAAAATGAAATTGAGTGAAAATTTGGGTGGCATGGCGACCCGGCATTTCGACAAAGTTTCATGCAGTAACTGGCAAACTAAGTATGAGTGCCCTAGGTTTGACGCCTATATGAGGGTATGCAGTTGTTGGGTTAGCGGAAAGGTTCCCCCCTTGGCATGACTTCCACAATACACGTCTTGCTTTTGAGGGAAATCGGCACGTGTGGACAAGACATTTGATATACATGAGTGTCCATGAATTTCCTTATTATATACCCCGTGGGGATAGTACATGTGAGAGTGAATTCGATATAATCGACGTACATGAATGAGTTTCCAGCTATATACCTCTCGTCGTGAGTTCAGTCAAGCGGTACGATGCAGGGGGAACCGTTCAACATACGTCTAAGGTACCAGAAAAATGGAAAGTAATATCGATATTTCTTAGTCTGATAGCGCCCTGCCAAAGTAGCACCCATCACAAAGTGACCCCCCCCCCCCCTCACACACACACACAGAGTATGGGACAAAATTTTGGTCAATATAAAATGATCTTCATGATGTAGTGTGAAAAAAGCATGATTCTTGATTAGTATGCTGTGGAGAGAGTAACTTATTTGTTAAGATGAGCACTATGCTAAAAGGAAGAATGTACAAGTATCACGAAAAGTAAATCTGGCATGGAGCATGACGATTACACTAAGCATGGGTACGTGAGAGTGAATGATGTGTGAACATCTATAACTGAGTGTGTGGTAGTTAATTTTAAGCATTGATCAACTACAAGTGGTATGTGATAAATGTAAGTTTACATGGTTATATATAAGTGTGATAAGTGGAGGTGTGTGCGAGTGACACCTAAACATGGATATTCTAAGTGGTGTGTGCAACATGTGGATAAAAGTGAACCTATATACAAGTGTAGGTAGTGTGAGGTGTACATGGGGAGTATTTACAAGTGTGTGAAGTGAAACATGAGTGAGAGGTGACGTAAAAATGATGTAGATATATACAAGAAGTAATAGAGGAGAAAAAGTAACACACAGATAGGTGCACGCGCACATAAGGAGAAAATGGTAACACCCATGCAAAGAGAGCATATCCCTCTTAAGTAAGCCCCCAGTGGAGCCAACTGTGTATCCATCCCTCCCTAGTTATGGGGTTTCCCTATCTCATTCTCCATCTTGAGGATTGGTGCTCATGCATGCTATGAAGGGAGAGAGAGAGAGAGAGGGAGAGGTCTCGTGCCCTTTCTAGGAATGCTTCGGCCATTGTCATTATAGGGTGTTGTAAAGAGATAGAATCGTCAACCCATATTGCACAAAGAATGCAAAAGAACATGTTTAAGACTCAAATGGACGACATCAACGATATACTGATGCTAACAAAACCAATTAGATAAGAGGTTCAAGGCCTAAGTTACAGAATGGGTAGGTGTTAGGCACCCATGTCACCCTTTCAGGCTCTTATCGACTTATGTTACTATTTTACGTAATTTCTCCGTGAAATGTGTGTGCATGTATATATAAGTGGAGATCGGAATCATTCGAATCTCATCATGGAAAAGATGGAGTGAGTTCATCCATAGGAATGTTTACACAATAATAATTAAAATATGATATGTGTGATTAATGAGATATTGATTTTTATGACAAAACGATAATATGTGTTATATAAGATGCAAGTATGAATCAAAAGTATGATATATATATATATATATATATATACTAGCGGAATGCCCGTGCCTAAAGGCACGGTGACAATTTTCAAAGTAGGTAATTGCAAAACCGCGAAAATTTCCAAAGTACTTAATTAAAAAATGACAAAAAATTAGTTACCCAACTAAAGAAAGTGTAATTTTTAAATACGTGAACTGAAATAAACCCCAAATTGCCCAACCGAAATTCCATACCAAATTGAACTAAAATTTCATACCAAACAGCTCATTTGAATGAAATAAACCAAACTACCGTACCAACCGGACTGCAATACCAAATTCGCATTAATATTTTATATGGCATGGCATTGAATTAAATAAACTTTGAATTGGCATTAATTCAAAGTGTCATACAATACTGCCATACCAAATTCGTATTAATTTTTAATGATTGAATTCAGCAAATCCAGCAAAATGCCATACCAAACTTCTAAATTTCAGTTCCCCAACCAAAATTCCATACCAAACTGCTAAAATTTTATACGAATTTGGAATTGCAGAATTCAATCATTAATTTTTGGTATTGGAATTGCAGAATTCAATCATTAATTTTTGGTATGGCGTGGTATTGAATTGCTGAATTCAATCATTAAAAATTATTCCTTTGAATGAAAAAAAAATAGTTTGGTATGAACCAAAAAGCCATACCCATACCAACCAAACTGCCATCCAACAAAACTGGTATGAGCTGAAATTTCATTTGGCTAACCAAAATGTTGAATTCAATCATTAGGTGCTCAAATAACCAATGAAAAACTGAAATAATAACCGATTATACTTTCTTACAAAGTCTTCATTCTGAACATTGATATTTATTAAATATATCCCAACATCAATTCAAAACAATAATTTCATATCTACACATAAAAAAAATCATGCCTAAAATCAATAAAGCTCGATACACCAACAACAATTTAAACGAATCCATTAATTCAGAACATTGATGGGAACATTACAAAGTAAAAAAGGCAAAAATATTTGAACAAATACATCTGAACACATCAAATAGACTAAATAATAAAATCTCAGTACACCACCAACCATTTGTACCTTATACGATATAAGGCGGTGAAGGCATTCATTGCAATGATCAACATCGTTTAGTCGTCGTTTCATCCTTCACCCATAAGGGATCAAGAAGATGATACTCAAATTTTGGATGAACATAAAAGAAATCACATTCGTTATATTTCAACAAAAGTAGTTACTAACCCTTCACAACTTTTCTTCATCCAATGATGTAGTGCAGAAAGAAATTGTACATCTACTTACCTCATACAAGAAACTAATATTACATTTTTTATCCAGACCCACAATCTGTACACTTTACAACCAATGTCATATACTGAAACTGTGCATTGCAACTGTGCAGATTGTAGATCAGTTGCAATACAATCTTTTATATGTCATATACGTATAAAAGATTGTATATGCAATTTACAAACTGTAAAGATTATATATGGAATCTTTTAGACTAAAAAATGTCATATACTGAAAAAGAAATTAGAACTTTGCAGATTGTTGTGCAGGGGAAATGCATATACTTAAAAATAAGTTGCAACCACATAGATTTCATATACAGATAGTATATGAAATATGTACAGAAATGTCATACCTATAAGTACAGATATATGGCTTTTGTGCCATAATGGAAAAGGGCAAGGCAATTAACCCATTATCAAATAAGTGTTTGAAGGTGAGAGAAGGAATCAAGGAGCGAGCAGCGATTAAACCTACAAAATAAAACAAAATATAATGAATTAGAAGTGTGAGTTAAAAACAAAATATATCCTCAAAAGTGTGTGCGCGTGTGGAGAGAGACGATGCCTTAAAATTATAACAAAATAGAAGTGTGATGCAATTAAGAGACACGTGCATTTACTTGAAATCATGTAGTGTAGGTTCAAATATGGGCTTGTAACACATTATCTACTATGTGTACCTGAACAAAGATGATAAGAAATCAACAATGACATCAATGATAATCTGTGTAGCTGAAAAGAAAGGGCGATAAGGAAGAGATTAGCTGGAAAAGATTAAACGTGGTGGTGTTAATGGAGTAATATAAGACAGGGGGCTAAAATATGCTCAAATATTAATGCAGTAATATAATAGCTTTTGGATTATATACTCGAACCTCTTAAACAGTTTTTTTCAATTGGCATTGTGGATCACTATCAATAAGACACTTGGCCAAAGCTGTTCCCCTGAATGCATTAAACGGACTAAATCCTCGACTGTTGGAAGATATGGGATTCTTCATAGATGTCTCCTTAGAGTGTTATTGTTGATACAGAGCACGTACTGCATTCAAACAAACTTCTCATCATCCCTCGCGAATTCTTGAAGCATTTCCACCTCAAACTCCCATTCAAGATTCTCCTTTTTCCTTTTGAGAATAACAAACACACTGTCCGTGAAATAATCAAATATCTTTCTCATCACTATCTGAACTTCGCACCTCAGATTTATCCTCGCAGCGTCAAATGAAAATCAAATTGTGTTATAGAAGGAACTCCTGGCTGAACATCACTAACACCCAAATTAGGTGTTACAAAGCAGTGATTTTCCGGAGAGATTCTAGGCATGTGGCTCAATTCTTGAGGGTGCTTACGCTTGTCAATCAGGGTGTTATTATCATCACTACCAAACTCACCATTATTAGAATTGAAACCCCCAAACAGTGGTTAAAATGTTCTTGCAGTTTGAAATTTTCTTATCATCAATACTTTCTTTGGACTCGGCCAAAATTATTGTTGGGCTCGGTAAGTCAAGTTTTGACTTTTCGACCTCATTGTCTTTCTTCAGCTCCTCTTCAATTATCGAAGGAGTGATTGGCTTATCCTCAATAATTTCTTTGGACAGAGTTAAATGGACTACTGAACTCGAGGAGTCTGTCAGATTTTCTTCCTTCACATCTTCTTTAAAACTCAACTTTTCATCCTGCAAGCCAAAGAATTAGCCATGCCCTAATTTTCCCCGTTCTTCGTTAATTTTATACGGTAAAACACCCGATATTCCATATTACTAAATGTAAAATGCATTAATTAAATTATATAAATTAGTACCTCAGCAACGCATGATGTCCCAAATGACATTCATATGAGCATCTGATTTTAACTAGAAGGGGTTCACATGAGTTTCTGAGATACGAAATACAGCATTGATCACAGCAGAACGAAATATAAACTCTTATTGTAATGGCAACTACTCTGCATTGTATCATACCATACATTTAAACTCTTACTGAAAAATTACATGAAATTAAAGCATGATACAAATGATAAATAAGTCGATTCTCTCTTGCCAAATTACTCAATACTCTGAAAAAAATAACAATTAAAGAAAGAAAAGATATATTTCAAATATCTGACTCTGAACACATTAATAAAGCATAAATAAATTGAGTAATAAAACGGAAGGGAAAAGGATGTTTACCCTGTGGTGGTGGTTCTCTGAGGTTCCGAGGTGGTTCAATCATGGGGATCTTCCACAATGGTGGTGATTCAAACATTAAACTTGCAAATCTACCAAAAAAAACATAAGAGTTCAGAAAAAAACCATTAAACTTCAGTTTAAATAGGACCAAGCTTCATATAAATATAACTTAATATATATTAGCTCATAATAAAGATCTATTTGCAATTCCAGCAGGACCAAGCTTCCAATTTGTGGAGATATATGATTCTCAACAGGTCCAATCTCCAAAATATTTGAATGTAAATGTGTATCAAAAAGAAATTTTATTAAATGTAACAAATATTTGAATGTAAATGTGTCCAAGAGCCTATCTATATCAAAGAAAAGTATTGGGTTTGCGATTATTTATTTACCGAGTACAGGTATTAACTTGGACAACTAGTACACTCGAATGACCAATACCCAAACCACCTACCAACTGCATTATTCTCACATTATGATCTGTGTCCTATATATTCAATATCAGGGTAGCAAACCCTTTTGTATGACGCATCCATAACATGTCAGTACCTTCTTTATTTTATGTTCAGTCACACAGCTGAGATGTTAAACCTCCTATCAGTTCTGCAAAATAATGTTTTACCCCAAGATTCTCTTTTTGCTGCAGCAACTGATAATGAGTCTTAAGAAGGCGAGCGTATGAGAATTCTTTAATAATCCTAGCTCACACTTGATTCAACATTTACGATCATCTGGTCAACAAAAATAGTTATCATCAATGCATTTAGCTAACATTATCACCTGCATTGCTATACGTGATACTCTTCTAATACTTCAAAAATCAAATTCACAAATGTTCCAGTTTTGACAACTTAGCTCCTACATGCACGTGATGCAAACGAATAAACCAAATTTAATATCCATAATTCCAACATATTCACAATAATTAAACAGTAACAAAATTATGGTGGAAATCATCTTAAAAAATAGTATACCATCATGGGAATCAACATAAGCACCAGGAAAGTTATGTCTTCCCTATTTCATCTTTCATCTGAGCAAAGAACATACAAACTCACTCTCGTTGCTTTTGAATGTATCTGACAAACCTTGAATGCAGAAATCTTAGAATTTTTCATTTTAAAATATACCTTCATGGGAATCATCATTCTTCCTACATTGCATTAAATATATCTTCATGGGAATCATCATTCTTCCTACATTGCGTTAAATATGAACAAACATAAAGCCCATTTTGTGAGACAGGCACCGGAAAAGACCAAAATCGGGTGCCAAAAATAGGTCGAAAAGTTCTAGATCTGGTCCGGATATGTAAGCATGGCACTAACAAGATTATAACATTGTTTAAAAAAAAGAGCATATAAAAACAGAGAAAAACTCCGAAGAGAGAGAGAGAGAGAGTACAAAACTCTTAAATAAGCGTAACCCTCATCAAAACCAAGTCAACCTCGAGCATTTTTCCCCAAATTCAAGCATTTTCCAAATAGAAAGATTTTTCTAGTCATTTTATAAAACATATAATGGAATTAAAAAGTTCTTAATAAACATACCTTAAGTAAAGGTTTATTTTGGATTCAACACGTGCATATGTTTGCACCTATAAAAGATAAGACATATCAAATCATCAAAATAAAACATGTAAAAAAACTGACTAAATCACATAAGGTTATCATGCTACACATGAGTAACACCTAACCAAATGAATGAAAAAAAAAGTAAAAACCAAATATGAAGAAAACCCATAAAAATAAACTGGTATATCATAGTTGATACATAAAAAAAAATTACAAAAAAACCTACAAAAAAATATGATATTTAGATTATGTTAACAACTTAGTTCTAAAACCCTTACAAAAAATCTAAAAACCCGAAATCAAAATCTAAAATATTTAGAGAGAGTGTGTACCTTTCTGATAGCGAGATGCCAAAAAATCAGATCTGCCAAAAAGAAATACAATATAGATAAGACGAAAGTTAAAACAATTTTAGATCTACAAAAAGAAGAAAATGGAAATACAAATTTTGTTGGGCATCTTAGCGTTCGAGGGTTTTAAAATAACAAATAAAAACCCCAAAATCCTATTCTAATCCACCAAACGATGATGAAAACCCATTACCATCCCAACATGAAGCCCATCGGAAACCTAATCAGAGATGGAATAATGGCCAGATCTACACAAAAAACAATATCATATATATAAAAAAGAAAAAGAAAAAAAAGGTAGTTCGTGAAAGATAATGAAACCAAGACCTGATTTAAACAATATGAGAACAATAATGAAATCAACAATGAAAATATACGAAACCCATAAGATACCCTTCAGAGAACAGTATGACTTGCACTGACCTACATAAAAACCCATTACTCACACTCTTTCCAAGATGAAATGTCGTCTACGAACAAACGTTAAAGTTGAAGTTGAAGTTAACGTTGAGATCCATCATACGATGGAGGTTTGAGAGATTGGTTGAAGTTGCACTTGGGAAAGAGAAAGATGGTTTGTTCTATGAGATTTGAATTAAGGTGTCGGGTAACAGCTCCTTCAATAGTGTTTTAGCTCAGTTTTCTAATATCTCGAGATATGAGACTGATTGGACGTGAGAGTTGTCACTTGAAAATTACAATATTTCCCAACATACTATCTCCCATACATGGCATCCTATAAAACCATTAGATTCAAATCCCTACATTCAATCTCCACCTCTGATTAAGTTGTCAACTTATTTTCGGCAATTTAAGAATGCGTACCGAACACGTGTCACCTGGCGGTGAGCCCAAAAAAGAGAGAGTGTGCATATAATCTAGGCGATAATTTTTAGGCGCACCGTTATGTGACACATGTCCGGTCCTCTTTCTACAAATGCTGACTAGTCCGCACAAGAGCATTATTATATATATATATATATATATATATATATATATATATATAGAGAGAGAGAGAGAGAGAGAGAGAGAGAGATGAATAACATATGAATAAATTTACAAAAAGAGGAAAATAGGAAAGTAGGAAAATAGGACTCGAGTCTCGAATTTTAGCCTGAGAGGCCTATGTACCCTATAATGGCATCAAAGTCCATGTAGTTTGTACGTGGCACGAGGGTGTGGTTTATCCCATAAATTCAAATGGGGATCTTATTATATGTGTGTAAGAAAAAGGTGTTTTTAGTTTTGACAAATGTGGTGAAAAATTCCAATGGAATTTATCGGGTTAACATTCTTTTTCTTGTTTTGGTTTTTATTATAGAAAATATATTGTGTGCAATATAACTAATAAGGCATTGAAGATTAATAGGTGTATGATAAAAAATAAAAGCTAAATTAAGAATTTATATAACAAATGTGAAAATAAAGACACTTAAAGAGAGAGAAGAATGTTTGGACCTTCTTTAGAGACTTGGAGATTGATCTGGACTGATGATGATCTTTCTTGCAAGTGAATGAATAATGAAGCCAAATATTTCTAAATTGGGTGTGAAAGTGGTGGAAATGAAAGGTGGAGAAAGGTTTCGAATAAGGAAACCTCACTCACATAAGAAAAATTTTGCTAAGGTCATTGAAGTTAATGTTTCTCAGGTGACCTGGAAGGTGAGATCATGCTCTCCTTATATAGGGTTAGGGGTATGCCGACCGAAATTGTCCTTTCCCTGCCTGTCGGTAGGTAACCCTAGACACACTACCAATATGTAGGGAAATGGACCAGGCAATTAGCTGCCTTTTGCCAATTTTCCAAAAAAAAGGGTCGTAAATCACAATTCATAAGTTCAAATTATGCACAGGGAATACTATTACAAAGGTTATTCAGAGATATTTGAGAATTCTTTGGGCTTCCGATTTCGGTCTTTGAGTTTGGGTCAAACGGGGCACGTCATTTGGATAGGTGATCGTCGAACGACGATGGATCTTTCAACCAAATCATAAGTCTAAATCGTGCACGGGCCCATTAGAAAGTTTATGCGTGACACTTTGATGTTCCCGAGATCTTCACTCAGTTTGGAGAGTTGACTTTGGTTAAATGAGGCCCGAAAGCGCTCGGTGATCTATCAAAGCAAAATGGGTATTTCATCCATTCCATAAAGCTGATTACTGCATGGGTTAAACCATTGGAAAGGGTATTCAGGGACCTTCAATGATTCATTTAGCTTCATTCTAGCTGAAGAGTTGACTTTGGTGAAATAGAGAACAAGAGCGCCGAGTGGCCTCCGAATTACTTTTCGTGGTAAAACGAATCATTCCTATGATCCATTATACCGTTTCATACACGGGGTGGATCGTTGGAAGGGTTTTTTAGTTCCTTTCGAAGATCCTTGATATTTTTCTCTAATGATATAGTTAATTGGGGTCAAATCAGGGCTCGGGAGCGCCCGATGGCCTCCAAATCAGTTTTCGATAGTAAAATGATATGTTAGTCTGAACTATTATACCAATTCATAAACGGGGAAGAATTTTGTAAAGGTGATTCAGATCCCTTCAAAGATACATCGAGCTTTTGCTCTGATGATGAAATTGATAGAAGTCAATTGGGGCCCGGGAGAACCTAATAGCCTCTAGATCAATAATCGGAGTATGACCTAGGGCTTGTGTTGGATGGATAGGTGATAGGGACCTGGGGAGAGACGTAGGTATTAACTATAATGTGGTGTTTATACTATCCCCGAACTAAGAGTTATGAGAAAAATATTGAGGTCGTTGCCTGAAACATTTAATGCCTAGGTCACGGTCCAATATTCTGTTGGTGGTGTTGATACTATGGGAGCCCAAGAGCGTTTAGGTGATCACTAAACCTATGAGACTAATAGGTTTTACATAAGAAATAAAAGTTTGTAGATTTGAAAATATGAAAGGAGGATGTGTCATTCGAATAGTAAGGGTGATTAGGATTGCTATGTTTCTAAGAAGTTCAAAAAATTTCTTAAGCCTAGGGAAGATAAGAATTTTGAAAAGAAATCCGAAGAACATCAATGATCATGATAGGAAGAATTTTGATAACCCTCAAAAATTTGAAGATTCGGATAAGTGTTATGAATGTCAAGGGCTTGGGCATTATGTGCAAGAGTGTCCCACTAGATTAAGAACCCCAAAGATTAAAATGCAACCCTTGGTGATAGTGACTCAAAAGAGGAACTTGATTCTCCCGTTTAGTGTAACTTTACTGTTCTGAGGTCCAAGATAATCATATGCTTAACTGTTCTGAGGTCCACCTTGTGATTCCCAAGTAAGTGATGAAGAATATTGTTATGACATGGAGGAGAGTGAGCTTCAAGTTGACATCCGTGAGTTGTATACTCAGTCATTGGCGTTGACAAAGGATAACTTGAAGTTAAAGGCCAATTTAAAACAGTGTAACATAGGAAATAATGATGTAATACTGATTGAGTATTTATGGACAGTTAAGAAGACTGTTAAGGAGAAGCTCTGAAAGACCGTGTGCGATATTAATTTAAATAGTTGCGCAAATTTCAATCACAAACTTATTCAATTAGTGTTAATTTAAGAATAAAATCAATACAACCATTAATCTCCAATAGCAATGTGCATGCAAGTGTCAAACCAACATAAGTAAAATATGCGACACAAAGTTTAGGAAAAATCCCCTCGGGGTAAAACCTTTTTATTTTACTATAATTGTAAATCGCAACTTGCACGGTTACAATGAAATATAGTTTGACACTTGAATAACCGCAGGCATCGGTCGATGTCGTCAGCAATAAGTTCACACTCAAGGAACCTACATGAACCGCAGTCCAGTCTTCAACCCAGGAACACCGCATCACTCTCTAATGATACGCAGTCACAAAACTCCGTCGAGACTTACTCCACAATAGCACGCATCCCTCTGTTGTAGAAATCTCCCCACAAAGTATGAACAATAGCAAACTATACTTTTGGGTTCCACAAAAAAACTCACACAAAAGCAATTGGGATTGTGAATTGTAAAACAAAAGTTATGAACCCTTAAATGGTTGGATAATAGTATCAAAACTTATTCTGTGAAAGCCAGTATATCTCCACACGAAAATCAAAAGACTTACACCCTTATTTATAATAAAAATCAAGGCGGTGACGTGTCAGCTTATAACACATCTTGTTTGAACGACACAATGTTGTTTGAGCAAGATATGATCTCGTTCGAAACATATATGGTGTCATTTGAACGACAACATACATGTATCCCAAAAAACTTCAGCCTTTTAAATAACTTAGAAACCTCAAAACTTAAGACTGTTTACGAGATCAAAAAACATTTATCCAAACCTTTATGCTTTTAAAAAAAGTTAAAAGCCATTTAAAATCATTTAAAAATCATTTTAACTTTTATAAAAATATCCAAACACTTTTAATGTAAATGAAACTTAAACACATTTTACCAAATGCATCCTTGTTGGGCTCGAATGTTGAAGTCTTCTCTAAATTCAGATTCGTCTCTGGTAAATGTATGCTTCTCAATCCTTCAACGACATGTCATAATTAATTGTGACAGACAATGTCCTTACAAATCTCCCCTATGTGTATGCCAGTACAAAATAAAAATATCTAAATTATTAATCAAAATATGACCTATACAAATGTACCCTCCCAAAGACTAAAATTTGGAAAGATAAACGACATGTCTTCAAACTTTGCTTCAACAATCAACTTTTCAAACCTTAAAGCTTTTCTCATCAGGGTGTGCAATCCAAAATATTCAATTGTACATTCACACATGAGACAAAGAAAAACAACTCATGACGTAATGAGTTTGAAATGATAAACATAAAACATGTAAGCATAATCAAATCTCCCCCATACTTAAACTCCCCCATAATATCATAATTCGATCTCCCCCTTTTTATTTGTTCGAAATAGACATGGAAAAGAATAAATCACATAAAGAAAATCGGGGTGTCATAATAAACGAAGAAAAAAAAGTATTTTTGATGTTTCAAACTTTTTCATACAAAAATGCAAAAATTATATTACAACAATCACACACCATGAATTTACACTAAGAGAACCAAATCTTGGAAACATAATGAATGGGTGTTAACAGATTCGATATGAAAATTGACTCAATCATATCATATGTGGAAGATTAATAACTGTACACCTAATGAATCAACATCAAAAATAGTCCTTAGGTGTAGAATTTGTTGAATTTAGATGACATCACCTTAATCATATCAATAAATTAAAGTATATATAATTTCCTCACCAATAACATCCAAAACTATTTAATTCTTTTTCATGACTTTCAAGGACGTGCAAACCGTTGAAATTTCCATCTAAACTCCATCATTAAAAGATAATGCTTTTTCTTTTTCTTATAAGGCGATGAAAAAAAAACTATTGGCCCCATTATTGGCATAATTTTCTTTTTATTGCCTTGTAATTTTTTCGATCTCTTTTAAACCTTATTGGACCCCATATAATTTTCAATACCTCACTTTTTTAGGTCCATTTAAATGGTGGCTTAATCACAAAGGATAAATAAGTACCTTTCGTACCCTTCCCCATTTTTCAAAACAAAATCACACAATATCACAAACGGTTTATATCATGCACTACTTTTTGTCCAGATTTATCTCATTTGGTTCGTTGTATAGACATAATTGAAATGGAAACACTCAACCAACATGTGATAGAAAATAAAAAAGATCAAAACAATTCTATGCATGTGTGCAATAAATGACAAATGAGTCAAACATGAAGGTAGCAACGCTATATCATCTCATAGACTCCAAACTTTATAAAGCACATGAATGACACATCATATTGTCTCAAAACACTATCAAATAGTCACGTGGATATGGCATGAAGCTGTGTATTGGTCATCCTAAATGTTCATTCATATAAGAAGCAAATAAAATGCAAAACTCTTTTTGGATTTTTCAAAATTTTTCTAAACCAAAAATCTTTTTGTATTTTTCGAACACTGATAAGTACAAAATAATATATCAAGATGAAACAGAGGATTGCAAATAGAAAAATTAATTCCAGGGGTCATTCGAACGAGACTCCTTATCGTTTGAATGATAGAGGATCTCGTGAGAAGGCTTCGCATCAGATGGATTCTCGTTAGAACAAGAAAAACAAAGTTTTTGAGTTTAATAAGTATATCATGCAGATTTGTCAAGTGAGAAACTTTCGAGAAAAAAACTTCATGGAATTGGCAAACAGATACAAAACAGTGCTAAAACAGTACCAAAAATAAGAAAAGAAAAAAAAATGAGAACAATGTGTAAAACAAATGGCACATACTAGCAATAGGTATAAGATAACATTATGAAATTCAACCTATGCTAGCAAACATGTCAAGACCTCAACAGGTAGGTGCGGTGGAGTTTTCCAAAGACGATGATATATTTTGAAATAACTCCATCAAATCATGAGAAGTCTTGACCAAAAACTTTAGTTTCTCTCGATTATGTTCAAACTCTCTATCATTATCCGCAAAAAAAGTATCATGGGTGGGTTCATATGTGCGAACATGTGTAGGACTAAAGCGTGACTCATAACCCAATTTAAAGTCAAACTCCCTAAGGTGACCTCTCTCTTTTCAATGGGAGCAAACATAAACTGTCCCAGGTAAACCTCTCTAAAAATATCTCCTACGCCCTCTCCTAATAGGTATGGGATGTCTAGGTGGGTCGGGTCGAAAGTCATACGAATCTAACTCTAAAGTAGGAACCATCTCGGGTGCAACAAACTAAGTAGATGCACCGTCATGTCTTATTCCTAAAATCTCACCACTCTCCAACACAGGATTGAGAAACATCTTTCCCACCTTCTTAGATGAGTTCTCCAAAGTGAGTTTAGCCTCGAGGGCATGCTTAAGATCTATCTCTAATTGTGACATGAGGGCTATAAGCTCACTCTTTTCCCTATTCACAACAATGAAGTGCTCACTCAAAGAAACCTTCACTTTCACGAGTTGATCTGATTTTCCCTCAAAATCCTTTAAACTTTCAATCTCTCTTTCCAAATATTTCACCTTGAGACCCAACTTGTTATTCAATTTTTTAGTCTTTTAGGTCTCGGCGTACAACTCTCGAAACGTAATCTGGAGCTCACTCTCATCATCACTACCGCACTCTCTCTCAGGCTTTCTAGAAATACTCAAAACCTCCTCGGGGGTATCACTTGCTCAACTTTTCTCTAGTGACTTGCCAAAATGAAACACACATACCATGTCCTAAACCTTTACCAGACTCATCGTCCTCATCTCTCTCTTCTTCCTCACTATCACTAAGGATGGCTGGAATGGCAACTTTTTTCCACTCTCTCCTACGCCTAGTTGGACACTCAAACTACTTGTACCCTTTCCCATCCCACTCAAAACATTTTAAATTTTCAAACTTTTCTTCGCCCTCCTTCTCTTTCTCACCGCTTTCTTTGGCCTTGTCTTTTTTTTTCTCCAAAAATGTTTTATTGGAAGAATTTTGTTTCGAAAACTCGAGAATTTTTTTTAAATTCTTTGCAAGTAGGGCCATGTCAAAATCAAACTCGTCCTTTGACTCACACTCATAAAAAATCACTTTTGTTTTATTAGATTGGGCTTTAATCTCTATCCCACTATCCTTAGGTTTGAATGTGTCGAGAAGCATATCAATTTTCTGTAGGTCTCCAAAAAACTCTTCTAATTCCAGATGATTCAAATTTCCTAAGGTATTTAAAACAATCACTTTAGGGATAAAACATTTAGGCAACAATCTTAAAATCTTTTTAACCACTTGTGCATTAGGTATAGACTCACATAGGTTAAACTAGTGTTGACAATATCAGACAAACGTGCATAAAACTCGTCAAAACACTCAGTCTCTAACATAGTGATTGTCTCAAATTGGGTGGTCTAATTTTGAATTTTAAACTCTTTGACCGCGTTAGTGACCTCGTGGGTGAGTTGAAAAATATCCCATGCTTCTTTAGATGTGGTGCCCATCATAATACGTCGGAACTCGTCAGCGGTGATGTGTCCTAAAATTGCACGAAGCCCTCGTGAATTATAAGTGCTCCACCTAAACTCATCCTCAGTCCAATCTGACACAATTTTTAAATTTTTGACATTATTTGCGGTGACAATGGGAGGAATCCAGCCTCTTTTACAAATTACCCAAACTCTTTCATCAATTGCTTTTAAATGGGATTTCATTATGGCTTTCTAGTAAGCATAATTCAACCCGTCAAAAATTGGCAACCGACTATATAAGTGTTTGTTTGGAAACATTGTGACAAACTTTCAAAAATCATATTTTTTCAAAAAAATAATATCACACAATTTTGCAGAAAATAGGAATACGCGATAAATTAGCGTAACCTGCTCTGATACGAATTTGAAAGACCGTGTGCGATACTGATTTAAATAGTTCCACAAATTTCAATCACAAACTTATTCAATTAGTGTTAATTTATGGATCAAATCAATCCGTCCCTTAAACTCAAATAGCAACATTCGTGCAAGTGTCAAACCAACGTAAGTAAAATCTGCAACACAAAGTTTAGGAAAAATCCCCTGAGGGAAAAACCTTTTTATTTCACTATAATTGTGAATCGCAACTTACACTATTATAATGAAATACAGTTTGACACTCGAATACCCGCATGCGTCGATCGATGTTGTCAGCAATAAGTCCACACTCAGGGAATTACATGAACCGCAGTCTAGTTTTTAATCCACGAACACCGCATCACTCCCTAATGATACGCAGTCACAAAACTTCGTCGAGACTCACTCCACAATAGCACGCAGTTCTCAGTTGTAGAGATATCCCCGGAAAGTATGAACAGTAACAAACTATCCTTTTAGGTTTCACAAAACAACTCACAGAAAAGCGACTGGGATTGTGAATTGTAAAATAAAAGTGATGAACCCTCAAATGGTTGGAGAATAGTATCAAAATGTATTCTGTGAAAACCAGTATATCTCCACACGAGAATCAGAAGCCTGACACCCTTATTAATAATAAAAAATCAAGGCGGTGACATGTCATCTTAAAACACATTTCGTTCGAATGACACGATGTCGTTTGAGCAAGATACAATCTCATTGAAGCCATGTACAATCTCGTTCGAGCGACAGAAAACTTGTATCCCAGAAAACTTCAGTGTTTTAAATATCTTGGAAACCTCAAAACATAATACTGTTTACGAGATTAGAAACATTTATCCAAGCCTTTTATGATTTTTAAAAAAATTGAAATCCATTTAAAACCATTTTAACTTTTATAAATACATCCCAATACTTTTAGTGTAAAATCTAAATGAAACTTAAACACATTTTTTACCAAATTCAACCTTGTTGGGCTTGAATGTTGATGTCTTCTTGAAATTCGGATTCGTCTCTTGTAGATGTAAGCTTCTGAATCCTTCGATGACTTATAGAAACTTGTAGTAGTATATGACATAATTAATTGTGACGGACAATGTCCTTACAAGTTCATATATATTAAGGAAGAAAGAGATACCCTTCATGACTTGTTTAAATATTTGAAGAAGGATTCCCTAAAGTTTTATGACTCTAAGATTTTATTGGAGTCTAGGATTTTGGAATTACAAGATATAATTAAGAGACTCTAGTTATGTCAAATTTTATTTGGATTATAGATCAGAGAAGTTGGATAAGAACTTAGGCAGTGTCCAAATCAAAATTACAAGGTTGGTATTTGATATGATGATCCGATTGTTTTTTCTCCTAAAGCTAAGAACAAAATTTTGAGAGAGATTCAACTACTGGCAAGGACGTTAAAAAAGGTAAGCCCAAAGGTAACATTCCTTTTGTCTACACTTTCACACATTGTGCTAGGAAATGTCACCTTAGGAAGTTTTGTTATGATCTTAGAAAATGTCCTAGTAAGTCTTCATCTCGTGTCACAATGGTTCCAAAAAGCATGGGCATTAAAGTTTTATCAGTTTGGGTTATGAAATCAGATTTTAAGGCATTGAATATTAGATTTTTTTATTCTTGCATACTTTCACATTATTCATCACATATTTATAATACTATAAAACACTTTACAACAATTAATTTTTATTATTATTTATAGCACCACATGGCACCTCTCTCTTCCAGTCTCTTGTTTATATCAAACCGCATCTACTACCTCAAATCTCTATTATGCTCGTTCCCTTCTTTGGATTCAACACATTCTCTCTCTTTCGGATAATGAAAGGACCCATTTGGAAAATAAAATGAAACTCTAGGGCTTTACTTTTTCATCAATTCTCATTTCTAAAATCTTATTCTACTCATCTTGCCCTTGGCTTTCAAGTATATGGTACTCTCTCTCTCTCTATCTCTTTCACTCACACACACACATTCATACACATGCACACTTGATTATCTCTTAATCTCTTTTCATGTATAAGTTATATCTGTTTTGATATATTTCTAAAAGCCCCAAATAAATTGCTTCAAATATATTATTTATTGGTGTTACAATATTTTTGGGGACAATTTGATGTTGTATATGTATTGTAGTTAGGAGAAGAGATTCAAAAGACTTAATAAACCCATTCTTAATGTGAGAAAAAGGGGATCCATTTCATTTAAAATTTTGTGATTTTATTTTTCATCTCCAAACAAGTTTCTTACTTTCTTAAAGATCTTCCAAATGGTTTTCTAGATGATATGAAAAATTATTTACCTTCTTAATTTGTGTGTTTGTGTATATATATACATATCATTTATGCATGTATACAAGTATGTGTTCAATTATTCATTGTCTAGTATATTTCAATCAAACACCAAATATTATGCAGGTGATATGCTCAAATTAAAGCACCTTGAATGTTAAAATATGCGTTTATTGTTATATTTTCAAATTTTACTTCGCTTTTCATTTGTTCCCACTATTATATATATTCATTGTTTGATGAAATTCCCTAACAAAACAAATAAACCAAGTCTTACTACATTCAAAACTTTTAACTAAGAAAAATGCGTCCACGTTACTCTTACTATTTCAAATTCCTTTATTCTCATTTGAATTTTACAACCATGTTTTAAGATATAAGATTTTTAGTTTTCTTTGTCAAACTTCTATCGCTTAGCTAATAGGTTTCTTTTTTATTTGTTGCCAGATTGACCTGTTGTCAACTATAAGTATCATCTTCTTCAGTTGCTTCATGGAGATAAAATGGGACATGGAACAAATGCATGGTATTTCAATAATCAAGGTAATGAATTTGACCTTTTTTCCCCTTAAGTTACTGTATTGAACTTTTTTTTTGTCATTTTGGTTCTATTTTGTTATTGTCATCAGGTAATCTTTGCATACATATGCTTTATTATATTCTTTGTATGTTAAATTTGGTTGGGTAACTCCAATGCTATATGGGTTGGTTTTAGTTCTACATGGTGGTTTATCTTAGTTATTTTTTGTTAAACCACTTACGTTTTCACAATGAAATACCAGCCTATGAATAAATGCCTCCATATAATTTTTCACTCATTTTTGAAAATAAAAAACATGTTACTTAATGTGTATCCACGAGGCATATATATTTTTAAATTTTCATTGAATTAATAGGATATTTTGTTTTGTACATATCATGTTTATAGTTACTAATTATTTTATGCTCAGGTAAGGTTATTGGTTGAGGTCGTTATGTATTTAGCAAGAACAAAAATTTGTTAATTTTTTGGATAGACCAGACAATAATGGTGAATATTCTAAATAATTTTCACAAAGTAAAGATTCACCCCTTACTAATAAAATTTGTCGATTTATCGTACCCAATGCCAACATACATTAAAATAAAGGCAATATTTAACCACAAATCCATCTCAAAGTGGTCAAATTCGAAGGACTAACATATGAAAAATGATTTTCAAATGAACATTTAATGTTGGTTTTCAAGAAAAAGTGCATTATTTTCACAATCTTTATTATGTATTATTTTCCATTTGAGGATTTATTGAATGAGTTAAGTACTTATTCTGTTTTCAATAGATATTATGAGCACGTCGTTGCATCTCACCAAAATTATATTACTTTAAATCGCTCTCGCATTGACATCGAACAAGATGCAAATAGTAGAAATCTTTTAAACAATTTTTATTAAATTTAATTGATTATCTACATTATTTAAAAATATATATATATACTTCCTGGCAACATATTTTTCTTCTGATCATAGTTATAAATTTTGTTCCCTTCGTCCCCTCCTCAATTTCATAACTTTCTCACTCCCAACATCCTAATAACAAATCACTTAAAGATTATATTGTACTATCTATGGTAAGCGCTTGGTATCATCTTCCAAAATGGCATACCATTGGTAAAAGAGATAGAACTTCCAACTTCAAGTATGTTTAATTGTCAATTTTGACATTTGTCAGCTTTATTTCTAATAATATCAAGAGTGTTGTTTTGTTTTTATTTCTGACCGTTTGGGGTTCACAATTGGATAGCCACCGTCGGAGAGAACATTGATTCTATTGTATTGATTCATGTAACACCTGAGCTTCTTCAAGCAGGTCACAATTATTTGGACGTTAGGTATTGTGATTTGATTCAATTTGGGATACTTATAATTTAGAATTTAGAATTTATAGACTTAGGACTTATAATATTTGTGGTTATGTAATATGTGTGTGTAGGAATCTAAGAGAGTTTAGTGCCAGACATGCAATTAGGGCTAGGAATGATCAGGTTTTTATTTAATTTTTCTTATTTCCTTTTTTTAATTGGTAATTACTATTAAATAGTGAGAGCATCCTAAAAGATATAATTATTCCACCCCTTATCCATCTCATTAGAGTGTGAACAGTGAATACTCGACAAATATCGAGTCTCTTTACAATTTGGATGTGGAAATATTATATTAATGTTTTTAAATTAAGGTATGGGTTAATTTTAAATAAACCCTTGAATGTTTTCAAAGACTAAGTCCTAAACCATGAAATATGCTCCCTAAGTATGTGAAAAATTGCAAATTCGAACATGTTTTTACTAAAGAATCATATTCTAGCCCAACACTCAAAATTGTCACATTCTGGGGTGACCCCCAACGTGTCGGATGCACATTCACTCATGTCTGATCCACCAACAATGAAACCCTAAAACGAGTCAATACGGGTGTGAGCCTGTCATATCCAAAGTATATCATTTGGGGGTCGGTGTAAAATTATTGTTTACTACATATATTTCCAATTTCATTGTGTGTTCAGTTCAGGGAGTCATTTGTAAATTTAGTTCAGGGGTTTACGGCTTAATTTCTTTAAATGTGTTCAATATATTATATGCTATTTACCAATTCTTTTCTTCAATATAATAGTTGGATACAATTTATTCTTTCATCCATCTAAAGATGGATGGTTGGACTTTCGAAGAAAAAATGTATGTGCTGTTGATACTTCTATGCACAAAACACCACTTTATAGAAGTATATAACCCATTAGGGCTCAGTAGTTACATTTACTAATTATAGTCTATTAGTTTGACTTGTTTCCTAATAAAGGGATGACAACAAAATGGACTTTTCTGTGAGATATATTGTCACATTTCAGGAATCTGGATGTAATTATTTGTATGAGTATGTAAAGTTTAATTTTCTAGGCTAAATTAGTACTTCTTATCATATTAATAAATTCTCACACGTACTATTCCATAATTGTTGTCTCTAAATAGTTTAAAGTGATAACTACTAAATATTAAGCAATAAATAGATCCCAAGAAAGATAGGTTTGGAAAAGCTTTTATTTTGCAGAAAAACTATAGTCTTACTTTATACTAACATCGCCAAACATCGTAAAACAATGCTTGAAAGTTAAGATTAGGGGACCCCTGCTGGGTAGAATTGTCGCTCACTCTAAACTGACAATAAATTCTTTCTTTTATTTTATTTTCTGAAGGGTGATAACAAAACATAATACAAGAGAATTTTAAAAATTAACCCAATTTTCAGTCTGCTCTCGACTAACCAACTCGTGAAGACAATATGTTTCCCACAATGAAGTCATATAGGGCCAAAGCCTCAACAAAGATGAGAATAAGTACCATCCCATCTAACAACTTTGGTTGATGTATATTTCCTTTAACACTGGCATTACCAACTATTCTAATTGCCATTCTAGTAAATAGACTAGCGACACTATAAGTAAGACTAGAAGAAAGATAAGTGTAACCATGGAAGAGAGAATAGAACTTGTCCTTAAGGTAAATCCATGTACTGATGATAACAACAATGATTAAACCATAAATTCCTAGCACACCAGCCATAACAATAAGAACAATCAACTTCAATACAAGCTCTGACCACATCACTCCCATCGAATCCACACTTACACCATTCTTGGCAGTTCTATAAGTAACCCCCATACATGAGATTAGGGCAGCAATGGTGTCGAGGAAGCCAAAGAAGGGACCCATTTCATCATCATTGAATGTTCATGAAATATTTTGATTACTTGATCTACCCACCAAAATTGATCATTTGGATCTTAAATTTTTATTTTTTGTACAAAGAGAGTTTTGGGGATTGTATTGGTGTGTATGGATCTCTCTCGGCTGTATGTCGGTTTGGTGAACGGGAAATGCAAACCAGTACCCCTTATCATATAAATCAACATTAGAGTGATATTCTCCTTCAATTGTTTGCACAGATGCTAGGTTGGGAAAAGATCACTTATTACTGCAACTAATCTTATATATGCTATAAGTTATTTAAATGAAAATAACCTACCTATATTTACCATAGTGAATGTTATAGATAAAAAATTTTTACTACTCTAATTATAAGAGGATTGTGACATCAGAACAAAATACAACAATAGAGGAGAAAGAAGGGATGTCGCCAATGCCTTGTATAATTTACATGATAGGTATTCTAATTTGTTACAGTGTTTTCAATTTATATCCACTCAACTTGGATGTTGAGCTTTATTGAATTTCAGGAGTTTGTTCTCTCTTACCTTTCAGTTCTTACCAATTTGCGCTATCTTTTTTCCATTGTTTCCCAATTTATCATGAAAAGAACTTTGTTTCATTCTTTTCCAACTTTGTAATTAAACAAACTCTTGAGGTAATTTCTTTTACCAATGGAACATTTTATGTTTAAACTACCCATTGATGTTTAACTACCAATGATTGATCAGGTGAAGTAAATGTTGGTACATTACCTATTGATGTTTAAACTAACCATTGTTGTTTAACTATTGAGCATTGATTATCTTGACTAATTGCCACAAATTTATTAGTGTATTTATAGTGAGAGTCCAAATGGCATAAACCTCCCTCTTCTTGCCACATTGACATTTTGCTGGTAACATGTTTTCAAGAAATGTGTATATTTTTAATCACGTACACATAATCGCCTAACTCACGCATCACCCGGGTTTACTACTAGTGTTATATATTATGAGTGATTGTGTTTACATGTCTTTCATACACTAGTTCTTGTGCTCCCTATAATATTCTTCAACTAGTTATATGATGTATCTATCTTTTGTACTTTGATTCTTCCTTTTTTCACCATATATGATGAAATACAAAAAAAGATTTTGTTTGCCTTTTGTGTCATTTTTGAGAAATGTTTAAAAAATCAAAAAGATTTTTAGTTTGTTTGTGTAATAGTTTTATACATTTTTTGTGGCACATTAGTGTGTTTGAATCCCTTTCATTTAATGTTTTTCATATGTCTAGAACATTAGAGTGTGGTTAACAATGCTTTGGATTGTTTCTTAATCATGCCTTGCATAAAGTTGTTTGAATTCGATTTGCTTAATGGATTCATATAAGTATATGCCTTCGCACACACTTTCATGATATCTTTTGGATTTTAACTACTTATGATGAATGAGATAAATGAGGACTTAGCCTATCAACCTTTTCATGTACATATCTATATATCTGGATGATTGGTGAATGTAAGAACCATTTTGGCGTGGTTTCTCTTTGGAATAAAATAATAAGATTATTCAATGGAAAAGGATATGAAGGTAGTAAATCCTCTTTACATGAAAGGACACCGTTGGCAAGAGACATAAAAAAAGAAAAGAAAGGCAATAGAAGAGAGAAAATATTTTCCAACCCCAAATTTTATAATTGATCATCGAAAGTGGTGTCTTCAAAAAGAAAAGAGAGAGAAAACTTGGATATGTTTATTGTGAGTTATGACTCAAGTTTAGAACAATGATTATGTATGGGTTTGCATAATGACTTCTAGTTGATCATTTATGTTTGACCCTATTGATTTTAGAACCATCAATATCTTCTAGCTTGAGTACATTTATTCCATTTATCCATTAAGAATTCACATTATTTCTCACATGAATCTTCAATCATCTTCTAAGGCGAAAATTTTCTTGCAAAACTTTTAATAATATTTTTCATAATTTATAAGCGTGCTTTTTCATACAATTTTGGGTTGGTAAACATGTTGGGGGACTAGTTTATATAATGATTTGGGATTGGTATTGTTTAGAATTAATTGTGATTAATCTTACTTGAAAAGTTAATACTTTTGTGATAAACCCCCAAATTGACAGTGGATAACTAATGGGAGTGTTGTTAAAATCCATGTTGTAGGATCCAATTTATTTTTTGAGTTAAACCCATGAATTAAATACAAGTTTCTCTAATAATTTGGATGGAAATTATGACCCATTGTAAGTTTAGACAAAGTTATGATTTTTATGATGAAATCCTCGAATTAAAGGAACAAGCATTTTTAGGATGACGATAAATTAATATGGATATATTCTTGTAATTTTTTATAAAATCAGAGTTGATTAAATTGATGTTTATAAATATTACAAGTCGTTAATGGAGATTAGGAAAGATGACCATGTTTTAATGATATGCAAATCTGGGCTCAGTATTCGGTGCGAATTGATTAATCTTGAAGAGTGAATTGATTCAGCCCTGAGAAAATCGATTCCACTTCAAGGACTAATCAATTTAGCCCTTGGGGTTGGGTCAAGTCAGCTGGGGGAAATGGCCATGGGATTTTTATTAGTTCATTCGAGTATATGGGAGGTTATCCAATTGAGGGATGACAGATATAATGGAGAATTTTCATTGTTAACTATTATGTAATGATTATAACAATTATCTAGAAAGTTAATAATGGAGGATATGGATTTGTAGTCTTGGGATAATGGAATCAAGTTGAGTTAGATTAACGCGTGAGAGGTGCGGCAGTTTACAGGGTAATTACATATATATTTTTTGTATATATATATATCGGTGTGTGTGTGTGTGTGTGTGTGTGTGTGTTTCATTCTTCTATGGACATACCACTATTAATGGTGAATCTATCGGTTGGGAATTGCGTTCAACATCGAGACCGGGTAACACGTGTCAGATGAGATGTGATAGGATGCAGTGGAGGTCATTATTTTAGATCATACGATTAGGGGTAACCACTTTGTGATGAGAGAAGCAGTAGGACACATTCCATCTACTTAGTCTGGGTATGGACGATAGGTGGTGGTGATGTGTAGTGATTTCCCCATTTATGTGTTTTTGTTTAAGTTCATTAGGTTAGGGACTCCTCTGCAATTGCTAATAGAAGCACAAGGTGGACATCAAGGGTATATGCCTTTTTTTTTTTTTTGTGTATGTGCGTGTGTGTGTGTATTATGTGAGAACTAATGTAGTCTAATGAAGTAGACAACTGTTAATGACACAATGCTACATAAAATACATTATGTTTTATGATTGTATTTCTGTGGGGTTATTCCTTGTCATTTTGATCGTACATGTGCAAGTAGTTACATCCCGACTATATGCTAGTTAGCTATTATTTATTCTTTGTAGTAACATAGAGGCTCGTTTAATTGTTATGGTTGGGGTTGGAAAAGCATGTAGTATCGCACTTAGATGAGGGTTGAGATACTTATTTCATGTGAGGGTCTATGGGCATCGTGTATTGAAAATTATCTGCATTATTATCTATTTATTGTGAAAGTTAATTCTTCTAACTGTAGGGCTCTGGCCCAAATTATTAAAATTATTTTCTTCGGTTTCCTAGACCGAATTAATAGGGCTAACAGAAGATCAGACTTATAGTTTCAGTTCCTTAGAGGATTCAATTATTTGATTCTAGCTTAGCTTGCTACTCCTTTTTCCATTTCAGTCATTTACATTTCAGAGATTGTATGGGCATAAGCTCGAGAATTATTTATTTCAGTCGGTTTATTTCTAGTTGTATTAGACGGATGTTTTATTTTAGTTAATGTTGGGGCTTATTTATTTGTTTAGTTTATTTTTACACTTCTTTATGGTATGTGTGGATGTTTTATTTTCAAACTTTATTCTACGGTTTGATGCTAAGAATGATACAAATTGTTTGATTAAGCCCATCTTTGGCGTATTGTATGTCTAACCTTTATATGTAAAGTGGCGGTTGTCAAACACTTGTGATAATTTTCTTAGCAAAATAAAATTCCAAGCATATCTTTATGAGACGGTGTGAATTTAATTTTTCAAATTTTCCATATTTTACATCAAAATACCATGGTACAAATTTTTTAAAAAACTGTACAATAATTTTTACACCCTGCAGTAATGTCATATTTTGACACAACTCCCTTGATGATAAAAAAGATTAGACATGACGTCCGAAAATCTGATAAATGTTACGCTCCATTAAAAAAACTCCATTAATCTATATTTTGACGTAACCCCCTGTAGACACCCCATCCTAGGACCCTCCTAAGAACCTTCTTAGGTACCTAGCACACATTGGTTCACTGCAAACCCTAGGTCATACCTTGAGTACCGATCTAGAGGCCATTGAGCCCTCCCGGGCCCCGTTTGACTCTACTCAACTTTTGGACTAAGAGGAAGCTCAATAAATCTTCGAAGGGTACTGAATCCCCTTTCTAACAGTCCATCCCATGCCCAAATCATCCCTACGATTCAGATGAACGGTCCATTTTACTATCAAAAACTAATCTATAGGCCACCGGGGGCTCCCGACCCCCATTTCGACTCTGATCACTTCCTTGCCTAAGATAACTCTCAATGAATCATCAAAGGTCTCTTAATTAGCTTTTTAATGGTCCACCATATGTGTGAATTGGCCTTAAAGTTCGGACGAACGACTCGTTCTACCCTAAAAACTGAACCACGAACTCCCGGGCTCCTTTTGACGCTTGTAAACTATTCAAGTTGAACGAATATGAATGAATCATCAAAGGGCTTTGAATATTGTTTCCAACGGTTTGTCCAGTGCGTGATTCTTACTTTCAATTTGCATTTTGTGGCTTTTTTTTTTTAAAACCTGTCTCAAATTGCCAATTGGCAACCCCAAGACCCTGTCTATTGGTAGTGCGTCTAAAGGGATATGCCGATAGGCGGGTATAGGACCATGTCGATCAACACCATCTTCTCTCTATAAATAGAGGTCATGGCCTCACTGTGAAAGGCACCCTTAAACATTCCTCTCAACAATTCAAATAGAATTCCATTGAATTCAGATATGTTCTTTCCTAAAATAATATTACCCATATTCCTTATATCATTTTCATCCTCTTTTGAGTAAATTCCCACCCACCTCCTCAGACCACCAAGACTTCATCTTGAGATCAATGCATCTACACGAAAGATCACTTCAAGTCTTCGTAAGGATCTCCACTTCTTCGTATTTTACATTGAATTCTCTTATTTTCACATTAGTTACTTCATTTTCACTTTAATACTTTACTTATTTACATCACACATCTTAGTTTGAAGATTTTTAATTATTAGTATTCACACATACTTTATTTTCATAGAAAACCCCACAAATATGAAAAAGAGGGCTCACTTGTAAAATCCAAATGTGGATTTCTGATCACATTTTCTCCTACTAAAACACCTTTTTTCTAAACACACACATACAAATAAATTCCCTGGTTGGATTTATGGGTTAAACCCAACCCCATATTCTTTTTAAACTACATGAACTTTGATGGCCCCAGGCTACGTAGGCATCTTGGATGAATTCCTTGACTCGTGTCCTCCCACATAAATATACTATTTTATTATCATCATATATTAATGATATATAGATTTTATATGTCTGTTTTCTTGTGTTTTGTATGATATATGAAATCGTTCCTTCATAACGATTTGTGAATCGACAAAACTTGTATCATATTTTTTATTACTATTTTCGATACACTCCTGAGGATTACTCCGCTCCATCTTTATCCATGGCACGATTCGAATGACTCTATCATCCTTTATAATATGCACATAAGCACACACATCACGAATTTCTATATGAAAAGATTATCACATGTCCATGAGAGACTGAAAGGGTGGAATGGGTGCCTAACACCTTTCCATTCTACTTAGTTTCACAAGCATTAGTATTGTCCTTGATGTCATTCTCTCAAGGCAGCAACATTTATTTTGCCTGTTTTGTGCAAAATAGGCTTGTGACTTTATCTTAACATATCACCACACATCGACGAAGACCAAACGCCCCAATAAAGGACACAATCCCATGCACATGCAGAAAAAATGGGAATGCGTGATGGATCCACCTCTGAAGACTAACCCCTTAATATGGCCACAGTGGAGACTCCGCCAGAGACTTTATATAAGAGGATTATACTCTATTTTTGCATGGGAGTTATTCTTTTATTCATGCGTGCATATGAACCTATATGTATGTTCATTTTCTTCTCCATTTACCTTTTTGTATATATCTTTCTCATGTATATATCACCTCCCACTCACTTATACACTTCACATAGTTGTATATACTCTCCATGTACACTTCACACACTTACACATAGCTTCAGTTTACACTCACATGCTTCACACAACACTTCAAATAACCATGCTTAGGCTTCACTAGAACATAACCACACTTCCTAAACTTGTATGTATGCTCATTTACATATGTCAAACACCACCTGTAGTTGATCCATGGACAAGTTCACCCACGTGTAGTATAGTTTCCATGCTAGATGTACTTTTATATACTCCCCATTAGTGTGGTTTTACCTTTACTCATCATGCAAATAAAACATGAAAAAATGTACTCTATATCCATAATATGTTTAATTAAGACTCATGCTTTTTTGCACACTACATCATTTAGAGCATGACTATTTTGACCAAATTTTTGTCCTGTATTGGGGGTCACTTTATAATGGGCATTGGATCTACGGGTCACAATTAACCAAAGCTATATGACTCTCACCTTCCCTTGTCCTCGTACATTTTCCATATTTTGAACGGTTCCCCCCATATCGTATCTCTTGATCGATCTCACGATGGGAGGTAGATAGTAGGAATCTTATTCACGTACATCGAGTTAATCAAATTTTCTCTCACCCATCCTATCCCCACGAGGTATATATTGAGTCAATTCATATACACTCAGGTATATCAAATGTTTTGTCCACACATACCAATTAATGATTGCCCTTATAGGCAAGAGGTATATTGTGGAAGTCATACCAAAGGGGGAAATCCTTACACCAACCTAACAATTACATAAACCTCATATAAGTACTAGAAGAGTATCATCATGCTCTGCGTGCCCCTCCTTCCAATGGGCCACCTCTAGATCAACTCCGTATCCCAAACCTTGCCTAACTAGGGGCTAACCTTCCAGTACCCACAGATCCTAAGGAAGATTAACTTAACAAGGTTAAGGAAGACCTCAAGATTTTATTGAAGAAGTTTGACCAAGTCAATATGTTTGGGAACTACATGGATTACACCCATATGTCTCCCTATCCCAAAAAAATATTAGAGGATAACTTCAAGATGTCAGATATCAAGAAGTTTGAGGGAATCAAAACTCTAATTGTTTACCTTCAATGCTATCATCGATCCATGACCCTCCAAGGTGCCTTCAAAGAGATAATGTCCCAAATGTTCTAGCAGACCTTGAAAAAGAGCGCCCTTCATTAGTTTATGTACCTCAAAGAATCCAAAATTCACAGTTGAGAGGTTGTCAACTAGGAATTCATGTCTTCATACATGAATAATGAGAAGCTAAAGGTTACACACTGAGATCTAGTGCTTCTTAGGTAGAACCCTAGGGAAATAGTTAGTATCTTCATAGGAAGGTGGAAAGAGAAAGCTGCTACCATGACCAACAGACCCTTCGAGGAAGAATAAGTCAGTATTATAAAGAAGATCTTCTGCCTCATTTCTAAGCATCAATGGGAGGACACCACTACCCAAACTTTCACAAGGATGGTGTTGAGATTGAGGAAGGCATTACCAAAGTCAAATTTGAGCCACAGAAAGTGACCGAACAATTCACTCCTTAAAAATACGACAAGCTTGCCAGTGCTGAAGTCATAACCATCAACAATAATTCCCAACCTACTACCTTCTTAATACTAGAATGTCATGCCAACCCTACCAGGGAAGAGTACATTAATATCCATTCTCCCTTGTCAAAAGCCTACTAAGCCTTACCTCATAAAACCCTTGGACCCTCGTCCATTACCAAGTAAAATTTCAAAGTCGATTTCGATTGTGATTTCCATTAGTCTGTCGGCCATGCTATTGACCAATGCTTCCACCTTCAAATTGTCATATAAGGTTTAATTAACCAAGGTATCATCCCCCTAGTAGACAATCCTAAACCCAACACCACTCGTAACCCACTATCAACCCATATAAATGCCATCTCCCTAGAGAATGAATAAGAATTTTATCCACATGCTAAAATTATGCCCAGTAAAGCACCCATCATATCCATAACCCTAGCTAGACCACTCAAGGTTGCCAGTATTCTCTTTTGCACCTTACCTTCTTCATCGATTAAGCTTTGTCACTCCTTAAAAAAGCCTACCATGTCATCAGTACCCGAACTGAAGGGAAAAATATGGAGATACATGATGTATTGAACCAACTCTTAGAGTTCGGGATAAAATTTCCCACCAAGATAACAGTCGATTATTGCAAATTCAGTGGCTTGTTTATGGAAGCCTAAAAATGGGCTCGGTGGTACCCATTGATGAAGTTAGTCTAGGTGCGTAGTATAATTTATGGTCAATGAATTTTGACAAACATGTGAAATTTATAGTATTGATGAACTACACATTGTTTTGAAACTTTAGGGAAAATTACTCCCTTCACTTCTGCACCTCCCTGGTGAGTGGGAAGATTTATAAAATGAATCCAGCGAGGTTATTGACTGTATTCACTTCTCTTAGAAAGAGGACTTGGTTACCACCGGATAGGGGGAGGTGACTTTGAGAATTAAGATGATGAGCCCAGTTGGGGTGACACTAGTCTAGTAACCAATTTGTGTGGAATGATATCCTTTTAAGCTATTTGGGGGAAATCAACAAGGCAGCCATCCAACTAGAAATAGGGTAAGACACGGGGTTCCAATCCTTCCCCACCTCAGCAAATCAGATAACTAGGTCAGGGAGACACTATAAAGATCTAAGTCCCCGTGTGATTGAGATAGACAAGGGAAAGTGAGTTTTTTAAGAACTTCCCATGCCAGTGATGACCACCGAAGAAAGTAAAGTCCTTGACCATGTCAATCATAACTAAGACAAGATCACCTTATGATGGTTCTTCATGGCCTCCTGGTTGCACCAAAATTCCCAAATAAAACTCATCACTGGACCTATGGTCTCTCTTTCCACCACACTCGAAGAAATAGTAAACATAGTTAGGTACTTGACCTCTTACATACTCCTATCCTTTTTTGAATCAAAGATACTAAAAATTAGCCCTGACCATAATTATTCCCTTAACATCTCTATTAAATTATTAGGAAATACTCTCCCACTCTCACTTGTTGGTAATGAATCTACTCTCAATGTTTTCCCTCTAAGAACCTTCAATTTTTGGGCTTTAAAGTTCGTGATCTCATTCCCACTTCCTCTGTCGTGCATTCTTATGACAGTATCCATCGAGAGATAACAGGGTGCATAAAACTCATGATAGGTGTTCGCCCAATGAATCCTGTCACTGAGTTCCAAGTTATTGACATGACTACAAGTTTTGACATTTTTTCTTGGCCATCCATGACCCCATAGTATTTGAGGGGTATTGTCTTCTCTTCATCAAAAACTGAAATTCTTCTCTAATGGTCGGGTTATCACTATCTTGGGGGATGGCGATAGTTTAGATTCCACCAGCATTATTAACCTAGTATTAGAGATCCAGCATGTGATGAATATCATGCTCTGCTCTGTCTTTAAAGATGGTTTCCAATGATCGGGTTAATCTAAAACACAATTCTCATGGAAAAGTCCATGTGATTCAAATGTTTAAAAACATGATCTTTATGCCTGTAATGGGGCTAGGGTAACTCCAGCAAGGGATCCTTGAGTCTATAGTCCTTAAGGAGGCATTTAACCCATGTGGACTAGGACATCAACCCACACTATAAGAGCTCAAAGCACTATAATGGCCATAATCGAAAAGAACCTTGGAAGAAGGAATGACTGTTCTGAGAGACTCGTTTAATTGAAGGTTTATCAAGGAAGGTCAAGACTTCCACTTATACCGCTTCTCCTAACCATGGTAGACCACGTTGATAGGAAGATAACATAGGTTCTGGAAATATTCTTTCATGATAGTAGCTCTTAGGCTGCATACTGCTAACATAAAGTATGACCTCTCATCGAGAAAGTCGTGATAGTTACCGGGGATTCCGAGGAAATTGATTCTAAGGACTCATTCAACCTAGAGACACCAGGATTAATCCTTTGCATAATCCACACAGGTGCCACACCGTTGAACCCGTTTACTCAAATCAAAGTTGCTAACATTCCTTTCCTCAACTGGAATGCCGGTCTTGTCCAACCTGCCCAGATTCAAGCCGAACTTGCTATCAAACCTATATAAGATATTATTATTCCTTTTTTCTAATATCAATATAATTGAGACCTCTTTTTACGAGGTTATCAATGCTAATTTTGCAGAAAATGAAATAAATAAAGATTTTGAGTATCTTATTTTGCCTTACATTAATTGTCTTAATTCTAATCAAACTCTTGATGATGATAATTTTGCAAATGAAAAATTCTTAGCTGGTCTTAATAAGGAGAATAAGAAAAAAAATGTAATAGCGTTCAAATTAATAATGATGAGACTGTTACTATTAATATTCGTTCTAATACCCATCAGTACGAGATTGGGATAGGGTCCACCGTTAGCGATAATGAGCATGTGGAATTCAAAGAGCTAGTTAATGAATTCGTGGACGTCTTTCCATGGTTATATGATGACATGCCCATCATTGATCGAGAAATAGCTCATCACAAGATCCAAAAGCCATGGAAGTTCTGCACCAAATGGTCTCTCAAAGTCAAGGATAAACTCGTCAATCAATTAAACGTAGGTTTCATACTCATAGTCGAATAACCTATATGGATCGCCAATATTGTCCCTGTGATAAATACATGGGGAAAGTTCATATGTACGTCGACTACTAGGATTTGAATAAAACATCCCCGAAGGATGATTACCCATTAACCAATATCGATATGATTGTGGATAACATGGCTAGCTACGCCCTCAAGTCCTTTGTTGATGGATTTTCTAGATACAACCAAATCAAGATTCCACTTAAACATCTGGAGAAAATTGCCTTCATCACCCTATGGAGAACCTTCTACTACACTGGCTTGCCATTTGGACTTAAGAATGCCTGGGCTACCTACCAAATGTCTACCATAACCATCATGCATGACATTATTCACAAGGAGGTCGAAGTCTACATAGACGATATGATCATCGAATCGAAGACTCGAGAAGGTCATATTCTCGCCCTCCAAAAGTTTTTTGAACAAGTACGGTAATACAAGATGGGGATAAATCCACATAAATGTTTTTCCGACATCATGAAAGGAAAACTATTGGGATTCAGGGTCAACAAAAAAAGGAATCAAAGGAGACCCTTACAAACTAAAGGCCATACTTGAGATGACACCACTACAGATAGAGAAGGAAATTCGAGGATTCCTAGGTAAACTAAAGTACGTCAGTCGATTCATTAGCCAACTGACTTCTATCTAAAACCCATTTTTAGGCATCTACAGAATGATTCTACTAAATTCTAGAATGAGTCCTTCCAAAAAGCCTTTGACAGAATCAAACGATACCTTACTCGACCTTCGATACTTATACCTGAACAGCCAGGTCTCCCCCTCCTCCTGTACTTAACCGTGATAGATACATCATCTAGGGCTTTGATAGCCCAATACATTCAATAGTTCCATAAGGAAACAACCATTTATTATGCCAACCAAAAATTAGTTAGGTACAAATTCAAGTACGTTACTTTAGAGAAAGCATGTGTCGCCCTGGTCTAGGTCACACAGAAGTTACGACACTATATGCTTGCCTTCCCCATCAGACTTTATCTCGTATGGATCCCATAAAGTACTTGCTAGAAAATCCATCTATATCTAGACGAATGGCCCAATGGTTGATGTTGCTAGCCGAGTTTGACGTTGTGTACATAATGGAAAAAGTTATGAGAGGGAGAGATATCTCTAACTACATTACTGATTACCCCATAGAAGAAGCCAACATTTGACTTTTTGAATTCCCGGATGAGGATATTATCAGAAGCTCTCAAGAGGACCTCAGACGGAAGATGTTCTTTGACGAAGCTACCAATAATAAAGAATGCAGTATTAGGATACTCCTCATAGCCCATGATGAATCTCACAACGCAATTGCCATTAAACTAGACTTCCATTGCACTAATAACACGATTTGGTACGAGGCATTCACTGTAGGCCTCAAGATCACCCTCCAGAAAGGGATTCAACACTTATATGTCTATGGATACTTTTCCCTTATCATTGGACAAATCCTCAGAAAATGGAAAGTAAAAGATGGGAAGCTCCTAGACTTACAAGACCACTTAGAATAACTAGCCTCCTATTTTAAAAATGTCACCTTCCACTACTTTCCCCATGAAAAGTACAATCCGGATGACTCCTTTGCTACTCTGACATATATAGTCGACATGCCCAAGGGAATAACAATGGCCCATTTCCTGGTTCAAAAATAAGCCAAGCCTACTCATTGCTACCATGTTGAACTCGTTCTCGGGGAAGATTATGATATGACCATATTATGGTACTATGATATTTGGAACCTCCTTAAACATGATAGGTATCCCCAAGATTCCGATAAGAAAGATCGTGCGACCCTTCGCAAGCTGGATGCCCAATATATCATCTGCGACAAAGAACTATTCAAAAGAAACTTTGATGGAACCCATTTACAATGCATAGTAGGGTATGATTTTGAAAACATGATGCAAAATATCTACAGTGGGGAATGTGGCCCCATATGAATGGTCGCATGCTCGCATCAAGGGTACTATTCAACCACTATGGTTAAAAATTGCACTTTTTATGTCCCAAGATGACTCAAATGCCAACAGTTCGTTGATGTACAACACTTGTCTCCCTGTGATTTATAGAACATGACCTCCCCTTACCCCTTCTCCACCTGTGGCAATAGGGAAAGCTACTTCTAAAGCATAAAATGGTAACAAATTCGTCCAAATCATGATTGATTACTTCACCAAATGAGTCGAATCCGAGTCATATACAGTGCTGAATGCCAATAAAATGGCCAAGTTCATCACAAAGAACATCAACTACCAATACAGAGATCCTTACGAGTTATTATCGAGTTATGGGCTCCAGTTCGAACCCGAGGTTACAAAACTAGTCGACGAGTATGAGATTCAGAGACACAAGTATTCTCCCTATTGACCCCAAACTAATGGTGATGCTGAAGTCGCCAATAAAAGCCTCAAAACCATAATCATCCAGATGATTGGGAATTGTAGAGGTTGGGCCGATCAAATCTTGTAAGCCCTCTAGGGCTATTGTACATCAATTAGAATTCCTATTGGGGATACCCCATATTCTATAGTGTACAACATGGAAGCACTCCTACTCATTAAGATATAAATACCTTCCATTTGTGTCTTTATCAAAAGAAAAGTGGATGAAGAAGAATGGAATCATAGCTACTTGGATGAATTATAACTCTTGGATGAAAATAGTTTGCAGGCCCGTACCATACATAGGGGTAACATTATTAGATAACGCAATCATTCAATCAAAAAGTCAAGGACCATGGTGTCTAGGAAGGATAACTTTCCCTTAAAGAGATCATATAACCCATCTGGGAACCTATAGAGATATTTAAACCAAATTGGATAGGCGCCCCTATATTGTGAAGAATATTCTCTTAGGAGGCGCCGTTATGCTTGCAGATCTCAATGTAGAAGAGATGGTGTGTCTAGTTAACTTGGACTATCTCAAGAAATTTTATTGTTAGTTCAAAATCTTAGAACACTACGACTCCTCTCATACCCCTTCTATTCTAAAAAAATCTTCATTTCATCTACCCAGAACTATGTGGGACTTGATCCTCTAAAAAAAAAATCAAAATGAAACTCATGAAATTTTTCAAAACTTCTAGAGGTATGTAGGAAGCCAATACGCCATATATGGGTCTGGTCCTCTTCTTTTCACAAAATTTTATTATTTTCTAACCTCCGAGAACGACGATCCATTCTACAATTCACATAAACAAAATAATTATATATTCCTTAGAAATTAGTATAAATAATTCAAATTCAAAAGTCATCAGGTGGTAGAAAAACATATGTTCAAAATATTAAGGAAAATGATGTTGTTACACGAAGTATCAGCAAAGGGATTCAAGCTAACCACTCCTCTCCACTGACCAAATTGTTCCTGAACAAACCTAACCCTAAACTGAAATAGACAAAATTATCCCAGAACCCCCAAACAGAAACACACGTAAATCACCATCCCTTCCCAAAAATAACCAAAAGCTTCATAAGATATTTCCCTCAACAGTCGGATGGCCCTGCTTCATCATCATTATAAAGCCTTAGAGGTCCATAAGTTTCCCATTCCTAATTGATATTTCATATTCGCTCTAGGGAGAAATACTCCCTAACAAACTGGGATAACACAACAACGATGTCTTGTATGGTGTTAAAAGAAACGAACGACCTTTGTTCAATATCAACCGTCATGATTTTTGCTACTACATGCTTCCATGGACATTTTAGGTAGTCCCTAAAAACATGTGAATCCCCTGACACAAACTATGACGGGAAGATAGACGACCGACGACACTGCCATAAATAGACTAACATCATACTTAGCGATATAGTCAAATCCTTTATCGAGAAAAAATTTGTTATACGAGGGGGCACGATATGTTC
The DNA here is from genome assembly GCA_949130495.1 of Sambucus nigra. Classification (NCBI taxonomy): domain Eukaryota; kingdom Viridiplantae; phylum Streptophyta; class Magnoliopsida; order Dipsacales; family Adoxaceae; genus Sambucus; species Sambucus nigra. The sequence continues at coordinate 573,332,806 of OX422210.1, read as the reverse complement.
CCACATGACTTAGCACAAAAGCCACCAGGGAAAATATAAAGAAGTATATCGAAGGCCCACCAAAAGTACATACAAATAATATACAAACTAGAAGATAGGTAATAAGTCCCCCCATCTTGGAACTGACTAGTAAAGACACCGGGATCCATGCTCTACAAGCCAGTATACTCAACTCTCCACAGATGGTCTAAAGGTTAATAAAGGGTGAATTAAAAAATTGGTCACAACTGCCAAAGGATATATAGAAGGGGCTGCCAAATGAAACCTCTTTGCAAGCTACATAAATAGCATTATGGTTTTACCCTTAAAAAATAAGAATAGACATCCTTCTAAGCATCTAGGCCATTCACGATTTCAACCATTACCATCATCGCAGGATTTTGGTGATAATACATCCAGGCCATTATCATAGTAACTTGGCGATCCACTGTCATGTCCCTCTTCACCAATAATCGCCTCACAATAAGGCCTAAGGCAACAACCTAACAAAGTTGATATCCTCAAAACTACCCAGGCGTACCGAATACATAACCGTCTCAGGATAAATATACCCTCTATCCACCGATGGAGAAATATGAAGGAACTTCGATAAGAAAACCTAAGGAGAATGAGAGAAATTGGGCATAGCCTCCGACACACTAGCGCTGACCATCAACATTGCTGAAAACTCTTTATAAGTGGGACATACCTCATCCAGGATGAAACGATAGATATGATCTTTTGGATACTATAATTGTACTATTGTGGCCAATAGGTTCCACCCTATAGAACGATTATGCCATAAATAAACCCGACTCAAGTTGAAAGAATTGTAGTCCACGTTATTTAACCTGTTTGTCAGACCATCAAGCTACGAAGAAAATCCTTCATGCATGGGAAGAGCCATTAGAAAATAAGGCATGTTAAGCAACAAAAGAAGAATGTGGTTATTGGTGAAGAAAACCCATCCCACACATGCCCTTTTATAGTTAAAATCTTTGGCAAAAGACAAGATCCCTAGACACCTGAGTAAAATTCAATCCCACTAGAGCACTCTGATGTATAGGAAAACGCAATCAAAGCTTAGGGGTGATTTTACCTGACACACATGCCAATAAGAATGTCAAGGGGTATGTTGATCGGCAAACCCCCTATTTTGGAAAATTCCATCTTCCCTCTTTTATTAAAATTAATTTCAGAAAGATAATCAATTAGAAAAATTACCCTCGGGTTATTTTAATCTCAAAGAGAATCATTTTCTCTTAAAATAAATTTGTACAAAAAAATCCTCTCGTAGAGTTAATCACTTTTACTCCTATTAATAACAACTTTTTATGCCTTTCATTTTCCATTCCATGATAATCCCAATCTTTGCATAAAAATAAATAATCTCAGCAGAAAATTAAAAGCGCATATAGGATAAGTCACAAAATTAAGAAAAAACCCCAAAAGAAAATGCGTATTTCTTTATATATTTTTCTTACTAAGTTACATTTTGCAGATAAGAAGAACAAAAAATAAAAGGGACTCTGCCCTAACCCACAAACTCTTTCTCTCTCTCTCTCTCAACCCCATGGTGAATGTGCTTCCCCTGCAACGAGCGATGGATTATCCATTCCCCAAACCCGAGACGTCATCAGAAGTGGTAGGCGGAACAAAGCATGAAGAAGCTGAGACATTGATATACTTGGACATGGAGGACATCCAATTCTTGATATCCCCAAGACAAGTGGTTGACACCTGAACATACTACAAGCAAATAAGCAACAAGTGAAAGGCAAATCATCCAAGAACCAAAGGAAAGTCAACACAACATGAAGAGATAGAAAAGGATATACCTTGGCGAAAGGGCATCATCTGACATCTCCCTCACCCTCCTTTTATACATAGGGGCATCGACAGTGGGAACGTCGCCTCCTCCTCCACAATCTGCCTAATTAACCTTGTCCCTGAGGTACTAGATATACCCAAACTCATGCATGATTAACCACCGCATCTATTCATGTAGGATCGTAACCCCTGTATCATGCGGAGTTACCCCTAGGGGATAGAAGGTCACATGCAATCCCCAATAGTGAATCAATATCTACTTAAGAAATGAATATGCCAAAGGACACAGAAAAGAAAGAAAGATAAATTGATCACTTACCAGGGCATTCAGAGCCTGGCATGTGTCTTCCATGGACAAAGACTGATTTTACCTCTAGTTGGACTTCTTCGACCAAAATATCTGGAAGAAGTCCCCCATTATCTCGTCCTTTAGGTCTATTAGACCCGCCTTACACCCGAGCACCTCATAGAATCATGTTTGCAAAAGAAAGGAATCAGTAAGAAAGAAACCAAAGAAGAATGTTGGGAAATGCATGAAAGGGAAATTGAATAAAAAATTACCTCCAGAAGATATGTGGCCCCCGTAAAAGTCTGCCGACAGCACCAAATCAAAGCATCCAAGGAAGAATAAAGGGAGGCCAAGGTCAGGCTCTTCCAATCATACATCCGAATAATGAAAGTCATCTGCAAATACGGAAATAACCATTGGTGGATGACATTGTCGGTCATTGTAACCAGAAAGACACACAATAAAAGAAAAATAAATAGACAGGTTGTCTCCTTCACCTACCCCCCATCAGTCGCATCCACCCTCATCTTCAAAAGAGTATCCCTCAAAGAAAAAATAGTGATCGAATAGTTAGAAACGATCCCACCTACATCTCTTAAAGTTTCCTGCACGACCTTTAGCATCACCCTCAGCATGCGATCCACCACTATCTGAAACCCCTCCCAGTCAACCCTGTCAGCTACTAAACGTGTATAGGAGTAACCGACATCTCCCCAAAGATGAGATGGAAGGTGTGGGTAGTGTACCACCTTATCTCCCCCATAGCAGATGAAACCACAATAGAACATGGTGTCTCATCCAAAGCCTCCTCCAAGCGACTAAAATGCACATAGGAGACCATCCAGTGTACCACACTTAGGAGCTTCTCCCAAACATCCTTTAATACAATTGTGCCCCAACATTGGATATACAAACTAAAATGTCAGCCTATAAAAGAAAACAAAAAAAACTTCATTATCACAAAAGAATAAAGAGAAACATGAAATGGAATACTAAAAGTCAATACACTTACATATCTACTAGGGTTCCTCACCCTAGACGAACGGTGATATGCCGGATAGCGTAGTAGATTACACTCATCATTTATGGACTCATGTATATCAAAGAGATTTCCTTCACCCAGAATAAGAGGTACCCTAGACTTTAACTCCAAGCCAGCCTAGTCATAAATAGATAACCATGCATTGTCATACACCTCACTTGAATCTTATATTAGAAGTCTAGAAGCAAGAAGGACTTAGGAGTGATTTTTGAAGAGATAAAGTAGAAGATACAAACATCTGAAGGTGTGAAAGATGGGGAGGATTCTCCCTCTTTTAATAGAAGGCTAAGGGGCTGCCGATCGACAGCCTCCTGACCATGTTGATCGGTACTCATATTTTCCCTTTTCAAGAAAGCCCAGGAACCCATGACCTAACAGATTGGCACCCCCAGGACTGCCTATGGACACGCCCCTCCAAATTTTGTTTAGAAAATGCCAAAAATTTTTTAAAAAAATTCCCATAAAATTCCCAAAAATCACAGAAAAATATGGAACCTCAATTTTATCAAGAAAAACACGTTTGGAGCACTAAAGCTCCTTAAATGACTCTCGGAATCCTTAGTGAAATTAATCTTATGCACTTATCCCCAACATAATACCTAACCAGATTAACCTTGCAAACATATACTCGACATATTCCACAAGAAGAACCAACGATGCGCCCACATCCAAGACTACTATTCCCGAGCCTAAACATCCTCCAGTGGAGTCTCAAGACAAAATAATCCCCAGTAAGATATCTTAAGGATAAGTCCTTCCTTAGTGGAGTCTTAAAAAAAATAGAATCCACAATAGAACCACGGATGCTTCTCCACTCCCAAGATAATTTAAAATTTTCCCAAAAAGGACAACTACCCGCGTTATAACTTAAGGTCCTCATAATTGACCTCGGCCCAAAAAATCAGTCGTTATCAACTTAAGGTCCGCAAAATTGACCTCCTCCCTCAAAAGCGATCACTAAAACTTCAGGTCCTGAGAACTGACCTTGACCCAAAGAATTGGTCGCTACAACTTTAGGCATGGGGAATTGTTCTCCACCATCAAAATTGGTCTCTAAAACTTTAGGTACTTAAAGTTAACCTCGTCCCTCAAAATTTGTCGTCATCACTTGAGGTCCTCAAAATTAATCTCGGACCTCAGATTCGGTTATAATCACTTAAGGTCCTAAGGATTGTCCTCGACCCCTAAAATCGTTCGCTACAACCCTAAGTCCTCGTAATTAACATCGACACTCAAAAGTGGTCAATAAAACATAAGGTTTGAAGAATTCACCTCAACCCTCAGAATTGGTCACTATAATTTTATGTCCTCAGTATTGACCTCGACCTTCAGAATTGGTCGCTACAACTTTATGTCCGCACAATTGACCCAATCCTCAAAATCGATTATCACAAAGTCAGGTCCATGGTGTTGCCTCAGACCTCAAAATTGGTCATCCCTGGCATAAATTTGTAATTAACCTTGACCCACTAAATAGGTATCCCTATCCCCTTAGAACAAATCTTAACAAATCCTTGACTAGTTTAATTAGTCATCCTCGTCCCTTAAGGTCTTCAGAACTGACCTCAACCTCCTGAATCAATCATCGTCATCTCCCTAGGCCCTCAAAACTAACCTTAACCAGCCAAAATGGTCATCCTCTTCTTAGGTCTTCAAAATTGACCTCGACCTGCTGAATCAGTCAACCTCATCCTATAGGTCCTCAAAATTAGCTTACAAAACCTCTTTCCCAACATCGATGTGGTGTCTATCATTCGACGACCTTCACTTGTTCCTAGATGGCCCATCAAGGGTCTATAGACATCCCATCCTAGGACCCTCCTAAGAACATCTTAGGTTCCTAGCACTCACTCATTCACCGCAAATCTTATGGCATACATTGAGTACCAATCTCGAGGACATCGGGCTCTCTCGAGCCCCGTTTGACTCCAGTTAACTTTCTCATCATAGTAAAATATCAATAATTCTTCAACGGGATCTAATACCATTTACAATGATCGACCCCATGAATGAATTGGCATTACAGTTCGAACAAATGGTTTGTTTTACTATCGAAAATTGATCTAGATGCCACCAAGCGCTCTCGGGCCCCATTTCGACTCTAATCACTTCCTAGCCTGAGTGAGCTTAATGAATTTTCAAAAGGGTCTAAATCCACTTTCCAACGGTCCACCCCGTGCATGAATTGGCCTTACAGTTCAGACGGATTGTTCGTTTTACCTCAAAAACTGATTCGGACACGACCGAGCAATCCTAGGCTCTGTTTGACTTTTGTCAACTCTTCATCTTGAACGAAGTTGAATTAATTTTTGAAGTTCTATGAATACCCTTTCCAATGGTCTGCCCTTTTCATGATTCTAACTTATAATTCACGTTTTACAGTTCTATTTTGAAAAAACTGCCTTAGGCTGCCATTGGCAACCCTAGTATCCTACCTATTGGCAGTGTGTTTAAGAGGCTATGTCGATAGGTAGGTCTAGGACATGTTGATTATCTCCCCCTTGTCACTATAAATAGAGCCCATGCTATCACTTTGAAAGGCAGTATTGAACATCTCTCTTAGTAGTTCAGAGAGAATTCCTTCGAATTCAAAGTTTTTCTTTCCTTAAAATCCCATTCCCCACAATGCTTGCAACATTTCCATAGTCTTTTGAGGAAATTCCCACCCACCTCCTCAAACCACCAACACTTCATCTTGAGATCAGTGCATCTACAACGAAAATCTACTTCAAGTCTTCATAAGGAGGTCCATTTCTTCCTCACTGTCTTTAAATTTTCTCAATTTTTCATTAGTTACTTCATTTTCACTTTAGTACATTAATTTTTTACACCACACATCTTAATTCAAAAATCTTTTATAAGTAGTATTCGCGCATATTTTATTTTCATAAAAAACCCAAAAATAAGAAAAAGCGGGTTCATTTGTAAATTCCAAACGAGGATTTCTCATCACAAAAGCACCTTTTTCTACACACACACACACACACATATATAAATAAAGTCCCCAGTTTGATTTATGGATTAAACCCCACCCCATATTCTTTTCGATCTACATGGATTTTGATGTCTCTCGGGTTACGTAGGCATCTTGGGTGAATCCCTTTACTCGAGTCCTCCCACTTACATCTGCTATTTTATTCTCATAATATATTAATGACATATACATTTTGTATGCTTGTCTTCTTCTGTCTTGTTCGATATATGCAATTGTTCCTTCATAATGACTTGTGAATCGACAAACACTTACATCATATTTTTTATTACCATTTTGGGAACACTCCTAAGGATGACCTCACTTTGTCTTTATCGATGACAAGAGTCGAGTGACTCCATCCTGCATTTATATTATGCACACAAGCACACACATCATGGATTTATACAGGAGAAGATTGACACATGCCCATGAGAGAATGAAATGGTGGTATGGGTGACTAACACCTTCCTATCTCGTAACTTAGTCCCGGAACCCTTGAACTACTTGGTTTTGCAAGCATCAGTATTGTCCTTAATGTCATTCTCTCGAGGCGAAGACATTTTTTTCCTGTTTTATGCAAAATAGGCGTGCGACACTATCTCTACATATCATCCCATGTCAGTGAAGGCCAAGCACCCGAATAAAGGACGCAATCCCACACGCAAGTCCAAAAAAGGGGAAGGAAGGAGGTATCCACCTCCATAGAACGACCTCTCCGGATGGCCACACCCCATGTCATATATTATACTAAAATGATATCCCTCTACCATGGTTTATGTCAGAATACAACATTATTACAAGGGTAAGTAAAAAAATGCCCTTTTTAAAATGAAAAATTTAACTATTTTCCTAAACTTTGCGGGGTTTTTTTAATCTTCATTGTTTTAAAAAGATAAGCATGTTTTTAATAAAATTGCGCGATTGTTATTTACATTTAACTTCTTTTAATATATATATATATATATATATATAGTCAATTTTAATTTAAAATGTATATATTTTTTTAACGTTTTCATATTAAAATTGTACATTAATTAAAACCATTTTCAAATGTTTTTTTTTTAATTATTCACAGTTTTTTCCAGTGCATGTTTTAAAAGAAAAGCTATATTCAATAGTTTTTTTAATTTGTACCTTCATTATAGTTATTTTCAAATTTTTTAAATTGTACGAGTTTTTTTAAACTCTGCGTTTTTGTTAGAAAAATCCTTTAACCGATTTTTAAAATAAAAATGTACGTATTAAAAAGCTTACATTATTATTAAAAAAACTACGTGTTTTTTTAACATATTTATATAAAAACTAGGGTAAACTGCACGTAGCCCCTTCCAATTATCTCTGGTTCACAGGTGCATGCCCTAAAAAAATTCTGACAAGCTTACCCCTATTGAAAAGTTCCCAACCTATATAGGGAGTTGGCATCCTATCGAAATTGTTGTGATGAATTCCTAGTACTTTATATCTAACTTTGAGAACCTATACGATGGTTTGATAATTTGTATGATAGTTTGATTTGGGGATTCTTAACCACAGATCCCAGGAATGTATTGAACATGACCACTATTGAGATTTGATTCTAAGGGTTGTCTTGATTAGACTCATGCAATCTCACATAATTTTAAAGGGTACATAGATTTTTAATGCCTAGAATTATTTGGATTGGAATACTTATATGCTTGTTGCTTTAATTGCTCTGAGTGGGATTCAAGTTTAGATTGAATAAAATTATCTTCGCATATTAAATGATAGTTTTGATTCGAAGGAATCCGCATCTAGGGATACCTTAAATTGAGTTATCCCCTTGATAGACTTATAAGATTTGTTTCCACCAGTAAACTTGATTAGTGTATTATTTTATGATCCGATGGAATAGCAAAAAAAGTTAAATTTGATGATCACAGAATTGATTAGATGTTGGTTAAAGTCAAGTAAAGGCAAATTGATTTGAGAAACTGGGTATCGGAAGCTTAATGCGGGAAATCATATTATGTACCATATTGAACTTTTCAGAACAGATCTCATTATATTTGAGTGATTTTTTATATAAATAAATTGGAGTTGAGTCATAAGTATTAAGTATAATTAATAAAGAAAGGAAATGAAGTATGAGATTTATAATTAGGGAGTTTGAAGTATTTATTTGGAAGCTAATATAATTATTTATCTTAGGTCCCTAGTATAGTTAACATATTCAAGTAGTTAGACTTATATTCTCAAGGAACCCAGTTTACCCCAAGTTCGTCTGTGAAACTAATATATATTGGTTTAAATTAGGGATTTAAGTTTAATTATTCATTATTAGGGTTTGCAAAGGGAGAGAGAAAATATCATTCCCATTTGTGTGAAGGAACCTAGAGCGAGGACCATCTCTCACTAAAAACAAAAAAAAATTCATCTCCAAAAGTGCCAACACATACCTAGCTCTGGGAGGATCATATTCAAAGATCGGAGCATTATAAAATGTTAGAGCATGCTTTGGAGTACCAAAACAAGGTAGTTCCAAATCTATGTCAAATACTTTTCTCCCCTTCATATTACCATTGGATCCACGAAGGTTATTACATTCAAAATTTTAAATTCATTTTTTTAATCTAGTTTCTTCTTTCTATTACATAATCATTTAAATATTTTAGGGGATTTTTTTTATTCTGTACGTATCGATCCCCAAGAAGAAGACAATATAACAAAACTATAGGCTAAGAAAGAGAAATCCAAAATTATCATATATTGATTTAATTATGTTGAAGAAAATCCGTAGGAATTTCCAGGCACTAGGATTAAAGGTTTATTCAATCTCTCAGCCAATCTACAGAACTTTATTAGCGAATAAGGTAAGTTTTCTTAATCTCTTATATAGGATAAAAATGCGATCTTCATAATGATTTAAGATCCTATAATATAAAGAATAATTACATGCTTAATTTATTAATTTTGAATTAAATTAATTGAATCATGCTTAATATTTTATTATGTGTTCTTTAATTAAAGTATATTTCACCTGATATCAGAGAATTGTGTTGGAATCACATGATTACCCTTTATGTTTTGCCTATAAAAACAACCGTGTTAATTTATTTTTATCAGAAGAGTATTTTTTTGTGTCTATATATGTATATATTCCATTAAAGTATGTTTTGTGCACATCCTATGGATCAAATGTTTAAAGCGTATTTATTATAGATGGAAAAAATGTATTTTTAGTACATTTTAAAACGAAATTAAATGCATAAATCACTACATCTGTGAAAGTATGGGAAAGGTTACATTATGTTGTTAACCTCCTCACAATTTTAACTCCTTGTATTGTTTTAGTTTTGAATTGTTTTCTTTTACTAGTGGAATGAATCATTATCAATTACAATTAAGATGGGTCGTTCGTTTCCAAAGGTCACAATAACTTATTTGGAATGAATTACAAACTGGAGTTGGAGTTTTTTATTGATGATTTAATTATTCTTTAAATTTATTTAAGAACTGAATATGAATGTCTCAATTTTATTCGGTATTGGTTTTTGTGATTTTTTTCTTTATGATGTCACTAAATCTGTTTATTTTCTAAAACTTTGCATCTTAATTTTTAAGGATTTTTCACCCACATTTTTCTAATAATCTCTAATAAGAAATAATAGAAATCAAAAATTTGAATTTCTCATAATTTTATCAAATTTGTTTTGTCATTCATAAATGGTCTAGAGATCAAAACACACCACCTTAGTGGTGATGTGCATCATTTTTTAGTTATACGAGCATGTTAAATCTGCAAACCTTTGTTTTTAGCATAAAATGATATTAATCCCCTCTATTTATTAATAAAAAGAGAAAAACCCTCTCCTAGGTGGACTTGTGAACAAAATCAAAACTTGAACAAAAAAAATACACAAAATGTACTAAAGATATCTAATAATTAGAATACATTTTCCCTATATATTAAATATCCCTTTGATCAAGTAAGTAAGATCACAGAAATGAAGAGAAAAGTTGGACTGCCTTGAGGTTGAAGTAAAATTTGAAAGAGCATGTGCCACACTATTCCTTTATCTCTATATACGAATAGTTAAACTTTGATTTTAATTCATTATTGACACAATTTCTTAAATATGAAGTGTATCAATCAATGGAGGTTTCCATTTCCCAATAATCATGTTGAAGACTACCTTAGAATCAGTTTCGACCAATACCTTAGTGTGACAACCCGCCTACTAAAATAAGAGGTGGCCAGCCCGATACTCCAATAATCACAGGAATCATAGATGGTCCATTCTTAACATCACTGTCGATTAAAATAATAGTACGAGATAACCACCAATTATTTTTGAAAACGAACTGTTAAATAAAAAATTTATAAGTAAAAGAAAAACACTTAAACAATCCCATTTGCAAAAACGGTGGATACCAAAAATCAACGGGTAAAAGAGCGACAATCGTACATAAAGTAATAACCGAATAAGATGTCGGTTAACGGACCAATACAAACAGGTTACACCGAGTATAACAATTTAAATATCACATTATAATAAATGAATACAAAGCATGGGCAACAAGCCCGAATAAATAAACTGAACATATCTAGAGTACAATGGAGAGAAGCGTCTATAACAAATATCCTACAACATCCGCAAAATGCTATAGCTCCAAGACAACTGGAATGGAAAGGTCAATAGGGGTGTCCTTGCGGTAGAGCACCTGAATGGACAAGGAGTTGCATGAAAAACAAAGAGATATAGACGGGTCAGGGCCCGATTTGATATGATTACTATGTGACTAAAATGCATGATAGCTATGAACGCAACTATCCCTCGCAATTAATTAACATAAAATTTCTCACCTCTACATCTAAAAGCACAACCTAGCGCAATATCAATGCTAATGCTCAATGATCATATAAGCATGGGAGAACTCATCTATAATATATTCAAGGAGACATCAAATCAAATATTCACAGCTCTACATGCACAGGTCCTATTTCTATTTAGGAAATACATATATGGCAATTCATTTTATCAAATGTTTACCGAATCAATTTTATCTCATTACTTTCTTTACCAATTCTATTTCCCTTCTTCCATCCAGGAAATGTATTTAAAGCAAGTTTATTATCATAAAATGCTTTTTCCATATCATATCTTCTCAATTCCCTTCTTCCATCCAGGAAATATATTTAAACCCATTTTATTATCATAAAATGCTTTAACAGCAATAATGTCACACATTATTAAAAATACTTATATTTCATATCATATAACGTTTCTAAGATCGCCCGTCCGGGTTTCCCCACTGTGCGCGCCCCTAAATGGCTATCATCTTCCAGGGCCTATCACCAAGACAACATGGGATCCTAACGCAACATCGGGAATTATCCATATACCTGCGAGTGAGTCATAACCACACCCGTAATTACCTCACAGTGGCACAATAAACATACAATAACCGATCATATGGTCGAGGACTATATTCACCCTGCATTCATTAGCCAGGGGACTTCACCCCACGTGCGCAACTTCCTTTATGATAGCGATTTAGAGAGGTGTGTTTACATAAATTATCATTTATGAAAATCATTTCTTTTTCCATTTGAAAACATTCACATTTTACATTCTAAAAAATCATTTATTCTCAATGTTTAAATAGCAATTTTAGAATGTGCATTTCTTATTGATAAAGTCATATTTTATTAATGACCTAAGACCCGAAGTGCCAACATCCTCAGACTAGTCTCTAAGAGTCCACAACAATATCCTAAATCATCAAAGTGAGTCTCCCTCAATAATAGTCTCCCAAAAGTCTCAATATTTTTGTTTTATCTTCTATTAATTCTAGGTTAACTTCCTATATCATTCCGACATCAACCTACATAAACTAACCCTTAGAATAAGCCAAATTAACCCCATGCTAGCCTAGGATATTTATCTACCCAATACATACCTCTAAAACTCTTCATTACTTCCCAAAGGAAGGTTCCTAAACCTCGAACCTGAAAGAAATGGGATAAAAAAACTACAAAAATCTCACAAAAACAGGGCATCCGAATCGATTCTCCCCTGATTGCGAATCGATCCAGCCAAAAGAGAATCGATTCGGTGAGGAAAACCAAGATTTTGCCTTAGCCGAATCGATTTGGCCCCAATCCGAATCGATTCAGTTTCCCAATCCTGTATCCTTCCGCATATCTGAATCAATTCTCCCTAAGGCCGAATCGATTTGTCCCTACAGAATTGCCCAATTTGGGCTACGGGTTGTATGAACCCTAAAATCCCAAATCTTCCATTTTCTCCAGCATGAACAACAACTAATTCTACCAAATGATTCCTAGACAATAACTAACTAATTTTCCCAACTCAAATCAAGTTAAACTACAAAATTAAGGGTTTAATCACTAAAAACCCACAAATCCCAAAAATGGTTTAAATCTCCAAAAATACAACTATACATGCAATTTATCACATAAAATCATAATCTAGCAAGTAAGAGACTTGCCTCATATTTGTAGTCTCCGATTCTCTCCCGGTAGCAATGGATTCCTGCTCCAATCTTCATTTCTCTCTCTTTTCTCCATTTCTCCCAACTCTCTCTCTCTCTCCCTTGGCTTATAACACAAGAATGGGAAAATAAAAGGGTTGGGAGACTTAAACGGGCCTTAAACATAAATTCCCCTCTTTTAAATGTTAATACACCATTAAAATGACTCGTAACTACATAATTGAGTCATAACCCATCAAAAGTACCCGGAACTCAAAAATACAACTTGGCACTTATTTTGACTATCTCGACCATTCTAAAACCAACCGCACCCCCTATTTTGGCATCCGGAGTAAAGTGAAATATTTTTGTGTTCCAAATTAATTGTAATTTATTAATTATACTCAAACTTACATATAAGTCATAGCCGCCGTTTGAAGCACAACGACGCAATAAAACACAACATAACGCTATTTACCATCTCATAACAGTAAATAGGCAAAACATGGGAAATATTATCCCTTAATATCATGGGAAATAATATTTACTCCAACTTCCTCTATTTTATAAAATTAGCCCATTAGGAAAAATAATATAAAGTAGTCTTTCAAAAGTCTAGGTTGTTGCATACTCCCCCCATTAGAAGTGAATTTTTCCCTCAAAATTCAGGCATACCGTATAATCATAATGAGGGTATGCTATTCGAAACTATCGTTTTTTCATCCCTAGCAAATTCCTCATTATTGTGGCGCCCTCATTGGACTTGGACCAAGGTCGTCACTATTCGATCTTAGTCTACCCTCATCGTGCTCCAATGTAGCACCTAGTCGTTACTCATGAACTATCGATCCTACCTTTCTACGATGAAAAGAGAAAAGCCTACATAACTCGGAAAAAGTTTCCTTTCCTCCTGAATCACATTATACCCTTCTTAGAGAATACTTCGTTAAAAATAATTCCCTGCCTCCAATACTACATGACCTCTATTAGAGTCGGCGTAGCCCTTGAAAGTATGCGGCTCAATGAGCCCAATCATTAGAGAAATATTCTTGGACCACTTCAAGTCCAAGGAATATATTGTCCGCTGGTTCCATCCAACGAGTAGGAGAATTACTTAGCCGGCTACACAAGGCCACCCACGGTGCCATGCTTGATAGAAAACAATCCAATTTGTTGTACGGGATTTTGATCCATAAAGGCTACTGCTCCCATACTTCCTTTAAGACTAAGGCACACCTTCGATGTATGCCTTACGACATTACGTTAACTTTCTCCATTTATTCATCCACTTTAGGGTGGTAGGATATACCCCAATTCCATACGGTTCCCATTTCTTTCTGGAAACTTTACCAAGACTTTGACACGAAAATCTAGTCCCGGTCCAACACTCTATTGATAGGCACCTCATACAGTTTCATACTTCACCATAAAGAGCTGGGTGTACTTCTTCGTAAATAGTCCTCCCACACTGGTCGGGAAAAGCAACAGTTTGGTCAAAAGATCAACAATTTTCTCAAATAGGATCATGACCATTGCGGTGCTGGCCATTAAATGAAAATTTCCATGAATATACCCTTCCTCGTTCCCCCTCTAGTATCTTCATACTAGTAGGTGAAATGGTCAATCACGGACATGAATGCTCTTACTGTAAAGTCCTCCTAGTTAGGCTCGTTCTACTTGGCTTTCCATGCCTTCACTAATGTCACCGACGGGTTTTCTACTCGGCGCATCAGCTACCCCATTCACATTTCCTTAGCAAAAGGGAATATCCAATTGATAGTCCTTTACGAACTTTAAACACCAACTCTTCCACCCCAACCACATATTACAACAACTTGTTGTTTGTAAAAAGACCAAATTTCCTGCCCAGGAAGTAGTGCCTCCATTTCTTTAAGGCGAATACTACCGCTATGAACTCTACATCAAGTGTGGGATAATACTTATCACTAGGTTTAAGTTTATGAGATGCGTAAACAATGGGTCCATGCTCCCATATTAATACGTCCCGTTCCTGGCAGAGACTCGTTCGTTAAATCCATTCTCGATCTTAACAACACGAGTGTAGGAGTAAAAGTCAACTCGTCCTTTGAACTCCTCGAAAATTAGGGTACCGACGTAACGCCCTGTCTAAGAGAGGCCTTACCTTGGACTAGAAACCCAAATTACTCGAGATCCAACCCTTCTTCTTTATAGGGACCTAATACTGCTTAGAGTTAAACCACAATTTACTCGTGGTCAACTCCCTACCGCCTTTCTAAAACAACGTCACCTGCCCTAAGGGATTTACGTCCTAATAATCCTAAGGTAGATATATATATATATCCTAATAAAGTCATATAAGTATTATAATAATAATATCTCTAGTGTCCAAGGCCTTTCCCAACTTCCTACATTCGCTTGGTTTCATGCGTGGGACATCTCGCAAAGCGAAATCCAAACAAGGAACCCTCCCGTTACGCTACTACCTCGCATCATCGGTCATCAGGATATAACGGTCTAAGACACATGATCGGGACCGCTAAAATTCTAACTCATAATTCTACTATTAAGATTCTACTTCTATGTTTTACCATCTCAAATAATTGAAAATTTTAACTAATCGGACGTTTACTCTCTGTAAAGTCTCACAAATACTTCTTCCCAATATATACACATTTCTTTTTAAACGGCCTTCTCATCAAGGCATAACCATAAGTCTCAATTCGACTTTTCTTATCTCAGTCTCCCTCACATCGATCAGAGGAGAGAACTATTCATAGTGCTTCTATATAGCACTTTAATAGCCCTTTAATCACTCAATCACGTGATTCTCGGCTAAACCGTCCAACCGAACATTCTATCAACAGAAAGAAAGAAAACAAAGCAAGAAAAAAAAAGATACATCATCTCTCCACTTCCAACGTCATTAAGGTTCATTCATGGAGCGTCTCGCAAAGCGAAATCCAAACAAGGAACCCCTCATATGCATTACTACTTAACGTTGTTGGTCGTGGAGATAAGGAAACATCATACATGCAAAATGAATGAAATAGAAAAAAAAAGAAAAATCTTACATACCTTAGACCATCTCTATAAGGTCTCAATCATGTATCCATGTGAGATAATATAGAAGAACAAGTTTCATTCGGGAATTACAAATACGATAGCCTCGTAATTTAGTCACTTGCTATCGCTCCAACCAAACCAAGAATATTCCTACTCGTGTAATACATATAACACGAGTAACACATACCACACATATACTTTTAAAATATCATCACTCGCCTTATAACGAGTGAAGGAAAAATATAGGACTCCCTATCACAGAAGTTATATAGATACACTCTCTATAATAATATCGATAGCACTACAAGCTCAATTTACACACACGAATCTAGGGTTAATACCATACTACTCCATCTTATCTTAAGGAGTTCACCACCTTCTACTATGGTGGAATTCCCACCAACAGTCTTGCCAATCACCCTAGGCCAATGATAATGGTTTTCACACATAGTATTCTAGTATTATCCGAACCAAACTACTTCCCTTAATGCCCCGACTAGGCATCCTATTCTCCCCCTTGTTTTCCCATCAACAAGGTCAAATTGTGTGGTTCTACATTCCACATTAGAACCGTTTCTCCATCTCTAGCTACCCTGGATATTATCCGCACAGTTCCCTTAACCTCCTCAATAAAAGAGAACATGCTACCGGCCTCCCCTGCCTTTGTTCAACGAGTCTTCTCCGGGTGGATGCCCACCAATGGGGTCTGATAAACACTACTTCTCTCGAAGTGTTAACAACACTTATTCATGAGCCTATCATTCCACTAAAGGTCTCTTTCTTCCTTGAACCTACCTTATTTCGGTGCACGGTTTCCTTAACCATACCACTATTTATTCACGATCGGCCTCTGACCGAACCTTGTGTGAATAATTGAGAATCTACCTTCTTTTCATTCCAGTTATCCCAGAGAAACTCGCTGTTGAAAATATCTAAAGGGTTTCTCTATGGGAAAAATCTCCCACTCCACCAAAATATGGCGACTACCATTCCCGCCATTTCAACATTACTTCAACGGGTGAAAGATTTTCTTCCAATCTTCGCACCTGGGAATTTCTATACCCCTCTCTAGACCAAAGCTCCTGGGCCTTATATTTTGACCGAATGAGATTACACTTCCTCCACGTGGCTTAACTTCAATATGGTGTCCTTATCAAGGACTTTTCAACTTCCAATCAATGTCGCTAGGAATTACAAACTTAGTACCACTCTCTGCTGACAGCGGTACATTGGAAAACTATATCTACTGTACTTAGTAGTCGCGGTAGAAATACAAGATAATTCTACGAAGGGAGAGACCTCCAAAGCGACCCTCATTACTGACTACATCTTACCATTTTTAGTAATCCCGTCTCATGACGCCTTCATAATGGCCTTCCCTGATGCCCTTCATCCGTCAACCTATGAATCCCACACGATCGCGCCAAAGATTTTTGGGGTTCTTACGTCATGGAAGGAGAACGAAATCTCACAAGAGAAATCAACATTCTTAATCCTAAGGCCCTATATCAATCAAAAGTAATGCTGAAGGTGAAGTACGTCTACACTGATTCCTAAGGACAATAGAACCCGAGGCTCTGATACCATCTGTGACAACCCACCTACGAAAATAAGAGGTGGCCAACCCGATACTCCAATAATCACAGGAATCATAGATGGTCCATTCTTAGCATTACTGTCAATTAAAATAATAGTATGAGATAACCACCAATTATTTTAGAAAATGGACTATCAAATTATTTTTTTATAAGTAAAAGAAAAACACTTAGACAGTCCCATTTGCAAAAATGGTGGATACCAAAAATCAACGGGTAAAAGAACGACAATCGTACATAAAGTAATAACCGAATAAGATGTCAGTTAATAGACTAATACAAACAGGTTACTCCGAGTATTACAATTTAAATATCACATTATAATAAATGAATACAAAGCATGGGAAACACACCCGAATAAATAAACTGAACATATCTAGAGTACAATGGAGAGAAGCGTCTATAACAAATATCCTACAACACCCGCAAAATGCTATAGCTCCAGGATAACTGGAATGGAAAGTTCAATATGGGCGTCCTTGTGGTAGAGCACCTGAACAGACAAGGAGCTGCATTCAAAACAAAGAGATATAGAGGGGTCAGGGACCGGTTTGATATGATTACCATGTGACTAAAATGCATGAAAGTTATGAACGTAACTATCCCTCATAATTAATTAACATAAAATTTCTCACCTCTCCATCTAAAAGCACAACCTAGCGCAATATCAATGCTAATGCTCAATGATCATATAAGCATGGGAAAGCTCATCTACAATATATTCAAGGAGACATCAAATCAACTATTCACAACTCTACATGCACAGTTACTATTTCTCTTTAGGAAATACATATATGGCAATTCATTTTATCAAATGTTTACCAAATCAATTTTATCTCATTACTTTCTTTACCAATTTTATTTCCCTTCTTCCATCAAGGAAATGTATTTAAAGCAAGTTTATTATCATAAAATGCTTTTTCCATATCATATATTCTCAATTTCCCTTCTTCTATCCAGGAAATATATTTAAAGCCATTTTATTATCATAAAATGCTTTAATAGCAATAATGTCACACATTATTAAAAATACTTATATTTCATATCATATAACGTTTCTAAGACCGCCCATCCGGGTTTCCCCACTGTGAGCGCCCCTAAATTGCTATCATCTTCCAGGGCCTATCACCAAGATAACCTGGGATCCTAATGCAATGTCGGAAAGTGGCTATATACCAGCGAGTGAGTCATAACCACACCCGAAATTACCTCATAGTCGTACAATAAACATACAATAACCGGTCATATGGCCTAGGACTATATTCACCCTGCATTCATTAGCCAGGGGACTTCACCTCATGCGCGCAACTTCCCTTATGATAGCGATTTAGAGAGGTGTGTTTACATAAATTATCATCTATGAAAATTATTTATTTTTCCATTTGAAAACATTCACATTTTACATTCTCAAAAATCATTTATTCTCAATGTTTAAATACCAATTTTAGAATGTGCATTTCTTATTCTTAAAGTCATATTTTATTAATAACCTAAGACCCGAAGTGCCAATATCCTCACACTAGTCTCCAAGAGTCCACAACAATATCCTAAATCATCAAAGTGAGTCTCCCTCAATAATAGTCTCCCAAAAGTCTCAACATTTTTGTTTTATCTTCTATTAATTCTAGGTTAACTTCCTATATCATTCGGACATTAACCTACATAAACAAACCCTTAGAATAAGCCCAATTAACCCCATGCTAGACTAGGATATTTATCTACCCAAAACATACCTCTAAAACTCTTCATTACTTACCAAAGGAAGGTTCCTAAACCTCGAACCTAAAAGAAATGGGATAAAATAAAACTAGAAAACTCTCACAAAAATCGGGCATCCGAATCGATTTGCCCTCGGGCTGAATCGATTCACCCTTGATTGCGAATCGATTCGCCCCAAAGAGAATCGATTCGGCGAGTAAAATCAAGATTTTGCCTTAGCCGAATCAATTCGGCCCCAACCCAAATTGATTTGGTTTCCCAGACCCGTATCCTTCCCCATATCTGAATCGATTCGCCTTAAGGCTGAATCGATTCGGCCTTGCAGAATTGCCCAATTTGGGATACGGGTTGTATGAACCCTAAAATCCCAAAACCCCAAATCTTCCATTTTCTCCAACATCAGCAACAACTAATTCTACCAAATGATTCCTACACAATAACTAACTAATTTTCCCAACTCAAATCAAGTTAAACTATAAAATTAAGGGCTTAATCACTAAAAACCCATAAATCTCAAAAATGGTTTAAATCTCCAAAAATACAACTATACATGCCATTTATCACATTAAATCATGATCTAGCAAGTAAGAAACTTGCCTGAAGTTCGTAGTCTCAGATTATCTTTCGGTAGCAATGGATTCCACCTCCAATCTTCATTTCTCTCTCTTCTCTCCATTTCTCCCAACTCTCTCTTCTCTCTCTCTCTCTCTCTCTCTTGGCTTATAACACAAGAATGGGAAAATAAAAGGGTTGGGAGACATAAACGGGTCTTAAACATAAATTCCCCTCTTTTAAATGTTAATACACCATTAAAATGACTCGTAACTACATAATTGAGTCATAACCCGTCAAAAGTGCCTGAAACTCAAAAATACAACTTGGCACTTATTTTGACTATCTCGACCATTCTAAAACCAACCGCACCCCCTATTTTGGCATCCGGAGTAAAGTGAAATATTTTTGTGTTCCAAATTCATTGTAATTTATTAATTATACTCCAACTTACATATAAATCATAACCGTCGTTTGAAGCACAACGACGCAATAAAACACAACATAACGCTATTTACCTTCTCATAATAGTAAATAGGCAAAACATGGTAAATATTATCCCTTAATATCACGGGAAATAATATTTACTCCAACTTCCTCTATTTTATAAAATTAGCCCATCAGGAAAAATAATATAAAGTAGTCTTTCAAAAATCTAGGCTGTTTCACTTAGTATATCCCAAATTAATACCCCATTTGAGAATAGTTTTGATTGCCAAAATTTCAACCACTAAACTGGTATAATGGTCAATAAACTCAGAAAAAGGAAATTTAAATTCCCTCTTATCACTTTTGATTATACCCCCTATGCCACTAACTCCTGAATTTTGTTTATTGGAGCCATCTACATTAAGGTTTATAGATCCCTTCGGAGGCCTAGACCCGCTCATGATAATGAATTTTGGAGGCTTCATATTCATCCTGATCTAAAATTCATTCAACATAATTTTTTTTATCTTATTAATAGGGCTATGAAAAAAAATTGAGGAGAAATTGAGGATATAGTTTGATCAACTTGGTTGATAATGGCAGCAACATTCATATCCACACATTCATAGAAACTTTTTCATTTAGACTTCCATATTTCCCATAAAATAACCAATGGCAGCAGTCAATGCACAAACTTCAAGTAATCCCATCTAGCATTACCTAAGCCCTAGTACATTAACATGTACTTAATTGAATTGAATGAAGGTATCACTTCAACCTTACTGAACAAATGAATCCATACTTTTTTAGCCAACTGACTAACCAAAAACATATGATCCATAGTTTGCTCTTGATTTTTGCAACATTGGCATCTAGAATAAAATATTATTACAATCCTATGAATATTATCATTAGTAGTAAAAGATACAAGAACAATATTCCCAACAAAAAGAGAGATTTTTATTGGAATATCTGTTGACTATAACATCTTCCAAGTCACACTTTCCACTCCAGATACCGTCACATATTGATATGCTAATTTTAAACAGAAATCTCCATTGATTGAATGTCCCCCCACCACTTATTGACCCACTAAAATAATATTATCCATCACCTTTATTTGGACTTTCCTAATTCTCTTAACGACGTGAGAGCCATTAGCACCATCTACTAGATAATTTTTATGCTTGCCTCTCATAAATGAATCCCATGTGCCTTTGGAGTTATTGATTATCCAAGAAAGATCAAAGGAAAAATCCTTATTGATATCATTTAAATCCCTAACTCATAGGCCTCCTTCACCACTAGGCATGCATAGCTTGTTCCAACTTATCCAAACTTTCCTATCACCTTTTATATCATCAGAACCCCAAAAGAATTTACTAAAAATGCCTTGAATTCTACCGATTATAACTTTAGGAGGATCGAGAGAAAAGAGGTTGTAGAGAGGTATAGAAGTAAGCACATGTTTGATCAATGTCAGTTTGCCTTCTAATGACATATATTTAGTTTTCCATCCCATGAACTTACTTCTAATTTTATCAATCAGCTCAACAAAGTATCTTATATTCTTTCTCCTAATATATAAGGGGCAACCAAGGTATGTAGTTGGAATATTTTTATATGGCAATCCCAAATAATTGTAATAGCTTTACTTTTATCCTTTCAAAGAGACTCAGTAGTGGAAAAAATAACTTTTATTTATATTAATCAATTAGCTAGAGGTGTGCTCATATTTAGAATGGAATGCCATAAGATATTTGAGACTTTTGTTCTTCCAATTCATAATATCATCAGCAAAACTCAAGTGAGTGATCATTCTACTATTAGGAGGATGAGAAAAAGGAGATAACTTCTTAGTAAGGACCATGTTATCTAGACCTCTACGTAACACCTATGTTATATTAATGAATAGAGAGGGAGATATTGGGTCACCTTAATTGAGACCCCTAGATGAGTGGAAATATCCTGCTAGTTTACCATTAATTAGAATAGAAAACTAATTATTCGATAGCAACCTACATTTAAAGTCAATAAAGGATTCATAGAACCCAAAATTTCTAAGAATTTTAATGAGGAATAACTTGGAAAATCGATCATAGGCTTTCCCCATATCCAACTTTTAAATGACTTTTGATCCATGTCATTTTTTATTCAAAAGGTTTACCATATCATGAGATAATAGGATATTATGTTGAATGCTTATATCTTTAATGAAACCAATATGATTTGGGGATATTATGAAACGTAATACTTTGGACAAGCTTGTATAAAGAGTTTTGGACTCATACTTTTGGGAGAAGTTCCCAAGGCTTATAGACCTGAAGAACATTTTGTGGGAAGTTTGATTTTGGGAATTAGCACAATATTATTATAAAACTAGCTCCTAGGAATAAACTCACCAACAAAGAATGATTAAATTTCTTTTACAAGATCCTCCTTAATTAAGTCCTAACACTTTACATAGAATGCACTAGCGAATCCATCAGATCTGGGGCTATTCTCTTCATTATGATTTTTAATGGATAATAAAATCTCCTCTTCATTTGGAATATTTGTAAACATCTCATTTATATCTTCCATCACCAATTTGGGGATCACTCCCAGGATATCATCCTCCAAAACTACGTGATCATCAGTCCATCTCTGAATGAAATGATCAACAAGAAACATTTCAATTTCATCTTTATTGTCAATCCACTGATTTTGCTCATCTTTGATTTTCAAAATTTCCAACTTGCTTCTACTAGCTTCCAAAGCAGAGTGAAAAAAAAATGTATTTGTCTCACCTTCATTGAGCCATTTGATCTTGGATTTTTTCTTCCAAAAAATCTCTTCCTGCTTTAAGGCATAGTCCAAATAATTTTATGCATTTTGCAACTCCAACCTATTGTCTTGAATTTGATTAGTTCAAAAACATTCTCTAACATAAGGAATTCATCCTCAATATCTATAATATTTTGAAATATATTCTTGAAGGATTGATTATTCTAAGCTTAACTGAGATGGTCACCTTAGGAATTGGTGCTACTGGGACATTCCATGATTTGGAAAATAAGCTGATAAATTAACTATGACCAAATCACATTTTTTTATATATAAAAGGTTTAGGATGAGTATCCATTTGACTTTTAATGGATAAAAGGAGGAGATCATGATCATTACATAAATTTTGAAAGATGAAATATTGAATAATTTGGATAAACATTGGAGCAATTGAGATATCAAAGAGCTCTATCTAATCTAGCACAAATGGGATCCTCTTCAACACTATAATTACACCAAGTGAATCTTGAACCTTGATACCCCAGATCAAAAAAGGCCACAATAATTAGCACAATCCTTAAAGTCTTCCACTACCTACTGATCAATTTTGTTCCCACCAATCTTTTCATTTTTATTAGAAACTACATTGAAATCACCTCTAAATAATTGAGTAACGTCACCATAATTACTACTAAAGAATTCCAAATCTCTCCAAAGAGATATCCTATCTTCTTTAGTACACTTAGCATAAAGCAGAGTTAAAATAACCTCTTCAACCATGTTATCATGAGACACATTCATAGTAAGAAAATGAGCCTCATTCAAAATAAATGTGACATTTAAACCCAATCTCCACATAAACCATATTTATTTTAGTTATTGGAGTCTACTTCTTCAAAAATCCATTTAACAGAAACTTTTCAATGTTGGAGCTTAAAACGTTAGGCTCAATAATTTATAAGGCAAGTAAACAACACTTCTTGATAAACGTTTATTCCTTAATTTGTAGGCTTATTGTCCACTCCTTTAGAATTCCATCTAAGAAAATTAATCATTGAGAATTTTGACAGTGGGGTTTATTATTACCTTTTAACTAAGTTCTTTTTATTCTTAAATATAATGGATCAATTGGTTGATTTTTTTTACATTCATTCTTTATGGCCAAAACTTTCACCAAATATTAAGTAAACAACCCTTTTTTATTTTTACACATGTTCCATTTGATTATTCCTCTATACTATTCCTCTTCATATCACACCAACTAGCAAAAAATTCTAACTCCTTTTGCATTGGATGAGAATATTCCTTATCCTACTAATTATCTGAAAAATACTCCTTTTGCTTTGCTTGATGAACATCATATTCAAGTTGATCAGTAGCTCTTGGAGATAACATTAATTGGTCAACAATCAAAGCGTGTTGGGAAGATATATCACAATTTTGGATCTTCAAAATGTGGGTTGTAATGAGTTGGGATTTTTCAGGAACATATAATTGGTTTAGGGAGTTTCTTTGAATAGTGATCATCTGGGGCTACCTTATTGGAGTATTAATCTTAGAAATAGGGTTATGACTTATAGGATGAGTGGTTATTGGCTTGTCTTCAGTCTCAATAGGTTTACGGCTTATGGTTTCGTAAGAATTGATCTTGGTTGTCAAATCAGTGTTTTCAATGGGAGATTGGGGATTTGGTAGCACAATTGGATCTTAATTTTGTTAAGTAGATTGGATCTTTTTAGGATCTTTAGGATTTATCATTAAAGTTGTCATTTCCTCTTCTCAGCTATGATTTCTCCTTACTTTGGTTTAAAAAAATACATGGTTCCTTCTCATTTCCTTTCTTCATCTAATGCGTACAGTAGGAAGGAAAATTTTCGTAATGATATTACTACTAAATACCATTATCTCCAATGGAAATAAACACCCTTGTTATTATGTATTTAATAAATTCTAACTCAATACAAACTCTTGCTAAGCTTGGTTGCCTTTGTGAAATAGTTGAGGCATCCATCTTTAAGGTTTCCCTATTAGTTGGGCAGTAGAATAAAAAGACTATTTAGCAAAGAGATGAATAGGTCTGTTAGGGAAATTGATACATGCTAGAACTATAGAGATTTCTTCTTCCATTTTCCATTGAAGGTAAACTTTGAAGGTTCTCATAGGATTTCACCCAAAGTACCATTGATCCTTAGTCTAAAACCTTACAAAGTTTTCCTCGCAATTCATCATTATCAATATATGCTTGTTATCAATCAATACTATTATACAAGATTATAATAGGTTGAATATCAATACCTTATTTTTACTATCATCAATTGCTAATCTAGAATTTGAAAACTTTCCAATGATCAAAATCTTGAAAAGCTATGCTAATTCTTCTATATCCTCTTGTGAAAACAATATTGTAGGTTCACCTCTGAAACTGGAAGGAGCTTTGAGTTCAACATCTTTTTAAGGTTTATTGTTAACAAAACTAGCAAACAAATGTGACCAAATGTTTTTTGGATCAGGGGGTTTATGGTTTAAAGATGATGCATATATATGAGCTACCATGCAAACCCTAGTTAGGATAGTTTCGAGAGAGAAAAATGGCTTCAAAACCTTCAAATTGTTGCTTTTGGTAATAAAACTGACATACATATCTCTCTTGATTTTTTTAATTCTCCCATTTGGAAAGTTTTTATATATTATTTCTCAACACCTTTGTAGTGATAACTCAAAATTTCCATTTTTATAGAAGTATTTTATGTGTTTACATAAGTTGTACTACCTTTTTTGGTTGTACTTCTTTTAGAGAAGAGGGACGGAACCCCCAAACATATTATTAATCAATAAAAAAGGGAAAGTGCCTCTCCGTGGCATACAAATCCCAAGTAGTCTAGATCTAAAGGTTGGGCCCCATGCTCTAGATATTTGATAAAATACAAGTGGGGATTAATAATTATCCCCCTTACATGGATAAATAAGGAAAACGAGAAAAAACATAAATGTGGGTGTAACAACCCTCGCTTTTGAGAATTGATTTTCTATTAATTTACTATGTGAAGTAATTATATAAAATGTTGGAATATGGAGTAAATATTAATTGAATGAGTTCAAAGTTAATATTTACTAAATTGTTGCATATTTACGGTATGTGTAAATAAATATCACCATGCTGTGTTTTATAGTGTCATAAAATTTAAATGACAATTATGGTTGAATATCGAACCGAAACTTGAAATGAGTTATAAAATTTCCAAATGATAATTTGGAGGGCGTAATTAGTCCCTAAATGTGCGAGATAGTCAAAATAAGTGCAATATTGTATTTTTATGTTTCGGGCACTTTTGACTGGTTTTAATATAAATGTGTAGTTGCGAATCATTTTAATGTGATATTAACCACTTAAGTTGGCAATTATAGATCAATGCCCCGATTTAGTCTTGCTAAACCTTTTATTTCCCTTAAGTGTATTTGTTGACCTAGAGAGATAGAGAGAGGAAGAGAACTTTGGAGAGAAAGAGATAATTGAAGATTCAAGCTTGGAGATTGTTGCTATTACAAGAAAATGTGAGATTCTTACACCAAGGCAAGTTTTCTACTTGCTAATATATGATTTAAGATGAATAATTGGTATTGATAGTTGTGTATTAGTTATGGTTTAATAAAGTTCGGGTTTTTATGGATTTATGGGTTTCGAATCCTTGCAGGTTGATTTGGATGTTTATTGGTGTAAATTATAACTGTTAGATGCATTGATGATTAGTTGGTTGCAATAAATGAGCTTTATTGAATTTAGGAGTCCAAGACTCCATAGCCAAACTTGGCATATTCGTAGGGGAGAATCGATTCAGCTAGGTCGAGTCGATTCGCATAGGGAGAGTTTCTAGGTCTGTGTGGACCGAATCGATTCGGCCTGTCCGAATCGATTCGGCAATTATGCAGAAACCCAGATTTCCTAACCGAATCGATTCGGATGGTCCGAATCGATTCGCTTTTCTAACCGAATCGATTCGATCGGGCCGAATCAATTCGAAAACCCTGCACTTTTGGGTGATTTTTCTTAGTTTAATTCCACCCCTTTCTTTTAGACATAGACCCTATGAACATTCTTAAATGAAGTAAACTTAGAGTACTAGAGTTCTAGTTGAGTTGGGTCATTACTTTACCTTAGAAATGGGTTAAACGGGGCTTATCAATGGGGTGTACAATTGAGGTTAGGGCATTTATTTCCTTTAGTTAATTCTTAGGAGTCTAGGAGTTATAAGCCCGTAAATGGAGACTTTAAGGGGCTCAATTGAGGTATATAAAACCTTATGACTTGTAGAAAATAGTGTGATCTCTTGGATAATAATTTGGGAATGTAGAATATGATGAGAGAAAATGATGATATGATTCACATATGGATTCGGATAAAATGGGATATATCCATGAAATCAACATGTACATGGCAAATGAAAAATAAAATAAAAATGGAAGTGAATATGGTAATGATGATGGTAAATGATAATTTACTTAATCATAATATGTGAATAATGATTTGATTAAACACAACCTCTCTAAATTCCATCATAAGGGAAGTTCGCACGTGAGGTGAAGCCCCTTGGCTAGTGAATGCAGGGTGGATATAGTCCTAGGACATATGAGCGCTTGTTGTATATTTTATGCGATGGTGAGGTAATTTCGGGTGTGGTTATGACTCTCCCGCAGGCATATGGCCGCTTCCTGATGTCTTACGTTGTAGGTGCCCAGGTTTTCGTAATTGATAGGCCCTGTAAGATGATGGTCATTTAGGGGCTCACACAGTGGGGAAACCCGGTTGGGAGGTCTTAGAATCGTTATATAAATATGATTATAACTATTCTTAATCAAGTGGGACTTGATGGATTATAAATGCCATAAAGAGAGTATTGAAATGCCATAAAGAGCATAATGAAATTCCACAAAGAGCATATAATTGTGATTATAGTTCCTAGTAAGGGACGGAACGATGAATAAATAGAATATAAAGGATGAAAGCTTAAGTAATATCATTTATTCCTATCTTCCTGCATAACTAAATTAAATTATGATTATTTAAATTGCCTTAGCTTATGCTTTGAATCGTGTAGGTAGATTCTCATCTTTATTTATCATGATTATCTATTCATAGCTGTCATACTCTTTATTCATCTGGTGATCATATAAAATCGGGCCCTAACCCGTTCATTTTCTTTGTTGTGCATGAATTTGCTTCCGCTCAGGTGCTCCGCCGCAAGGGCGCCCGTTATGATTTATCCTATTTCGTCGCTTTTGAGGAGCCGTAAAAATTTATGGATATGATGGGATACTTTGTATAGACGCTTTCATTTTTGCACTCTAGTTATGATAGGGTCTTTTATTCGGTCGTGTGGACTAAACTTTTGTAACTGTCTAATGGATGTAATATGTAACTTAATGAACATGTATTATTTGTTATGTATTTGTTGACCGACAGCATATTCGATCCCCTTATTGTATTTATGGTTATTGTTGTAATATAAGTTTTCTTGGATTTCCACTTTCTTTTCAAATTGGGTTATTAAAATGCTTTCTTTAAATTGTAAAACAAAATTTTTGGCAACCCATTTTCTGAAATATTGGGTGATTATCCCGTATACTTATTCTATTGTTGTGATCCTGAGAATGATTCCATCCATGATTTTTGTTATATTGGAGTATCGGGCTAGCCACCCCTTATTTTGGTGAGTGGGTTATCACAGATGGTATCAGAGCATCAAGTTCTAGAGTCTTTAGGATCTATGCGGACTTGTCACGTTCTACCATAGCGTTCTTTGATATAGACCTTAATGATAGGACTGAATTATTGCCTATGTTTCCGATCTTCTTCAAGATTGATTGTTTTATGTAGTATTCTAACACTATTGCTTCTTTATCTCAGATGTCGCCTAAGAGAGGCCGCCCCGCTAGAAGTAATAGACAAGTAAAAGGGGACGTGGGTCCTCCACTGCCACAAGAAAATATAAATGCTGCTGATGTAGCAAATATTCTGGCTCAAGCGGTCAACGCAGCGATGACTACAGTGGTACAACAAATGCCACAAGCTCAACAATGAGCGCATGATGTACAAGCTCCTATGGGACCTTCTCCTTGGGAGAGAGTTAGAGAGTTCTTTTGAATGGGCCATCC
This sequence comes from Sambucus nigra, assembly GCA_949130495.1. NCBI lineage: Eukaryota > Viridiplantae > Streptophyta > Magnoliopsida > Dipsacales > Adoxaceae > Sambucus > Sambucus nigra. The sequence goes on along the minus strand of OX422210.1, from coordinate 573,303,980 downwards.
TCCCGAATTCGATGGAGGCTCCGATGTTATTAGAGATAATTAGTGGAAGAAGGATATGCAACGCCATCTTCGAATGGTGGAATGTAGTGAGGAGAAGAAACAGGTCCTTGCTACTTTCAAGCTTGTTGGGTCTGCGTTACATTGGTGGGAGTCAATGACTACACCAAAGAAGAGGGATACCATGCCTATTACTAATTTTTAGGCTTTATTTGAACGAAAGTACTTCCCTCCCGTTGTTCAGAGGGAGATGAGAAGGAAGCTTCAGGACGTGGAGCAAGTTGAGAGGTCAGTTGTAGAATATGAAGAGGAGTTCACCCTGATATACCCGTTTATATTCTAGGAGGGTCGCCTCCACAACGGACGACCCTAAGAGGGGCCGACCCTTCACCAGGCCCCAACTGGCCTTCACCAGACCCAGACGACCCTACGAGGGGCCGACCCTTCACCAGGCTCCAGACGACCCTACGAGGGGCCGACCCTTCACCAGGCTCCAGACGACCCTACGAGGGGCCGACCCCTCGCCAGGCTCCGGACGACCCTACGAGGGTACGACAGTACGAGGACAGAATCAAGCCAGACTCACTACCGGAAGAAACTTTGCCCTCGGCCTCGGCTCATAGGCCGAGGGTGATATCATGACGGCGCGTGATTTGGGAGACGCGTGGAGCAGTGCGCGTGAGGCTCATATGACACGTGGAAGACCGTTACAACCGAATCACCCCCTCACGTGAGGGAATATTATGTCATCATTTGGCATCTACAGGTGTCAACAGGGGATTGGCTAGATCATTATTCACATGCACCATGCTTACTTGGGGGGTACACTACACCCCCCAAGACCTATATATACTTGTCACCCCCAACCCTACAGGGGATCGATCCATGAACAATAGCCCTAGCCAAAACTCTGCTTGTACACACACAGTAGAGAGAGGGAGAGGGTTATGAGCATTGTATCCAAGGCCATTAGTGCCCATACTTAGTGGATCACACACTTACAGTGGATGTAGGCCACATTGGCTGAACCACTATACATCATTGTCTTATTTCCTCTTATACTCATCCCCTTCTATACACTTACATACTTATATACTTGCATCTCTATGGCTGCCATGCTTGAGCTCACTAACACTTATCTGGTGGTGCTAAATCTCAGCATCATCAGTTTGGCGCCGTCTGTGGGAACGAGAAGACATCTCTTCCTTTGTACAGCTTGACCTCACTGGGCACTCTGGTGGTGAACCAACACTCCCCCTGAGAGGAGGTGTTTCACCATTGAAAGAGACCCACTAAGGTTCCCAAGCTCACTAGTATTTTCTTCAGTTCAACTTTTCATAGCTCAAGCACATGGCACCTGAGATGCCACCCCCACCTCTTCCCCCACCGGATGAGGGGGGAAGACCCAGTTCCAGTCAACCGCCGCCTCAGTCTGAGATGGCAGATGTGGCAGCAGCCCTAAAGTCTCTGGCAGCCAGCCAGCGGATGATGCAGGAGCAGTTCACAGCCCTAAGTCAGAACATACTGAGACCACCAGGGGTCTCACCTGAGATGATTACCCCGGCAGCAGCCCCAGGACATCATGAGGCCAGGGGACCACCCCAGGCACCACATAAAGACCTGCCACCCCCTCAGCGGCGTAGGGATGTTGCTGACCCCCGGCGTTTACGCCTGGGGAGGCAAGGAAACCCTTGCCCTGAGGACAGGTATGATGATCTGGAGGAAGAAGAGGCTCCAGTAGAATGCTGGGAGCCATATGAGGTCTCCAACAATACAGTACGACCCCTCCAGGACAGTAGAGGAAAGTGCGGGAGACCAAACCCTGATGATCGCCCAAGAGGCTCTGCTTTTGACCGCCTGAGCAGGGGGTCGGCTTTCGAGAGGCTGGGCCCAGTGAATGACCTGCGAGACAAGTTGTCCAAGTCAAGAAGCGCAGCGAGATCTAGGAAAGAAGCAGAAGGCCGACCCCAAAGACGGGATGACGGCCAAAGGGAAGTAAATAGCCGACACAGGCCTGCCATGGCGGAGCCCTCCATCCACCTCCGAGAGGCAGCAGGGGATAACATCGGCCAGGCCGACCCTGTGAGGCCTTGGAATGACTCAATCCGGAGGTTAGAGGATAAGATTGGCGACATACTGAAGAGCCGGGACCCTCTTCAGAGGGGATACACCATGGGCTCACCCTTTGTGGCAAAGATAGTCAACTTCCCCACGCCATCGAAGTTCAAGCCTCCCGTGGTCACCCCAAGATACGATGGGAGCACCAACCCTGTCCACCACGTGGAAATGTATCAGTCGGCGGCAGACATATACTCTATCTCAGATGAGATGAGGTGTCGTGCCTTCTCTGGTACCTTGACAGGGGCTGCGCATGTTTGGTATACGTCTCTTCCAAAAAATTCTATTGGAAACTTTAAGCAGTTGGCAGACCTGTTCATCCATAATTTCTGCTTTGGGGTGAGGCCACAGAAGAAGACCACACACCTGCTCTATGTTAAGCAGGGAAAGAACGAGACTCTGAGAGACTACATAGCCAGATTCAATAAAGAGAAGCTGGAGGTGGAAGACTATGAGGAGAGCATAGCTATGACAGCCCTGATTGGAGGGCTCCAAAAGGGGAAGCTATTATGGAAGCTTGCCGAAGACCCTCCGAGGACGATGGCTGAGCTGTTGTCAACAGCAGGGAAGGTGATGAACGCCGAAGAGGCGATGGCCGCAAAACATGAAGACGAAAAAGGAGGTGCAAGTGGGAATAAATACCCCAAGAAGAACAAAGAGGGGAAGAAGAGGACCATGGATGATAAGTTCGCGGGGTACACCCCTCTGACAGTCAGCTGTGAACAGATCCTCAATGAGATAAAGAGTGACCGGACACTGAAGTGGCCTGAGAAGCTGAGGGCAGCCCCCGGCAAGAGAAATAGGAACCTGTGGTGTGAATTTCACCAAGACCACGGCCACGTAACAGACAAATGCTTTGCTCTGAAAGATGAGATTGAGAAGATGCTGAAGGAAGGGAAGCTCAGAAAGTACGTCGACAAAGCCGACTTCAAGAGGGGCCGAGGGGACGACCCCAGAAAGAAGCGAGTCGATGCCTGCAGAGAAGGTCCTCAAAAAAGAGGGGACGACCCCTCTGATGATGAGGACGACCCCGACCTCCCGCCGAGAGACGACCACGGCCCTGTCAAGAGGCTCAATATGATCTCGCTCGGGGTGGGAATGATCTCCGGGGGACTTGCAGGAGGAGGGTCTGAGGTCGCCGACAGGAAGGCCCATGTCGCTGAGGCTAAGGCAGTGATGAAGACGGTGCACTCAACCTCCGTAGAGGTCAAGTCAGAAAAAAGGAAGAAGGTTGATATGGACACTTTGATTGTGGGATTTTCAAGAATGGACTTCAAGGGCCTATTGGCCCCGCATGATGACCCTCTCGTCATCACCACCAGGGTGCACGGGTGCGAAGTGCCGAGGATCCTGGTGGATGGGGGCTCATCCGCAGATGTGATGTTTTGGCCATGCTTCAAGGCCCTGGGCCTCAGTCGTGCCAGACTTGTCCCATACCATCATCCATTGATTGGGTTCAGTGGGGAGAAGGTTCACCCCCTAGGAATATATGAGACTGATGTCAGGATGGGGGACGAGTGGCCGAGATGGCTCACCAAGAGGGTCAGTTTCTTTGTGCTGGATGAGCATGTGTTTTCGGCATACAACATCATACTGGGACGTGTGGCCCTCAAGGGGTTTGAAGCTGTGCCGTCCACGGTCCACCAGATGGTTAAGTTCCCTACCCCTTATGGGGTGGGGGAAGTTCAGGGAGACCAGACGACAGCGAGAGAGTGCTACTACAACTCCGCTGAAGAAAGGGAGGCACACAAGAGGGCTACAGCCACTTACAACATTGATACCCTAGACCCCAGGGACGAGACGAAGCTCAAAAAAGGAGAGGCCGCTGAGGAGGTAGAACCCATCATCCTCGATGAGGATGACCCGGGAAAAACCGTCCAAGTCGGCAAATCTCTGAAGCCCAGTATCAAGGAAGACCTCATCAAACTGTTGAGGAGAAGGCGAAGCGTCTTCGCGTGGAGTCATGTAGATATGCCAGGGATCGACCCTGAAATCATGTGCCACAAACTCAATGTGGTAGAGGGAGTGAAGCCGGTAAAGCAGAAGAGGAGGATTTACTCTAGAGAAAAGTATGAGGTCATCATGGATGAGGTTAAAAAATTAGAAGACGCTGAATTTATCAGAGAGGTCATCTACCCTGAGTGGCTGTCCAATGCAGTCATCGTCCCAAAGGCCAACGGCAAGTGGAGAATGTGCGTGGACTTCACAGACCTCAACAAGCATTGCCCCAAAGACAGCTTCCCTCTCCCCCGCATCGACCAGATGGTAGACGCTACCGCAGGCCATGAGCTCATGAGTTTCATGGATGCCTACTCAGGGTATAACCAGATTTTCATGAACCCCGAGGACTCAGAGATGACCGCCTTCATCACTGACAAGGGGACATACTGTTACAGGGTCATGCCCTTTGGCCTAAAAAATGCGGGGGCAACGTACCAGCGCCTCGTAAACAAAATGTTCGAAGACCAAATCGGGAAGTCTATGGAGGTTTACGTAGATGACATGCTGACCAAGAGCCTGAAGGCAGAGGATCATGTGGCAGACCTGGAAAGGACCTTTAATACAATGGACAAATACAAAATGAAGCTCAATCCGGCCAAGTGTGTCTTCGGGGTCGGAGCGGGGAAGTTCTTGGGGTTCATTGTCAATCAAAGAGGCATCGAGGCCAATCCTGAAAAGATAAAGGCCCTTATTGAGATGAAGACCCCCAAGTCCATTAAAGACGTTCAGAGGCTCACAGGGAGAGTGGCTGCCTTGAATAGATTTGTGTCAAGGGCTACAGACAGGTGTCTACCATTCTTCAAGATCCTCAGGAAAGCCTTTGAATGGAGCGAAGAGTGTGATGAGGCTTTCAAGCAGCTGAAATCATACTTAGGGTCTCCCTTGCTGCTGTCACGACCCGTGCAGGGTGAACGACTGTACGTGTACCTTGCTGTCTCAGAATCCGCTATCAGTGCAGCAATCGTAAGAGACGAAGATGGGATACAGAAGCCCGTATATTTCAACAGCAAGGCACTCCAGGGGGCAGAGCAGAGATACCCGAGGATGGAGAAGTTGGCCTATGCCTTGATCCATGCCTCAAGGAAGATGAAACCGTACTTCCAGTCCCATACTATGGTCATCCTTACTGACTCTCCTCTTAGGCAGATCCTACACAAGCCTGAGAAATCAGGAAGGCTAATGACCTGGGCTATAGAGTTGGGGGAATTTGACATTGTGTATCAGCCTAAGACAGCCATTAAGGGGCAAGCCTTGGCAGACTTCGTGGCCGAGTTCACATGGGAAGAAGATGAGGCCGAGGGTGAGACCCTCGGGAAGGCAGATACGGAAGACAGACCCGCAGACACACCTGCAGAAATGGCTGAGACGAGCACCGCTAGAAGGAAAGTGACTGAAAACGAAGAGGGAAGATACATCTTTAGACAGGGGTCCCTCTCTGAGGGAAATTTTTCTAAAAGAAAGACTCCGTGGAGCCTCTTCGTTGACGGGTCCTCCTGTGATAGCGGAAGTGGTGCTGGACTGATACTATCAGCACCCGATGGCACGGACGTCGAGTACGCCCTGAGGTTCAATTTCAAAGCCTCCAACAATGAGGCTGAGTATGAGGCCTTGATAGCTGGCCTCTCCTTAGCCAAATCCCTTAGTGTCAGCCAAATTTTGGTTCACAGTGATTCAAGGCTGGTGGTGAATCAGATATTAGGAGCCTATGAGGCCAAAGACGAGAGGATGGCTAGGTATCTTGATAAGGTGAGGTCATTGCTGAAAAACTTCAAAGAAGTGAAATTCAAGAGGATACCTAGGCTCGACAATGGCCGTGCTGACGCCCTTGCAAGGTTGGCCTCAGCTACTAGGACAGACATAAGGAGGACAGTCCCGGTAGAAATTTTGCTTCGACCAACTATCGAAGACGACGAGGGAACACTTGGCATTTGCATGAATGTTTCTCAAGAACCTTCATGGATGGACCCTCTGATCAGATACATTAAAGGGGGAGAGATGCCAGAAGCGAGCCAAGAGAGGAAGAAGCTGAGATACAGGGCTGCAAAGTTCGCTGTCATCGGAGACACGCTGTACAAAAAGGGGTTTCTGCTCCCCTTACTTAGGTGTGTGCATCCCTCTGAGGTCCCTTCCATTTTGAAAGACGTGCATGAAGGGTCGTGCTCAAGCCATATTGGGGGTAGATCCTTGGCAAAGAGGGTGATCACCCAAGGCTATTGGTGGCCGACCTTGGGGAAAGATGCTGCCGCATACGTTAAAAAGTGTGATAAGTGCCAAAGATTTGCTACCATCCCTCACCAACCTCATCAGCCTCTCACCTCCGTTACATCCCCATGGCCGTTCGCAGTATGGGGTATTGATCTGGTAGGACCCTTACCAAGAGCAGTCAATAACTATCGGTTCCTCATCGTAGCAATTGACTACTTCTCAAAGTGGGTAGAGGCCGAGCCGATGGTCATGATCACGGAGCAGAAGACCTTTCAGTTCATTTGGAAAAATGTGATATGCAGATATGGTCTACCCAACACCCTCATCTCGGATAACGGGACTCAGTTCAAGAATGCCTCTTTACAGAAGTACTGTGAGAGGGTAAGTATCAAACAATTTTTCTCCTCCCCAGGCCGACCTCAGGCCAATGGGCAAACCGAAGTTACGAACAGGACAATCCTAGATGGGATTAAGAAGAGGCTTGAGGAGGCAAAAGGAAGATGGGTCGAGGAGTTATATGCAGTGTTGTGGGCATACAGGACGACAGTAAGGACCCCTACCGGGGAGACCCCATTCATGTTAGCTTATGGATCAGAAGCAGTCATCCCCACCGAAGTGGAGTTTCCTACTCATAGGGTCCAAATGTATGACCCCCAGGGGAATACGGAAGAGAGAAGACTTGACCTAGACCTGATTGAGGAAAGAAGGGAGGATGCTGAGATAAGGCAAGCTTCCTACCAGCAGAGGACCGCAAAGTTTTACAACCAAAGGGTGAAACAGAGGCCTATCGCAGTGGGAGACTTGGTTCTTAAAAAGACTTGGCAGAAGCCCAACAAGCTCCATCCTAATTGGCATGGCCCATATAGGGTCATCGACGAAGTTGTCCCAGGGACCTACAGGCTAGAAAACTTAGAGGGGGAACCTTTCTCAAACCCCTGGAATGCAGATCATTTGAAAAAATACTACCAGTAGTGTTGTAAGGTCTTGATAAGCCATAGTTGTAATAAGCATTGTTTTGACAGAACACATTGAAGATTAATGAGAAGTATCAGTGTTTCCCTCATCCAGTGGTTATCAGTTCTAGTATACATGCAAAGAAGTTGAACCCTCGGCTATAATGGGGACCAGTGGAGGGGACGACCCCACCACAGTCCTCAAGAAAGACGAGGGAAGGCTTTAAAATCCATTAAATTGGAAAGTTGATCCCTCGGCTATAATGGGGACCAGTGGAGGGGACGACCCCACCACAGTCCTCAAGAAAGACGAGGGAAGGCTTTAAAATCCATTAAATTGGAAAGTTGGTCCCTCGGCTATAATGGGGACCAGTGGAGGGGACGACCCCACCACAGTCCTCAAGAAAGACGAGGGAAGGCTTCAAAATCCATTAAATTGGAAAGTTGATCCCTCGGCTATAATGGGGACCAGTGGAGGGGACGACCCCACCACAGTCCTCAAGAAAGACGAGGGAAGGCTTTAAAATCCATTAAATTGGAAAGTTGATCCCTCGGCTATAATGGGGACCAGTGGAGGGGACGACCCCACCACAGTCCTCAAGAAAGACGAGGGAAGGCTTTAAAATCCATTAAATTGGAAAGTTGGTCCCTCGGCTATAATGGGGACCAGTGGAGGGGACGACCCCACCACAGTCCTCAAGAAAGACGAGGGAAGGCTTCAAAATCCATTAAATTGGAAAGTTGATCCCTCGGCTATAATGGGGACCAGTGGAGGGGACGACCCCACCACAGTCCTCAAGAAAGACGAGGGAAGGCTTTAAAATCCATTAAATTGGAAAGTTGATCCCTCGGCTATAATGGGGACCAGTGGAGGGGACGACCCCACCACAGTCCTCAAGAAAGACGAGGGAAGGCTTTAAAATCCATTAAATTGGAAAGTTGATCCCTCGGCTATAATGGGGACCAGTGGAGGGGACGACCCCACCACAGTCCTCAAGAAAGACGAGGGAAGGCTTTAAAATCCATTAAATTGGAAAGTTGATCCCTCGGCTATAATGGGGACCAGTGGAGGGGACGACCCCACCACAGTCCTCAAGAAAGACGAGGGAAGGCTTTAAAATCCATTAAATTGGAAAGTTGATCCCTCGGCTATAACGGGGACCAGTGGAGGGGACGACCCCACCACAGTCCTCAAGAAAGACGAGGGAAGGCTTTAAAATCCATTAAATTGGAAAGTTGAACCCTCGGCTATAATGAGGACCAGTGGAGGGGACGACCCCACCACTGTTCTCAAGAAAGATGAGGGTAGACTTTATTTAAAAATCATTAATTTGATCATTTGAACCCTCGGCTATAATGAGGCCTGATGAGGAGACGACCCCACATTGGTCCTCAAAAAGACGAGGGAAGGGTTAGTATCATCATCATCAACGAAGAAGCAAATTTGCAAGGAACAAACCATAACGGAATTAAATATGGGAGACAATTGTGAAAGGAAGAGACGATGGTATTAATATAAAGCATCAAGTGTTTTACAATATACAGAACAAAAATACAAAAACAAGGGTATGGGCTACAGGCAGCCACCCTAGGGGACGACATCAGAGGGCAGAACCTCAACATCAACCGATGGGGTCTCTTCAGCAATCATGACTGGCCGACCCTCAGACGTGCCGACCCCCTCAACATGAACTTCAGATGTACCGACCCCCTCGATCTGGACTTGGGACTCCACTTGGTTGAGGGCCTCAGCAATTAGAGGGTCGTCCAATTGAACACCCTCCAGTGATGGGCGAACAGAGGAGACGACATCGCCAAATTTGAGGACGACCCATCGGCAGGCCGTCCTGATACCCCTCTCAAGATATTCAAGGCCGAAGCCCTGAAATTCATCTGAGGTCTTGTACGCCTCCACAGCATCAGCCTCAGCTTTCTTGATGGCTGCTTCCAGATCAGTCTTATGCTGGGCCTCCAGGTTGAGCAGAGCCTCATCCTTGCCCTTGATCAGCAAGTCCTTGTCCTTGATCAACAAGTCCTTAGCCTGAAGATCGGCATCATGTTGCTTCGTCAGCTCATCAAGGACTCTAGCGTGCTCAGTCCTTGCACTCTCCAGCTCGGCTCTAGCAGTGTCCAACTCTGTCCGTAGGTCAGCCTCCTGTTGAATGGCCCTCTCAGCTTCGTGAAATTTCTGTTGGTTCTCAGCCATCCATTTGGTGGCTGAGGTGAGGGCACAAACAGACTGCAAGAAAAAAAATGAACAAATGTCAAGAGGAGCCGATGGAACAGTTAATGAAAGAATGAAAATAAAGGTCAAGACCAATACCTGAGCCAGGGAGTGCAGACCGTAGTCATACACTTTGGCAGGGGGCATCTTCGCCAAGAACTCGAAGTCGGAGGCCGACGGTGCAGAGAACATCGAGGCCTTTGCTGCCTTCAAGTTGGCAATAAGAGATGAGGGGTCGGCCCTCAGATGGGACAGATTTTGAGACCAGAAGGCCCCCATGCTCGATGAAGAGGTTGCACCCTCAGAGGCCTCGGCCCTGGCCCTCGTCTTAGGGTCAGGACGAGGCTCGAGTGGAGCCTCAGGCTCCTTCCTTTTGTGGCTAACAGCTGTCGGCTCATCAACTGTCGGCCCTGAGGCCCTTGTCTTCTTCGGAGCTTGCTGAGGCTCCTTCCCCTTCTTCTTTGTCAGACCAGCAAGAAGACTTGGAGCAGTCATATCCCAGAGGTAATCTGACACACCTGCAGGACGATCTGAAAAGGATATGATGCATCAGAAAAATAAAGAGATAAACAGGAAACACTTGCATAAAGAGAAAAAGTAAAACGTGCTGTATAACTCACATAGTTCCGTCAGAGGGCCGACCCTCAGACCAGCTGCTTTGAGGTACCGAGGGGTCATCAAATCTTCGAACTTTGGGATCTCACCCTCTCTCCCCCGTCCCCTCAGATACTCAACAATATCACTTTCCTCCAGGCTAAGTCCGGGGTCTGACCTAGCCTTCATGGAGGGATTAGACCATCTGTTAGGAACCCTCGGAGCATCGGCAGAAGGGGACGCCTCGGTGGAGCTCTCCCATGCCCCAGATATGAAGAAGAACCTTCTTTTCCAATCATGATTGGAAGTTTGAGCTACGTGGAGCAGCTTCTTCTCAGACCTTCTCGCCCCTAGATGATAGTATCCGGGCTGCTTAGATGAAGAGGTGATATTGTAGCAGGCCAAGAATACGTCGGACGAGGGTTCATCGGTGAAAGCGTTTTTCCACAAAGAGATGTACCCCAGAATCGTCCTCCATGAGTTGGGTGGAAGTTGAGAGGGGGAGACGCCCAGAGCCGACAGAATGTCTACAATGGCAGGGTGGAAGGGAAGTCTGACACCTACTTTGAACATCTGCTCGTAGACTGCAACTTCTCCCTCTTCACCCTCAAAAACCCTCTCATCCTCAGAGGGAACCCTCATAGTTACCCCAGAGGGCACTCCGTAGATATGCCTCCATATTAGAAGGTCCCTATCCCTGACAGAAGATATAAAAGACGAGGCATGGGAGGTATCAACCTCGTCATCTGTATCGTCGTCCTCGTCTTCATCCCCCTCCCTCTCATCACCTACAGGGGGACCCTGAGGGAAAGCCACTTGGAAGGCATTGGGGGATAGGGTTGTCACAGGGACAGCCTCAGAGGGGATCGTGCCCCCGGCCTCTCGGGGAGGGCTAAGGTCAGACGTGTCCCTTCTACCAGAAGTTCCAGCACCAGTTGGAGAGAAGGCTCTCTCATCCATTTCGCTTTGTTTGGAAGTGTCGGCCGGACGAGATGACGACCCACAAGACTCAGAGGGTTCAGATGGTCTTATGGTGGCAAGAGGAATGGGAAAGATGGGTCGTACCCAATTAGGGTCGGCCCCTCGTCTCCTCTCTTCCTCCTCCTCTATCCGTCTGATCTCGGTAAATAGCTTCTCTCTCAAGGACGGGAATTCAGACACCAGGTTGTAAAGCCTCCTAAGCATTAAGGGGAAGACCCTACACTTAAAGAAATTATACTAGACTTGGCTAATTCAACTACAAACACTTGAGGGATTGACCCGGTTTGACTTTTGGATCAAACTAAAGAACTAAAACGTTTTTCGTCAAGAATGTTCAAGAACTACCAACCGGAGAAGACACCGGAAAATGCAATGGGGGAACTCTAAGAAAGTATTGACCTACGACCCTAAAAAATATACGAAAATGAAGACAAAAGAAGGCACGAAGAGAAAAAGGTTACCTGATGACGAGAGAGCAAGAGCGCAGTAGGGCCAGAAAAGCTGAAGGCTGCAAATGGCGACTGGTTCTAGAGAGAGAAAATGGTTAGGCGCGAAGAAGAAGAAGATGGAGAGAGAGAGTTTAAAAACCCTTAAATACCTTAGCAGTAAATGAGCACATTTTGCCAAGAAGGGTGCAATCAGGGCACAAAGCCCCATGCAAGTATGCAGCCGCCCTGCCTTGGGAACCGGAACAACAATGAGTACCTGCCCAAGTGTCACTCACCTAACTGATCATACACGCATCTCAATTTCAACATTATCCCTCAGCCATCTCAACGGCACCTATGGCTAAGGGCTGGGGGGTGATTGATATACCCGTTTATATTCTAGGAGGGTCGCCTCCACAACGGACGACCCTAAGAGGGGCCGACCCTTCACCAGGCCCCAACTGGCCTTCACCAGACCCAGACGACCCTACGAGGGGCCGACCCTTCACCAGGCTCCAGACGACCCTACGAGGGGCCGACCCTTCACCAGGCTCCAGACGACCCTACGAGGGGCCGACCCCTCGCCAGGCTCCGGACGACCCTACGAGGGTACGACAGTACGAGGACAGAATCAAGCCAGACTCACTACCGGAAGAAACTTTGCCCTCGGCCTCGGCTCATAGGCCGAGGGTGATATCATGACGGCGCGTGATTTGGGAGACGCGTGGAGCAGTGCGCGTGAGGCTCATATGACACGTGGAAGACCGTTACAACCGAATCACCCCCTCACGTGAGGGAATATTATGTCATCATTTGGCATCTACAGGTGTCAACAGGGGATTGGCTAGATCATTATTCACATGCACCATGCTTACTTGGGGGGTACACTACACCCCCCAAGACCTATATATACTTGTCACCCCCAACCCTACAGGGGATCGATCCATGAACAATAGCCCTAGCCAAAACTCTGCTTGTACACACACAGTAGAGAGAGGGAGAGGGTTATGAGCATTGTATCCAAGGCCATTAGTGCCCATACTTAGTGGATCACACACTTACAGTGGATGTAGGCCACATTGGCTGAACCACTATACATCATTGTCTTATTTCCTCTTATACTCATCCCCTTCTATACACTTACATACTTATATACTTGCATCTCTATGGCTGCCATGCTTGAGCTCACTAACACTTATCTGGTGGTGCTAAATCTCAGCATCATCACACCCGGTTAGCAAGTTTTGTACTAGATGAGGTGACTCCAGAAGACAGTAAAATCTCCAAGTTTATGGGAGGTTTACATTGGCGGATAAGACAACATTTGCTGGGTAATCCAGCTTTGCAGACCTTTGGGGATGTGATGAATGCAGCATTGCTTCATTGCCAAGAACATAGATTGTTTGTACAAAATGGCAAGAAGGCTACAGTAATGGGGCAAGCAAGAAAACCTGGAGGTAATGGGATCGTAGGAGGAGCATCTCCTTCATCCCAATCTTCAGAAAATAAAGAGAAGGAAAGGAACCCCCAGCAAGGGGATTTGTCTAAAAGGAAATGTTTTTCTGGGTTTATTGCGAGTGGCAATAACAATAGGCAGGGTCAAGGTGGACCGCAACAGCAATAAGCAGGTAGAGGTGGAAATGGAGGTAGAGGCCACCAGGGCCAAGGTTTCAGGCAGTCTCGAAATAATCGAGGGCAAAACTAAGAGAATGCGACGACCTGATGCTTTAAATGCAGAGAGCTAAGTCATTACAAGAGGTCGTTGTTGATACCAAATTTAGTTTGCTGACATGCCTCAATTGGGTGAAAACACGTGGCAATCTACGTGGCATCAACAAACACTTCTGAAGAACTCAGATGCTCCGAGGAACCATGCTACGACAAGGAACACTGCTTCCCCGACCAACTCATATGCTTCGACTTACAAGAACTCTCTGAGGAACTTTTGAGTACCGAGGAACTTAGGCGGTCCGAGCAGCTTAGGCGGTCTGAGTTGCACCTCGAATAAAGCATTAATAGCAGGATAACCAACAGTTTGTCTGTTCATTAAATGCTTATCATTCAGATGTATCCACTTAAGGGGCATTTAATACATTACCCTTTCACATGTACAACATTTAATGTATTACCCTTTCACATTACAGCCTCAGGGCTATAAATACATTGTATTACCCTCATTGTAGGGAAACGAAATTTCTTGATTGAACTTGTAATCGAGAATTCCCAAACAGTCATCAATAATAGAAACAGTGGACGTAGGCCATTCTTATAATGATGAACCACTTTAAAAGTTCTTTGTCTCATTTATTTTATCTGTGATTAAATAATTGGATACAATCTAATTTTTTACATCAACAGATTGGCGCCGTCTGTGGGAAGCGGCTGATAATATCATTTTTCATCAAAAACAACTCATCACAAATGGCTGATATTCCATAACCAAGTCATCGAAACGCTGGAAGCCCTCTAAATCCATCTACTCCACCTAATATTCCAAATCTGGCCAGAATAATGACAAATCTGGCCCAGGGCCAGACAGTCATGCAAGAAATGATGCGACAACTCATACAAACCCTCCATGGCGGTGCACCAACCCATTCAGGACTGCAAAGTATTCAAAGAAATACCCGTTTACCTTCTTCACGTACTAGGCGTACTGATTCATATCGTACTGAGGAATCTGAAGATTTTTCTTATCAACTTGGACGAACTTCATCAGTACGGGCCACAGATACTGAACAACGTATCACTCTCTCTCCAAAAAGGACTAGTGCGCTAGAGAGGTTAAGCAGGGTATCACCTTTTGATCGATTAGGACCTAGAAGGAGTAGAAGTCCTCCTAATGTCGCATCGAGGAGTTTTTGACAACCATCAGATTTAAGGGAAGGATCTGCCCAGTCATGACCAGCTGCTCGCCAAGATAGATCCCAGGAAGCCACATCAACTCGATCAGTTGCTCGAACCAATAGGCCCGAGGAAGGAAATGATGCATGGAAAGGCTCTATTCTGAGGTTGGAGGATAGATTAGGGGAAATGGCTAAAGACAAGAATCCTCTACAACGAACTTTTGTTCGAGGAACACCTTTTGTCCAGGCCATTGTAGATTTTCCAACACCATCAAAGTTTAAAGCGCATGTTGTGACTTCCAAATATGATGGAAACACAGACCCTGTCCTTCATATAGAACAATACCAAGATGCAGCCGATATCTATGTTGTTCCAGATGAGAAGAGATGCAGAGCATTCTTGGGAACTCTTACCGGATCTGCTCAAATGTGGTATAATAATCTTCCTCGGGGTAAGATTTCAACTTTTCTTCAACTAGCCGAGTTATTCATTGGGAATTTCTGTTTTGGGGCAAAGCCTGTTAAACGAGTAGCACATTTGTTAAGTGTTAGATAAAAGGCTGGTGAGAGTACCAGAGATTATATAACTCGTTTTAATAACGAGAAGCTCGAAGTCATTGACTATGAGGAAAAGACAGCGATTACTGCCTTGATGAGTGGACTACTGCCCAACAAGTTGTACTATACTTTGGCCAAAGATCCACCTAGAGCCATGTCAGACTTGATGGGAAAAGCGTCCAAGATTATGAATGCCAAGGAGGCTATGGATGCGAAGAAGAATATGGATGCCAAAGAAACCAAGGTGGAAGGTGATTAAGCTAAGAAGAAAGAGCATAAGAATAATGGTAATGACAAATACTCAAAAACAAGGTCGACTTGGGAAGTATTGAGGAAATTTGATAATTATACTCCTTTGAAGAAATACATCAACCACGTTCTAGAAGAAATTAAGAACAACGAGGAATTAAATTGGCCAGAGAAAATGAAGGCAGACCCCGAAAGGAGAAATAAGGCAAAATATTGCGAGTTTCACAAAGATTATGGCCATATGACTAAAAATTTCATAGCTCTTCAGAATGAGATTGAAACACTCATCAGACGAGGAAAACTGGAAAATTATGTTGATCGGAAGAATGATAGAAGAAACAACGACCGAGCAAAAGAGAGGTCTAGATCTCCTCGTCGGGCAAAGGAGAACAGGAAGAGAGACCATGAAGTTGATCCAGAAGATGACCCCGATCTTCCCAAGAGACCAAGGAAGCCAGAACGTGAGGTATTTTCAATACGCTTTGGATCATTTGATTGTAATGTTATTACAGGTGGAGATGCAGGAGGAGGAGACCTTACTGCCGAGAGAAAAGATTACCTTTATGAGGCTCAAGCTTGCTCATACATTCAACGAATAAATCTAGCCGAGGAGGATCGCCCGAGAAAGGTGAACAAAGAGAAATTGGTCATTGGTTTCTCAAAGAATGACCTCGCAGGTGTTCTATATCCTCATGATGACCCATTAGTGATCAAAATGAGGATGAAGGAGGTAATGATTTCAAGAGTACTGGTCGATAATGGTAGCTCGGCAGACATTATTTTTTACTTGTTCTTCGATAGTTTAAAGCTAAAGCTATCTCAACTGGAGCCTTATCATAGACCCATCCTCGGTTTTGCTGGCGAGAAAGTATTTCCACTTGGGACGATCAAGTTGGATATATTCATTGGTACGTGGCCTGCTTGTCGAACAGAAAGAATACGCTTCTTCGTGATGGATAAGAATGTTCAATCATCATATAATATTATCATGGGAAGAGTAGGATTGAAGAAGTTCGAGGTTGTACCATCTACGGTGCATCAGTGCCTAAAATTTCCAACAAATTTTGGAGTAGGAGTTGTGAAAGGTGATCAGAAAGTAGCTCGGGAATGCTATTATTCATCCGCCAAGCAAGAGGAACTGGAGGAATCAAGGAAAAAGACCACTACCTATCAAGTGGATGAAGATGGAGAAATTGAAACATTAGATCCTAGAGATGAGTCGCAACTCGTGAAGGGTCAAGTGGTGGAAGCTATTGAAAACATCATTCTGGACGACGAGCATCCTGAATGAACTACTCAAGTAGGTTCATCGTTGGAAACCTCACTAAAACAGGAATTGATAACTTTCCTTAGAAGCAGAAAGCAAACTTTTGCGTGGAGTCATGAGGATATGCCTGGGATAGACCCAAATTTCTTATGTCACGAACTCAATGTGAATAAGGAGATCAAGCCTATGAAGCAGATAAGAAGAGTATTTAGTCCCGAGAAGAATCAAGCTATACAGGAGGAAGTTGAGAAACTCCAAAAAGCTTGATTAATTGAAGATGTTAAATATCCAGACTGGTTAGCAAATGTGGTGATGGTGAAGAAGAAGAACAACAAATGGAGGATGTGTGTAGACTTCACCGACCTCAACAAAGCATGCCCAAAGGATCACTTTCCACTGCCCCGAATTGATCAACTGGTGGATGCTACCTCGGTACACGAGCTGCTGAGTTTCATGGATGCTTATTCTGGTTACAATCAGATTAAAGTGAAACCTGAAGACAGGAAGAGTACTTCTTTCATTACCCCTAGGGGAACTTATTGTTATAATGTTATGCCTTTTGGTTTGAAAAATGCAGGTGTAACATATCAGCTGATGATGAACAAAGTGTTTGCAGAACAAATCAGTTGCAATATGGAAGTCTATATTGACGATATGGTGATGAAGAGAAAAAAAGCTGTTGATCATCTAGTTGACTTAAGCCAAACTTTTGATCAACTAGATAAATATCAAATGAAATTGAACCCGACGAAGTGCATATTTGGAGTACGAGAAGGAATGTTTCTCGGATACATTGTCAATCAGCGAGGCATTGAAGCTAACCCTGAAAAGATCAAAGCTCTGCTAGGGCTACGATCTCCAACGACGAAGAAAGAGGTGCAAAGTCTTACAGGATGAGTAGCAGCACTTAACAAATTTGTATCGCGAGCAACTGATCGATGTCTCCCATTATTTAAGACACTCCGAAAGACTTTTGAGTGGAATGATGAATGTGAGAAGGCTTTTCAAGACTTGAAGAAATACTTGGGAGCACCTCCACTGTTATCCAGGCCAGTGATGGGAGAAAAATTATACTTGTATCTGGCTGTGTCTGAGAATGCAGTCAGTTCGGCATTGATAAGAGTGGAGAATGGAGTACAAAAACTGATCTACTACACAAGTAAGGCCTTTCGAGGAGCAGAGATCAGATATCCAAAGCTGGAAAAATTGGCACTAGCATTGATCGAGGCAAGTACAAAAATGAAGCCATACTTTCAAGATCATACCATAGTAGTATATAATGATATGCCATTGAGGCAAGCCCTTCACAAACTAGAAAATTCAGGAAGATTGATGTGCTGGGCAATAGAACTTGGTGAATATGATATAGTTTATGAACCCAGATCATGGTTGAAAGGGTAAGCTGTAGAAGATTTTATAGCAGAGTTCACCTATCCTGATACCCCCGAGGAGAAAAATTTGCTCGCTGATCAACCTGTGGATGTTACAGGATTATTAAACACAAGCTCAGACCAACTTAGGTTGGTAAAAGGGTAAGTGGATGTTACAGGATCATCAAATTCGAGCCCAGACCAGCTTAGGTTGGTAAGAGGTCAAGAAAACATGATCGACGAAGAGCAAGAAATATCAGGGGAGGATGAAAGGAAGCAACAAATATTTCATCGAGGAACTCTGTCAGATCAAAAATTTGAAGACGAGTTACCTATATGGAGTTTGTATGTGGATGGTTCATCTTGTACTACAGGATATGGCGCAAGGATAGTTTTGAGCAGTCCAGATGAGGTCGACATGGAATATGCCCTACGTTTCCAATTCAAAGCTTCCAATAATGAGGCTGAGTATGAGGCCATGATTACAGGTCTTAATTTGGCAAAAATTATGGAGGCGCAGCAGTTTATTGTCTTCAGTGATTCTCAATTGATCGTAAATCAAATGTTTGGAATATATGCAGCCAAAGGAGAATTAATGATTAAGTATCATGCAAAGGTGATGGATTTGGTATCAGAATACCAAGAATGGAGAATGCGAGAGCAATCGCCCTAGCTCGATTAGCATCAGCTACTCGTACCGAGCTACGAAGAACAATCCCAATTGAAGTTTTATCTAGTCGGAGTATAGATGAAGATCTAACGATGAACTTTATTACCCTCGATTTAGGATCATCGTGGATGGATCCCATCAGGGCATATATTGAGAAAGGGGAATTACCAACTGACAAACTTGCAGCCAAGAAACTGAAGTTTAGGGCTGCTCGTTATGTACTGACCAACGGTATTCTATATAGACGAGGACTTATAGCAGGTTTGCAAAGATGTGTACATCCCTCCGAGTTGAAAGAATTCATTGAAGAGATCCATGAAGGGTCCTATGGAGTCCATGTAGCAGGTCGGACGCTTTTGCAAAGAGTAATGACACAAGGATACTACTGGCCGACGATGAGGGATGATTGCATAGCCTATGCTAAGAAATGTGACAAGTGTCAGCGCTTCTCCTCCATCCGAAGAACTCCCCAAGCGTTATTAACACCCATTACTTACCCTTGGCCATTTGCCATATGGGGAATAGATTTGGTTGGGCCACTGCCGACGACTAGGGGAAGATTTAAGTATCTCGTGGTCGCTGTGGATTATTTTACTAAGTGGGTAGAAGCTGAGCCTCTCATTGATATGACATACGACAGAGTGTACCAATTTATTTGGAAGAACATCATTTGTCGATATGGTCTTCCTCATGCCTTCATCACAGACCATGGAACATAATTTGACAACGAGGAGTTCGCTGCCTATTGCCATCAGTCCAATATCTTGAAGATCCACTCAGCACCAGGACATCCCCAAAGCAACGGACAGACTGAAGTGACGAACAGAACACTGCTAAATGGCTTGAAGAAAAGACTAAATAACGCAAAAGAAAACTAGATCAACGAGTTACAGTCAGTACTGTGGGCTTATCGAACTACTTTCTGAGTAGCAACTGGAGAATCACCATATATGCTGGCATTTGGAAGTGAACCTGTTATACCTGCCGAGTTGGGCCTCCCAACACACAGGGTACTGAATTTCAATTCCCCTGTCAGCGACTTAATGAGAAGATTGGATTTAGACATGCTTGAGGAAGTTAGAGAAGATGCAGCCATCAGGAATGTTTCATACCAACAACGAACAACTTTGTTCTACAATAAGAGGGTGAAGAAGTGCGACCTGAAAGAAGGAGACTATGTGCTAAAGAAAGTGATTCAAAAGCATAACAAATTGGAGGCAAACTGGCATGGACCATACCGAGTTACAAAAGTTGTTCGACCAGGAACTTACCGAATAGCAACTTTAGAGGGGGAGGAGTTTAAGAATGCATGGAACGCAGAGCACCTGCGCAAGTATTATCAGTGATGTATGCTCTCATGTAACGCAGTTCCGGCAATATGAATAAAATGAAGATATTCTGCCAAATTCTCTCCTTTTATTGAAAGTTTTTCGGGGAATACTAGTGTTACACACTACTCGACAAAACTCGACAAAACTCGGATTACTCAAATTTCTTCTCGAAAACGCCAACTAAGGTTGGTCCAGAAACAAATGTATTCCTCCGGGAAGTAAAACTATGTATTCCTCCGGGATGTAAAACTGTATTCCTCCGGGAAGTAAAACTATGTATTCCTCCGAGAAGTAAAACTGTATTCCTCCGGGAAGTAAAACTATGTATTCCTCCGGGAAGTAAAACTGTATTCCTCCGAGAAGTAAAATAATATATTCCTAAAAATGACAACTTATGTTGGTTAGGAAGTAAATGTATTCCTACGGGAAGTAAAACTATGTATTCCTCTGGGAAGTAAAACAATGTATTCCTACGGGAAGTAAAACTATGTATTCCTAAAAATGCCAACTTATGTTGGTTAGGAAGTAAATATATTCTCGAAAATGCCAACTAAAGTTGGTCGGGAGGTAAAATTATTCCAGAAAGTGCCAAAGCTCCTCGTAGAGGAAAAATACACTAACTATTGCTGGTCGGGGATAAAAACCCACTAAATGTAGTTAGTCGAAAAGGAAAATTTACCGACCTTGGTTGGTCGGAAACATTTTATGAATACGAGAAAATGATCAAGCAAAATTATTGATACTCGTGACTTTTTAAAATTATTACTAAGTTGGTCGAGAAACAACTTAGTAAGTTGGTCGAGAAACAACTTAGTAAATTTTTAAAATGACTACCACAAATTCAAATTACTCGACAATAAGTTAGTCAACAAATAACACAATATTGTTATCTTTTTAACAGATACACATGAACAGATGTAAAGTGTTATAAAACAATAGCAGTCAAGATTTGCAAATAAAATTATTTCATTAAATGTAGAACATTATACATCAGGAATGAAATATAAGTTTATTACATCAATACTCCTATTCTATTGGTTTCTTTCCTTCTTCTTTTGAAACAGGTTCCTCGCCAGCAGGCGGATCATTTAAAGCAAGAGGAGAATTTATGAAGTTAAGATCTTTTAACATCCTGATATTCATCACGGATGGTCGATCCAGTAGATGCTCGGGACGAGATATCTCCACATTGGAATAAATATTGTAATCGCCGAGGTACTTGGAAATTAAACACCGAGGGATGGCCCGAGCAAGGATCCAACTCATATCAAGATTGAATGGTGGCACGGGTAGGTCGAGCAGCCCAGGATTATGGTAATCCCACGGGTAATGACCCTATTCAAGTTGCAGCACACCTAAGGCATTCAGCCATCCCTATTTGTAGCCCTCATTATTTGCATTCTGGATACGTTCGTCCAAGTGGTAGAGAGCCTCATTGTAGCC
This sequence comes from Sambucus nigra, assembly GCA_949130495.1. Lineage (NCBI taxonomy): Eukaryota > Viridiplantae > Streptophyta > Magnoliopsida > Dipsacales > Adoxaceae > Sambucus > Sambucus nigra. The sequence goes on along the minus strand of OX422210.1, from coordinate 573,282,745 downwards.
AGCCATCCAGAACTCCCTGGGCTACTTGTGAAATTGATAGGTCAATCTTTCCAACTGCTCGTGGAGGTTTTTGATGAAGAGTTCTTTATTCTCCAAGATAGATTTCTACGCCGAAAGATGCTCTTCCAGGTCTCTGATTTTCTTAGACATCTCAGCCAATGCCTGGTTCTTCGCCATCGGCTGGAAGGCCTGGTTCTCTAAAGAAGATTGAGTCCTCTGTTCCTCGACAGGAATCCGAGCGGCTCTTGCTCATCCCCGAGGAGCTCTTGCTCATCCACGAGAAGAAGTAGAAGGGCCAGCTCTCTTCAAGGTCTCCAATTCATCCCTCAAGTTGGCGTTCTCGACCTCCAAGAATGAGAATCCCTCGCCAGTCACTGGGACCAAAGCATTTGAGGTGGAGGCAACAGATTTTAATTGAGATACTTCTCTTTGCAAGTTATTATTTTCTTGCTCCAACAACTCGGCTATTTTCTTGTGCTCCTCGACCTCGGCTTTCAACGTTCTCTCCCGCACGTCGTAAGCAGTAAAACGCTTCTCGTATCCCTTGTCGGAAATGATTTGCTGATACTTCTTCTCGTACCCCTCGTGCAAGACGACAGTGGATTCCTTATATTGTTGTTGAAGGTCTTCAAGAGTGCCTTGGAAATCCTCGATCATATCATAATAAGCTACATTATTGGCCACCGCACGATCAAGCAGACACTTCAGATATTGGTAAACTTCAATTGCCTATTCCGAAGCATCTTGGCCGAGGATGTCGACGATTTGTGTTGCACTCAGATCTGTGTGACCAGCCTTAAAGTATTCATTGCATTGTCGTAACAACTTTGTATCATGAGCAGACAGTAATTCCATCCTGGCCAGAAACTAGTAGAGGAAGAAAAAGCAATAATCAATAAGAAGTACAAACAGAGCATGAAGAAGAGAAAAAACATTATGCATAAATAAAAGTTCAAATATTATTATATCATAAAGTTCAGAGTACATGTTCAGGGTTACATTTGACAGAGAGAAATAAAATAGAAAGAAACCCGAACAACACTACACCTTTTCCTTGTCTCCTAAAATTTTCTCGGGAGGCTGGGACGAGGAGGTAGGTTGCTCGGAGGGAACAGAGAGTTGCTCGGGGAGCGCTGGCAGTTGCTCGGATGAAGTAACGAGTTGCTGAAGTTCCTCGTTAGTAGGCTGGATGGCTGGGGGATGAGAAACTTGATCTACCATCACCATGGAAGACTCCTCAGAGGCAGCTTCATCCTCTTCTTCGTCTTCAGAAGTTAGAGGGGGACCAGGGATGTGTCGCTGGAAGAGTTCAGAAGTTTCATCAACCTTCATCTCCTGAAGAGCTGCGACCCACCCATCTCTAAAGTATTTTAGGCTGCCATATTCGACTTGCGACATCATGGCAGCCAAGCCTTTGTTCCACCCCTTATCCCAGCCAACGCTGAAAGATTTCTTCACAGCCGATTTCCTCTTTAACATCTTCGAGGAAAGCTTCTCGGACAGAAGATTTTCAGCAGCCTTCAGTTTATTCTCAGCTTCTTCCTCCTGACGACTTACTTCCTGAAGCTGACCCAACCTTTCCTCAGCAACCTTGAGTTTATCTTCAAACTCCTCAGCATTCTTGAGCTTCCTTTCAAGCTCTTTATTCTTCTCCTCCAGACTATTTATTTTTTTCTCCAACTCCTAGGAGACTTCAACAACTTGAGCTTTCTCCTGCTCGGTTGAGGCAAGTTTCTTCTCCCAAGCAACCTTATCATCAGCATATTTCTGGTGAGAATCTTTCAGAGACTTCCCCAAGCCCATCAAAGCTTCCTCTACACCAGACGAGGAGCTGGAAGCTTTAATAGCTTCATCCTTCTTCAAAATTGTGTTAAAAAAGCTCACCAACTGTGAAAATAAAATGAAAGCAAGTCAGAGAAAGATATAATAAGGGAAAGATGAAAAGTTCAAAATAATAGAACTTACAGAAGCAATGTGGTGAGCTGCCAATGAGGTAACCATGTCCCGAGAAAGGTTTTCTTTAATACCTTAGATCTCGGGAATGATCCAAGTCTTCACCGAGCTCATGGCAGAGCTCAGGGGAACAAAAGTGGGAACTCCACTAGTCGGGGGCTGAGAGACGGTGTCAGCCAAATTGACCGAGGAGATCTTCTTCAGCCTCCTCGGAGGAACAGGAATAGTTTCGACCAAGGAATAACTCTTGGTCGGTGATATGACAATCACCTCGCCTAGAGCAGCAGCCTTGCTCGGGGCCACTGAAGGCTTCTCAGTAACCTTCACAGGAGCAGTTGGAGGGGCTGCATCAATTTTCTTTGTCCCTTCTGGGACATCATGTTTACTTCTTTTTGCCTCTCCAGCACCAGAGGCAGAGTTTCTCGAACAGTGTGGGAGGTCTTCTTTTCTTCATCCTTTCACTTAAAGGAACGTGTGACTCAGACGAAGAACTGGTGGAAGTTGGTACTGGCTCTGTGTCGCTCATCACTAGACGAGCAGTAAAAGAAGTTGTGTAACTCTTATACTGAAGCAGATATGAAGCTGACCTAATATGCTCGTTAGCAACAATCTGATGCAAACTCCAGATAAGTTTTAAGTGCCTTATATTAATGTCTGCCTCTTTTGGACACTTTCTTTTGTTGTCAGCTGCAAATAAATCAAAACTAAAATATCAGTGGCACATTTTATCAAACATAAAGGAAGCATAATCTCAAAATAAATAAAATGAAATAAAAATAACCTATGCCATTGCCATAGGGAGGGCATCTGGGACCCTGATACAATTCATTTCCAAATAAAGGAACATGTTGCCAATTTTTTATAACAACCCCGTGCTCAAAATAATCCCTATTGGCATCCGGGAGATTGACCACTAAAGCCCTATTTAAAAATATTGTTTTTAGATAAAAAAGTATTATCACCAACGGCCCATCTATAACAAAACATGATTTCTGGAATTCCTATGCGAGTTCCATGAATTTGATTTAGTCTATGAACCCCATTAACTATTCTCCATGTATTGGGGGCTATTTTTGCAGGAACCACGTCAAAGTATTGACAAAATTCCAGACATAGAGGGTTTGGGGGAAAAGAAAATCCACACTCATCAACAAAGAGACTGGGGAACCAATTTCCCTCAGCCAAACGGAAATAATCAGAAGGTTCAGAAAGTTCCTCCAGAACAACCCATGAAGGAATAGAAAAATCAGAACGAAATTTATCAAGAGATTCAACAAGGTAAACCATGATGAATAAAGGAAATGAAGAAGAAGGAAGAAGATCTTACAGAAAAGGAATGGATCTGTTGACAACGAACGATGGAAGAGATGAGTGCACGGAAGAGAAAGAGACGATGGAAAACTCGAAGATACAAATTTGAAAAAGTAGAAGACGATGGGATTTTCTGCAGTGTTTAAATACTTTGCCTTGGGAAACGGTAAAGTTAATGATTACAAAAAGAAATGATTACGCTACTTGCGGCTAGAAGGACAAAAAGTACGCGGAGATCGAGGCGGTTATAAAAATTCAAAAAAGCCTGATTCTACAAATTTGAAAGGAAAAATAAATACAAAGGAAACACTCCTAAATTTCAGGATAACCATTAAAAACCGCCATATATCGAGAAAGAATGTTCCACACTCCTCAAATTTCGAACTATGAAACATTGGGGGCTTCTGTTGATACCAAATTTAGTCTACTGACATGGCTCAATTGGGTGAAGACACGTGGCAATCTAGGTGGCAACAACAAACACTTCCGAAGAACTCAGACACTTCGAGGAACCATGCTACAACGAGGAACACTACTTCCCCGACCAACTCAGATGCTCCGACTTACAAGAACTCTCCGAGGAACTTTTGAGTACCGAGGAACTTAGGCGGTCCGAGCTGAACCTCGAACAAAGCATTAATAGCAGGATAACCAACAGTTTGACTGTGCATTAAATGCTTATCATTCAGATGTATCCACTTAAGGGGCATTTAATACATTACCCTTTCACATGTATAGCATTTAATGTATTACTCACATTACAGCCTCAGGGCTATAAATTCATTGTATTACCCTCATTGTAGGGGAACGGAATTTCTTGATTGAACTTGTAATCGAGAATTCCCAAACAGTCATCAATAACAGAAACAGTGGACGTAGGCCATTCTTATAAGGCTGAACCACTTTAAAAGTTCTTTGTCTCATTTATTTTATTTGTGATTAAATAATTAGATACAATCTAATTTTTTACATCAACAGTCATGTCCTCAGTTGATTGGGGGACAGCTTCCTAGGGCTCCACAGCAGCCATATGTTCAGTTTCCACTGCAGGTACCTAACCCGATTGTTCCTCCACAGTAGGGATAGCTACAATATGGACGAGTATATCACATTTAGGATGATATGCTTCCTCTGGATCCTCCAGCACCGCCAGCGATTGAGGGTAAGTTTCTCATTCAAGGGCACATGGGTCGGGTACTATTTGATACGGGTGCGACACACTCATTCATTTCTAGAAGTTTTGCTCAGACTACAGAGTTGATAAAATATGCAGAGAGTACCTTCACTAGTGTTGAGTCCTCTATGGGTGATGGTTCACTCATTTTCTTTGTTTGTAAACAAATAGGAATTAATCTTGGTAATTTGTGCTTTGAGGCCGATTTTCTCGTCCTTAACATGGTCGAGTATGATGTGATTTTGGGTATGGATTGGCTAGTGAAGTATCATGCGATAGTTAATTGCTATGTGAAAGTATAGTGTTTGCCATTCCGGGGCAGGAAATGTTTTTAGTGGTTATGCCTCGCTTGGAAGGAGGTACTAGCACTTATTTGTATTGTATTGCGGAGGAGACTTCTCAGGATGTAGTTATTTCCCTAGATTCTATTCCAGTTGTTAGAGACTTTGAAGATGTGTTCTGAGAAATACCGAGTTTGCCTCCTAGTAGGGAGATTGAGTTTGTGATTTATTTATCATCGAGAAATTAACCGATCGCGAGAGCTCCTTTTCGTATGGCTCTTGTTGAGATGAGGGAGTTGAGGGACCAAATTCAGCAGTTGTTGGAATAAGGATTCATTCGGCGTAGCACATCGTCGTGGAGTGCTCCAGTGTTGTTTGTGAAGAAACGGGATGGTTCTCTTCGGTTATGTGTTGACTATAGAAAGTTCAATAAAGTCACCATCCGGAACAAATACCCTTTGTCTCATATCGATGATTTGTTTGATCAACTTAGGGGGGCTTCATACTTCTCAAAAATCGATTTTGGGACGGGGTATCATCAGTTGAGGATGTGGGAGCAGGATATATCCAAGACCATTTTTATGACAAGGTATGGGTCCTATGAATTTTTGGTTATGCCTTTCGGACTAACCAATGCCCCTTCCGTGTTTATGGACCTCATGAATAGGGTATTTCGAGACTTCCTCGACCAGCTTATTATTGTGTTCATCGATGACATCCTAGTGTATTCTCAGACATAATCTGACCATGCTACTCATTTGCAATTGGTCCTGCAAAGGTTGAGGGATCTCCAATTATACGCCAAGTTCGAGAAGTGTGGCTTTTGGTTGCAGGAAGTTAAGTTTCTGGTTCATATTGTGACATCTCAGGGTATTTCGGTAGACCCAAGCAAAGTGGTTGGGGTGAGGGAGTGGGGTCAGCCCATGACACTGACCGAGATTCGTAGTTTTCTGCGTTTGGTGGGTTATTACCACCGGTTTATTAAGGGTTTCTCTAAAATTGCTAGCCCTTTAATAAATTTAACCCAAAAAGGGGTGCAGTTTGTTTGGGATGATTCATGTTAGTCTACTTTTGATGAGCTAAAGGAGAGGTTAACGTCTTCTCCAGTCCTTGCTTTACCAAAGCCGAGATTAGAATATTTTTTTTTACCGATGCATCTCTGCAAGGTCTGGGAGGTGTACTTCAACAAGAGATACGGTACATTACTTATGCTTCTCGCAAGCTAAAGCCTCACGAGAGGAATTATTCGGTACACGACTTGGAACTTATCGCAGCTGTCTTTGCCTTGAAGATTTGGAGGCATTATCTCCTAGGGGAGAAATACAGTCTTTTCACGGACCATAAATCGTTTCAATATTTATTCTCACAGAAAGATTTAAATATGAGACAATGCCGATTGTTTGAGTTTGTGAAGGACTACCAATTTGACATCCACTACCAGTCGGGTAAGGCGAATGTGGTAGCGGATAGTTTGAGTAGAAAGCCCGGGGGGGTGTTAGCGAAAGTATGGAACGCTAAATGGAAAGAGCTCAGCCAGGAGAATGCGGTTGTTAGGGCATTCATGTCAATGATGACCGTTACGCATACTATTGTGGCAAGGGTTGTAGAAGCCCAAGAAAAGGAACAAGGTTGTCAGGACCATATACGCAAATTGCTGTGCAAGGGAGCGGAATCCAACTCGATAAGTTCGAAGGGTGGATTACATTTTCACGGGAGACTCATCGTCCCTAATGAAGGGGATTTGAGAAAGGCCGTGATGGAAGAATATCACGGGTTAAAAATTTTGGTGCATCCTGGTGGGGACAAAATGTATGAAGACATGCATCGTCAGTATTGGTGGCCAGGCATGAAGCGGGATATTTCTGAGTTCGTATCCCAATGCACTACTTATAAATTAGTCAAGATAGATCATCAGCTACCGACAGGTTTGTTGCAACCGTTGGAGATTTCGGAGTGGAAGTGGGAGAGTATATCGATGGACTTTATTACAGGCTTACCGAGGTCGCAGAGTGGCCATGATTCTATCTGGGTGATTGACGACCGCTTGACTAAGTCGGCACACTTCCTACCCGTGCGCACAAATTATGATACCGCTCGTTATGCCCAGTTGTTCATCGCGGAGGTTGTTAGACTCCATGGGGTTCATTTAAATGTAGTTTCCGAATGAGATAAGATTTTTGTTTCCCACTTTTGGCGAAAGTTCCAAGAGGCTATGGGAACCGAATTGAAGTTAAGCATTTTTTATCATCCTCAAACAGATGGCTAGACTGAAAGAGTAAACCAAATGTTGGAGGATATGCTCCGTATGAGTATGCTTGATTTCAAGGGTGGTTGGGAACAATATCTCCCTTTGGTTGAATTTGCTTATAACAATTCGTACCAATTTACTATTCGAATTGCGCCCTATGAAGCACTTTATGGTCGGACTTTTAGATCACCCACGTGTTGGTTAACGGTGGGAGATAATAAATTACTTGGACCTAAAATGATCCAGGGTACTTCTTCCAAGATTGAACTCATCCGGAATCGCATTCGAATAGCTCAAGATCGACAAAAGAGTTATGCCGATGTGGGTAGAAGGCATGCTGAGATGGATGTTGGAGATCAAGTCTTGGTGCGAGTGTCACCAATGAAAGGTATAAAGCGGTTCAGGAAGAAAGGAACGCTTGCGCCGCGTTACGTTGGACCTTTTCTCGTTATTGCTAAGGTGGGTCCAGTGGCGTATCAACTTGCCTTACCGAAACCTTTACATCAAATTCATGAATTGCTTCATGTTTCATCTTTGAAGAAGTATAAGAGGTGTGAAGGTGCCCTTTGGCATATACCTTTCGAGGATATCGATTTACAACCTGATATTTCATATGAAGAACACCCCGTTGCTATTCTAGAGCATGGGGAGCGTAAGTTGAGGTTTCGAGTGGTGACCTTGGTGCGAGTCCAATGGAGTCATCACAACGCTAAGGAATCAACATGGGAACGTGAGGATGATATGCGAGAAAAATATCCACATCTCTTCTTGCAAGGTACGCTTGAATTTTGGGGGCAAAATTCCCTCATAAGGGGGGGAGTATGTAACAACCCTCGCTTTTGAGAATTGATTTTATATTAATTTACTATGTGAAGTAATTATATAAAATGTTGGAATATGGAGTAAATATTAATTGAATGAGTTAAAAGTTAATATTTACTAAATCGTTGCATATTTACTGTATGTGTAAATAAATATCACCATGTTGTGTTTTATAGTGTCATAAAATTTAAATGACAATTATGGTTGAATATGGAATCGGAACTTGAAATGAGTTATAAAATTTCCAAATGATAATTTGGAGGGAGTAGTTAGTCCCGAAATGTGCGAGATAGTCAAAATAAGTGCCATATTGTATTTTTATGTTCCGGGAACTTTTGACTGGGTTTAGTATAAATGTGTAGTTGCGAATCACTTTAATGTGATATTATCACTTAAGTTGGTAATTATAGATTAATGCCCCGATTTAGTCTTGCTAAACCTTTTATTTACCTTAAGTGTATTTGTTGACCTAGAGAGATAGAGAGAGGAAGAGAACTTTGGAGAGAAAGAGAGAATTGAAGATTCAAGCTTGGAGATTGTTGCTATTACAAGAAAATGTGAGATTCCTACACCAAGGGAAGTTTTCTACTTTCTAATATGTTATTTAAGATGAATAATTGGTATTGATAGTTGTGTATTATTTATGGTTTAATAAAGTTAGGGTTTTTATGGATTTATGGTTTTGAATCCTTGGAGGTTGATTTGGATGTTTATTGGTGTAAATTATAGCTGTTAGTTGCATTGATGATTAGTTGGTTGCAATAAATGAGCTTGGTTTGGGTAGATTTGAGTTGGGGGAATTTTGGAGTCCAAGACTCCATAGACAAACTTGGCATATTCGCAGGGGCGAATCGATTTGGCCTGTCCAAATCGATTCGGCAATTATGCAGAAACCCAAATTTCCTCACCGAATTGATTCGGATGGTCCGAATCGATTCGCTTTTCTAACCGAATCGATTCGGCCACGACGAAAAGATTCGAAACCCCTTCACTTTTGGGTGATTTTTCTTAGTTTAATTCCACCCCTTTCTTTTAGACTTAGACCCTAGGAACCTTATTAATTGAAGTAAACTTAGAGTCCTAGAGTTCTAGTTGATTTGGGTCTTTACTTTACCTTAGAAATGGGTTAAACGGGGCTTATCCCGGGGGTGTACAATTGAGGTTAGGGCATTTCTTTCCTTTAGTTAATTCTCAGGAGTCTAGGAGTTATTAGCCTGTATTTGGAGACTTTAAGGGGTTCAATTGAGGTATATAAAACCTTGTGACTTATAGAAGTAGTGTGATCTCTTGGAGAAAAATTCGGGAATGTAGTATATGATGAGAGAAAATGATGATATGATTCATATATGGCTTTAAATAAAATGGGATATATCCATTAAAAGAACATGTACATGGAAAATGAAAAATGAAATAAAAATGGAAGTGAATATGGTAATGATGATGGTAAATGATAATTTACTTAATCATAATATGTGGATAATGATTTGTTTAAACACACCCTCTCTAAATGCCATCATAAAGGAAGTTCGTATGACTCTCCCGCAGGCATATGGCCGCTTCCTGATGTCTTACGTTGTAAGTGCCCAGGTTTTCTTAATTGATAGGCCCTGGAAGATGATGGTCATTTAGGGGCGCACACTGTGGGGAAACCCGGTTGGGAGGTCTTAGAATCATTATATAAATATGATTATAACTATTCTTAATCAAGTGGGACTTGATGGATTATAAATGCCATAAAGAGAGTATTGAAATGCCACAAAGAGCATAATGAAATGCCACAAAGAGCATATAATTGTGATTATAGTTCCTAGTAAGGGACGGAACGATGAATAAACAGAATATAAAGGATGAAAGCTTAAGTAATATCATTTATTCCTATCTTCCCGCATAACTAAATTAAATTATGATTATTTAAATTGCCTTAGCTTATGCCTTGAATAGCGTAGGTAGATTCTCATCTTTATTTATCATGATTATCAATTCATAGCTGTTATACTCTTTATTCATCTGGTGATCATATAAAATCGGGCCCTAACCCGTTCATTTTCTTTGTTGTGCATGAATTTGCTTCCGCTCAGGTGCTCCGCCGCAAGGGACCCCGTTCTGATTTATCTTATTTCATTGCTTTTGAGGAGCCGTAAGAATTTGCGGATATTATGGGATACTTTGTATAGACGCTTTCATTTTTGCACTTTAGTTATGATCGGGTCTTTTATTCGGGCATGTGGCCCAAACTTTTGTAACTGTCTAATGGATGTAATATGTAACTTAATGAACATGTATTATTTGTTATGTATCTGTTGACCGACAGCATATTCGATCCCCTTATTGTATTCTGGTTATTGTTGTAATATAAGTTTTCTTAGATTTCCACTTTCTTTTCAAATTGGGTTGTTAAAAATGATTTCTTTAAATTATAAAACAAAATTTTTGGCAACCCATTTTCTGAAATATTGGGTGGTTATGCCGTATACTTATTGTATTGTTGTGATGCTGAGAATGATTCCATCCATGATTCCTATTATATTGGAGTATCGAGCTGTCCACCCCTTATTTTGGTTAGCGGGTTGTCACGGTGGGATTTATAAATTAATCCCATTACAATTATTGAGGCTTAATTCTAATATAAAGAAGATTTTTTCTGCCCATGTTGAGAAGTCCTTTGATGATACGACGGAGGGAGTCCAATGTCCAAAAGTTTGAGACTTATTGTGTTGAGGCTTCCATTGAAGCCAAACCATCTACAACTGATTTATTTTTCTTCAAATATGATATATTGAAATGAGTGGGAAGACAAGGTTTTAATGATGTTTAAAATAGTCGAAAAAGGTTTGGAATTCTTTTGCAAAATATCAATCAATACTTTGGAATAAGATTAAATGTGGACTTTATGAATGTTAAAATGGCAAACTAATTTTAACCCCACGTCTAAAGACTTAGCTTATGAAAATAGTGATGAATTATTTCTAAGAGCCAATCCAAAGTCTACTACGAAGTAACCTATATCATCTCGAATAACTCCTTTAATACACTACGACATGGATTTCCTTTGGAAGCACCATTAGTATTGGGTTTAAAAGTTCCAAAAGTATGCTTGCACCTCACATATTTATATATCAGGAACTGTTTGGGGAATTTTTTTAAATTGAACTACTTAATGATTAATTGGTCTTTTGGAAGACAATTTTTTTATTGTCGAAAATGTAAATTGTTAGATTGACGTCTTTAATAAAAATGTTCCTTGAATGAACTTGAACACTATCAAAAAGTTTGTTGTTTCTAGATTTACATTGTTCCTAAAAAATAATTATAGATAGTATGTAATAAATGAATTTTAGATGATCTCCACTTAACATTTTGATCCACCAAAAGGGAATGACTGATTTATGAGAGGAAAAGTTGGTTTGAACCCTAATGTTATTACTAAAAAATCCCCACTCTTTTTAAGCTAATGACACGACTATAAAAGTGTTTATAGTGCTTTCTTCTATCGACTCAAGTGTAATTTGGTCGCTCAAGTATAAATTCGGTAAATGGGTATCGAACACGGGGAATAAGATGAAGAATCGTGACGACGGATAGGAAAGACGCTTAACCTTACGAAAGACTTAGAAAAGGAAAGGAAAATGTGATGAGTTTGTGACTATACCTATCAACTAATTCAATTTGAATTAAACTAATATATAACTAAGCATGAAAGAATAAATAAATTAACTTTAACTATATGCAAGAAAATGGAGTTAGGGTACACTCCCCCGAACCGTCGGTGTTTACATAGAATATAAAAGCTTCAAAAAAATAATTCTTCATTTTAAGAAAAATCAAATACTCTCTAAGAATTTGACATATGAGGACTAAATGCTGCACAATATCAAATAAAAAATTGTATTTGAGGAGGATGAAAAGTTATCAAGACGTCAATTGCACCCTTAAACATATCGGATACATAAGGCAAATGGAATTAAAATCCCTACAATATTTATCTTGATAAAGTTCAAGCCTTTGAATGAAGGATAACTTTTATTCACTTTTAAATCCATATATGTTACCTAGGTTGGGTTCATGTACCCCAACCTGCTAAAAACTTAACCCCACATGGAAAATTCAACACAACACACGATTTTTGTGTTGCATGAGATCATTCCTACATGAAAAGTGCAATCAAACATGTAAACGGGAATTATAGCTAAGAAATAATGAATCACAATCCAAAAACATAAGATAAATTGATAAAAATAAAGGAACTACACTTGTACTGAAGAAAAACCTTGAATTATATGCCAAAAGATGAATAATTGTTGAACAAGATAAATCCTAGGGTTCTTGCCTTCAAGTATCTTTTAAAACTATGTAAAACCTATTTTTCTAATATCTGGTCATAAAATATGATATAATCCTCACATTTTATTAAGTGTTTGACAATGCACAACTCTAATTTTTAGAATAAAGAATAAAAGAATCCATCGCTTCGAACCGGACTGGGTTATCCTCTTTAATGGGGTGAATCGGTCTGGTTAATACAGAACGCCAGATCGATTTGGAATCTTCTTCATCGGTTTGAATTGGACATTCTAGTGAGGGGACCATTTCAGTGCTATTGACATCACTTCGATTCACTGGAATTTTTCTTTCTTTTCTCTTCCTTATTTTTTTCAACTTTGAAGCTTCAAAACTTTTCAATCGATACTCGGATTTGGATGTCATTTATTACTACGTGCTTGTGGAGTCCAGATCTTCAAATTTACTTGAGGTTACATGTTTGAATTCCTGGTGTAAAATTATTGTTTTGCCCTTGACTGTTTTTGTTTTCTTTCTTTCTTGATTTTGACTTTTCTCTTTTCCGTCACTTGTATAAAATACCTACAAAATGTAAGAGGAATACACGAAACTCGGCGCACTATATAGAAGATGCCAGCAAAAATTATATAAGATAAATCAACTTAATTTACATTGCACGAGATGATAAAAGCTTATAAATTATGGGGATAAATATGAAGAATTTATGCCTAATCAAACCCCCCTAACATAGAACTTTGATCGTCTGGATAAATGTAAAAGAATCAAAACAAGGTCAAACACTTAACAAACATGTTATTAGGATAGAATACCTCTTTCAGGGGTAAGATATTTCATTTCGCATATGCAATAAGCCTTTAAACCCCTATGTTACCCCAGTAGGACAAGTGGTGTCTCGTCAGGGTTTGTAGTTAATGTACCCACAAAATTTGTTTTTGACTCAAAGAAAAAAATCAAAATACTCAAAAATTATACAATTTAAACTCCCCAAAAATAGTCACCTTAAATTCATATTCACTAGTCTCAATTTGTAGTGTGTGTGTGTGTGTGTGTGTGTGTGTGCGCGCGCGCGCGAAGCCAAAAATTTAACTGCTAATTTTCATCGATGAATCATTACATTACTTTTTTGAAAGTTCGTTTTGATTCAAATGTTCATGGGATGCTCTCACAAACGAATCTCTCAGAATGTTTCTAGTTTCTCTCTATGTATGTGATTTTTATGAGTAAATATGATGGACACAAGGTCATGCACACAAATTTGAAAGATGAACTCTTCATAGGAACACGATTACTGTAAAACAGGAAACACCGCCTCTTATCCACACCATTTAATCTCTCTTATTATCATTTCGTGTCTTAGATCTCCACGCGAAAATTAATTTCGTTATTCGGACTAGTTTACGACTTTTTCGAGTTTTAAGGTGTATTGGGTAAAATTGGGAATGGTTGGAAAATTCGGAATTGGAAAATTTTCATGTGATTTCCATTACTTTTTTTAGGCTTTTGCTCATTTTTCCCTTCTTCTTCCAATTTTTTTCTAATTTTCACATTTTTATTTTCTTTTTATCTTTGTTGAGCATTTTTCGTTTCTTTTTTTTCTTGCCCATTTTTGTTGAGCATTTTCATGTGAAAAGTGAATAGTTTTTATAATTTCGGGCCAATTGGTTTTTTCGGGTTATCAAATGAAGAAGAAACATTTTATTAGGCTCAAATTGGGTTACAAAGGGATAATTTTTCACAACTTTTTATTGCTAATATCTTTAGGTTACACAAACGAGGGTCTACTTCATTGTCTGAATTACTTATTATTTTACCATATGCGTCTCAAGAATAATTTAGTTTAAAGATATTTTTAGCTCGCTTTCAAGACCACATCTCACACGTTTTCTGTAATCGATCAAAATAAAGGAATAGAGATCTTCAACGACTTATATAAAGCACTGAAAAGAACTTTTCACTAATCATTAACTCGGATTGATTTAATTACTCACAAAAGATGATAGACTTGAAATCTCATCGGGTTAATTAATCTCCACACTTATTCGCAAAGTCATCAATTTTGGCTCAATCTCCATCTTTGGTCAATTTGTCTTACTGCTCTTTATTTTAACAATTTGAGACTTCAAACAAAATTTGTGAAATTTTTTAAAAATTTAAATTCCAATTTTTATTTATTTTAAACAAAAAATATTTTTGGCTTTTTTCAAAATTTTCAATTTATTTGCAAATTTCTGAAATTTTAGGCATTTTGAACTTTGTGAAATTTTAAAAGAGGCACTTGTCACCCCCCACCCCCCCTAACTTAGACTTTTGCATTTTCCTCAATCAAAAGGACTAAAATCTAAAGAAGAAAACATAGTAAGTGCGACAAATAAAGCAATCAAACATTTAAAATGAAAAAAGACACTATATAACTCCAACACACGACTAAAAAAAATACCCCATATGCGTCAGGGGTGCGACGATCTATCTCTCTCTCTCTCTTTAAAAATCATCTGACCCCCTGTATGGGGTTCAATGCTCTACTCGTCTCCCGTATCCTCACATCATAAACCAAGAGTCGGAACAAGTTGGGACCATCCCCATAGATAAGGGGGACACCTAGAGGCTCATTATGACTGAAGTGAGTGATATCCTCATGGGGCCCAATCCTATTGCAGCATAATTGTCCCGACTTGGAGAGAATATCTCGATTGAAATTGGAGGGACATTATTGACCTAGATCTCTCTTAACTTTGGGAATTCATGGGTCGGACTCTAAATCATAAGAGACTCGATTCCTTTCCTCAATCGCATCCAAAGACTCAAGTGGCACGGGTGGATGGTCACGAAGAAGGGCCTCATATATCCTATCTTTCCCTTTGTTCTCTTTGATGTGATAACATGAGTCCAATAGTGATTGGACATTGATAGGGAGGATCTCATCCACCAGCTTGAAATCTTTTTCATAATCTTTCAACTTCATAATTCCTACCTCTATCTCTTGATAGGGAGGCTCTCATCCACCTGCCTGGACTCTTTTTCACAATCTTCTAAGGTGATTGGATATTAATAGGGAGTCACTAAATACATCTTCTCTACATATAGCCCAACTTCAGAATTATCGCTCCCACTTGATGTAACACGGCATACCCCTAATGGCTCTCTCATGTTATTCCTCTTGCGTGCGTGTACTGTCTCTTCTATAAGATCCATCTCTCGCGATTTTCCCTCATCACCCTCGGGCTTAGTGATGTTGAAGATATTGTTTTCGAGAGTCATATTCCCGAACATGATTTTCATTTGTTTATTGCGTGTATTAGTACATTATCCATAGCTAAGAATGGGCGGCCAAGGATGATGGAAACATAATCACTCGATAAAGCTGAGGGCTCCTCATCCTAAATGACAAAATCCACCGGGATGTAGAAAGTGTAATCTTGGAAATTCAAGTCCTCAATGACCCCTCAAGGCATCTTTACGGAACGATCTGCGAGTTGGATAGTCATCGTTGTGGGATTAAGGTCCCCCATGTCTAATTGCTTATAGATGGAATAGGGGAGAATGTAAACACTCGCCTTTAAATCTATTAGCGCTCTCTCAATTCGATTCCTCCCCATGATGTACGAAATGGTCGGTGCACCCGAATCTTTAAATTTTGTAGAAGGTCATTTAATAGTAGGGAACTAATGTTAGGTGTTAAAAACACATTTTTCTTTAACTTTTATTCAACGTTTCACTGTGAGTGAGTCCTTAAAGAACATAGCATATGCATGAATTTTCTTTATGGTCTCGATAAAAGGCAAATTAATCTTTATTTGCATAAGAACGTCTAAAACATCATCGCGAGTGGTCTCCTTGGAGTGGGATACTAACCGTTGAGGGTATGGAGTAGTAATTGAAGGTTTCACAACCACCTTGGGCTTGACTTTATCATCATTACCACTCTTTCTCGAGGGACATCTTTGGCCTCTTTCGTGCCAGGAAAAATCTCCTTGTCATTTTTCTCATAGTGTGGAGGAGGTGACAAGTCAAAAACTCTTCCACTACGTGGAGTGGTTACCACACTACACTACTCTTGATTAGAATTCGAAGTGGAGCTCGCACTAGGTTGACCTTGGGGAGGTCTTTGGCCTTGGGCCAAAATTTTACCCTTTTCTTGGATACTCAAAGATTATTGCAACTTTGAAATGTTCGCATATATCTCGGCAAACATCCGGGTGTTTTGAGCATTGGTTACTTGTTGGTTTTGTATTAATTTATTCATTGTATCCTCAGAATTTCTTCTCAGTGGGGTGATGTACGATGCAGGAGGTGGTTATTGCATGTATGGAGCTTGTTGAATGTGCGGAGGCAGTGGTGGAGGGGCAACATGTTAATGAGGATTTGACGCAACATTTTGTTTCTCATAACTAAAACCATGATGGTTCCTCCATGAAGGGTTATAAGAATTCCAGTGAGGAGCATTAAAATTATCCTTAAAATCTCCTATTACTCCCACTTTCTCTTCAAGCATAACATCACAGGCGGGTATCGTTGGGCATTCCTCTGTTGAATGACCCGCCTCACAAATAGCATAAACATTTCTTTCATTGCTTAGTTGGATCCGATTATTTCTCTTGCCCGTGATTCGAGTATGTCTTCTAATCTTCTCTCAATTTGGTTAACTCAAAGTTTCCACTAAGCGTGCTTGTCCACGTGATAGAGATCGAATGCAAAAGGAGCATTTGACATCTTTTAAACCTGGTTTTGGGTGTTAGGATTGGATCGATCCCATGCTTGAGTAGTCTCGGCGACATACTTAAGTGGGCCTCGGCATTTTTTTTATCTAACCCCCAAAATTCTCCCTTACATATAGTTTCTATGAGTTGTTTGGACGCTATACTTAGACCTTGGTGGAAGAAAGATATAATGTGATACTTCTTAAAATCGTGATGTGGGCTTGTGTTAATCAACTCTTGGAAGCGCTCCCAGCATCGATCAAATGGATCATTTTCTTGTTGTCTAAAAGTTTGAATTTGATCCTTGATGGAATTTGTTCTATGTTGGCGGAAGAATTTCAAAAGAAGCTTAGCTTTCGTATCTCTCCATGACCTGATTGAGTTTGGTGATAAAGACCCAAGCCAGATCTTAGCTTTATCATTTAAGGAAAAAGGAAAAAGTTTTAGGCAAACGATGTCTTAAGTGCAAGCTTGATCGTTAAACGCGTCCAATGCCTCTTAGAACTCACGGATGTGGAGGTATAGTTTCTCCGAACCAAACCGTGAAATGTGGGGAAAATATGGATCATCCCATTTTGAAAGTGAAATTGTCCGCATTCTAAGGAAGTAGAATCAATCCCAGAGTGACAGTTCGCTCAAGATATAAGAGCTTGCTCATGGGAAGATACGGTATCTCATCCTCACTCGTGCCAAAACTAGCGTTATCCGACATAGCTCTCTCTCCAAATGACTCGACTTCCTCACTCGGTGCCCTATAAGTGTGACTCATAATGGAATTGGGTGATGTATGAGGTGGAACCAAAAATTGTGGAACACAAGGGGTATATGGACTATTGAGATCGTACTCAACTATAGGATTTTCATGGATACGGTTTGGAGTAGATTGTGGAGAGTGTTGAGGATTTTGCATGAGAGGACTAGTGAGATGCTATATTTTTGCTTTTTTTATTTTTCTGATTTTTTTGGAATTTTTATGATTTTATGATTTTGTTTTTTTCGCTTTTTAAGAATTTGAGTCAAATTTTGAATTAAATTGACGTAACATAAAAGTAAACCTAGTCCCTGGTAGTGGCGCTAAAAACTTCACGCGAGTTTAAAAGTGTTTCTAGTGCAGCTTTCATCGACTCAACTCTAAGTTGGTCACTCAAGTATAAATTCGGTAAATGGGTATCGAACATAGGGAATATGATGAAGAATCGTGATGACGGATAGGAAACACGCTTAACCCTGCGAATGACTTAGAAAAATAAAGGAAAAGGTGATGATTTTATGACTATACCTATAAAATAATGCAATCTGAATTAAACTGGTATCTAACTAAGCATTCTAGAAGAACTAAATTAACTTTAACTATATGCGAGAAAATAGAGTTAGGGTACACTCCCTCGAACCGTCGGTGTTTACATAGAACATAAAATCTTTAAAAAAGTAATTCTTCATTCCAAGAAACATCAAATTCTCTCTAAGAATTTGACATATAAGGACAAAATGCCGCACAATATCAAATCAAAAATTATATTTTGACGAGGATGATAAGTTATCTAAATGCCAATTGCACCCTTAAGCATTCCAGTTACATAGGGCAAATGGAATTAAAAGCCCTACAATCTTTATCTTGATAAAGTTCAAACCTTTTAGTGAGGGATTACTTTTTATTCACTTTTAAATCCATAGTTGTTACCTATGCTGGGTTCATGTGCCCCAATCGGCTAAAAACTTGGCCACTTATATAAAATACCTGCAAAATGTAAGAGAAATACACGAAACTCTATGCACTATATAAAATATGTCATTAGCACTGATATTAGATAAATCAAATTTACATCCCATAAGATGATAAAAGGCGATAAATTATAGGGATGAATATGAAGAATTCATGCCTAATCAGCTATCTTGCAATGAATGAAAACATGGTTCATACTATCTTCATTATCTTCGCAGCCTTTGCATAGAGTAACAATCCTTATTCCATGTTTTTAAATCTCAGTTTCAAATAAATTTTCATTGTTTAGCATTTTCTAAATGAAATTTGATATTTTCATCGGACAATCACTAGTCCAATTGATTTTCCATATTAGAGAATAAGGTCTAGATTGTCTAAAAACATTGAAAGCAGACTTGTATGTGAACTCACTTGTGAATAAAGGAAGTGAAAATTCCTTTTTAGCATCTATAAACCCACTATCATATATTTCATTAAAGCCGATCTTTAGATGGTTGGAGATCCTATTCCACTTGAAAAACCCTTATGACATTTGTTCCTCATGAAAATGTCACATATATCAAACTAAAACTTCCAATATAATTTCTAACTAGATGAAGATACCATATATTATACTCTCCTTATATATAATCCCCCTTCTTCATAAGGGAAGCGGGTCTCTATCAACGTGGTCTAATAATAAGCTTTGTCTCTATTACAACCCCCCAATAGAATTTACTAAAGATATTATTATCCTCTTAATAATAACCTTTTAAAATTGAAAGCATAAAGACTGGCATTATTGAAAGAACATGTCTAATAAGGGTAAACCTTATACCTTGGGAAATGAGTTTAGAAGACCAAACATTTAATTTGTCTCCAATTTTGGTCAGGAGCTATAAATATTGAAATGACCTTTCTTATAGCATTATTTAAATGGCAACCCAACTATTTAAGAGGTAAAGATTTGAATTTCAGACATGTTTCATTAGCTATGGCCTTTTTTCTGGATGGACTAGTATTAGAATCCACGTAAAAAGGACATTTTAAAATATTCACCTGTTGATCTGAAGTTGATTCATAGTCACTTAGCGTGTTCAAATGATCTTTGAGACTATGTTTGCCACCATTTATGAAAATTATAACATCGTCAGCAAATGTAAGATGGTAGATCCATTGTCTTCTTTGAGGGAGATAGAATGGAATGACCTTCTTCAAATAGAATATTTATGTTTTTACTCCGCAATTCTGCAGCAATTGTAAATAGTCTAGGAGACATGGGGTCTGCTTGCGTAAGTCCCTTAGAAAAATTGAAGAATCATTTACTTTGACCATTAATAATAAAATAGTACCAATTTTTGGATACGAGCCTCAAAACCACGTCCATAAATAATTTATTAAAACCAAACTTTTTGAGCACTTCATAGAGAAAGGCTAGTAAACTTTGTCATAAGATTTTTTTATGTCCAATTTAACAATAACATTGTTGCCGTGAGCTTTTCTCCCAATTTAGTGACGCATCTCCTTAGCAAGGAAGATGTTATCTTGGATACTTATTCCCCTTACAAAGCCATTTCAATGGGGGGAATTTTTTTTGGAAGAATCAGTTAAATCCTCTCACATAAAATCGTATAGATAATTTTATTTGAGAAGTTATAGAGACTTATAGTTAAAACATTTGGTTGGATTACTAACCTTTGAAATCATCACAACAGAGGTATATGTCCACCTTCTAAGTAATTCAGCACCAGGAAAGAAGGCATGGATGGCCTTAGTGAGGTTTAGATTTATGGTTTCCCAGAATTTGGCATAAAATTCACCACCAAAGCCATCAGGACTAGGGGCACTTAAGAAATTTAGGCTTCTAATTATTGAGTGTATCTCATTTTCAGTGGGGAATTTGGTAAGCATATCATTAATATACTCAGTTAGTTCTCTGTCAATAACAGACATAAGTCTATATTGGTCACCTTGTATCCTGCCTACCAGAGATTTTCAAAATGGCTAATGAAGGTTTTATCCATCTCATTACTCGACTCCTCCCACTGGTCATTATTTTTCTTAATTTTATTAATTTCTAATCTTATTTACTATCTCTAACTCATGAATATAAGAATTTGGTATTGAGATCCCCTTGGTGCATCCATTGAACATGACTTTTCTGAAGCCAAAGATCTTATCCCGTTCTCAAGGTTATGTTGATATGAGATTTTATTTTAAATAATTCACTTCTAGTTATTTGATTTGGATTATGCTCAAATGCTTTCTCTCTAATCAAATATAAACCTTCAAGATCTTTCACTAACTAGAATATATTCTTGAAATTGTTTATGTTCCACTCTTTTAGCTTGGACTTCAGACTTTCTATTTAAGGGAAAAGAAAACTATTGGAGGAGCATTAATGTTTGATAACTATGATTCTATAATGATATCTTTAAGATTGTACTCTCTGCACCACATGGTTACAAATTTAAAAGGCTTAGGTAAATTATCCATAGTTTTTTTAATCGACAAAAGTAATGGACTACGGTCAGAACAATTCTAGTGAAGGTGTGTAGTATTAGATGTTGGGAATTCAATAAGCCATTACTGACTGACCAAACTTCTATTTAATCTACAAAAATGGTTCCATTGATTCGATTGGATTTTATAAACCTTTTGATTCTTCTATTAGTGGCTTTATTATCCACTCCTCTCACATTCTAGCACATAAAATTTAACATCGAGAATATGAGGAATTAATTATTTCATTTGGCTTACCTAATGATCTTGTAATCCTTCTAAAAATGGATCAAAAGGAATGGGAGTAAGAGGCTTACATGAATTTAGGGTCTTTAGAATTGCATCTAGTTTAGGACCTTGTTTACTCAGTATAACTTTTATCTTGCATTTCTTTGTTCTTCTTCCATTTTGACATCCAGCCAAGAAGAAAATTTATGTAGTTCTTTTATGATTGTCATTGGAATATCTTCA
The DNA here is from genome assembly GCA_949130495.1 of Sambucus nigra. Lineage (NCBI taxonomy): Eukaryota > Viridiplantae > Streptophyta > Magnoliopsida > Dipsacales > Adoxaceae > Sambucus > Sambucus nigra. The sequence goes on along the minus strand of OX422210.1, from coordinate 573,261,285 downwards.
TCTATAATGTCTCATAGGCTTCCCTTGTTAAGGTATTGATGTTGGATATAATTTTATAGGTCTGAGTCTCTTTAAGATAGGTTACAATTGTCCGCTATCATCACTTTTTCATTGGATAGGTCATGATGTTGTATCTTGTCTATGTGCTTTTGGATTTTCTCTTTGGTTTGGCCCTATATCATAATTGATACTTTCCCAAACCTTAGGTTCTTGACATTTGGTGGTTGTTCTTTATCCTCCACAACTACTTCTTACATAACTTGGCCAACTTCTATTGTATTTTTCGATGCCTCAAAGGTTTTTGATTATTTTTTTGTTGCTTTTATAGTGATCACCTTATCGTTAGGATTTTTGAAGATACATTTGGTTTCATTATGTCCCTTTTTCATGCAGTACTCGCATAAAGAAGGAATGCTTTCATAACATATTTATTCCCAGAAACCTCCTCTAAGAGGTTAACTTCCACACACGCCCTTGCGATACTAGGACTTGATAAAGTTTTTGTTGATGCATCCATATTTGTAGGCTTGCCTACTATTTGGGAAATTGAATATAGGGAGGATCTCGCATAAAAATGGAGGGTAAGGTTTGGAAGGTTTATCCAAATGAAACAATGGGAGTTTCCTCATCTGGTTTGAAGTATGTTGTCCATTTAAACGTATGTATATGATATTTTTCTATGTACCATTGGTCAGGAAGCCACAATCTGACATAATCTTCCCCGTAATTCAGCCTAATGAGGATGTGTTTTTAATATAATAAACATATAGTATAGGATTCCTTTAATGAGAAAGATAAGAAAATCTTACGTATCATTTCAATGGATGGCTTTCCATGAGAGAATTTTACAACGATGGAATGCTTGAATGGTTCTGCCAGTGCTTATATGTCTTCATCAGTAAATATCACTTTCAATTATTCTTTGTAGGAGGAAGGAGGCTACAGTTCAGTTTCTTTTATGGTCTTGTTGACTAACAAGATCGCAAAGGATTTGGTTCATAGTTTAGGGGGATCAGGGGGATTGAGAGGATTCATTGTTGTAGGTTTTAGGTGATTTTCTGCCATGGCTTCCCTATGTCGCCCTGGGGAAGGAGAAAGAGTGTTTTCATAAAAGGTAATTAATTATAAATTTGGTTGTAATAATTTTCATGCTATGTGATATTTTTGGCATTCACCAAACATTTTTATGAATATTAGATCATTGTGCATAAGGTTTTGATAGCAACATTTATATTATGTTAGATTAAGTTTTGACCAAAGTGATATAATATATAGTTATAAATATTAGATTATGGAGCATAACGTTTTTAGAGTAATGCTTACATTATCTCAAATTATTATGGATAAACTAGTGTTTAACCCACACGATGCGTGGACATTGTATAAAAAAAATTATAATTGATATTGTGAAATTTACTTATGTGCTTCTTTTATAAAAAAAACAACTATGTATACATTGTACGTTAAATGTTTGTAAGTCCGGTAGTGAAATGTAAGTGATATAAACTGGTCCATTACTCCGTAATAAAAATTTTATGGACATAAGCAATATTTCATTTTATTCATGTTCAGTTTCTATTATATTACAATTATAATAATCTTGCAAATCACAAAGTGCAATCCAAATATTAAAATAATAATAGAATCATACATCCATTTATTTTCATGAAAATAATAAAAAAAACTAAGTTATATTCAATATACGAACACAAAATATTCTATACATACATAAATAGAACACGATCGAGATCTAAAAGATAAATCAAATATTATATATTAAATATTTCATATAAAGAAAATTCTCGTCCACATATATACATGTGGCATTCCAACAAACACTACAATACAACATGAAATACAAAAAGGTGTAGTGAGTAATTGAGAACTAAATTTTACTTCACCACAAAGAAAACAAACCATATATAAACAACATAAGAGTTATAATCAAAGTAGGTTGCGACTGAAACTCAGGAGATTGGATTTTTTAATCACCACATTTGATGGAAGAAATAACGTAAACTTTGAGGATATGTGTAGATAGGGTATGTGCTAGGTCTATTTACATAGTACAAAAATATTAATTCATGGTAAAATAACAATATATTATCCGTTCATTTAAAACCCATCTTTCCATAAAAGTATAAGCACAACATATCTTTAAGCCCATAGGGTAAATAGCATAAATATTTTAAAGTAGATTAGAAACCAATGACATATTGTTATGTTAATGTATTTTGAAGTAGATTGTGTTATTTCAAAATAACATAATTTTGGTATCAATTTTTTCATTTTAAAAAAACTTTCCATTATTAAGGCCAACTGTCCATACCGAATAAAGAATAAAAACCTCTGAAAACCATCTTTCTCTCATTTAGATGCTTCATTTCTCTCTTTTAATGACGTGTCAAATTGACGCTCTCAGTTCCTCTTGTGCCGACATTATCACAATGGAGTCAATTTTTTAAGTGTCTCTCTCTCCATTAAAACTTGGGTTTATTTTTTAGATCTAACAAATAATATACACACAAAGGTTCATCAACGAATTAGTCAAAAAAATAAAGAATACATCGAGTACAATGACTTCTTTGTGAATGCAAAGAGAGAAATCATAAACACAGATCAAATAATGGATCAAAAATTAATAATAAGAAAAGATGTAAGGATTATTATGTCCATACATAGTTGAATTTCTTGATTCTCAAGAGTTTCTTCTTACATCCCGGGCATCCAACACCCGATTATGATGATTTATATATTATCTTAGGGAGGCTCTTGAAATAATATTACATAAATATTATATATATGAAAGCTTTTAAGAATTATTAAAGCCTCTATTGGCAATAGTTATAAAGATTTAAAGCTAACAATAAAAAGTGGTAAAAGACATACCAAAGAGGAGTGGAATACAACAATGGTAAATGTAAAGGGTTCTACATATTTAAAGATAACATGAAAAGGTGATAAATGAAAAGACATACAAAACTGGAATGGACAAAGGCTCTAATCTTTGCAGCGATGGTAAAAGAGAAGGGAGAGAGGAGAGTGGGGTATTGTAACGGTGCCATGTGGAGTGGCTAAGAGATGGATAGAATTTATTGCAGGAGTTTATTTTATAATAATTAGTCCTCATAATGCTCGTGCGATGCACAAAGAGTTGCATAAAATGCCACATCAAAAATTCTAATTTTGAAAGAAAAAATTATGATTAGCATGAAACAAAAAGTAAAGTATCTCATATAATCTTGCACATCCATTATATATATATATATACGACATTGAAGATATTGTTGTATGCATTAACATAACTAACCAAGTACACAACTATAACATATTATGAACCGTATGTAATTATTAAAATTGCAATACTAACCTTTAATACTAAATGTTAATACCAAAATTTACCATCCTATATGGACTAATTACAAGACAACGCGTGTCATCCTATGTGACACAAGTCCAAGTCAGCATGATAAGAAAGGCCCGACCAACATGGTTATCCGACAAACAAGGAAGCCCGACCAACATGGTTGTCCGACCAACTTAGAAGCCCGAACAACAGCCGAAAATGCATTCGGTATAGCCAACCAAGCAACAGCAGCCTTACAGCCTGTATTGCCTATGAGGCGATAACATTCATATAATTAATGATCATTATGTATTGATGTAAGTGCCTAACAAATAAAGGCATTCCATCATTTCACATGACAACGATCAAGCCCCCCCCCCCCCGGGCTATAAATACATTGTATCACCCTCATTGCAAGGGACGAGAAAACGAGTTAAGGCAGTCAATACGTAATAGTGTACGTAGGCTATTACTTTGAGCCGAACCAATCTAAAAATCTCTTGCGTCTAGTCTATTTTACTTAATTTTATCTCTGAAATAATTAGGCTTATTCTAGTTTTTTCCATCAACAAATTGCCGTCGTCTGTGGGAACGTATTACTAAACGTTGTCACTCATTCACCATCCATGGTTGAGATTCCTGAATCAAGTACCAGAAATGAGGGGATTTCTCCTAATCCCTCTGCCCCTCCAAATAATCATGATTTACTGGGAATTTTGGCTAGTTTAGCCAAAGGTCAAGAGGCTATGCATGACACCATAACATAGTTGGCCCAAACTCTACAAGTTGGAGTTCCTGCACAATTTAATATACCACCACCGCCCTCTAGGAGTTTTGGTCACATCCATTCCAGAATCCATTCCAGAACTTCAAGGAATCCTCCATTCCTTCCTGGGGTAACCTCCCCCATCAAGAGTACTAGCTCTTCTGATGGACAATCTATCATCCCAGAAAGATTGAGCGCCTTAGAAAGGATGAGTAGGGCCTTTCCTTTCGATCATCTAGGCCCTAGGGGAAATTCACTGAGGGTTGCATCTAGAGATACTCGATGACCATACGATTTGAGGGAAGGTTCAGCCCAATCTATATTAAGCACCCGATGAAAAGAAAGATCCAGTCCTAGAGAAGGTTCGCATGAAGAAAGTTCAGCAAGATCTATTAGTCGGCATGGAAAAACTGCCACCCATAAATCTGGGGCTGACAGTGAAGCTTGGAAAGGTTCTATCCAGTATTTGGAAGATAGGTTGAGAGAAATGGCTAAGGGAAGAAACCCTATGCAAAGAAGTTTTAGCAAGGGATCCCTCTTCGTGCAAAGCATTGTAGATTTCCATAAGCCGACCAAGTTCAAGGCTCTAGTGGTCACTCACAAATATGATGGGAAAACTTACCTAATTCTTCATATAGAGCAATATAAGGGAACGAATGATATTTATGCTGTTCCGGATGATTTGAGGTGTATGGATTTTTCAGGCATGATCATCGGATCTGCCCAAATCTGGTATAATGGTCTTACTCGAGGCCAAATTTCTTCCTTTCAATAGCTAGCCGAGCTATTCATGGTAATTTTTTCTTTGCAGAAAAACAAGTGAAACAAGTAGCTCATTTGATCAGTGTACGGCAGAAAGAAGGAGAAAGTACCAAGGATTACATCACTCGTTTCAAGAACAAGAAATTGGAGGTCATTCACTATGAGAATAAGACCGCAATCACTACATTCAGAGTGGTTTGCTCCCGAACAAGCTATATTATACCTTGGAAAATATCACCCAAAGATAATGACAGAATTAATTGCCAAATCAACAAAAATTATGAATGCCAAAGAAGCTTTGGCTGCCAAAAAGAATTTAAAAGCTAAGGGGGAGGCAAAAATAAAAGGGAAGTCATAGAAAAAGGAGCACAAGAATCACAACAAGTGCAAAAGTTCGAAGGGCAAGGAAGACCTAGATCGGCTCAGGAAATTCAGTAACTACACTCCCTTAATAGTAGATATAAATCATGTGTTGGAAGAAATCAAGCATAATGATGATATAAGTTTTCCTGAAAAGCTGAGGTCACTTGCTGACAAGAGGGACAAGTCCAAGTATTATGAATTTCACAAGGATCGAGGTCATATTACAAACCGTTGTATTACCCTCCAAAATGAGATAGAAGCACTGGTTCAAAGAGGAAAGTTGGACATATATGCTGATCAAAAAAATGGAGGAAGAAATGGAGGCAGAGGTCGATGAAGATCTAAATCACCAGTTAAACCCACGGAAGAGAAGTAGAGGAACTACGACGATGATTCGAAACATGATCCTGATCATCCCAAAAAGACTAGACAACTAGAACGAGAGGTATTCACACTCAGTTTTGGATCTTTTAATTGTCACATGATTACGGGTGGAGACGCCGGAGGAGGAGATCATACAGCAGAAAGGAAAGGTTAATTCAATGACACTCAAGCTTTCTCCTATACTCACTAAATCAAACTCGTTGAGGAAGAAAGACATCATGTCTTATCCCTGTTTCGATAGTCTGGGATTAAAACTCAACCAATTGGAGCCATATCATAGGCCACTCATTAGTTTTTCTGGCGAGAAAATATTTCCATTGGGGACAATCAAATTAGACGTGTTGATCGGGACATGGTCGGTGAGTATAACAGAGAAGATAAGATTCTTTATAATGGACAAAAATGTTCATTATACTTATAATATAATCATGGGGAGAGTTGGTCTGAAAATATTTGAAGATGTACCATCCAGTATTCATCAATGCTTGAAGTTACCGATCATCTTTGCAGTTGGAGTAGTGAAAGGAGACCAGAAAGTATCTCGGGAGTGCTATTATTCCTCTGCCGAGGACGAAGATATATTGGAGGAAAAAAGAAAAACAACCACTTATCGGGTAGATACACCTTAGTCAAACAGTGAGTCTATGGTTAAAACCTTAGATCCACGAGATGAATCTGAGCTCGTAAAAGGCCAAGTGATGGAGGTAATAGAAAGCATTATTTTGGATGATGATAAACCAGAACGAACAACTCAAATAGGAGCATCGTTGGAAAAAGTTCTTAAACAGGAGTTGAAAAGTTTCTTGAGGCAAAGAAAACAGGTGTTCGCTTGGAGTCATAAGATATGACAGGCATAGATCCAAACTTTCTATGTCATGAACTCAATGTTAATAGGGAAGTCAAACTTGAGAAGCAGATAAGAGTTTTAACTCAATGTTAATAGGTAAATCAAACCTGAGCAGTGGATAAGAGTTTTCATCCCAGAGAAGAACCAGGCTATACAAGAAGAAGTAAAGAAGGTTTAAAAAGCTTCTTTTTATTGAGGATGTGAAGTACCCGGATTGGTTAGATAATGTCGTTATGGTCAAGAAGAAGAACAACAAGTAGAGGATGTGTGTAGACTTTACTTACTTGAATAAAGAGTGCCCAAAGGATCACTTTCGTTTGCCACGAATTGATGAGTTGGTAGATGCTACTTCAGGGCATAAGTTGCTGAGTTTCATGGACACATATTCTGGTTATAACCAGATTAAAATGAAGCCTGAAGATAGAGAAAGTATGTCTTTTATCACTCCCCGAGGAACTTATTTCTATAATGTTATGCCTTTTAGTTTGAAAAATGCAGGTGCTACCTATCAGAGATTGGTAAACAAAGTATTTTCAAAGAAGATAGGCAAAAATATGGATGATATACTCACTAAGAGACAAAAAGCTTATGATCATATTATCGACCTCAACGAAACATTTGTTCAATTGGAAAAGCACATGATGAAATTAAACCCCACCAAATGCATCTTCGGAGTGCAGGAAGGAATGTTCCTCGGGTATATAATGAATCAAAGAGGTATTGAAGCTAATCCAGACAATATTAAAGCTCTGATCAAAATGAAGTCTCCGACCTGCAAAAAGAATGTCCAAAGGCTAACTAGGCACGTAGCATCACTCAATAGGTTTGTGTCCAGAGCAATGGATAAATGTTTTCCATTGTTCAAGGTACTCAGAAAAACCTTTGAATGGAATGATGAATGTGAAAAGGCATTCCTGGAGTTGAAGAAGTACCTGGGAGCACCACCATTACTTTCTCGACCAATGTTGGGAGAAAAGTTGTATTTGTAATTGGCGATTTGTGAGTCAGCAGTTACTCTGCCTTGATCAGGGAGGAAAATGGAATCCAAAAGCCAGTTTATTATTCCAGCAAACCTTTTCATGGAGGAGAAGTACGATATCCCAAACTGGAGAAATTAGATTTGGCCTTAATTGAGTCTAGCAGACGTATGAATCCATATTTTCAAGCCCACACCATAGTGGTATATGCTGACATGCCATTAAGACAAGTTGTGCATAAGTCAGAGAATTCTGGAAGATCGATGTATTGAGAATTCTGGAGATATGCCTGATCAACTCCAAATAAGGGAAATTATAGAAAAAGACTAACTAGAACCGCCTAGTGGAGTACCGGAGATAAAGAAGAAATATGAGGAGGAAAAGGATAAAATCTTCCATCATGGGACTGTGATAAACCAAGCGTTTGATAGCAATATCCCCCTATGGAGTCTGTATATTGACAGGTTATCTTGTACAATCGGATGTGGAGATGGAATCATTCTCAATAATCCAGACGAGCTAAACATAGAATACACTCTATGTTTCCAATTTTATGCCTACAATAATGAAGTAAAGTACGAAGCTGTGATTATTGGCTTAAATCTAGCCAAATCATTGAATGTTGAGCAAGTTGTGGTGTACAGTAATTCACAGTTAGTTATAAATCAAGGGTTGAGTTTATATGCAGCGAAAGGAGAATTGATGACCAGATATTTGGCTAAAAATTTGTAAATAATTACCACCTTGCTAGAAGTTCAGATGGTCAGGATTCCAAGATTAGAGAACGCCCGAGCAGATGCACTTTCTCAGTTAGCTTCAGCAACCAGAACGGAGATACGAAGAATTATTCCTATTGAGCTACTTTCTAATGGGAGCATTGATGAAGATATGATGGTTAACTTTATTGAAGTTGATATGGGGCCATCTTGGATGTACCCCATATGGGTATATATTGAAGATGTGATTCTTCTAGCCAATGTACTTGAACCTAAGAGACCGAAATACAAAGTTGCAAGATATGTGCTAGATGGTGGTGTGCTATACATAAGAGGATTAAATTCTTGTCTATAATGGTGTGTGCACTCAGCTGGGGTAAATAATTTGATTGAAGAAATCCATGAAGGGTCCTATGGATCCCATGTAGCAGGAAGAATGTTGTTCCGAAGAATACATACACAAGGGTACTACTGGCCAACCATGCAGAAATTTTTTGAAGATTTCTCCAAGAGATGTGATAAGTGCCAGAGGTTTTCCAGTATAAGAAAGGCTCCACAAGCTATCTTGACACAAATCACTTCGCCCCGACCTTTTGATATATGGGGAAATGACTTGGTCGAACCCTTACCAGCCACCCGAGAAAGGTTCAAGTACTCTATTGTAGCTTTTGATTACTTTACAAAGTGCGTGGAGGTTAAACCATTGATTAATATGTATTATGAAAAGGTTTATCAGTTCATTTGGAAAAGTATTATATGCAGGTATGGCTTACATTATTCCTTTATAACTGATCACGACACATAGTTTGACAATAACAAATTCGATGCTTACTGCGCCCAGTCCAATGTCCAAAAAATCCACTTTGCTCTTGGCCATCCTCAAAGCAACGACCAAATAGAGGTAACTAATAGAACCTTGCTGAATGGGCTAAAAAAAAGGTTGAAAAATGCAAAAGGAAATTGGATCAATGAGCTACATTCGGTCATGTGGGCTTACTGAATAACTTCCAAAATAGCAACTGGAGAAACTCCCCATATATTGGTGTTTAGTACTGAAGTCGTAATCCCTGTTGAGCTACATTTACCTACATATAGATTTCTTAACTTCAATACCCCAGTCAGCGATTTGATGAGAAGTTTAGATTTAGATATGCTAGAAGAAGTCCGTAAAGATTCCGCTTTAAGGAATGCAACCTATCAACACAGGACTGGACGTTTCTATAACAAGAGGGTCATGCCGAGCAACTTAAAGGAGGGAGATTATGTTTTGAAGAAGGTGATTCTGAAGAATAATAAGTTGGAATCTAATCGCCATTGGACTTATCGTATTACTATAATTATATGACTAGGCACATATCGGAGTGAGACTTTAGAAGAGGAAGAATTGAAGAACCCATGGAATGCAGAACACTTGAAGAAATACTATTGGTAAATGTAATTATGTTGTACTCAGTTCACTTCAATATTAATGAGAACATGACTTTCCAAAAAATTATTATTTTTTGGTTTTCTTTTTCAGAGTAGTAGTGTTATGCACTTGTAAACATTAAACATTATGAAGACACCAACAAAGTTAGTCGGCATCAATCAAGGCCGCCAACAAAGTTGGTCAGCATTAACAAAAACCACCAAAAAAGTTGGTATGTAACTTTATGAAGACACCAATAAAGTTGGTCGGCATGAACCAAAGCCACTAACAAAGTTGGTCGACATTAACAAAAATAACAAACAAAGTTAATTGGTAACTTTATGAAGACGCTAACAAAGTTGGTCTTCATAAAAAACCACCAACAAAGTTGGTCGGTAACAAATAAGGCCACCAACAAAGCTGGTCAGCATCAATGAAGACCACTAACAAAGTTGGTTGGTATCAAATATACAAAACCAGGGAAGGCAAAATTTTAAGCCCCAAATGCTTGGTTAATGAATACCCAGATGACAAATGTTCATCTAAACTCGGCTAAAAGATGGAAATCTCCACTGACTCCTGGGAACTAAAGTAACTAATACAATTACCATAAAATCCAGGTACGTTAATAGAACCATGGTGAAGCATTGGTAATTGGTATAAACCATAGGATAATCCTAAGAATACCAATAGAACATGTGAAAAACTAGGGATTAACTAAAAAAGTTGATCCATTCATAGTCAAAGACTAGAAAAACATTCACAGACATTAAAAGATTAACTAAAAGTTGGTCAATTCATAAAATAAGCTTTTCATTAAAAACAAATGATTAAATATTGTTTCTCAAATATGGAAAAAAAAATGCAGAACTTTATTCTACGGGACGCTTTCCTTCAGTTTTAGAGATAGGATCCATGACAGCTGGAGGATCATCTAAAGTAAAAGGACAGTTGATGAAGTTAAGATTCTGAAGCATCCTGGTATTACTTCTACTAGGACAGTCAAGAAAATCAGGAGGACGAATGATCTTAATCTCGCCATGGAGTTAGTAGTCCCCAAAGTACTTGGAAATCAAACATTAGGGAACACGATGAATAGGTACCCAATTAACATCCAACTTAAATGGAGGATTGTCAAGCTGCTGTAATCCTGGATCATACCAATCCCATAGAGAGTCATTCCTATCCACCTTCATAACAGTTAAAGTGTTTATCCAACCCCATTTTTAGGACTCATTCTTGGCCTGTTGAAGTCTGTCATCATATTGTCCCAAAGCTTCATTATACCCACCCATCCCAAATTTTCTGGGTAGTTTATGGAATTGAAAAGTTAATCTATCAACTTGTGATGATAACTTCTTCAGTACCCCATCATTAGCCTCCAATTGGGAAGATTGATTAGATAATTGATCAAATAAACTCTGCATCTTTTGAGACATCTCAGTAATAGCTCGATCCTTTTCTTTTAACTGTGCAGCTTGGTTGGCAAGGGCTTGTTGGGTCCTAAGTTCCTCTGTAGTTCCTCGGTCAGCCCTATTTCTAGCTTAAGAAGAAGAAGCGAACTTAATGTTTTTCAAGGCCTCCAATTCATCTCTCAATGTGGTGTTCTCAGCTTCTAAAAGGGAATAACCTTCATCTGTACTAGTAATAACAACTCAGGAGGAAGACTTCAGAAGTTTCACTTCATTCCTCAAATTACTATTCTCCTCTTCCAGGAGTTTTGCAATAGTCCTAGTTTCTTAAATTTCAAGCTTAAGTAAAGATTCCTTTTTATTATAAACGGAGTCAAACTTATCAAATCCCTGACCTCCACTTAAGCTTTGATACTTCTACTCGTAACTATAATGCAACAATGCTAAAAATTCTTTATATTGTTCTTGAAGTTCCTCTATCATCTCAGAATAGGCAACATTGTTTACCACCACCCGATCAAGTAAATACATCAAATATTGGTAAGCCTCCTTAACCTGCTCTAAGGCATCATCACTGAGAAATTAAGTAATTTCATCTTTTGACAAGTCCTTGTGACCTGCCTTAAAAAGGCATTGCACTTACTGAGTACCTCGGTATCATAGGAAGATAGTTGTTCCATCTTCGCAATAAACTAATAACAAAAAATAACCATCAATCAACAACAAGTATGAACAATAGATGAAATCAACAGAAGATAAGTAAAAGGAGCAAAAGGTTCTTTTATTGATAATAGGGAGTTCAAGTACAATCGAAACAAAGGAAAAGGAAACAACAAAAGTAAAAGGGAAAAATTTCAAATAATATTACACCTTTTCCCTATCAATTTTAACCTTCTTGCTTTGATCGGAAGAAGGGTTTGCAGGCTGAAGTTTCGCAGTTTGTTCAGCTGGAGGAATAGAATGCTCATAGACTTTAGTTTGTTTGGTAGAAGACTCAACCACAACTGAAGACTCTTCAGAAGCATCTTCATCTTAAAACTTATCCTCTAGAGCTAGAGGAGGACCATGAATATGCCTCTGATAAAGTTTAGAGTCTTCACTCGTGTTCAACTCTTGAAGCACAGTAACCCAACCATCTCTGAAGCATTTTTGCTTCACATACTCAATCTGAGCAGAAGCTGCAGAAATGTCTTTGTTCCATCCCTTATCCCAACCAACACTGAAGAAGGCCTTAACAACAAGTTTTTCTCTTTACTCTGGCAAAGGACATAAGTTCCTCAATAGCCTTTGCCCTGCGCTCAGCTTCCTTTGCCCTGCACTTAACTTCCTCTTTCTGGTGCTTAATTTTCTCTTTTTTATGCACAGCTTCCTCTTTTTGGGACCTAGCTTCGTTGGCCCTGTGCTCAACTTTAAGGGCACTTGTATCACAAGTTAGCAGGGCAGTTTCATCCGTCTTCAGTTTCTCACCCCAAGTGCTCCTCTCAATCTCCAACGCTTGCTGAGATTTAAGTAGAAACTTTTTTAAACCAGATAATTCTTCCTCCACCTCATTTGAGGAAGAAGAAGCCTTAATTGCATAATCCTTCTCTAGCATATTATTGAAGTGTACCAAGAACTGCAAAAGATGATGAACAAAATGAATAAGTAAGAGATATGAAACACATACAAACCAAGAAAAGGAAAATGGCTTACTGATGCAAGGTTCAGATTAGCCAATTCAAAAACCCTTATTATGTGGAGCTTAGCATCCACAACCCTATGGTATGGAATAGTACCATATTTCATTAACTTCCTGGATAAAACAAGAGTAAACGACGATAGAGGAGCATCATCTAAAGAAGTAAAATCATCCAATGATAGTTTATCAGCCATTTGGTAAATTTATTTTTTTACAACCCCTCTCCTATGCCTCCTCAAAGGAATATCAACCTCTGGAGGAGCTCTATCCTTTGGAGCCAGGTCTTTAGGAATTGTATCCTTAGGAGTTGGATCCTTGGGGGTTGGTTCCTTGGGAGATGGGGACTTCATATCATCCCTAGGGGCTAGGGGTTTCATAACATCCCCAGTTTTCTTCTTGGCCCCTTCAACAGAAAATTGGGAACCAGAAGTAGAACCACTGTAGAGGTCAGTAAATTTCATCTTCTTCATAACTTCAGACAGAGGAGTATCAAAATCAATAGCAGTCTTTGCATCAAGATCAATCGCTAGAGCAGGAGAAGCAGCGGGTCTAGTAATAAAGGAGGAAACAGTGACCTTACGTGCTCCTCAACAACTACTTTGTGAAGTCCCCATATAAACTTCAACTCATCTAAATTTACTTCACTCTCTTTGGGGAACTTTATTTTTTGCTCAAATGCAAATAAATTTATAAAACAATAGTCAGTATGACATTTTATCAAACATAAAAGGGAAAATTTACTAAAACATAAAACAACCTATTCCATCGCCAAAGAGAGGACATCTAAGTCCTTGATGTTTATCACCTACTACTAAAGGGGCATGTTTCCAATTTTTTACAACTACCCCATGATCAACATAATCCCTATTAGAATCAGGGAGATTAACTACCAAACTTTTACTAACATCACTAGTTTTCAAATAAAAAGTGGTATCACTAGTACCCACTTATAACAAAACAAGATTTATGAAATCCATAGATGGGTTCCATAAATTTTATTTAATCTATAAACTCCATTTGCGACTTTCCATATGTTGGGAGCCACTCTTGCAGGTATAATGTCAAAATATTGACAAAACCCCAAACACAAAGAATAAACGTGAAACCACATTCAGCAATAAAAGATGGAGAGGAACTAATGACCCTTAGCAAGAGAGAAGAAATTAGAAGGAAAAGTGGGATTTTCTAATACAACCCAAGACGGAATATTAAAATCGGTTTTGAACTTATCAAGTGACTCGATAGAGTAAACCATTTTGAAGAAAACAAAGAAGAATAGAAGAAAGATTCTTATAAAGATTTAAGGATTCAGCAAGAAGTGAAGATGGGAAATAAAATTATTGCACGAAAGCAAAAAACCCAATGGCTGAATAAGAAGAAAGAGGTAGAAGATAATCGAAGTTTTATCACCATTTTTATAAGACGCATCGAAAACTAGGAAAAGTAATGATTAAAGAGAACGATGTTTTGACTTACGGATGATAATAGAGGAAAATATGAAGATACCCTATAAAAGTTCGCTGAAATTTGAAATATTTACAAAAATTGCCATTCGCGCTCAAAGTCAGCAACTAAGTAATAAAATTCACAAGTATGGAAGGTCTGCAGCTAAAACGAATAGCCCGAGCTACTTCCAAAGCATAATATTCCACACTTTCGCATCAACTCCAAGTATGAAACATTAGGGGTTTCTGTTGATACCAAAATTTACCACCCTACATGGACCAATTTCAAGCCAACATGTGTCATCCTATGTGGCATAAGTCTAAATCATGATGATAAGAAAAGCTCGACCAACAAGGAAGCCCGACAAACATAGTTATCCGACCAACAAGGAAGCCCGAACAACAACGGAAAATCCATTATCTATAGCCAACCAAGCGCCAGCAGTCTTACAACCTGTATTGACTATGAGGCGACGACATTCATATAATTAATGCTCATTATGTATTGATGTAAATGCCTAACAAATAAATGCATTCCATCCTTTCAGATGACAACGATTAAGACCCCTCCTTGGGCTATAAATACATTATATCACCCTCATTGCAAGGGACGAGAAAATGAGTCAAGGCAGTCAATACATGATAGTGGACGTGGGTTATTACTTTGAACCAAACCACTCTAAAAATCTCTTGTGTCTTGTTTGTCTTATTTAATTTTATTTGTGATCAAATAATTAGGCCTAGTCTAGTTTTTTGCATCAACACTAAAAGTTGGATTCAAGGCACTAACATGCAAATCACATATTATAATATACTACATTGCACATATTTAGATACACACACACACACACACACACATATAAGTGTGTGTGTGTATGGGTGATAACTTTAGAAGCGATATGACAACACAACACAAAATTGACGCAGTAAGTTGTGTTCATATCATATTATGATTTTGTTTTTTTACAAGAAATTATACCGTGTCATCCTCATGTCAAATTACAAATCCTATTAGGTATCTCATGCTGTGCTTTCATGTCGTGTCATGTTTTAAATAGGTCGTATTTGTGTCATGTTTTAAATAAGCCATTTTCATGTCAAAGTCTAAAAACCATGATTTGTGATCCATCCTCACCCTTCTCCAATTTCAATATCACTTTAAACCTTTAAATGGAAAATGGAATATTGGGCTAGAGAAAATGACCCCTAAATATATTTTTCATGCTCTGTTTTATATTAATTTTTCCTCACAATGCACAAAATGGGTAGTAGTAATGAAACCACTAACAAGAATCATACTTAACTCAAAATTAAAATATAAAACTAAAGCTAGTTCATATGTACAATTTTGAAAAGGAAATCAGACATGGAAATATAAAAGAGAGAGTCCAAAAAGAGCTAAACGAAAAGAAAATAAATTCAATTCACTCAATTTAAATATGTAAAAGTATGGGGACAATCAAATAAAAAAACTAACGATGAAATTCTTCTAATGTTAATCCTTGTTGAAAAGTAAACAAACAAAAAACAAAACAACAAAAATATACTTAAACGTATGTATCTTTGGCTTCATACTTCCATACTCTCAAGATAAATAGTGACCAAGACAAATAAAACTATTGCATTGGAACTACGTGTGACAATATAACTAACAAAATACGACTTCTCAACATCTAGATAAGTGTTTATAGGAAAAATAAAATGCTATGAGCATTTTTTTACGCTATCGTAGTATGGTATAAGCAAAAAATGCACCTTACACAAAAGAAAAGCATCAAAATAAGAATTGGCGATTGAAAAGTTACAATATTCAACTTTGATTAAAAAATTCCAGGGTTTAAAGTGTTAATTATTAATTCCTTTAGTATATAATTTTCATCCCATCCAATATGTAAATAATCCAACCAACATCCACAAACTCAAATTTCCAAGACTTTAATTGCCACTAATTGAAAGATGCAAATTACAAAAAATTCACTTAAACATCAAATACATAGAATATGTAAAAAGAACTCTATTTTTCCAAAATGGAAAGGATTTTGTTCTTCCGTTTTATTAATGCTAATGTGATTGCCCATGTCTCCAATATAGATTTCTCTGCTGCGATTATGATTATCTCTCTTATTGGAAGAATCATTCTTTATTAAAAAATAATTGAAAGAAGCACCCGTAAGGGTTACCCAATCGAAGATGAATTCGAGTACATCTCCCCTTAAAACATGACTAATGTATAAAACGAAGCAAAAAACATGGGAAAGAATATAATCATATGTTTTGAATTTATATTAAAGGCTTAAAAAAGGGAAAGGTGGAAGGAAAATATGTGAATGAATGGTGGAGATGTTCATGGGGGTGACAACTATTTGCGATAAAAAGGAATTACATGTGGGTATATTCCATGTGGAGGGAGTTGTAAAGTTTATGAGACAAAATGTTTTGTCTTTAAAGAGGCATTAACTATAGGATTTCAGATTAAACATGGAGGTAAAAATAGTAATTACACGTACATGCATATAAGGAAATAATTACTTGAAATTATGAGGGGCCACATGTCATTTAATGGGATAAGAGGCCCCATTTGTATATTACTAAATAGATATAGATTTTGGAGCCTAATATTTGCATTATGTTATACTAGGTGTTCACCAAAGTTTCTTTGTCTATAAATGTAAATATTAAACTATCGTATACAAATTTGTCCAATGGTCTAAATATAACTAAGAATGATGGTATGATGATGTGCAGTATTCCTTTAACCATTCTATGTTTATTAGCCATATGTACAATTACGATGATTAAATGAACATTGATGACTAATTCATTTTTTTGCATCTATTTAACCTTAAAGGAATTTAATGGCTTATCCTCAGCACTAATATATACATTAAGTTTGATTAAGTTTTCTAAAAATTTATCCAATCTAAAATTGTAAATATTATATTAATGGGTCCACATTCATATCATGTATGTTTTTGTTGTGCAAAGGACCATTTATGATAATGAATGCTAGTATTTTATTCGATCATTTTGATTAGGTACCACTAAGTTTCAATTACAATGATTGACCCTGAGACTTAAGCAATCCTCTAGTTCATATTGCGGAAAACAAAAATGTTTTGTGAATACAATATTAAGTAATAAACATTAATGTAAATTATTCATGTATTATGAATTTTTATAAAGACTTTAAACAAGAACAATTTAGTTTATTATTCATGAGATATCTAATGATTACCAAAAGGTGGATCAAGTTTTTCTTTTGACTAATGAACATAAATGGTAAATTTTCATTTTTCACCAATGAATTTTTTTAATTCATGAATGGTTTGTTAGTCACTAAAGTGACCCAACTAGAATTGTTGTGAATATTAAATATAACGATAAAAATGGTAGTGATAATTTATGATGATTATAATTGTAGTGATATTAATGAGATATATTGAGTTTATTTATTGAAGAAGATTATTTTTGAAAGGAAGTTGATTTTGCAAAATCAAAATAAACATTATAGAATTATATATAATTAGGTGTCAAAGGTTATCATAGATAACGTGTCCATCTAATTAAATAACACAACGCCGAATGATGTAATATGTATATATTCACATTCTAATAAGAATATTAATAGATATTATATTATTATTATGAAAGGTAACCAATAGTTATACAGTATTACTAGTTTTGCAACCCCCACATTACGCATGTATTATATATATATATATATATATATATATATATATATATATATATATATATATATATATATATATATATATATATAATGCTCATTTAGACCGCTATTAGACATTAATAAGAGTGTTAAAGAATAAATTTTTACCTTCATTCATGCGCAACTATTTTATATTCCTTTTATTGTTAATGGATAAAATATATATATATAAACCATCATTGTATTTTGTCACTCAAAAATTAGTTTTCACGATACTTTTTGAAGTAATTTTGTGACACTTGTGTGATAACAACACTTGTAGAGAGAAATGATATTAAGTATCGGAGCTAATAAATTTACCCAATGAAACTGGTTAAAAACATTGTTCAGAAACTTTTTAAGATGTCAATTTATTATTATTTGATCCAATAGAGTTGTAGGTTATTAATTTTGATGAATTGTTATGAATTCTGGAATAAGTTATATTGAAAAAATACCTTTTTTTTTTAATTAGTATATATTTAAAATATTAGTGTGGTTACTGTTTATACTATATCATATTTAATAAGTTTCGTACAAATTTGTACCAATTATGTTTGGAAAAAAAATCTATACTAGCTATAAAAGTATGTTAAATCAAATGTTTCCTTTTGGACAATTATGCCTCTACAAAAATATATAAAACTTCGATTTGGATGGTTAAGTGCACCTCAACGATCCACTTCCCCCTCAATTCGAACCTTCCTCCACCTTTGTCTTACAAAGGAAATATGTTGAGTATAAATTTATTGACCCTACTTAAATGATGGCTAACATGACTTTCAAATGTGATTGGTTGAAACATGAATAACTTAGCAATGGATTCCAGAGTGTTTAATAAGTTGTTTATGTTTTAACCAATCACATTGGATGATCATGTTAGACATAAGCTTTGGAAAAAATAGAAAATGAGCAACTTTAGGATCAATTTAATATGGGACCCACACTTCGATTTAGTTGGTACCATGCATAAATATGTTCTCCTTTGTGAGGAGTATAATGTAATGTATTTGTTTATCCAAAACCATTAAATAATGAATGAGAAAATTTTCAAAAAAATGACCCATTTGATTGAATAAAACTTAGTAAATTGGTATGAAAAGAACTTATCCCACATTAGAACTTCATTGAAAAAGCGAAGTGTTGATATATAAAATATGTTTTCTTAAGAGTTAGGCCCAAGGGAGCCGCACTTTTTTCAAAGAGAGAGTACATAGATGCATATGGGTTAACCACACATGCATGCACCGTCCATCCAGTCTAGTCCAATCTCGAGCTCGGGCCTAGGTATGGGCTTAAAAAAATCCTTCCTATTTTGGGCCAAATTAATTAAGCTTCTCGGTCGGTTTTAACCTATTTTTTTAACCTGGTTGGCTTATTGTTTGGACCCAACAGCTATAACCATTAATAACTACTTTATCTGAACAGTCAACTAGAAAATCTATAAATTGAACAACCATGTTCGTTTCTAAAACACGAAAAAATGTATTTTCTCTCCTCCTTTTTCATTTGCATTCCATAATGGTCAGTTCGAGTAAAAACACAGAATTTTGAGTCCGCTGGGGCATGAAAAATTGAACTACTATTTATTTAGCCCCGTAATCTATTTATGTTGGCAGACGATAATCCACAACTTTAAGCATTGTGGAGTGAATTAAATCGTCTTAAGGGCGTTGTGCATATCACATGGCTCAGATTTTTGTTATTATATAGTACATATTATATATATATTCATTCTACTATTATATATTTTCGTTATTATATAGTACATATTATATATTTTCTCCTAATAATTAATTAACATTTTTTGTTTTAAACTAATGTGTAATAATTAAAACGTTCTACTATACTGTTTGTTATATTTTCAAAATTTATTATTGTAGTATTATTTACTGTTAAATTGTAAACTTAATTTTAATTTACGTTTTCTTTGTTAATTAATTTTATTACTTTTACAATTCCTACATTCAAACTAAAATTCTATTTTGTAACAAAAATGGCATCAACTAATGTTGTTCCTACACTTGCACTCGTAATAGTATCTCGTCGTGAGAAGCCCGAAAAATTCAATGGAACGAACTTCAAGTGTTGGCAATAAAAGACTCTCTTTTATCTCACTACTCTGATCTTGGGAAGGTTACTTCAAGAGGAATCTCCTATAACTATTGAAGTCATAACCGATAAAGAAAGATTTATTACTGTGGATTTATTGGAACATGCATATTTCTTAAGTAGAAATTAAATTTTTTAACCAATTGGACAATTCACTATTGAATGTGTAATGTACCATTAAAATGACGAAGGATCCATGGGAATCTTTACACAACAAATATAAAACAGAAGGTGTCGGCCTGAAGAATTTCATAGTCAGTAGATTTCTTGACTAAAAAATGGTGAATTCCAACGCAGTAAGTATTCAAGTTCAATAAGTACAAGTGATTATTCATGACATACATATTGAAGGGATTTGCTTAAGTGACTCATTCCAAATGGCAATAATGTTTGAAATATCATTGCCTTTTTGGAAAGATTTCAAGAATTATCGAAAGCACAAATGCAAGGAGATGAATCTTGAAGAACTAATTATAAGTCATACATTTGAAGGAGGCAATTGTGTATCTGAAAAGATAAAATGAAAAAAAAAACATGGAAGACAATGTTAATGTTGTGGAACAAGGGCCAAAAACCAATAAAAGAATACGTAAAGGCGATGGCACTTCAAAGTCTAAAATGAAGTTTAAAGGAAAATGCTATAGTTGTGGGAAACCTGGACATTATTCAAATGAATGTTTTAAGATGAAGAAATCCAAGAAACAAAATGCTCAAGGTAACACGATGGAATGTGAAAATCTTTCAGATAGCATAGCCGACCTCAATCTCTCTACGGTTGTATTCGAATGTAATTTGGTGGGAAACTTTAGGTCTTGTTTTATGCGCAAGAGGTTCATATTGGAAAAAATTGTCCTATCCAATGTTTGGCGTAATTTAGGATCTGATCTGAGATGGAATAAGCTCTCCAAAGTGAGCTCCTTATCCCACAAGGAGTGGGATTAAAAAAAAAACCTCCAAGATTGTATAAAATTATACGGTATCAAAATTTGATTAAAAATTACCACTCTAACCTTATTAAGTTATAAAAAAAACTCACACAACTTGCATTATCTCAAGTATTAGATAGGAGTCGGCGATCCCTTTGATTCACATAACTCTCCGTTCATATTTTTTATCACGGTATGTAACCTACTCATTTTGTTTTCTATTTTTTTTCTATTTATTGCTTTATCATGAACTACTATTTTTGTTTAAATCGATGAAAATATTATGTTAACTCACCTACTAGACAAGTTGAAAGTTATGTGTTGTTAATTCACTGCTAATATTTTGTTACACATATTTTTTTAAAGTATTATTAACCTATATGCTAGAAAAGTTGAAAGTTGTGTACAATTCAATTTATTTATTTTTATGTATGTTTTCGGCGACTATTTTGGATAAAATTGATATTATTCAGTTGTGACTTCAAGAAATTTTCTGCAACTAATTTGTTTTGAATTGTAAGAGAAGATAGTAATCAACCAGTTTTACTATCTCAATATTTTTGGCGACTAGTTTGTGTACACATGATTTTTGTATTCGTGTAAGTGATTACTAGTGGTTGAGTGTGTACAAATTATAAATACAAATACACATACATATTTTCATCTCATAATATTATTTTTTTAACATCCCACGTGGAATTAAATATTTTAATTCACTTAAAATATGTGATAACAATATATTTTTGTATTTTTTATTATTAAATGCAAAAGAAGGGTATTTTTGGAAAACTGGAGATAAATTAATCCTATCCGGAGCATTTCAAACACATGACTGTATTATTATATCTTATCTCGTCTTCTTATTCGAAACTGTTCCAAACGCAGTATTGGAATAGGCCTTATACGGTCCATCCTTATCTTATCCAATCTGACTCTTATCCTATCCTATTCGGACCCCTTATACGGCATATCAAACTAGGCCTTAGAGAATTGTAGGTGGACACTCATGCTAAGCGTCGTATTTGTTTCTACAAATGGACATTCTCTACCTAAAAGTATATGGAAAATGAAGAGAATATATTGATGGGTAATTTTTCAAGCTCCAAAGTTTAAGGGCACGGAAAGATTGTGCTAAAATAATTTTTGAGAAGGAATTCTCTTTAAATGATGTTCTTCGTGTTCCGAACATTCGTAAGAATATGATTCAGGTTCCTTACTGAGTGAAAATGGTTTCAAGTTGGTGATTGTATCTGATAAATTTGTACTATTTAAGAAGGATATGTATGTGGGAAAGCGCTACATGAGTGAAAGGCTCTTTAAGATGAATGTAATGACTGTTGCACCAAAATCTATTAATATTGAAAAAGTTAATTCCTCTTATTTGCTTGAGTGTTCAAAATTTTTGGCATGCTATATTATGACATGTTAATTATGATACGTTACGTAGATTAATTAACTTATAATTTCTGTCAAAATTTGATATATGTGTGGAATCAAAATTAACAAGATTGCCATTTCATTCCATTGAAAGGAAAAGTGAACCTTTAGACCCAATTCATATTGATATATGTGATCTAAAGTTTTTACAAACTAGAGGAGGTAAAAAAGATTTCATTACCTTTATTGATGATTGCACAAAATATTGCTATGTGTATTTTCTAAAAAGTAAAGAAGACGCTATAGATGTGTTTAAACAATACAAAATTTGAAGTTGATTATTAACTTACCAAAAATATAAAAGGTAATAATAAGTGACATGGGTGGTCAATATGATTCACCTTTTGAAGGAGCTTGTACAAAAAATGGCATTATTCACCAAACTATCAGTCCTTACTCACCTCAATCTAATAGTGTTACGAAATGCAAGAACCGTGCACTCGAAGAAATGATGAATGCTATGTTAATAAGTTATGGGGCACCACATAAATTTTGAAGGGAAACCATTATCTTTTCTAATTATATTCTCAATAAATTTCCTCATAAGAAAACACACATACCCCCCCTGAGAATTATGGAAAAGTCGAAGACCTTGATATAAATAATTAAAAGTGTGGGGCAGTTAGCAAAGGTTATGTTTCATAAAATTAAAAAGTTTAAAATAGGAGCAAAAACCATTGATTGTACGTTCACTAGTTGTGCAAACAATAGCAGTGCATATGGGTTTCTTGTTTGTAAATCTGATATTCTGAATATTCATGTTAATATGATTATTGAATCAAGGGATGCTTCATTTTTTTAAATGAATTTCCTTATAGCAGGGCCTGAAAATCAAGTCCAAACAAAAAGACAAATGATGCCACAAATAGCCATGCCCGTCATATGTCACCAATTGATGGGCATAAGCATAAAAAAGTCAAGAACATCAACTTCCTTCAGTTAGAATTTTCTAAGATATTTGTTAGAAAAATATCCACAAATTCATAAGGAAACTATATCTTCGCGAGAAGATTCAAATTGGAAAAAAGGAATAACTTTGAAATTGAATCCATAACGCAAAATCATACGTGGGAACTAGTGGATCTCCCATTGAGTTCAAAACCCTTAGGGTGTAAATCGATTTTCAAACAGAAGATCAATAGAAAATGGATCAATTGGTAAGTATAAAGAAAGACTTACCGTTAAAGGTTACAAGAAAAAATAAGGATTCGATTATTTTGACACTTACTCACAGGTCATAGGAATTAAATTGATTCAAATGTTGATAGCAATAGCTTCATTAAATGGACTTGAAATGCATCAAATAAATGTAAAAACGATATTCTTAAAAGGTGTGTTAGATAAAAAAATATTTATGAAACATCCCCAAGGGTTTATTTCTCCAGGACAAGAAAGGAAAGTGTGTAAGCTTATTAAATCACTTTACGGATTAAAACAAGTACCAAAGCAATGAAATGAAAATTTTGATAATGCAATGTTATTAAACGGTTCTAAAATAAATAAGTGCAATAAATGTGTTTGTTCCGAAATCACTCAAAATGGATATGTCCTTATATGTCTCTTTGTAGATTATATGATAATAATGGGTAGCAACCTTGATATTATTAAGGTTTCCAATCGTATGTTGGCCATTCGATTTGACATGATAGATTTAGGTATCGCCGATGTGATACCAGGAATTAAAATTCTAGAACATCCAATCGACTTATATTATCTCAATCTCATTACATCATAATAATACTTGAAAATTTTAAAAAGTGTAATAATAGTCGTAATAAGACGCAAATGGATACAAATCATTATCTAAAAAAAATGGAAATATTATTTCTCAATTAGAGTACTCTCTTATAATTGACAGTTTCATTTATGTCATGAATTGCACTAGACCTGATATAGCATACTAAATAAGTAAACTAAGTCGTTATATGCGTAATCTAGGTAAAGATCATTTGAAACCAATAATGAGAGATTTAGGTTATTTAAAACCTACTAAACATTATGGACCGCACTATTCAAGATATGCAGTTGTACTCTAAGGTCATTGCGATGCAAATTGGATGTCTAAAACAAAAGACTCTAAGTCCATGAGTGGATATGTCTTTACCCTTGGAGGTGCATCCGTGTCTTTGAAGTCCTATAAACAAACATGTATAACTCGATCTACAATGTAATCTGAATTCATTGCTTTAGACAAAGATTCAGAAGAATCAGAGTGGCTTCGAACTTCTTGGAGGACATTCCAAATTGGTCAAAACTGCTACCTGCTATATGTGTACCTTGTGATAGACAATCGATAATTGGAAGGGCACAAAATCATATGTATAATAGAAAGTCATGTCACATTCTTCGTAGACACAATACTGTTAGACACTTGATCTCAAATGGAATTTTCTAAATTGACTATATAAAGTCAAAAGATAGTATTGGGGATCCGCTTACCAAAGGTTTGACTCGGGAGCAAGTGAAAAGATCATTGAGAGGAATGGGTTTAAAGCATATACATTAAATAAGAGTCAATATAGTGGAAAATCAACCTAGCTGGCCGGAGATCCCAAGATTTAGGTTTAATTAGCTAACCAAACTATATTGTATTCAATAGGCACTGGAGGCTATGGGACAATGTAAATCTGTCATGAAAAGTAAGATAAGTTACGCTTTTAATGATTAACCAAGTGTAATACCCCATAATTTTCGTGCTAATTAATTGCTTAATTTAATTGGGAGAAAATTAAATTAGAATTTAGTATATATTAATCTGTAAACAACCCCTTATGGCCCCTAAACTATACCAGTTTGGCCAATTGAGTTCCGAAACTAACAACTTGGCCAATTTAGTCCCTGAACTAATATAACTTGGCCAATTTAGTCCATAAATAGTTTTTAAGACAAAAAATTATTTTTTAAATAGGAAAAAAATAGTTTTTTTTATTTAAAAAAAAAACTGTTTTAAATTTGATTAAAAAAAAAGAAAATAAACTGTTTTCTTTATAAAGGCTTTTTTAAAACATTGTTCTAAAAAAAATTAATTTTTTTAAAAAAAATGTTTTTTAAAACTAATTTAAAAATGTTTTTTTTTTTAAAAAACTATTGAAAATTTTGTTTTTAAATAAGAAAAAACAAATTTCAAACATAGAAAAAATTATTTTTTATCCTATTTAAAAAACTGTTTTTATCCACCTTAAATAAGTGTTTTTTTCTTATTTAAAAAATGGTTTATTCCTTTTTAAAATAAATTTTTTATCCTAATTAAAAAACACACGATTTTTTTTATTTAGGGTACAATTCAAAGGTTTTAACTCTTGCTAAAAAATAGAGAGATTCTTCAACTATGAAAAAAATAGTTTTTTTTATCAAATTTAAAAATTATTTTGAAAAACGGTTTTAACTCTTATTTTTTTATCAAATTTAAAAACACTTTTTCTTAATGTAGAAATACAATGTTTTTATCCTATTTAAAATATTATTTTTATAGTCCTATTTAAATTTTTTTTTAAATGGAATAAAAAACTATTTTTTAAAGTTTAAAAATATTTTTATTTTTATTTTTTCAAGGCTGAAGAATCACACTATTTTTTAACAAGAGTTAAAACCTTTGAAATATACCCCAAATAATAAAAAAAAACTGTGAGTTTTTTTTAAATTGGATAAAAACAATTTTTTAAAATAGGACAAATAATAGTTTTTGAAATGAGATAAAAACAGTTTTTTAAGTATGATAAAAATAGTTTTTTAAATTTGACAAAAAAATGGTGGTAACATTTTTTTTTAAAACATTTTTTAAATTTTATACAAAAAACTGGTTTTTCAAAGTTAAAGAATCACTCTATTTTTTAACAAGAATTAAAACCTCTGAAATATACCCCAAATAATAAAAGAAAGTGTGAGTTTTTTTTCTAAATAGGATTAAAACAATATTTTTTTAAATAAGAAGAAACTGGTTTTAAATAGGACAAAAATAGTGTTTTAAGTAGGATAAAAATAGTTTTTTAAATAGTGTAAAATCATTTTTTTCTATTTTAAACATTTTTAAAAAAAATAGTTTTTTAAAAAATAATTCCTATCTTTTATCAAATTTAAAAACTATTTTTTTAAAGAGGAAAAAAACTGTTTTTTACTACTTAAAAAACATTTTTTTTTATCTTAAAAACTGTTTCTGGACTGAATTGGCCAAATTATATTAGTTCAGGGACTAAATTGGCCAAATTATTAGTTTAGGGACTAAATTGGCAAAACTTGTATAGTTTTGGGGCCAAAGGGGATGTTTACTCTATATTAATTAGCGAGATAAAAGATTAATATTTATTATAATTATTATTTACTTATGGGCGATAAGTAAACAGTTATATGATTTATTACATGTCGCATATGAATGACAACGAAAGTTTAATTGGCGATAGGTCGATAGGGTGTTACATTGACGGATCGATATAATTTATGGGTTACACGTTGTGTATATACGTGTCAGACCCGGTTAATGAGATGTTAGAATAATTGGAGTTGGGTGACTTGCATGACCTTTTCGAGTGTATCGATGATCCAAGAAGGGTCAAAACGGTCTAAAATACGTACCAGAGTCTTATGTTTTGGTCCCGCAAACATTTTAGACACAAAAGGACTCGTATAAGGGTAGGACGGTCATTTTATACTTAGAAATTTAGAGGGAAAATGGGATTAGGCCTTTAGGAAAACATTTAAGGGTTTGGGAAGGTGGATGATAGCCCACCTTTGACATTCCAAACAAAAGACTGAGAGAGAGAACCCTAGAAAAGCAAAAAGAGGAAAAAGAAGAGGTTTCTTAAAGAGGGGAAGATGAGGATTCAACCTAGCTTAGAGACTTTGGATTTCTAATCCAATAAGTCAAGTAAATACTTGCTTCATATCACATTGTCTTTTGTAGTTAATTACTTTCTTGGTCTCAAGTAAAAATTAGGGATTTAAGTATAAAAGTTTGAAAATTTGATGATTGATGAAGATACCTAATTATATAATATGAATGATTTTGAGACAATGAGTATATGTGATTGATTATGCTGGTAGTTAGAGATAAAATTATGGGTTTTAATTGAAAAGGAGGAAGAACTTAGATAAAAGATGAAACCGTTGTAATCAACTTGATAAAATAATTGTAATCTTGAATTTATGGGGATTTCCATGTAGTAATCAAATATATAGTGATGGGATTATGTTTTCTAGATGATGTATGGATTATAGTTATTGGAATTTTGGAAGAAAGAACCCTAAAAATGAGGCTTGGATTTCGGGGATGAATCCCGCTTAAGAAAAACGCTTCATGTTTGTGTTCTATAATATCGTTCGAACCTCTTTTGAATGTCATTCGAACGAGATGTCATTCTCATTTGAACGAGATTAGAATTCCTTCGAATAACCCGTGGCTTTGGATCGGGTTTGGATCATGCAAATGTTTCGGGTATTATGAACTCAAGCCAGTATATGGGAGGTTATCCAAGTTAGTGGATATTTAATTAAAAATAAGGTTATCCAAGTGAGTGGATATTTAATTAAAAATAATTTTGTGTCACTATTTATTAGTGAGAATTTAATAATTAACTAGGGTTCTGGGGTAAGGTACTAGTTAAATAGAGAAATCGTGAATTTGGGATGAACTTTAGGATTTGGGTGAATCGTGTGTGGTGGGATATGCATACGAGTTCGGTAAATATTATATATGCATGTTAGAGGAACGTGTATATATCTACGAATGTGTGTATTCAACTTGTTTTATTTACACATACCTACTCGAGAGTGTTATCGTAGGAGGTTGAGCATAGTGGGCAACCCACCTTAGCGTTGACTAGCAGGTATTGGATTAATTCCATAGGTTATTGTACTGTTGCATGAATACTATCCCTATCTGAGGATAAATGTCGGTTTTAAGTCTGATTGGGCACAATGGTGGTGAGATTCTGACCACCTGACCCAATGTGAGATGTGATGCCTTGAACCGGATATCATATGAGGAATGTATTTGCGAGGTCCAAGCTCTGGGGATACGATTATACATATATATTAAGTGATATAAATGTATGCGTATATGATAATGTGTGTATATCTATTTATAGAACGAGAGTAGCTATGTTATGACTATTACGCGATTATTTATTTATGGCAACGTGTGGTTCTAAAAAAATGCTTATAAATGTATACCTAGTAAAGGTAGTTAGACTTAGCTACTAAAGACTATTAGCGGGGTTGGGCATAAATAAAGGTCATATGTCCTAGTTAGATTGGGTAGTTTAATCAGTAGGATAAATTAAATGAACACGTTAGGTGAGCTCTTTAGTTGAGAGGTGAAGTGTATCTCAAAAGAGTGGGACCGGTTAATATTGAAAGTAATACACTACTATTTTAATGATTTAAACATTTTATTTACTTGCGAAAATATTTTATACTTGTAAGAGGGTACTTTAGATTATAGATGGAGGCGTAACCCCTGTTTGAGTATGGTAATAATAAGCTAATTGGCTAAAGCTTTGGATTAGCAATAAAACATCCAGACACAAGTTCAATGAAGGCAAGACTCAGTTTAGACTCACAAAAATCTCGTGTATAACTCAGGAAATAGAAATGAACCTTAGAATTAACTTAGCTAGAGGGAGCGAGAAGTAAGCACCCGATATACACCTTGGTAGGCAGGTATAAACACATCAAACACCCTCAAGAATCCCTGTCAAGTATTAAAAGCTTCATAATAAATGACAATGGTGGGTGAATAAACTCTCTGGTTTGCAATAACTCTCTCTGATATGTATTTCTCTCTAGCAATAACTTCTGATCTTTCAAAAATATTTTTTCTCCTCAAAGGTGGTTGGGGTCCTTAAATAGCCCCCCATACCACCCCCGAGGCAACTCAGTCATTAAAGACTATGAAAGACATCCCTCATGCTTTATGTCACAACATTAAACGACTGATGAACTTGTTATCTACACGTTATGAACATTAAATGCCGAGACATGCCTTTTGCCCAACCACTGTGTGTCAAGAGGCTGTTGTTGCAGAGGTGGCTCACCAACTGCCTGACAGCCCAAAATACCATGGTGGTTTACTCAAGTGTAGGCCTGCCATTGTTTAGCTGGCTAGTGTCATCACCGATAGTAGATGTGACCTTAAGTAGAGGGTTGTTTGGTTCACAACTCCAAGGTTGATCCGCCTGAGGTTCCATGGTCAGGGTCCTTCGGTGTTTTACCAGGTGTATCTAAGATGGTCAGGAAAAGCCCCAACAGTGCCTCACTTATCAATACTCCAAACCAAGTCCCTCTAAAGTTCCCACGACGAGGTCATTCGATAGAGCATGAGAGCTCTCCCAAGCCCTGCCAAGCCTGGTCTCTCGCAAGTACCGTTTGACCTCACACAAACTCATTATTATTCTTATTACATCATTACAACCATTATAGCTTACAGTCAACATAAACAGAAATACAATATGACTAATACAACAAGCTAAAGTATGAGTTTCCACGCTAAGCTTCCATGCCTGAGTTGCCACGCCTGAGCTGCCTCGGTTGCTTAATCTCAGACACTATTGCCAATTAGGGAATTATCCCTAATCTTAGGATTGCCTTCAAGCCCCCTCTATAATACTCTACAAGATTTGACCTGCATGTTTTTGTCTTTACTTATTTTCCTTTTTACACTCCAGTTGTGCAGCAGCAGCAACCGAGATAGTAGGGATAGATCTGTTCTTACCATTCCATAGCTATGGATGCTAAATCCTTGCTTAGATGCTTTATTTAGTTCTTATCTAGACAGGATCGTGGAAATGACCTTAACACCCTAGCATTTTTCGATTACTAAATAAAACTCTTAACTCTTTTAATTTCAATTTAAAGCCTTGATTGAAATTGGTGTACAGGCACAAATTGAAAAAACAGATTTGTGATGAAGCTGCTGAAATAAAATAATTTAGAATGGGATGAGGCAAAGATGAAATTGACACAATATTTGTTCTCGAGGAAACCACCATGATGGAAAACCCCTTGTCTCTAGTCCCAGGACAACTCACACACCCAAGTCCACTATTACTAATTACAAGTTACAAATTACAGCCCACAAGTTTACAATGATTTAAACTAAGCAAATATAACTCGCACAACCATGTTAGTGTAAATACAACCCTACTTGACTATAAATCAGTCAATCCAATAACACCCTCGTAATAGCGAATACACACGCACAACCACACACTCAAACCTGAGACCCCGTGAAATTGTGCAAAACAGACTTAACTATAAGGTTTGTTTTAAATAGAACAAAAAAAAAATTCTTGTTTATAAAATGGAATAAACACACACCAGGTTAGGTCTAATTTAATTAACAAGAAAAAATTACCAATCAGTGACTAAATGATTAGTAGGTACAAATTGAAACACACACTCCAAAATAAGTTTTTGCACATGCCAAAAGACATATCCAACTTAATCTGATTTTAAAATAAAATAGGTATGCTTAAACAGTTAGATAAATCAGGATACCCACACGAGTTAAAAAAACGTAATTCCAAAGTTCAGTTAAGTCCATGTTCAAACTCACACTTACTTCAACACAAGTTAATTACTGAGTTAAAAACTGGGTTAAACAACTTAGTAAAATCACTAAGTTAAACAGCTGAGTTAAATTACTGAGTTAAATGATGAGTTAAATCCAAGTTAAACTAGTTAATGCACATTGATTTACATCCATTGCCTTACACCGAATTTTAAACACACACTCGAGTTACAACATTGAGAATTCTACGAGTTCAGCACAACGTTAAAACCAACTCAAATACACCCACACCAGATCAAAAAAAATGCACACCCAATAGATCTGAGAAATAAAATAACATCAAACCAAGAACAAAACAATATGTATACACACACACACACACTAGGGTATGCCCGTGCCTCCTGAAGGCACGATGATAATTTTTCGAAGTATTAAGTCATGTAAAATTTAATTAGAAATTTTTTATATAACACAAATCAAATTAAAAAAATTTAAACATTTAGGGAGAATTTCCAGTTTATAGGACTATTCATCCTATTTAATGGGTGTTTCCCTTGTATATATAACTTCTATTAGTGGCTAAAGCTTATCAAATCTATAAAATGGATATGAAAAAATCACATTTGAGAAAACCTTCAAGAAAAACAAAAATTGGTATATGTTTTAGTATAGATAAAACCATAAGTTCGGACATAAATACTTAATATAAAATGAGGTTAATATAAAATAAAACATACATCTAACACCAATCGCAATGAAGCTCACTGGGATATCGCAATGAAGCTCATTGAGTCAGTAAATTTCGTGAATATCTATTTGTAAAACAACATACGTACGAAATTGTGTTTGTTCAGTTCAAACACTCAAATTTAAGGTCATTTTGGATGTCGAGGCTACAGGTTCAAAATGAAGTTAGACACTTTAGTAGAAAGTAAGTAATTTCATCATTGTATCAAAACGAAAAGGGATGGAAGATATTAAATAAGTTATTTTCAATTCCATCTGTATAACAAGTTGTATAGTTATAAACATATAAACAATTGATGTATATTACCTCTTCTTATGGAGCTTTACTCAAATTAGATTTCTCTTGAAACTTAACACCTCAAACTTGCACTCATCCTATTAATGAAACAATGTAAATAGATTGGATAAAAAATAATCACCTTAATATAAACATAGTGTTTAAACCTACATATATAGGAATGCTAATATTTAAAGATGGAACTCCCTTTGTAAACCTGCATACAAAGGAATACAAAGGTTCCTACCTAGTACACTCAAATTAAAAACAACTCAAAATGCATCTAGTGTTCTCCTTCTCATATTCTCTAGAATAGTGAACTCCCATGTGAACAAAAGAAATGTTTAAGTTGGTTATGGAGAGTTTGATTTAACGGAAATGAATAGCCCCAAGTAAATGCAACTGCAGCTGCACTATTGGTGGATCCCCAATCTCATCCATGTCCTGGCATTCTGGATCCTGGTTGTCCCAACATTCTGGATCCCCACAACCCATGTCCCGACATTCTGGATCCCCACTGAAATATTAGAGTTTGCTCAATTGGTTTGAATGACAAATGAGTTTTCCCAATGAAACATAAATCTATAACCAAATTGAATTATAAATTGACCTGCTCTCCATCACTATAAAACCTTCTCGCCATCGCTATGAGATGAATAAAAATTTCTATAAACCTACCTTTACGTTCATCAAACCACGAGAAAAAATAAGCAGCATATAGTAGAAGAGAAAGCATCAGACCATTAATATAATGTCTTGATAATTTTCACTCAAAATTAATAGTTCGATGAGGAATGAATATGAAGTAACCTTTATCCAGATCAGGAATTACCATTTGACTGGCCAAGTCTAGCCTCGTTATCAAATTCTCTTCAAGGTCTCCTGTACAAATTTCAAATTACATATAACAAAATGATATGTAAAATAAAACCCTTAAATGATGCCATACTACAAAAGCAACATAATAGACCATATGGAGTGTCCTCTTTTTCTCACCATGTTGTCTTTTTTTTTGTCACCATGATTAAGGTGTTTGAATAGATAGCTCGAGATCCCTACACATCAAAATATATCTACAAATTGTTTTAAAATGGTCGTTTCAGGCTCAAAATGAATAAAATAACATCACGTACTTTTATACAGTGAAAAAGATATTCCCATCAAATTTAAATTGTGTATCAAACCACTTAAGAAGTCTACAATGAAAAAGATAGTTGGGATAAAGAAACAAATAGTTATTAAATACACGAATAAAGAAACAACGATTATAAAATGAACAGAAGAATCTGACATTAACTATAAATAGCTAAAATTACAACATAAAAAAAGTAACCAACAATAAAACATATAAATTTTCATTATGAATCCCAAAAAAAGAAGTCAGAAATCAAAGCAACAAGCACCTATTAGGCATACAAATATTCACACTTTAAGCATCCTTCTCAAAAAATGAGTGCAAGAGAGTGTTGAGAATAATCACACAGAAGCAAACAACTAAGAAAGGCAGTAATATTAGAATAATAAAGAGGAGAGATATGTACCAGCATTTGAAGTGAAATGAAATAGAACATAGACTGTACCGATTTTTGGAATGGTTGTGCCCCTCGTAAATCAGTAACAAAAAGTGAAAAAAAATATTGAAACAAATTCAGAAAAAAATCTACTGACTATTTACCTAACATAAATCCAAATACCCAAAGCATAGAAACTTCAGACGGCATTTTCTAGTAGCAATACTTACTAAGGTATTGGGTCTTAAAAAAATATAGAAACTACAAATTCAAAAAGAGTCGAAGGTTTTTTCATACCTACAGAAAAGTAAATACAGGATCTTAAAGAAAGAGGATTGATGTGGTAGGTGAGAAAGGGATTTAGAGAGAGCAGTTTTACACATCATTTTAGGAGGTAGTGGTTTTTGAGAGGCTCGAGGTACATGCGATGTGAGAGGCTTGAGGTAGTGATTGTGTAAGATTTCACATGATGTGATTCTGAAATCTAGCTATGATTATAATAATTCTTTTACCATCACAAAAATAGAAAAGAATAGAAAGAAAATGAGCTAAAAACTAACATTTACGAAACACAGCTTGGCAATCTTACATTTTTTCACGGTGGACATTACATTACCCGCATGAGTTAGCACTCAGTGAACCATTCCCATAGATGATATTTAGTTTTTTGGCTCTGCAACTACAGGGTTCGAGTTTTCTGGCTCGTCAACTGCTGGCTTCAAATACTTCACCTCTATTCAGCAAACACGTAGATAACAAAACATTGAAATGAAAAGAAAAGAAAAAACCTTTTGGTCCCTTCTAAATTTAAAAGTTCCCCTCCTCCTACACATGTTTAATCCACTCACTACTTGGTGAATTAACTCATTCTTTACCTACCACATAATTATTTTCGTACAACTCTACCGCACATCAGATGCCTTGACAACTCTTATTACCTTATCAGAGGCACATAATTATTGAAACAACAATAGTTGTTGTTATTAACCCAGAGACGAATCAAAGTAAGCCATCTCCCACTCTAGGATGGATCACTTGCTTATATCAAACCTTTTGAAATTCAAATTAAAAAAATTACAGATGGCTTAAGCCTTATCATCCCACATCCTCAAAAGGATCAATCTCATCCGTCTCACTTTCTCAGACACATTGCCATCACTTAGCATTTTGTAGGGATTGTATCTCCTTATCTGAGTGCAAGTTTAAGTGTCCACTATCAGTTAGTTCTTAAACATACACCTTAAAGCTACCCACTGTGAGGCCATTTTGATTAAGGGTGAAAAGTAGCGCGTGTCAAACGCTGATCGTTATTTTCTGTTCACCGCCTTAATATAAAAACCTAAATTACGACTGCACTTGTGATAAAAGTGTAGCGGTAAGTCGGGTATCGAAAATCCACAGAGACGGGTTGCTAGAATGTATAGGATTTGGTACTCCTAAAATAAAAGTGTAAAAGATGATTATACACAAAAAGGGAAAAGATGCATAAAAGGGAAATAGTAATCTAGGCGAGGGAAAATAAAGCTAGATTAAGAAAGTGAGTAAAAACTATAGGTTGCGTCGAATATCCCTCACTCGAGTTAATTAGTATAAAATGGTTAGCTGCGTCTCGTTTCGACAGTTAATTAAATAAAGAGTTGTCACACCCCTAAATTCTCATAAAAGTTGAATATGATTTTGGCGTCAACAAATACCACGGAAATTATGCATGCAAGGTCGTAAGCACAGAGCATACATGATATGCCCCGTCAAATCCCTTAGGCATAATAACTAGGACAATGCACTCGAAATAGACCCGTAAACTCCATCACCAAAGCAAAGCAACACATCAACCTTAGGTGAGTTCAATCCGATACAACCTAGACTAAACTAGCCACTCACCATGATAAACAACATAAATAAATCAACTAATTAAATTACACTACACAAATTAAACTAGACTTGAAATAAATAAAGCATGAAATAATTCTAGGGCACAAAGCAAGAACAAGAGGAAGAAGATGAATAGTGCAAGGAAATTACATTAATAGTGGATTACACGACAAAAATGAGGAGAGGGGGAACACTCCACAAAAATCCTCAAATGCTTCTAACCTAAAATGAAATATATCCTCAAAGAAAAGCCCCAAACATTCTATTAATACCCCAAAATAAACCCCCAACAAAACCAAGCCAAAAAAATCCAAAATAAGTCAATTTTTGTCCATATTTGATGGGACCGGTCGACCTCTATTTTGGGACCAATCGACCGCACTTTTGGAATTTTCCTTGGGCTGGAGACAGCCCACTTTTCCTCTCCGAACCAATTTTGACGCGTTGGACGAAAATGGCCATAACTCCCTCATATGGAATCGAAATGAGGCGTGGTCGAAAAAGACGCGAAGCTAATTCAATTTTGTACATGATTCTATTTTGAAACACTTCAAATTATGCAGTATAAAATTACCTAATTCCCTTGATGTAGAAGAAAATATCGAAACCTTCCGGAAATGGGCATAACTTCCACATACGGAGTCAGAATGACGCACGGTCAGTGGACATGGAAAGATAATTTGATGATATACATGTTGGTAGCTTTATTCCATAAAAAATAGTGAATTTGAAAAGACTAAATTGCCCTTTTAGTACCATTCGACGACGGAACTTCTCTGAAATGCAACCGAACCTCACTTTTAGCGTTCCAATACCTACAAAAACATAAATAACCCCTGCAAAGCATGTACATATCCAAATACAAGGTTTTATGGTTAATGAGCATAATTATAGGCATTTAGGACCGTAAAAGTGCTAGAATGCATAAAGATAACAGACAGAAATATGCAATATTCGATACGAATCAGCTCCCCCCTAAATTTTGGTTTTAATCATGTCTTTTTAGATGCCATTGTGGAATACCCGTAACTAAAATAATTAATCACATAAATCATAACATCCAAAAATACAAATGTAGGGTGGTAAGGCAGAAAAGAGAGAAAGAGAGAGTATCATGATATCAAACTCAAAGTATAAACCTTCCGTTATGAATTCATCATATATCCCTCAAAATTTTAAATTATCCCAAAGGTAGTCCACAATGGCAATACTAAAAATCAAATATACAGACTAAGCCAGACTCATTTATCAGAAAATACAAACGTAATTTGATAGCTACTCAATCAAAATATCTACACATGTAAAATTACGGAAATGCTTTAGTAGTAAAAAGAAAGATAGTAAGGTCAAAAATACCTCAAGTTCAAGTGCATCCTTAGACGATATTCTCTTAGATCAAGAGTCAACTGATATTCATATGAGTTTAAGTCAAACCAACATCCAAAATAAACTCAGAACAAAAAAAGTATGCATAAGAGTTTAAGAGAATCAATCAAAGTTACTGTTAAAATTGTAAAACAACCTGAAAGGCAAACCAATCTCATATTACCATAAAAACAAGATAATTTCT
This sequence comes from Sambucus nigra, assembly GCA_949130495.1. Lineage (NCBI taxonomy): Eukaryota > Viridiplantae > Streptophyta > Magnoliopsida > Dipsacales > Adoxaceae > Sambucus > Sambucus nigra. The sequence goes on along the minus strand of OX422210.1, from coordinate 573,224,517 downwards.
TCAACCTGAAAGTCAAACCGATCGTAAATAGACTTTCATTACCAACACAGTGGAAGTTTAGAATACCTTCTCCTTCGTTAATTGTTAAAACTTTCCCCAACTCTGAAAAGGACACAAAATTGTTTAACATTGTAGAATTATAACATTACAAAGTTGTTTAACATAATGTTTAACATTATAACATTAAATAATAAATTACCATATTAGATGAAAAAATGAGGGATAAATTACTACGTTATAGCATTATAACCGAGTAGGAATGCATGTTCCCAACATGACTTACAAAAAGTGAATAATAGTCTATAGTAGATGATGCATTCCATAATTTAGTTAAGCCAAATGACACGCAACCAAATCATAAACTCCAATGAAGTTATCATTTTCATTCATGTTTTAACAATTTCAACTTCATTATTTATGTAAAACTAAATTAATCTTTTTAGTTAAACTCCAATGAAAACCAAAAAAATTAAATTAGACTTACTTCAACATAATCTTGATTCTTGACCTAATGTTTCCACAATTAGTCATTCATAAGTTGCTCCCCCATCTAACCAAAAAGGGGGTCCGCCTTCCTCTATAGGAAGCGAGTAAAAGCCCCTCATTCATAGTTTCATCACATCCATAGAGTATATCTGTATAGGAAGTGTAAAACCTTAAATTTTTTAGCCAAAACAACATTTTCACATAAAAAAATAAAAATAAATTCCAAATCAATGCCAAGTATATTTCTTACATCTCCAACATAGTATGACTAATCACCACAAACTAACCTAAAATCCCAATAAAGTGAATCATCACGTAACAATATAAGGACTAAAAATACAACAATAAACTTTTCTTTATAGCATAAGAATGAACAAATGGACAAATATATTGGACTGATAATGTTGCCAATTAGAGTGATACTGAGATAATAACATAGCTAACAAAATCAATAAGTATTGTAAACAAAAATAACATTAGGCACCTAAATACAAGTATACTCTTCATTGTGGCAGATGCAGTTATACATATGCCATTAATGATAATTGCATATATTCACCAAGCCATTACAAATATATAACGCTTTATCATTAGATTTGGTTCTCCAAATTTGTTGATGGAACGTAAAAACAAATACGAAACGCGTTGTCGTGATATTCGGTTAGAAAAACATACTGTTTGATCGAAGAAGATTGCATAATTACCTTGAAAGAGAAAAGATTCCCCATATTATAGTGGTCAGGCATAACATGATCCCAAATATAATGTGACCTAAAGCAGAGACAAATGTGACATATAACACTCAGTTAGGGTCCTCATTGCGAGATAGAGTCATTCGTGACATCATGGATGTTGTTGTCGGTGTCACAAATGTGACATATAGTATTCAAACTTCTTCATTCCAATTGGAGGCCATCTATAGTTACCCAATATCATAATAAACTCAACACTAAAACATAAACCTATATATATAGATATTTGAGTGGAAATATCCATAAAACAATTTATCTCAGCTAATATAGATGCATATATTACCCTCATTCCCTGAACTCTCCCATCGTTGGTAGCAATAGAAGTAAAGTCCTTATTAAGCTTGCGGGTCACAGGGAAGGCTGAGGTGGACTTGAGGCTGGTGAATAGTACAATCACATAATTAATAATAAAAAACAAAATGCAGTAATGACCTAAAATTCTAAGAATAAATCAACATCATTAACCTGAGTATTGATCTGAGTATTAAAACAAAATGTAAAATTAATAATTCTCATGCAGATGTGTAACTGTGTAAACCCCCAATTCAAAATCTCAAAAGACCTAATTTATAACACCAATACTATTTAAGCAATGATTTTACTCGAGGTATTGGTTCTAGGATTCTTGAAAAGGAAAACATGTCTAGTTATGTACCATTCTGGAAACTTTGAGATTATGGAATTTGAATCACCTTTACAAAAAAGCTCAAGCTCGTTGAGTTTTATAATAATAGGGACAAAGACAGTGAATCTCGACATGAGTCCTTATATATAACACCATATTGAGTCATAAAAATCTAGTTAGCGAAATACTCTACATAAACACCCAAATACCAAACTAAAATTACTCAAAATATATTACATCAAAATACTAGATGATTGGATAAGAAAATTAATAAATTGATTCATTGACAAAACTTAATAGTATGTTAAAATATACATAACTTAGCATAAGGTTAACAACGGAAATATCATTAATATTCATCAACTCTGACATATATATGCACAACTCCATCTCTTGATCAACATAAAGATCACAATATGGGAGGGGTGGTTCAAGCAAGCACTCGGCAGATTGTAAATGAGTTTTTTATAGCGCACCAATATTCATCAAGTATTTACTTGGACGCATAATCCACGACAAGACACTGCAAAATAAGCGCCAACCAGTTCGGTACTGATGCATTCAACCACGACAATGCATTCGACACATTTGAATTTACAAATTCGGTTTGGCTTCAAAGTCCAACTCTAAATATATGACTTTTGTTTACATTAAAAAAAATTCATTTGCCATATATGCATCCTAACACATGGCAAGGCCCAATTAGATGAGTTCAAAGTGAATATATGACTTTTGTTTACATTAAAAAAAAATTTAATAACGTAGTGATATTAAGCCAAGAAAAATTACCTGATCAAATGGGGAATATGCCCGGATCGTGATTTAATCCCAACCACCATCTGAAAGTAGAAACACCAGATCTGGAAAAATAGATTTCCAAAAGTCAATTACCAATTTATCAGTCTAAACAATCTAACCCAAAAATCTTAAGTGTGAAATCGTAAATCAAAAATATGAAATCCAAAAGATAGACAAAGTGAAAACAGAGCTCAAATGTTGTATTACACAAAGTTCAAATATGTATAATACCTAAATAAGCCCTAGTTTCTGATTTGTTTGTTCTGATGTGAAACTTAAAGAGAATAATAACCACACAAATAGAAAGTTAATCCGTTTGAAAAGTACCTGAGAGGATCGGCGACATGGATAGTGGTGAGGCATTGTGGAAACAGGGCTACGGCTTGAGAGCTACGGCGACGGGAAGTTGAGGAAGCGGGGGAGAAGGGGTGATGGGAGAGAGGAGGGGAGGAGTAGGGTGAGAGTAGGGGCGGCGGTGGATTGGACAGAGGGAGAGAATGAGTTGATGTTTGGGGTAGGGTTCCTTTGAGTCGATGGTGAGAGAACGGGAGAGGAGTATAAAATATGAGGGGGGAACAAATTCGTGAAGTAATTTTGACCAGAGTACCCCCCCAATCTTGAATTAAAGTCTAAATTTGTTAAGTAAAAAAAGAGTGGAAAATCAAAGAATTAAGGGTAAAATGGGTATTGCAGGAAAAAATGCATATTGATGACATCATCAACTAAGCTTATGGCATACATAAGTTTTCTACTTTATTATTATTATATATCTATATAATAAAGTAGAAAACTTATGTATGTCATAAGCTTAGTTGATGATGTCATCTTTATCAATTTTTTTGTATTACCTATTTTGCCCTTGAAATTTTGGGATTCCCCCTCTTTTGGCATGCTCTAATTTGTTCCCCCTTTTCTTTCAAATTCAAAATGAGGGGTATCTTTGTAAACACACAAGCCCTACAATACACTCGGCACAACAAATCCTCACTAGCTGACTTCTCATTCCCTCACTCTCACTTTACCCCGTCTCTCTCTCTCTCTTGGTTGTGCTCAAATACACCTGAGAAAACCCTTCCTCATCCAACCACCTCTCAAATCCCAAGCTTCCACCCACCCCACCCCACGCCGTCGCCCCCAGCTAACCTTTTCCCCCAGTCTCTTACAAATGCACACGCACACACTCACACTCACACACGTAGGGTTTTTCCCAGATTTGACACTCACTCACACACGATTTGTTTATTGAACCACACGATTTGTATTTGTTTCATGGATTTCAAATTAATATACGGGTCTTGATTGTTCTCATGGATGTTGATTGTTGTAAGATGTTGAAAGTACTGTATTAGGTAGAAGAATCCTAATTTTGACATCTTCATTGTTCGTTGCAGGTTGCTCATTATGGTCTACCAATGGTATGATTTTTCTTACTTAGGGTTTTATTAAAAAAATTATTCTTTGTTACTTTTTTCAATTTTTTTGTTTTCCACCCGATTTTAGGTTTCAAATGCGATTTTAGGTATTTTTCTTTCCCGATTTTGATTGTGTTATTATGTTATTGGATTTTAGGTTTCAAGATGTTTTCTCTGCAAAGATTACTGGAACCATATGGACTTTGTGAGGTGTGTTTTTCATCTCTTAGGTTTGATTCTGATTTGATCCATACGAGAAATAATTGGATGAGATGATGCGATTTCTTTGAATATGAGCGTTTTGTTAATACTTTGTGTAATTAAAAAAATCTCATATGTACCCCATCGATTCACAATACCCTCTTTATATTCAATATGTCAATACTCGAAAAGATACTCACTCAATCGCCGTGGGGACTTATTTTAGCTATTGGTGCTAAATCAAACTTAATTATGACTTCAATTCTACGAGTCCTAATTATATATTATTATTATTGTTCTGAATATTTTATTATTATTTTGGGGCATATACCAAATAGTCCCTGGAACATTTTTTAATACACGTTTAGTCCAACCCTCCAAAAAGTCCTTTACCATACCGTTGGCGCGGACCTTTACAAGTAAGAGAATAAGGGACTTTTTGGTACAAAATAAAAGGCTTAGACTAAATGTCTATTAAAAAATGTTTGAGGGACTTTTTGGTATTTGACCCTATTATTTTTCCATTTATGAGAATATACTGATTTGTAGATTTCAGATTTTAGATTTCAAATTTAATGACTTTCTTTCTTTTGCTTCATGCTCAGTAGTTGATGTTGCACATATGTTCTTCCAGTTGAAAACTGCGTATAAGACATTCATCGAAGGTTAGTAATGTTTATTCAACTTTGTTGGCGCTTTGCTTATTCTCTTTGGTATTCATTTATACGTGTTTTGTGTTTGAGTATATATTGGTAACCAATTGTATCCTTACTCAGTGCTCTAATATCCCCACCTAAAATACTGTAAGGAGTATGTGTAATAAGCAAAAAATCATTTATAGTCTGCATAGTTGAACCAATGTGTTCTTTTTTACAGTATTGAGGTTAGATTTTAGGACTCTTTGTTTCTGCATATTGATGGTCCTAATAATGTCACTGTTATTAAAAATTCCAGTCAACACATTTCAGTCCAAACTACTGTCAATGTTGAGAATTCTTTTTTAACTTTTCTTTATGCTAAAACTTTATATCAGGGTAGAATTACTAAACATTAGTCGTAATATTCAGCATCACTGGGCAGTATTGGGTGATTTTAATTCAGTTTTGAGTTCTCATGAGGTTTGAGGGGAAAATTCGTAACATTAAATTCTGAATTTTCTCATATCTTGGTATGGTATGGGGTACATGAGCAGTTACAAATATTTCTCTCATTTTTCTTATCATTGGGGTTTGATTTGTAGACTGCAGTTCTACTATATATTATCTATATATATTCCCTATATATATATATGTTGCTTTTTTACTATATGCTGATGCTCTGAACATAAATTTGATCTCATTGTCTGATGAAAAGCAAGGTAGGTTTACTAAAATTTGATCTCATGGTCTAATATACTATATAAATACGATTGGTTCATTCATCTTATTGAGAGTGTACTATACTATATAAAACCATTGTCCTATTGCTCCTAACTTTCTTAGCAGTCACAACAATTTGTTATAACTTTTTTTTGCTATTTTACAGGTCTTTAACATTGGATTTCCTTGCGTTGCTCCAATGTTTTGTAATTTAAACCTGTTGGAGTATGACATAAATTGTTGTGACTGGCCTGTGCTGCGATGCTTTCCCAAAAACTCAAATAACCTACAACATATCGTGTGATAAGGTACATTGAGATGGAAATATAGTATGTCGTTAAAATGATTTTACTTATTTTTCTACTGTTTAAAGAATATTTACATCCATTGTCAATAGGCATTCAATGCCTGTGGAAGTAATATACCATGGAGCAATTCAGTGCACGTGCCTAAATGTTTTTTGTTGTGCCTAAAAACAATCCGGATTATTTATAGAACATTATTATATTATGAAGAATGAACAAGTTCTAGAGACAATGCTGATACTACAATCAGGTTATGATAATGGTTGTGTTAAAGACTGAAGGTTTGTTGTTCTTAATATAGTCTAAAGAATGCAAAAGTTCTAGAGACAATAACAATGACGATACTACAATCAGTTCATGAATTGGCTTCAAAACAAAGATCCACTGCCTATGGTTGAGAGATTTGACGATGAGACAGGTCCACTGCCTATGGTTGAGAGATTTGAAGATACTTCTATAGAACATTTGCTGGAAGTTGATTGTATATTAGGAGGTGACTTTTTGGAATTGAATGATCTTGCGGATCCATAATCACCTTCTTCAAGTTCAGACAATTCAAGTTGCTTAACCTCATCATCAGATGAATGTTTTGATTCACTGACCTTAGTGACTTTCTGTTAGTTTTTTTAGAACCTAAATTTATGTCCATATCTCCATATTTTTTAGTGTATATTGGATGTTTATCTAATTTGTTTCAACGAGAGTAATAATTTTCGGGTGTAATAATTTTTAGCTTTTCATTTTACTCTGTGCCTTTGGGAGTGTTTGAGACAACTTTGTCAGGCAAGAGAAGAGCAAGACCAGAAGATCCATGAAGCTGTTGACAAGAAAGGTCTTGAATGGGAGTCTATAAAATCTGAACTCAAGAAACAACTTAAAGATGTTAAAGCTACAGACTGTCACCCTAAGCTTGAAGCTGCAGAGAGAGAGAACTCAGTTCTGAAATTCGAGTTCTCTTCCAGAGCCAATGAACTAAAAATTAGGACTATTGAGAGGGATTTGAGGAACCAAGCTGCTGAAATAGCTATCAAACAATATCTGGACAACATAAAGAAGGTGTCTAAGCTTGAAGCTGAGTCTCGCAGGCTGAAAGTAGTGGCTTGAAAGGCATCACTCGCTAATGATCAGAGGTCTGTCACAACCTATGTTGAATCTTTCACAGATAGCCCATCAGATATCGGGGATAGGCTATTGGTAGCTGAGAGTGATGATACCTGCGAGCCCAGCCAATCCGACTCCTTGATAGCTGCAGAGGTACATCGATTCAAGAGTAGGAGCCCAGCCAAGCCGATTATTTTAATTAACACCACAGTACCTGAATTTAATGTCATTTAAGAGGAATCATGGATGAAAAGGTGAAGTTATCAAATTTATCGCTCCATCAAGTTAATTCATGGCATTGTCAGTGTGTGATGATTGGTGTTTTCTTTTAGTTTTGCTTTTACATTCACCTACTTTGTTCAGTTTTACTTTTACCTACTTTAATTTACCACTCCATCAAGTTGTTTCATGGCATTTTCAAGTTTTTTACATTCACCTACATTGTTTCATGGCATTTTCAGTGTATGATGATCTATCTCTATGTTCAGCTTTGCTTTTACATTCACCTACTTTGTGTTTAACTATTGACCTACTTTCACTTTTGTCCATATCACGTTTGGGTCGTTCAGCAAACACTTCTTCCCTGTCGTTCATTAATATAAACTTCTTAGAATGGTCATTGAAGTATCTTTACTATGAGGTAGATTAAGGTTATTGTTCAATTGTTTTGTTTTCCATAATATAATTGATTCTCTTCTTGTGACAGTAATAAGTACTTGGTTGAACTCACGTCTCCCTTTATCTTCCTTTCCATATTGTGGCATATTCCCATTGACCTGTATGGAGAGTTTAGTTAGTGCCCCTGTACACATCTCGATGCTATGCTCTGGTTGGGGTTTTCCAGTAATTAGTTGAAACAAATCTCTCCACTTGCACTCTGCATACCTGAGAGTTTAAAACCTATTTTTTTTTCCTTTTTCTTTATCCTTTGACATCCAAACATAGTCGCATAAGTTCATTTCGATGAATATATGTCTCATCTCTTCCATAAAACCCAATGATTTTGAAAAAAAATGCTCTCTAGGCACTCTTATATGCTCCTAAATAATGTATGTGTGCATGATAAATCCTCGATGTTAGCATTATGATTACCATTCTTGCTGAAATTTCAGGTCAGCCCCTTAAGATGGAAAAAATCCATCATCCTAATGAAGCGAGCTCTTGGTACACGAAACATTACACATGCTGATTTGCTACAACTTGCTTATGTTCTTTAAGAGGTCTCTTTGTATACTTGATCTGCTACAACTAATTTTCTACCACTTTTAAAGTTTTCCACTAAATGATTTATTTGAATGTGTTGGTCCACCATTCTTTTTGCAAATTAGCACTAACATCATTTTTATGTTTATTTGGCAGATTTGCACTATTTAGTAGCACACTAACATCAAATGCTTAGTTGACTTGCCTTTATAAAGCTCACACTAAAACCATGCTTATATGCTTCTGGATGTTTTTGTTACTTCGTTTTGAACATTTATGAACTTTGATATTTATGTTTGAATTTGGAAACAGGAACCATGTTAAGACTCCCATCTACTCTCTTTTTAAAGTGAAGAAGCAAAGAACGTGATGGAGGAGAGACCTAAATATATGGTTCGAAAATTATCTCATTTTTTTTCAATTGTGACTTATAGAATGATATTTCAATTGATTTAGTTTTGATATTTCAATTGATGTATGACCTATAATTATGGTACCAAGAATATCCTTTGCTTTTTGTATGATTCGACTGTTGTTTCATAAGGAGGTTTTCATGGGGAAGGTTTTCTTTTTTAATCCCTTAACCTCACCCGCCTAGGAGCTTTGTAGGCTAAATTTGATTTAATATTTGGTTTCTTGGTTTAGATTGGTGAATAAACGGCACATCAATTGTTGGTTAGTGTCCATTTTTTCTTTGTTGGCTACTATTGGAAGATCATATTTTTGTGGAAAAGAAGTCCAATGGATTATTGACTGTTGATTTGGAAAGCATACTGCTCTCAAAGTGTTACTAATAGATTGTAAGAAATGTTTCAAATGTTCCTTGATATCACTATTATGTGTCACTTGATTTATTTCTTAATATGTGATATTAATATTTATCATTCATTTTTTACTCTGTTTTGTAATTGATGAAACCAAAGCTGATAGATTGCATGATGGCGGGTGGAAGATGGAAGGAAGGGGTAGTGGGTCCCACCCCAAACGGAGGAGGTGTCCCGATCAACTCTAATTCTAAGTGTTCAGGCAGTTGGGGAGCTGAATGTGGAGGGGTGATAGTGGCACTAATCAGTAGTATTAGACCAACCACCAGTACAACTGCTGTCTAATTGTAGGGGAGCTCAATGGAGGGGTGACAGTGGCACTCGATCAGTTCTAATTCTAGGGGTTCAGGCAATTGTCATTTCTTTTCATGGTATCAGACACAGGTGCTAAGTGTTACTGCTACTGCAATAATCAGTAGTAAGAGAACAAGGTTTCTACTATTGTAGTATAAAAACTTCACATATCATAACGTAATCACCAACGTTACCCCAAAGCAGAACCACCAATCCCAAAGGAGGAGGCATGAGAGGTAAATATTTTGACTTTGGCTGAAAGTTTGATTGGAATATTGTGTGTCACAACCAACCTCTCCACCTATACATCAACAATAAGCTACTCGCTTACTGTTGTTTTTGGTGATTCATTGTATTAGGTAATTTGAATTCTGTTAATATTGTGTGGAAGTTGTTGAGAAAATAAATATGTATTGATTTACGCGTGTCACAATTTATCCACATGTGTAGTGTGTGTATATTAGTTATTGTATAGACTGAATATTTGGTTTTAAAGTGCATAAATACGTTATTCAAGAAGAAAACTTGCGATCTTAGGTTGAATTCGAGTATTATGATGTATTTAGTGTCACGGTGAATGTCAAATTCTGTTATCAATGGTTCATGTTCAAAATTAAGAAAACCTTTTTCTCCGAACATAACATCGTTTTGCCCAAATTTTTAAACAAAGGAAAATTTGCCCAGATTTTTAGAGATTAGTTTTTTTTAATTAGAATTTGTTTTGTTGGGGAACTTAATTTTTGTCATTTTCCAATTACGTACTTTGAAAATTTTCGTCGTTTTGCAATTATCAGCGTGCCTTCAGGCACGGGCATACCCTAGTATATATATATATATATATATATATCGTATATATAAAAATGTGTATATATATATAAGAGAAACAAGAAACTCACTAAAAAAGTTCAAACAGAGCTATGGCAGAAGTTGACGCAAGAAAGAGAAAAAGAAACTACGTCCAACAACAGCTCCAAGCCAACAAACAGCGTCGTGAAAAATAATAAACTTAAACAAACATGTATATATGTCTCTCTCTCTCTATATATATATGTGTGTGTGTGTGTGTGTATGTGTGTGTGTGTGAGTGCGTGTGTGTGTGTGTATGTGTGTGTGTATGTGTGTGTGTGTGTGTGTGTGTGTATAAGAGAAATGAGAAACTTACCGAAAAAGCTCAAATCGAGCAATGGCAGAACTTGAGGTAAGAAAGCGAAAAATAAATTAAGCCCAACACTAGCTCCAAGCCAACAAACAGCTTCGTGAAAACCCATAAACTCAAACAAGCACAAAACTCAAACAACCTCTCAACCAAAAGAAAGATCCAGCTTATTATCCAAAAACTGAAAACACCAAATCTCAACTCTTTCCACAACCAAGTTGTAACAGAAATTGAACAATAAAACTATCACCCACATATGTGTGTGAGATAAAGCCAGGGTAAAGAACACGGAATCTCACACTAGATCAAACACACACACTAAAACTATTATGTCTTGAAAGAAATATGTTGAGAGAAAAAGTGAGGAGATAAAAAAAATGTTGGATGAGTTTTGATTTTGAAACCCTTCAAACTCAATTCCCTCGATCACAAACAATATAAAGGACCTTAAAAATGTCATGGTACATAAATAATAAACCACACAAATAGGGGTAAAATCGAATACGATCAAGGTAGGCTGACGGTATCAAAATAAAATCACAGCCAAAGGACACATACAAAAAATGCCATTGCCACAAGAGGGGAAAAAGGGTCAAACAAAGGGAGACAGCCAACCATCCCAGACACGTCAAAGTAGGTCTCGAGAAGACCAAAACCAACAGACCTCGAGCCCCCCAAAACAACTAGCTAAAACCAGTGGCACACAAAAATACAACTCATCCTATTTTAATTTAGGGATATAAATGTTTGAACTTGAGCAAATGTTAAGTTTAACTCATATGATTTATATATCATAAAAAAATGAATAAAGAATAAAAACATTTTTTTAAAATAATATAAGGATAAGAAAAAAATATCTTAGTAAAAGTATACACTAAAAATAATTTAAGAATTAAATTATATAACTTGATTTTATAAATAATTTTAACTCCAAAATGTTGAAAACAAAAAAAAGGACACCAAATTTGAACAAACAACACAATCTTAAAATTGAGACAAACTGAAATAAGAGACACTTTCAATCTCCCCCTTTGGCCAATTTTGAGACAAAATACATAACTCAACTAACAACATTTTGGTTCCTTGACAATACATAAATCAACTAACAACATTTTGAGTCATATACACTTCATAACTCAACTAACAACATTTTGAGTCTTAAAGAAAATGGAAAAAGTACATAACTCAACTAACAACAAAAACCTAGACGACCAAGTCTCAAATTCTCCCCTTATTTCTCTCAAAGGGACAAAGGGAGGAAACTAAAATCAAATTATGAAGGAAATGTACACACACACTAATAGGCATTCATAGAGCTTCAAATCTATGATTATCCAAAGGTTTAGTAAATAAATTACCTAGTTGGTCTTTAGTGTTAAGATATTCAATACAAATTTCCTTTTTCTCAAGAAGTTCTCTAATAAAGTTTTCTCTCATTTTGATATGTTTAGTACGTGAATGAAAAACTGGATTCTTTGATATACTAATGCAACTTTGATTATCACATAAAATAAGTGTAGTGTGTTCAATTATTCCATAGTCATTAAGCATTTGTTTGATCCACAAAAGTTGAGTAGAACAGCTACCGGTAGCATTGTACTTGGCTTCGGCAGAGGAAAGTGACACATAATTCTTCTTTTTAGATGACTAAGAGATTAGGTTATGTCCTAAGGAAAAACAGCCACCGGAGGTGCTTTTACTATCATCTGCACACCCAGCCTAATTTGCATCCGTATACCCAATTATTTTAGAATTTGTGTCAATTGCATACATAATGCCAAAACTTAAAGTACCACGAACATATTTTAGTATGTGCTTAACCGCAAGCTTGTGAGATAGGTTCACATTGGTATCTACCACACACACACACACACACACACATTATGCATAATATCAGGTCTACTAGTCGTTAAATAAAGAAGGCTACCAATCATAGTATGATAAAGTATGACTTCAACATTTTTACCCGATAAGTCTTTAAATAGCTTAATCGTGGAACTCATAGGGGTCCTAGCAGCTTTTGCATTCGTTAACCCAAAACGCTTAACCAATTCAGTAGCATATTTAGTTTGGGAAATAAAAATTCAATCCGATTTTTTAGAAACATGTAAACCTAAGAAAAATTGCAAGTCACCCATCATAGATGTTTGAAATTCAAATTTCATAATGTTAGCAAAAATTTTAGCCTCTTGAGGAGATGTAGACCCAAAAACAATGTCATAAACATATATTTGAGCAATAAGAAAACAGATTGTATTTCTATTAACATAAATTGTTAGGTATACTACCCCTCGATTGAAGTTGTGGGTTAAAAGAAAAGAACTAAGACACTCATACTAAGCACAAGGGGCTTATTTGAGCTCGTATAAACATTTCTTTAATCTAAAAATGTGATCGGGGAGAAACAGATAAAAAAAACCTTTAGGTTATTCAACATACACTTCTTCATTAAAAAACCCATTTGAAAACGCAGATTTTACATCCATTTGGTGTAATTTAAATTTTAAATGACAAGAAAGAACAAGTAATATTCTAATAGACTCTATTCTAGCAACTGGGGCAAATGTCTCATCAACATCAATCCCATCAATTTGGGAGTACCCTTGAGCTACTACTCTAGCTTTATTATGCAAAACATTATCGGTTTCATCATATTTATTTTTAAATATCCACTTAGTTCCAATGACATTAGTATGAGAAGTATGGGGAACTAAATACCACGCATCATGAATCTTAAATTAACTTAATTCTTCTTGTATGGCAAGGAGCCAAGATTCATCAACAAGAGCATATAGAGATAAAAGAAGACATCAAGGCATTTAGAGTTTGAGCTCTAGTTTTAATTGGTTCTTTAACATCACCCAAAATGCTCTTTTTAGGATGATTTTCCCTAACCAAATTTGGAACATCAAGGTCTTCCAGAGGAAGGGAGTCCAAGTCACCATCCGTTGATCGTTTTGGTAAATCATTTGACGAAATGTTTTTAACGGGTAATGATTTATCAAAAGGGTAACACAATCATTTCTCACAACATTAATGGATTCCATAATAGACTTAGTTTTCAAATTATAAACTCTATAAGCCCGACTATTTTGGGAGTATCCTAAAAAAATAGCCTTGTCTCATCTAATATCAAATTTAGACAAGTGTTCACGATCCTTACACACATAGTATTAACTACTAAATATTCTAAAATATTCTAGATTGGTTTGTCTACCATACCATTATTCATAGGATGTCTGTTTAGTATTTTTTTTCTTAAATAAACCTTATTAATTATGTGACAAGATGTTTGAGTAGCTTCAACACAAAAAAAAATCTGTAAATTCTTACAATGAATCAAAACACGAGCCATTTCTTGAGAGGTTCAATTTTTTATTTCTACAATACATTTTTTAGGTGTCTTGGGAGCATTAAATTCATGTTGATAACCATTCCCAATACAATAGGCAATGACCATCGTGTCTTTAAATTCCCCACCCCTATCACTACGAATGCGAGTGACTTGAGTATCGTTCTCATTTTTTATTTTTAATATAATTTTTTTTTAAAATGATTAAAGATTTTTTATTTTTATTTCGTAAAAGCAACCCAAGTAAATCTAGTAAAATCATCAACAATAACAAGAATATAAGAATTACCACATAAACTAATTGTCCTAGAGGGACCCGTTAAGTCCATATGCAATAATTCCAATGGGTGAGTAGTAAAAATATTAGTCACTTTGTTATGAGGTCCCTTATGAATTTTACCAATTTGGCACGGACCACAAATATAAATTTTAACTTTGGTTATTTTGGTTACGCCACGAATAAGATTCTAACTAGTCAATTTAGACAAACTATCATAGTTTAAATGTCCCAATCTTTCATGACATAGGTTTAAATCACTCATCCTAGAAGATAAATAATTTTTATATTCATGATCATGTTTAACGGCATATGAATTGTCTAAAGTCCTAGTACTACACAAAATAACATTCCATTTGGGTCTAAAATTTTACAATCATATTTGGAGAAATTAACAAAATCATCAGTGTCACAAAAAATATATTTACTTTTAATATAATTTTACAATCATGATTAATATATTTACTTTTAATCCTTCAACAAGTAAAACTTCCTCCAAGTTAGGAGCCCATCTGGGACCCTTTGCCTGTGATGTGGGACATTTTTCCATCCCCAAAAGTTACAACTCCACCAACAAAAGCTTTTATAGTGGTAAATTTTGATATGTCCCCCATCATACGCGTAGAACAACTAGAATCTAAATATCATTGCAAGTTTTTATAATGAGCATTTAGGGCTAATAACACAAAATTATATCTTATTGTGTCATTTGATTCAATTTTTTAACCTAATCAGCCTTAGTTTTCTAAAAAACATTTCTAGATTGATAAGGCTGCTTGTTGGACAGATTAGGCTTCTTAACTAATTTAGTTTTATCGTAAAACTAACTCGATTTGGTCCTAGCGTGTGTAATACCCCGCACTTTTGTGGTTATTTAAATTACATAAATGAGTGTAATTTGGTAATTTGAGGAATTTATCTAAATAGTCATTTTGGAATTTATGATCATAATCTCATAAATTGAGAATTTAAAGTGAGTAGTAAACATTAGTTTGCAAGTGTCGGATTAATATTTACATGCATTAGATTTTCTTACGGGACTAAGAATATGAGTTGAATTATTTTAATTACATGTCGCAGTTGGGTAAAGCGACAAAGGAAAATATTTTATTTGGAAAACATGCGTATTGAGATGTGTTGGGTTTAATTAGTGAATTTTAGTTAAGTGACTCAGATGGATATTTCGAGTGCACGTTTTTTTTCGGAATGGCCAAGATAGTCAGAATATGGTATTCGGGGGTAGAGTTTAGGTTCCGGGGACTTTTGAACTAGTAGGGACTCACAATTGAGTAAACGAGTCATTTTTGGGTTTATAAGGGATAAACCCTTATCCTCCCTTATAAAGGAACAAGAGAAAGAGAAAGAAAAAGAGGAAGGAAAAAGAGGAAGAAAAAGGGGATTCCGGCCAAACTCCCCGGGATTCAACTTGAAGTCATCGTATTTTATCCACGAGACAAGTGTTTAACTTCCTTTAATGATTTAGTGTATTTATTTCTCATATTTTAGTTGGTTTGTAAAACTATAAAGATTTTTGGGTTGGGTTTTCGTGAATCGAAACGGGTTTTTCGAAAGTTGAACGATTGAAATGGGATAAAATCTCATATTAGGAAAACATTGGGATTTCTAGAAATTAGTTGTTGATTCTTGGTTCTAGGATGATTAGAACCTATTTGCCTTGAATATATATAGTTGTTTGTGGTTAAATAAGTTTGGGAGAAGATAAAAAGCTTGAGGGTATGTTAATGGCCAAAGCAGAGCCTCGGAGAAGAAGATGATCTTATCGATCGATCGATCAACCCTACAGGATATTTGGAAATTTTGGACAGTTTTGTTTAATTCGGATAAATTCATTAATGAATCATTTCTAGTTTATTTATTTGATGAAATAAATAACTAACTAGGGGAAATTATTCCAAGCCAATTAAGGGAGTTAATTAGGAGTAGGAGGGTGCCAAATTGTGTGGCACTTAATGTGTAGTTTTGAGAAAAAAAAATGTGGAGTTAGACATATGGGGTCCTAAAAATAGTGTGGGGACTTCTAAATTATTATTTGAGTGAGGTGTATACCTTGGTAAGTTGAAAGTAAAAATCCAGGGCTTACTAATTTATGGGTGTTTGGGACAAGCAACACTCGGGGTTGTATTTCAGAGGGCGATTATATATATAATTATGCGCGTAGAAAACGTAATTATATGTCGATTGTGTTTGAGTAAATCCTACGAGGAGACTAGGATGGAATTTAGGATATAGGCTATAGGTGATTGAGCGGTTATCCGATACGTCTATTAACGACTATTATTATAAGTGATGCGCTACCTATGGAATTAAAATAAGTTGATAGTATACTTATTTAATTGTTACGATTGGTATATTCATGATTATATATAAATCCTTAAAAGTGATTAAGGTGCGAGTTATATATTAAGTAAGAGAATACTTATATGCCATTACGAATGGGAACATTCGGATTACTGGCTATCGCCATAAGAGTTCGGCAATTATTTCCACACAATATTGAGAAGTGGTATATACTATCTATATACGGGAGTTGTTAAAGTATATATAATATAATACGAGTAAATATATCTGTGTGTGATTAGTATATTTTTACTTTAGGGGTTGGTTTCACGGGCTTCCCCGGGCATAGAGATGGACAGCTAGATTATATATTTTCTCTAGTGGGATCCAGGGAGGTTGTGCGATGTGGGTGAATCCTCTGGCTTGAGGAGCAGGGAGAGTATATCCCCGGGTCATATCGTCCCACATATGAGTGCGATATTATTATTCCACTTTTAGGAGGGAATATGACCGCCTTGACCGTTGTGTATTCTTACCATGACCACGAGTGAGTCTGGCTTAGTACCGTGGTTGATTGAGTAAACCTAGATGCAGATAGGCGCTATGAGACTACATACTCGAGTTATAGCTCGATGGGATGGTTATTATACTTACGATTATGATAGGTATAATTATATTTGTTGTGTATAGTATATCGCTTGTGTATGAAGATGAGATATCATATAAAGTAAACTTGTATAAAGTGAAAAGAATGATAAGGTTTTATTCTCCTTCCGGTAGATTTATATCCGGATGTATATAAATATGAATCTTGAGTTCTAGTGAGAACTGTATATATATATGTGAGTTTTTATTATATGTATTATGTACTGAGGGCCTAAGGGATCTCGACGATCAACATTGCCAGGTAGTAGTGTATCGGGGGGGTTCCTTATTTGGATTTCGCTTTGCGAGACACCCCACGCACGAAACGTAAAGAAATGTGTAGCAACCCACCTAATAAGATACCGGGCGATCACTCCAATATAAATTAAAACAGGAGTCTCATATGGATCATTCTTAGCATCACTGTCGAAAATCCATTTAATTACTAATATCATATTAGGCGAGCATTAAAACTTTTAACATTACTACTCTTTTTAACGATTAAAAATAAAACATCCACAAGTTAACGCGTAAATGAACTGAAATGAAATAAAATAACCGAACACTCGGTCAAAATATACAACCTTATCGAATGCTGTACTGAAAGAGTAAATAAATGCAATTGGACCATTGGCCCGAATATTTACAGTACCTCCTATCTAGAGTACAAGGATGGAAGCGGCTATCAAAAACCTGCACGCATCCACAGCTGCTGCAGCTGACGTCTGACTCGAAGGAATTGTCATCCAGGCGTCCCTGTGTCTGGACACCTATGTATATATAATATATAGCAAGAAAGGAAAAGCATATAAACGGGTCAGAGCCCGAATTTTGAAAATATTTTGCAAGTGCATAAATGCCTTATTATTTTGAAAAAGGTTTTATCTCATATTTAAGTTTGGTATCGCACTCCCATGAGATACCCCTCACCTCTCCGCTAATAGTCCACTCCTAGCGCATCCCTCTAAACATCCTAGTCAAGCTACCCTGCTAGAGTAGTCTATCACCCCACCACTATCTACCCTAGATAGTCCAAGTAATGTACTAAGGGCTAAGCTTCACCCCAGTCTCAACGCTATGCCATGTTCTTGCGTGGGGTGTCTCGTAAAGAAAAATCCAAACAAGGAACCCCCCTGATACACTACTACGCGGCACGGTCGATCGTCGAGATCTGCTAGTCCCTAAGTACAGAAAGATATATAATAATATATATACCATAAGAATTTATAATATTAGAGCACTAAGGATTAAACTTCTCCCCAGTCTCAACACACTGCCATATTCGTGCGTGGGGTGTCTCGCAAAGCGAAATCCAAACAAGGAACCCCCCCGATACACTACTATGCGGCAAGGTCGATCGTCGGGATCCATTAGACCCTCGGTACTCGATTCATCCATATATATATAATAATATTTTACCATAACCATCCGGATCTATCTCCCGGACTGAGGATTCATATACAAAGTATTTATCAATACCTTTATTTTTCTCAAAATTTTCCATTTCCCTTTTTATACTCAGGAAATGTAAACATAAAAGCCAATTCATTATCATGAATTGCTTTAATAAATCATATACCTTTTAAAAGCCAATTTTATTATCATAAAAATGCTTTTCCTTTATGTCATCCCATTTCCCTTTTTATACTCAGGAAATGTACCCAAAGCCATTTCCATTATCATGAAAATGCTTTGATCAAATCATGCTTCCACATCCCTTCTTCCATCCGGGAGTGTTACCGAAGACAAACCTTTATCCCATTTCCCTTTTTATACTCAGAAAATGTAAATTGAAGCCAATCCATTATCATGAATTGCTTCAATAAATCTAAGACCGCCCCTCCGGGTTTCCCCACTAGACGCGCCGCTAAATGGCTATCATCTTCCAGGGCCTATCTATACAAGACAACCTGGGAACCTACCAATGTCGGGAAGCGGCCATATTGCCTGCGGGAAAGTCAGGACCACACCCGGAATCCCCTAACCAGCGCAGTAATACAAATGCCCATATGGCCTAGGGACTATATCCAACCTGCTCAACAGCCAGGAAGGCTTCACCACAACGTGCGCAACTTCCCTTATGATAGCGATTTAGGGAGGTGTGTAACCATAATTTATCAATGATGAAAATCATTTATCTTTCCATTTTGAAAATATTCATTTATATATTTTCAAAATCATTTCCATCATAACATATATATATATATATATATATATATATATATATATATATATATATATATATATATATATATATATATATATATATATATACCTAAATCACACAGTATATACATATCCTATATTTTCCTCCTAAAATATATAACCGGACATAATGGCCTATATCATCTAGCGATGACCATAATCCCAAAGATTCCCCTCCAGGAATCACAATTATGCATTCATATAAGCATGATACTAAGCCCAAAGTATTTTCTTACTTTGATGACTAATAATTACCTTAATCAACTCTTAAAGGTTTATTGGATATCTCCAAATATAATAATTCACTCTAAGTGAATATATACATATATATATTCCCAATTCCTCAAGTCCTTTAGGACATAACCCTCCATAATCTCTAATTTGGAAGGCCCTTAAACATTAAACTCAAAAAGGAGAAATAATCCTAATCTCCAAAATCTTGGGCTGAAAATAGGGCACCGGTCGACCGGTCTTAGACCCCCGGTCGACCGCGGGTTGTAAATAAGCCTACGAAACAAAGCAGTAGGCCCTTTCTCCTTGACGCGGTCGACCGGCCTTAGGGGCGCGGTCGACCGGTCACACCAGGTACTCAAAACTTTAATTCCTCTAATCCTTAATCCAGCAACCCAAATTCATTTTCGGGGTTTCTAAACTACCCCAAAAATTATCCCGAACATCTACGACATTAATTCTAGCGGTCATTTTTTCCAATTCCCGATTTGATTTCCGAGTTGATGATTTCAACCCGGAGTTGTCATCTTATAAAAATCATATCAAATCGTAGAAAAATCAAAAAAATACGCGGTCAGTTCCCTCGCGACCGTATCTAAAAGATCTACAACTTTCGTGTTTTGGCCGAAAGCTAAATCAATTCTTTTCTTGGCCAAAAATGCCCCCTAAGGTGACGGGTTACTATTCATCGTCTTCTCCGAGACGATTTCGGCCATTAAAGCTTCTCCCAAGCTTTTGTCGCCTCACCCAACGTCCTACAACCTCAACCAACTACAGATACACATATATTAAGGGTTCTAAACATCCTAGAACCCCAAACCACCAATTAATTTAGGTTAAAACCTAAGTTCCATAAATTGAAATATTATTTGGGGTTTAATTGTTTTAACTCCAAAAAAACCCATTTTATCCACGATAACCCACCCCAAAACCATTAGGGTTTGTTTATACCAAAATACGGTATGAGATATTTATGCAAAAACATAAATAAAGCAAGTAAACACTTGCCTCGTGGATAAAATCCGACGACATCGAGTCGAATCCGGTAGAGTTTGGCCCGAATCTCCATTTCTCCTCCTCTTTCTCCTTCCTCTCTCTCTTCTCTCTCTTTTCTTTCTTTCTTTCTCTTTTCTTTCCCTCTCTCCCTCTTTATATAAGAAGAAAAGGGTTTTAAACCCTTAAAACCCAAAAACGACTCCTTTACCCAATTACGAGTTACTTTTACCTCTAAAATTATCCGAAACTCATTTTCGACAATCGGACACTCTTTTTTGACTATCTCGGACATGCCGAGACTCACGGCGCAGTCAAAATTCCCATCTGAGGTACTTGACCGCAAATCACTATTTCAACCCAAAATAAATAAATGTGGGTTTTCCAATTAAAAATCTTACCTCGTGTCGCTTTACTCAACAACGATATATAATTAAAATATTTTGACCTATATAGTCCCGAAAATAATCACAACATCCTTCGAAAATCATTTAATCCTCGAAAATCCCAAAAATTACTATTTAGGAAAATTCCCCAAATTCCAATTTATATCCAATTATGGAATTTAATGGTCTCCAAAAAGGACGGGTTGTTACATACCCCCCCTTACAACGGAATTTCGTCCTCGAAATTCAGATACGACCTACACCACCAATCTTAGGATCACTCCAAATCCTAATACCTCAAGGGAAACAATACTAACCCAACGGTTCCCAACCATATGTTACACGACTATCACAATCGCAAAGTGACTCTTATACGTCACATAATACCCATCATCTATAATGCCTATCGGCATGAATTTGAACCTTATATACTACGCCCATTCTATTTCAGGCGGTATATAAAACCATCTTACCAAGGTGCCCATACACCTTTCTAACTTGTGCACATCTGCACATATATAGTGAACGTCAGACACGTAACACTCGCTCCCAATAAGGGTCTCCTTTCCTCGGTGTAATACTCATCTATGGGTCCTCCCGACCCGCGAAAATTCAATCCTCCTAACCTCGGCGCCATTAACTCTAGCGAACCTACATCCTACTAATGCTACGGTCTAAGCGTTACCCTACTTAAGCGAAACGAGTATCCTAAATATGTCCCTAATGCCCAAGGTCTCTCTCAACTCCCGACAATTGCTTGGTTTCATGCGTGGGACATCTCGCCAAGGCGAAATCCAAACAAGGAACCCTCCCGTTACACTACTCCCTCGCGTAGTTGGTCATCGAGATATAACGACCCAAGGCACATAAGCGGGACGTCCTAAATCCCACTAGGCTAGCCTATGAACGCATTCCTACTATCTTATCCTTCTGCCCATACAGAAGGAAACCTAACCAATCGAAGTGCCCACTTTCTATAGAAAGTGTCACGAACATAACACCCAAAATTTATCTTCTCAAAATCTGCCTTTTCATTAAGGCTGGTTATTATCCTTAAACCAATTTCTCCAAATTTGCCTTCTTATTAAGGCAGGGATATCATCCTCAAATCAAATTCTCTAAGTCCCACTCCACCCAACTACTTGTGGTGAGAGGACCAATTTAGTGATTTTCCATAGCACAATATTTGCATAAACATACCATGATCACAGGGCTCGTAGTCTATAGTGGTTCATCCACACTATAAGACTAACCCACATCCTTGCATCCAATAACAGCTCTCCACGCCCGACGCCGTTAAGAGTCATGTGTGGAGTGTCTCGCAAAGAGAAATCCAAACAAGGAACCCCTCCACACATTAACACTTGACTTCGTCGGTCACGGAGTCCCGTTATTTCAGACATGCAACCGGGATAATCCTATCCCTAAACAACAAAAGGTGGTCTGAACTCCTATCTCTAACTAAGAGTCACACCACCCAGCGCTCGCACTATTTCTAAGTCCTTGCGCAAACCAGTACTGAGCTAAACCTTACAGCTCAACAATAATCCTGTGGGCCTTAATCATATATATAAGGTCGCCATATATCCAAATCACGGTAAGGAAACCTCTTATCATCGAAGTTCCATTAACCCATAACAAATAAGGTGAACTCAACCTATATCTAGGTGAGACACCGCAACAATAACCTGTTCCCACGAGGAACCATGGACACGATAGACTTGCCATTCTTTGCCTGCTATCGCTCCGAAAATACACCATAATGTATTATACTCATCATACCACCATGCTCGTATAGACATATAAAACGAGCATCACTAACCAGATATGTATATATATACCATATATCAGCACCCGCCTCTATGGCGAATGAAGAAAAATAAAACTCCTCTACTGCGGACACACATAGGCATACATGATATTATGTTATCGTGACCTCCATAACTCAAATTACACACACGAGTCCAGGGCTAACTAATACCGCGACTTTATCTAGCCACGCCAATTATACCTCCAAGATTGAGGTACAACTCATAACAACATCCTTCTCGTTCCGACTAAATCGTGGGGACTCACGGTTAAGACTATCCGTAAGATCCCTTTTAAACCCTCAATTTCAATTAGTAATCAGACTTTAGCACCACTGTCTACTTGAGTGGTACTGCGGTAATCGTAACTACCATTATTTAGTAGTCGCCGCCAAAATCCTTAACAATTACCATAAGGAGAGTGACCTCTACTATGGTCCTCATCCCAACCTTCTACCAGCTGCTCCATCTAAACCTCACCTCCTGCTACCATCCAAGATCCTCACACGATTCTCAAACGAGCGCGCAAAAGATTTCTATAATCTTATAATATGGCAGGAGAAAGAAATCTCACAAGAGAAATCAACAATCCTAATCCTGAGGCTCTATAAAAAATCGAGAGCAACGCTGAAAGCGTAGTACGTCGGCACAGATTCCTAAGGACACTTGAACCTGATGCTCCGATACCATCTATAACAACCCGCCTAATAAGATACCGGGCGATCACTCCAATATAAATTAAAACAGGAGTCTCATATGGATCATTCTTAGCATCACTGTCGAAAATCCATTTAATTACTAATATCCTATTAGGCGAGCGTTAAAAACTTTTAACTTTACTACTCTATTTAACGATTAAAAATAAAACATCCACAAGTTAACGCGTAAATGAACTGAAATGAAATAAAATAACCGAACACTCGGTCAAAATATACAACCATATCGAATGTTGTACTGAAAGAGTAAATAAATGCAATTGGACCATTGGCCCGAATATTTACAGTACCTCCTATCTAGAGTACAAGGATGGAAGCGGCTATCAAAAACGTGCATGCATCCACAGCTACTGCAGCTGACGTCTGACTCGAAGGAATTGTCATCTAGGCGTCCCTGTGTCTGGACACCTATGTATATATAATATATAGCAAGAAAGGAAAAGTATATAAACGGGTCAGAGCCCGAATTTTGAAAAATTTTTGCAAGTGCATAATTGCCTTATTATTTTGAAAAAGGTTTTATCTCATATTTAAGTTTGGTATCGCACTCCCATGAGATACCCCTCACCTCTCCGCTAATAGTGCACTCCTAGCGCATCCCTCTAAACATCCTAGTCAAGCTACCCTGCTAGACTAGTCTATCACCCCACCACTATCTACCCTAGATAGTTCAAGTAATGTACTAAGGGCTAAGCTTCACCCCAGTCTCAACGCTATGCCATGTTCGAGCGTGGGGTGTCTTGCAAAGCAAAATCCAAACAAGGAACCCCCCCGATACACTATTACGCGGCACGGTCGATCGTCGAGATCTGCTAGTCCCTATGTACAGAAAGATATATAATAATATACATACCATAAGCATTATTAATATTAGAGCACTAAGGATTAAACTTCTCCCCAGTCTCAACACACTGCCATATTCGTGCGTGGGGTGTCTCGCAAAGAGAAATCCAAACAAGGAACCCCCCCGATACACTACTATGCGGCAAGGTCGATCGTCGGGATCCATTAGACCCTTGGTACTAGATTCATCCATATATATATAATCATATTTTACCATAACCATCCGGATCTATCTCCCGGACTGAGGATTCATATACAAAGTATTTATCAATACCTTTATTTTTCTCAAAATTTCCCATTTCCCTTTTTATACTCAGGAAATGTAAACATAAAAGCCAATTCATTATCATGAATTGTTTTAATAAATCATATACCTTTTAAAAGCCAATTTTATTATCATAAAAATGCTTTTCCTCTATGTCATCCCATTTCCCTTTTTATACTCAGGAAATGTACCCAAAGCCATTTCTATTATCATGAAAATGCTTTGATCAAATCATGCTTCCACATCCCTTCTTCCATCCGGGGGTGTTACCGAAGCCAAACCTTTATCCCATTTCCCTTTTTATACTCAGGAAATGTAAATTGAAGCCAATCCATTATCATGAATTGCTTCAATATATCTAAGACCGCCCCTCCGGGTTTCCCCACTAGACGCGCCCCTAAATGGCTATCATCTTCCAGGGCCTATCTATACAAGACAACCTGGGAACCTACCAACATCGGGAAGCGGCCATATTGCCTGCGGGAAAGTCAGGACCACACCCGGAATCCCCTAACCAGTGCAATAATACAAATGCCCATATGGCCTAGGGGCTATATCCAACCTGCTCAACAGCCAGGAAGGCTTCACCACAACGTGCGCAACTTCCCTTATGATAGCGATTTAGGGAGGTGTGTAACCATAATTTATCAATTATGAAAATCATTTATCTTTCCATTTTGAAAATATTCATTTATATATTTTCAAAATCATTTCATCATAACATATATATATATATATATTTTCAAAATCATTTCCATCATAACATATATATATATATATATATATACCTAAATCACACAGTATATACATATCCTATATTTTCCTCCTAAAATATATAACCAGCCACAATGGCCTATATCATCTAGCGATGACCATAATCCCAAAGATTCCCTCCAGGAATCACAATTATGCATTCATATAAGCATGATACTAAGCCCAAAGTATTTTCTTACTTTGATGACTAATAATTACCTTAATCAACTCTTAAAGGTTTATTGGATATCTCCAAATATAATAATTCACTCTAAGTGAATATATACATATATATATTCCTAATTCCTCAAGTCCTTTAGGACATAACCCTCCATAATCTCTAATTTGGAAGGCCCTTAAACATTAAACTCAAAAAGGAGAAATAATCCTAATCTCCAAAATCTTGGGCTGAAAACAGGGCACCGGTCGACCGGTCTTAGACCCCTGGTCGACCGCGGGTTGTAAATAAGCCTACGAAACAAAGCAGTAGGCCCTTTCTCCTTGACGCGGTCGACCGGCCTTAGGGGCGCAGTCGACCGGTCACACCAGGTACTCAAAACTTTAATTCCTCTAATCCTTAATCCAGCAACACAAATTCATTTTCGGGGTTTCTAAACTACCCAAAAATTATCCCGAACATTTACGACATTAATTCTAGCGGTCATTTTTTCCGATTCCCGATTTGATTTCCGAGTTGATGATTTCAACTCGGAGCTGTCATCTTATAAAAATCATATCAAATCGTAGAAAAATCAGAAAAATACGCGGTCGGTGCCCTCACGACCGTTTTTAAAAGATCTACAACTTTCGTGTTTCATCCGAAAGCTAAATCAATTATTTTCCTGGCGAAAAAGGCCCCCTAAGGTGACGGGTTACTATTCATCATCTTCTCCGAGACGATTTCGGCCATTAAAGCTTCTCCCAAGCTTTTGTCGCCTCACCCAACGTCCTACAACCTCAACCAACTACAAATACACATATATTAAGGGTACTAAACATCCTAGAACCCCAAACCACCAATTAATTTAGGTTAAAACCTAAGTTCAATAATTTGAAATATTATTTAGGGTTTAATTGTTTTAACTCCCCCAAAACCCGTTTTATCCACGATAACCCACCCCAAAACCATTAGGGTTTGTTTATACCAAACTACGGTATGAGTTATTTATGCAAAAAGATAAATAAAGCAAGTAAACACTTGCCTCGTGGATAAAATCCGACGACCTCGAGTCGAATCCGGCGGAGTTTGGCCCGAATCTCCATTTCTGCTCCTCTTTCTCCTTCATCTCTCTCTTTTCTTTCTTTATTTCTCTTTTCTTTCCCTCTCTCCCTCTTTATATAAGAAGAAAAGGGTTTCAAACCCATAAAACCCAAAAACGACTCGTTTACCCAATTACGAGTTACTTTTTCCTCTAAAATTATCCGAAACTCATTTTCGACAATCAGACACTCTTTTCCGACTATCTCGGACATGCCGAGACTCACGGCGCAGTCGAAATTCCCATCCGAGGTACTTGACCGCAAATCACTATTTCAACCCAAAATAAATAAATACGGGTTTTCCAATTAAAAATCTTACCTCGTGTCGCTTTACTCAACAACGATATATAATTAAAATATTTCGACCTATATAGTCCCGAAAATAATCACAACATCCTTCGAAAATCATTTAATCCTCGAAAATCCCAAAAATTACTATTTAGGAAAATTCTCAAATTCCAATTTATATCCAATTATGGAATTTAATGGTCTCCAAAAAGGACGGGTTGTTACATACCCCCCCTTACAACGGAATTTCGTCCTCGAAATTCAGATACGACCTACACCACCAATCTTAGGATCACTCCAAATCCTAATACCTCAAGGGAAACAATACTAACCCAACGGTTCCCAACCATATGTTACACGACTATCACGATCGCAAAGTGACTCTTATACGTCACATAATACCCATCATCTATAATGCCTATCGGCATGAATTTCAACCTTATATACTACGCCTATTCTATTTCAGGCGGTATATAAAACCATCTTACCAAGGTGCCCATACACCTTTCTAACTTGTACACATCTGCACATATATAGTGAACGTCAGACACATAACACTCTCTCCCAATAAGGGTCTCCTTTCCTCGGTGTAATACTCATCTATGGGTCCTCCCGACCCGCGAAAATTCAATCCTCCTAACCTCGGCGCCATTAACTCTAGCGAACCTACATCCTACTAATGCTACGGTCTAAGCGTTACCCTACTTAAGCGAAACGAGTATCCTAAATATGTCCCTAATGCCCAAGGTCTCTCTCAACTCCCGACAATTGCTTGGTTTCATGCGTGGGACATCTTGCCAAGGCGAAATCCAAACAAGGAACCCTCCCGTTACACTGCTCCTTCGCGTAGTTGGTCATCGAGATATAACGACCCAAGGAACATAAGCGGGATGTCCTAAATCCTACTAGGCTAGCCTATGAACGCATTCCTACTATCTTATCCTTCTGTCCATACCGAAGGAAACCTAACCAATCGAAGTGCCCACTTTCTGTAGAAAGTGTCACGAACATAACACCCAAAATTTATCTTCTCAAAATCCGCCTTTTCATTAAGGCTGGTTATTATCCTTAAACCAATTTCTCCAAATTTGCCTTCTTATTAAGGCAGGGATATCATCCTCAAATCAAATTCTCTAAGTCCCACTCCACCCAACTACTTGTGGTGAGAGGACCAATTTAGTGCTTTTCCATAGCACAATATTTCCATAAACATACCATGATCACAGGGCTCGTAGTCTATAGTGGTTCATCCACACTATAAGACTAACCCACATCCTTGCATCCAATAACAGCTCTCCACACCCGACGCCGTTAAGAGTCATGTGTGGAGTGTCTCGCAAAAGAGAAATCCAAATAAGGAACCCCTCCACACATTAACACTTGACTTCGTCGGTCACGGAGTCCCATTATTTCAGACATGCAACCGGGATAATCCTATCCCTAAACAACAAAAGGTGGTCTGAACTCCTATCTCTAACTAAGAGTCACACCACCCAGCGCTCGCACTATTTCTAAGTCCTTGCGCAAACCAGTCTTGAGCTAAACCTTACAGCTCAACAATAATCCTGTGGGCCTTAAATCATATATATAAGGTCGCCATATATCCAAATCACGATAAGGAAACCTCTTATCATCGAAGTTCCATTAACCCATAACAAATAAGGTGAACTCAACCTATATCTAGGTGAGACACCGCAACAATAACCTGTTCCCAAGAGGAACCATGGACACGATAGACTTGCCATTCTTAGCCTGCTATCGCTTGGAAAATACACCATAATGTATTATACTCATCATACCACCATGCTCGTATAGACATATAAAACGAGAATCACTAACCAGATATGTATATATATACCATATATCAGCACCCGCCTCTATGGCCAATGAAGAAAAATAAAACTCCGCTACTGCGGACACACATAGGCATACATGATATTATGTTATCGTGACCGCCATAACTCAAATTACACACATGAGTCCAGGGCAAACTAATACCACGACTTTATCTAGCCACGCCAATTATACCTCATATATTGAGGTACAACTCATAACAACATCCTTCTCGTTCCGACTAAATCGTGGGGACTCACGGTTAAGACTATCCGTAAGATCCCTTTCAAACCCTCAATTTCAATGAGTAATCAGACTTTAGCACCACTCTCTACTTGAGTGGTACTGCGGTAATCCTAACTACCATTATTTAGTAGTCGCCGCCAAAATCCTTAACAATTACCATAAGGAGAGTGACCTCTACTATGGTCCTCATCCCAACCTTCTACCATCTGCTCCATCTAAGCCTCACCTCCTGCTACCATCCAAGCTCTGCACACCATTCTCAAACGAGCGCGCAAAATATTTCTATAATCTTATAATTTGGCAGGAGAACGAAATCTCACAAGATAAATCAACAATCCTAATCCTGAGGCTCTATAACAAATCGAGAGCAACGCTGAAAGCGTAGTACGTCCGCACAGATTCCTAAGGACACTAGAGCCTGATGCTCCGATACCATCTGTAACAACCCGCCTAATAAGATACCGGGCGATCACTCCAATATAAATTAAAACAGGATTCTCATATGGATCATTCTTAGCATCACTGTCGAAAATCCATTTAATTACTAATATCCTATTAGGCGAGCGTTAAAAACTTTTAACTTTACTACTCTTTTTAACGATTAAAAATAAAACATCCACAAGTTAACGCGTAAATGAACTGAAATGAAAAAAAATAACCGAACACTCGGTCAAAATATACAACCATATCGAATGTTGTACTGAAAGAGTAAATAAATGCAATTGGACCATTGGCCCGAATATTTACAGTACCTCCTATCTAGAGTACAAGGATGGATGCGGCTATTAAAAACCTGCACGCATCCACAGCTGCTGCAGCTGACATCTGACTCGAAGGAATTGTCATCCAGGCGTCCCTGTGTCTGGACACCTATGTGTATATAATATATAGCAAGAAAGGAAAAAGTATATAAACGGGTCAGAGCCCGAATTTTGAAAATATTTTGCAAGTGCATAAATGCCTTATTATTTTGAAAAAGGTTTTATCTCATATTTAAGTTTGGTATCGCACTCCCATGATATACGCCTCAACTCTCCGCTAATAGTGCACTCCTAGCGCATCCCTCTAAACATCCTAGTCAAGCTACCCTGCTAGACTAGTCTATCACCCCACCACTATCTACCCTAGATAGTCCAAGTAATGTACTAAGGGCTAAGCTTCACCCCAGTCTCAACGCTATGCCATGTTCGTGCGTGGGGTGTCTCGCAAAGCAAAATCCAAACAAGGAACCCTCCCGATACACTACTACGCGGCACGGTCGATCGTCGAGATCTGCTAGTCCCTAAGTACAGAAAGATATATAATAATATATATACCATAAGCATTTATAATATTAGAGCACTAAGGATTAAACTTCTCCCCAGTCTCAACACACTGCCATATTCGTGCGTGGGGTGTCTCGCAAAGCGAAATCCAAACAAGGAACCCCCCGATACACTACTATGCGGCAAGGTCGATCGTCGGGATCCATTAGACCCTCGGTACTCGATTCATCCATATATATATAATCATATTTTACCATAACCATTCGGATCTATCTCCCGGACTGAGGATTCATATAAAAGTATTTATCAATACCTTTATTTTTCTCAAAATTTCCCATTTCCCTTTTTATACTCAGGAAATGTAAACATAAAAGCCAATTCATTATCATGAATTGCTTTAATAAATCATATACCTTTTAAAAGCCAATTTTATTATCATAAAAATGCTTTTCCTTTATGTCATCCCATTTCCCTTTTTATACTCAGGAAATGTACCCAAAACCATTTCCATTATCATGAAAATGCTTTGATCAAATCATGCTTCCACATCCCTTCCTCCATCCGGGAGTGTTACCGAAGCCAAACCTTTATCCCATTTCCCTTTTTATACTCAGGAAATGTAAATTGAAGCCAATCCATTATCATGAATTGCTTCAATAAATCTAAGACCGCCCCTCCGGGTTTCCCCACTAGACGCGCCGCTAAATGGCTATCATCTTCTAGGGCCTATCTATACAAGACAACCTGGGAACCTACCAATGTCGAGAAGCGGCCATATTGCCTGCGGGAATGTCAGGACCACACCCGGAATCCCCTAACCAGCGCAGTAATACAAATGCCCATATGGCCTAGGGACTATATCCAACCTGCTCAACAGCCAGGAAGGCTTCACCACAACGTGCGCAACTTCCCTTATGATAGCGATTTAGGGAGGTGTGTAACCATAATTTATCAATTATGAAAATCATTTATCTTTCCATTTCGAAAATATTCATTTATATATTTTCAAAATCATTTCCATCATAACATATATATATATATATACCTAAATCACACAGTATATACATATCCTATATTTTCCTCCTAAAATATATAACCGGCCATAGTGGCCTATATCATCTAGCGATGACCATAATCCCAAAGATTCACTCCAGGAATCAAAATCATGCATTCATATAAGCATGATACTCACCCAAAGTATTTTCTTACTTTGATGACTAATAATTACCTTAATCAACTCTTAAAGGTTTATTGGATATCTCCAAATATAATAATTCACTCTAAGTGAATATATACATATATATATTCCCAATTCCTCAAGTCCTTTAGGACATAACCCTCCATAATCTATAATTTGGAAGGCCCTTAAACATTAAACTCAAAAAGGAGAAATAATCCTAATCTCCAAAATCTTGGGCTGAAAATAGGGCACCGGTCGACCGGTCTTAGACCCCCGGTCGACCGCGGGTTGTAAATAAGCCTACGAAACAAAGCAGTAGGCCCTTTCTCCTTGACGCGGTCGACCGGCCTTAGGGGTGCGGTCGACCGGTCACACCAGGTCCTCAAAACTTTAATTCCTCTAATCCTTAATCCAGCAACCCAAATTCATTTTCGGGGTTTCTAAACTACCCCAAAAATTATCCCGAACATCTACGACATTAATTCTAGCCGTCATTTTTTCCAATTCCCGATTTGATGATTTCAACCCGGAGCTGTCATCTTATAAATATCATATCAAATCGTAGAAAAATCAGAAAAATACGCGGTCGGAGCCCTCTCGACCGTATCTAAAAGATCTACAACATTCGTGTTTTGGCCGAAAGCTAAATCAATTGTTTTCCCGGACAAAAAGGCCCCCTAAGGTGACGGGTTACTATTCATCGTCTTCTCCGAGACGATTTCGGCCATTAAAGCTTCTCCCAAGCTTTTGTCGCCTCACCCAACGTCCTACAACCTCAACCAACTACAAATACAGATATATTAAGGGTTCTAAACATCCTAGAACCCAAAACCACCAATTAATTTAGGTTAAAACCTAAGTTCCATAAATTGAAATATTATTTGGGGTTTAATTGTTTTAACTCCCAAAAAACTCGTTTTATCCACGATAACCCACCCCAAAACCATTAGGGTTTGTTTATACCAAACTACGGTATGAGATATTTATGCAAAAAGATAAATAAAGCAAGTAAACACTTGCCTCGTGGATAAAATCCGACGACCTCGAGTCGAATCCGGCGGAGTTTGGCCCGAATCTCCATTTCTCCTCCTCTTTCTCCTTCCTCTCTCTCTCTTATCTCTCTTTTCTTTCTTTCTTTCTCTTTTCTTTCCCTCTCTCCCTCTTTATATAAGAAGAAAAGGGTTTTAAACCCTTAAAACTCAAAAACGACTCGTTTACCCAATTACGAGTTACTTTTACCTCTAAAATTATTCGAAACTCATTTTCGACAATCGTACACAATTTTCCGACTATCTCGGACATGCCGAGACTCACGGCGCAGTCAAAATTCCCATCCGAGGTACTTGACCGCAAATCACTATTCCAACCCAAAATAAATAAATGCAGGTTTTCCAATTAAAAATCTTACCTCGTGTCGCTTTACTCAACAACGATATATAATTAAAATATTTCGACCTATATAGTCCCGAAACTAATCACAACATCCTTCGAAAATCATTTAATCCTCGAAAATCCCAAAAACTACTATTTAGGAAAATTCCCCAAATTCCAATTTATATCCAATTATGGAATTTAATGGTCTCCAAAAAGGACGGGTTGTTACATACCCCCCTTACAACGGAATTTCGTCCTCGAAATTTAGATACGACCTACACCACCAATCTTAGGATCACTCCAAATCCTAATACCTCAAGGGAAACAATACTAACCCAACGGTTCCCAACCATATGTTACACGACTATCACGATCGCAAAGTAACTCTTATACGTCACATAATACCCATCATCTATAATTCCTATCGGCATGAATTTCAACCTTATATACTACGCCCATTCTATTTCAGGCGGTATATAAAACCATCTTACCAAGGTGCCCATACACCTTTTTAACTTCTGCACATCTGCACATATATAGTGAACGTCAGACACGTAACACTCGCTCCCAATAAGGGTCTCCTTTCCTCGGTGTAATACTCATCTATGGGTCCTCTCGACCCGCAAAAATTCAATCCTCCTAACCTCGGCGCCATTAACTCTAGCGAACCTACATCCTACTAATGCTACGGTCTTAGCGTTACCCTACTTAAGCGAAACGAGTATCCTAAATATGTCCCTAGTGCCCAAGGTCTCTCTCAACTCCCGACAATTGCTTGGTTTCATGAGTGGGACGTCTCGCCAAGGCGAAATCCAAACAAGGAACCCTCCCGTTACACTACTCCCTCGCGTAGTTGGTCACCGAGATATAACGACCCAAGGCATATAAGCGGGACTTACTAAATCCTACTAGGCTAGCCTATAAACGCATTCATACTATCTTATCCTTCTGCCCATACAGAAGGAAACCTAACCAATCAAAGTGCCCACTTTCTGTAGAAAGTGTCATGAACATAACACCCAAAATTTATCTTCTCAAAATCTGCCTTTTCATTAAGGTTGGTTATTATCCTTAACCCAATTTCTCCAAATTTGCCTTCTTATTAAGGCAGGGATATCATCCTCAAATCAAATTCTCTAAGTCCCACTCCACCCAACTACTTGTGGTGAGAGGACCAATTTAGTGCTTTTCCATAGCACAGTATTTCCATAAACATACCATGATCACGGGGCTCGTAGCCTATTGTGGTTCATCCACACTATAAGACTAACCCACATCCTTGCATCCAATAACAACTCTCCACGCCCGACGCCGTTAAGAGTCATGTGTGGAGTGTCTCGCAAAGCGAAATCCAAACAAGGAACCCCTCCACACATTAACACTTGACTTCGTCGGTCACGGAGTCCCGTTATTTCAGACATGCAACCGGGATAATCCTATCCCTAAACAACAAAAGGTGGTCTGAACTCCTATCTCTAACTAAGAGTCACACCACCCAGCGCTCGCAGTATTTCTAAGTCCTTGCGCAAACCAGTACTGAGCTAAACCTTACAGCTCAACAATAATCCTGTGGGCCTTAAATCATATATATAAGGTCGCCATATATCCAAATCACGATAAGGAAACCACTTATCATCGAAGTTCCATTAACCCATAACAAATAAGGTGAACTCAACCTATATCTAGGTGAGACACCGCAACAATAACCTGTTCCCACGAGGAACCATGGACACGATAGACTTGCCATTCTTTGCCTGCTATCGCTCCGAAAATACACCATAATGTATTATACTCATCATACCACCATGCTCGTATAGACATATAAAACGAGCATCACTAACCAGATATGTATATATATACCATATATCAGCACCCGCCTCTATGGCGAATGAAGAAAAATAAAACTCCTCTACTGCGGACACACATAGGCATACATAATATTATGTTATCGTGACCTCCATAACTCAAATTACACACACGAGTCCAGGGCTAACAAATACCGCGACTTTATCTAGCCACGCCAATTATACCTCCTAGATTGAGGTACAACTCATAACAACATCCTTCTCGTTCTGACTAAATCGTGGGGATCACGGTTAAGACTATCCGTAAGATCCCTTTCAAGCCCTCAATTTCAATGAGTAATCAGACTTTAGCACCACTCTCTACTTGAGTGGTACTGCGGTAATCCTAACTACCATTATTTAGTAGTCGTCGCCAAAATCCTTAACAATTACCATAAGGAGAGTGACCTCTACTATGGTCCTCATCCCAACCTTCTACCAGCTGCTCCATCTAAGCCTCACCTCCAGCTACCATCCAAGCTCCGCACACGATTCTCAAACGAGCGCGCAAAATATTTCTATTATCTTATAATATGGCAGGAGAATGAAATCTCACAAGAGAAATCAACAATGCTAATCCTGAGGCTCTATAACAAATCGAGAGCAACGCTGAAAGCGTAGTAGGACCGCACAGATTCCCAAGGACACTAGAACCTGATGCTCTGATACCATTTGTAACAACCCGCCTAATAAGATACCGGGCGATCACTCCAATATAAATTAAAACAGGAGTCTCATATGGATCATTCTTAGCATCACTGTCGAAAATCCATTTAATTACTAATATCCTATTAGGCGAGCGTTAAAAACTTTTAACTTTACTACTCTTTTTAACGATTAAAAATAAAACATCCACAAGTTAACGCGTAAATGAACTGAAATGAAATAAAATAACTGAACACTCGGTCAAAATATACAACCATATCGAATGCTGTACTGAAAGAGTAAATAAATGCAATTGGACCATTGGCCCAAATATTTACAGTACCTCCTATCTAGAGTACAAGGATGGAAGCGGCTATCAAAAACCTGCACGCAACCACAGCTGCTGCAGCTAACGTCTGACTCGAAGGAATTGTCATCCAGGCGTCCCTGTGTCTGGACACCTATGTATATATAATATATAGCAAGAAAGGAAAAGTATATAAACGGGTCACAGCCCGAATTTTGAAAATATTTTGCAAGTGCATAAATGCCTTATTATTTTGAAAAAGGTTTTATCTCATATTTAAGCTTGGTATCGCACTCCCATGAGATACCCCTCACCTCTCCGCTAATAGTGCACTCCTAGCGCATCCCTCTAAACATCCTAGTCAAGCTACCCTGCTAGACTAGTATATCACCCCACCACTATCTACCCTAGATAGTCCAAGTAATGTACTAAGGGCTAAGCTTTACCCCAGTCTCAACGCTATGCCATTTTCTTGCGTGGGGTGTCTCGCAAAGCAAAATCGAAACAAGGAACCCCCCGATACACTACTACGCGGCACGGTCGATCGTCGAGATCTGCTAGTCCCTAAGTACAGAAAGATATATAATAATATATATACCATAAGCATTTATAATATTAGATCACTAGGGATTAAACTTCTCCCCAGTCTCAACACACTGCCATATTCGTGCGTGGGGTGTCTCGCAAAGCGAAATCCAAACAAGGAACCCCCCCGATACACAATTATGCGGCAAGATCGATCGTCGGAATCCATTAGACCCTCTGTACTCGATTCATCCATATATATATAATCATATTTTACCATAACCATCCGGATCTATCTCCCGGACTGAGGATTCATATACAAAGTATTTATCAATACCTTTATTTTTCTCAAAATTTCCCATTTCCCTTTTTATACTCAGGAAATGTAAACATAAAAGCCAATTCATTATCATGAATTGCTTTAATAAATCATATACCTTTTAAAAGCCAATTTTATTATCATAAAAATGCTTTTCCTTTATGTCATCCCATTTGCCTTTTTATACTCAGGAAATGTACCCAAAGCCATTTCCATTATCATGAAAATGCTTTGATCAAATCATGCTTCCACATCCCTTCTTCCATCCGGGAGTGTTACCGAAGACAAACCTTTATCCCATTTCCCTTTTTATACTTAGGAAATGTAAATTGAAGCCAATCCATTATCATGAATTGCTTCAATAAATCTAAGACCGCCCCTCCGGGTTTCCCCACTGGACGCGCCCCTAAATGGCTATCATCTTCCAGGGCCTATCTATACAAGACAACCTGGGAACCTACCAACGTCGGGAAGCGGCCATATTGCCTGCGGGAAAGTTAGGACCACACCCGGAATCCCCTAACCAGCGCAGTAATACAAATGCCCATATGGCCTAGGGACTATATCCAACCTGCTCAACAGCCAGGAAGGCTTCACCACAACGTGCGCAACTTCCCTTATGATAGCGATTTAGGGAGGTGTGTAACCATAATTTATCAATTATGAAAATCATTTCCATTATAACATATATATATATATATATATACCTAAATCACACAGTATATACATATCCTATATTTTCCTCCTAAAATATATAACCGGCTATAATGGCCTATATCATCTAGAGATGACCATAATCCCAAAGATTCCCTCCAGGAATCACAATCATGCATTCATATAAGCATGATACTAAGCCCAAAGTATTTTCTTACTTTGATGACTAATAATTACCTTAATCAACTCTTAAAGGTTTATTGGATATCTCCAAATATAATAATTCACTCTAAGTGAATATATACATATATATATTCCCAATTCCTCAAGTCCTTTAGGACATAACCCTCCATAATCTCTAATTTGGAAATCCCTTAAACATTAAACTCAAAAAGGAGAAATAATCCTAATCTCCAAAATCTTGGGCTGAAAACAGGGCACCGGTCGACCGGTCTTAGACCCCCGGTCTACCACGGGTTGTAAATAAGCCTACGAAACAAAGCAGTAGGCCCTTTCTCCTTGACGCGGTCGACCGGCCTTAGGGGCATGGTCGACCGGTCACACAAGGTCCTCAAAACTTTAATTCCTCTAATCCTTAATCCAGCAACCCAAATTCATTTTCGGGGTTTCTAAACTACCCCAAAAATTATCCCAAACATCTATGACAATAATTCTAGCCGTCATTTTTTCCAATTCTCGATTTGATTTCCGAGTTGATGATTTCAACCCGGAGCTGTCATCTGATAAAAATCATATCAAATCGTAGAAAAATAAAAAAATACGTGGTCGGCGCCCACGCGACCGTATTGAAAAGATCTACAACTTTCGTGTTTTGGCCGAAAGCTAAATCAATTCTTTTCCTGGCCAAAAAGGCCCCCTAAGGTGACGGGTTACTATTCATCGTCTTCTCCGAGACGATTTCGGCCATTAAAGCTTCTCCCAAGCTTTTTTCGCCTCACCCAACGTCCTACAACCTCAACCAACTACCAATACACATATATTAAGGGTTCTAAACATCCTAGAACCCAAAACCACCAATTAATTTAGGTTAAAACCTAAGTTCCATAAATTGAAATATTATTTGGGGTTTAATTGTTTTAACTCCCGAAA
Source organism: Sambucus nigra (assembly GCA_949130495.1). Classification (NCBI taxonomy): domain Eukaryota; kingdom Viridiplantae; phylum Streptophyta; class Magnoliopsida; order Dipsacales; family Adoxaceae; genus Sambucus; species Sambucus nigra. The sequence continues at coordinate 573,186,380 of OX422210.1, read as the reverse complement.
AACCCGTTTTATCCACGATAACCCACCCCAAAACCATTAGGGTTTGTTTATACCAAACTACGATATGAGATATTTATGCAAAAAGATAAATAAAGCAAGTAAACACTTGCCTCGTTGATAAAATCCGACGACCTCGAGTCGAATCAGGCGGAGTTTGGCCCGAATCTCCATTTCTCCTCCTCTTTCTCCTTCCTCTCTCTCTTATCTCTCTTTTCTTTCTTTATTTCTCTTTTCTTTCCCTCTCTCCCTCTTTATATAAGAAGAAAAGGGTTTTAAACCCTTAAAACCCAAAAACGACTCGTTTACCCAATTACGAGTTACTTTTACCTCTAAAATTATCCGAAACTCATTTTCGACAATCGGACACTCTTTTCCGACTATCTCGGACATGCCGAGACTCACGGCGCAGTCGAAATTCCCATCCGAGGTACTTGACCACAAATCACTATTCCAACCCAAAATAAATAAATGCGGGTTTTCCAATTAAAAATCTTACCTCGTGTCGCTTTACTCAACAACGATATATAATTAAAATATTTTGACCTATATAGTCCCGAAAATAATCACAACATCCTTCGAAAATAATTTAATCCTCGAAAATCCCAAAAATTACTATTTAGGAAAATTTCCCAAATTCCAATTTATATCCAATTATGGAATTTAATGGTCTCCAAAAAGGACGGGTTATTACACAATGTTGGAAATGGAGAAAATTTTAGTCCTTAGTACTCAGGTTTATGAGGACTTTAGAAGACGGGTGAGCAGATTAGTTAGGCGTGGGTGATTAACTAGGCTGTTTAATATGGTATGCGATAGCTGTGCACTATTAGAAGATGGGTGAGGTGTATCTCATGAAAGTGTGATACCAATTTAAATATGAGATATTTAATATTTCAAAATATGGCTTTTAAGCACTTGCTAAATATTTTTAAAACTCGGGCTCTGACCCGTTTATCTATTTTCCCCTCTCTTGCTATATATATATATATATATATATATATATATATATTATGTGTTCAGACAGAGGGATGTTTTGACGATGATTCTTTCGAGTCCGACGTTCGCTGCAGCAGCTATGGATGCATGCATATTTATTTTAGACGTTTATTTTCTTGTGATCTAGATAGGAAGCATTATAGTAACACTCGAGCCGATAGCCCAATTATATTCATTTATTATTTTACTGCCTTCTAGTGCGGCATTCGATTTGGTTATATTAAGTTGTACCGAGTGTTCGGTTATTTCTTTTCATTTCAGTTGTTGTATATAAACTATTGTGATTGTTTTACTTAGTTGGTTTGATTAAAAAAATTAGTTAAATAAATTTTTTTACGCAGCATAATAAATTATTCATAATTAAATTGGTTTTCAACAGTCATGCTAAGAATGAACCATATGAGACTCCTGTTTTAATTTGGTATAGGATTGATCACCCAGTATTTTACTAAGAGGGGTGTCACAAATGGTATCAGATCATCGAGTTCTAGTGTCCTTATGAATTTGTGAGGACGTACTACGCTTTCAGTGTTCCTTTCGATTTGATATAGAGCCTTATGATTATGATTGTTGATTCCTCTTGTGAGATTTAATTCTCCTTCTATTATGTAAGATTATAGTAAATCTTTTGCACGCTCGGGTGTGATTCGTGTGCCGATCGATGAAGGGAGACCAAGGAAGGAAATTACAAGGGTAGCAGGAGGTGGGGCTTAGTTGGAGTTATAAGTTCAAGTTGGGGACGAGGGCCGCAATCGAGGTCACTCCCTTTGTGTAATTTTTATGAATTGCTACAATGACTGGTAGAATATTGTAGTTATATTTATTTACGTACCACTATAGTATAGAGAGTGGTGCTAATTTGAATTACCCAGTGAAGTAAATTAGGAAATTGTTTTGAAAGGGTCTTTGATAAGGACCATACATTGAAGTTAAGTCATGCGGAGGTAGTGTAGATTTATTTAGTGGAACTATAGGGCTCAGAAACATTGGATTAGAGAGGGGTATAGGAATGCCCAAATGTGAAAATTTGAGGAAAAAATTTCACTCGTTAGAGCAATGTCAAAATGGTGGGAACGGTAGTCACCATGTTTGGGGGAGCAGAATATTTTGCTCATCAAGGAATATTACGGACGGTTTTAACCGCGAGTTCTTTTGATTTATCAGAAATTAAGAGAATGCAGTTTCTAAAATATTCATATGAGGATCGGTCGTAGGCCGATAATGAATAAATAGTTATATGGATAAGTGAACTTTGTACCGAATTAAGGTAGGTACAATGGAGAGATAGTCCTTCAGAGGAATGATAGGCTCACTAGTAAGTGTTGCTAACACTTATGGAGAATTTGTGTTCATGGAACCCCATTGGTGGACATCCACCTGACGAATTCATTGAAACAAGTTTGTTGAGGCCGGTAGGGGAGTTTCCTTTTGGCGAAGAAGTTAAGGGAACTATGGAGGTGATTGTCAGAATCGAGGATATAGAGTCCGAGATACTGATAACCTTAACATGGTCAGGGAGCCCAGAGAGGGGGAATATTGCAATGTGGAGTGTAGAACCACACGGTTAGTCCTTGCTCAGTAGGATTAAAGGATAAGAGTAGGAAGCCTAGATGGAGCATTGATTAAAGTAGTTTTGGTTCGGTTAAGGCGAGTGTACTATGTATGGGAACCATTTCGAGTAGCCAGGGTAATTGGCAAGAATGTTGTTATGAGTTTCACCTTGGATGAAGGAGGTATATTCCGTGTGGCAAGATTGAGTCACAGTATTTTTTTAGCCCCAGATTCGCGTGTGTCATTCGATTTTATTGGTAGTATCAATAACATTATATAGTGTATGTCTATATGTTTTTTTGCGGTAGCAGGGTTCTATTTTCCTTCATTCGCTGTAAAAGCGGGTGTTGATATTTTGAGTTTATATTATGTTTGTACTGCTAATTTTGTGTGTGTTATACGAGTATGGTACTATTGTAATTGTAATGTATTTGTGGAGCGATAGCATGCCAATGATTGCAGGGCTATCGTATCCGTGGTTCTAGGGTGAAACACATTGTTTCTGCGATATCTCACCTAGATACGGGTTGAGTTCTCTATTCAATATATGATTAGATGGAACTTCAGTGAGTAGATGTTTCACTAGCATGACTTTAGTACATGGGTACCTTATATATATATATATGATTTAAGGTATGAAAAATTTAGTGTCGAGCTGTGAGTTTAAGCTTGATGTTGTTTGCGCAAAGGACTTAGTGTTAGTATAAGCGCTTGTGGTATGGATCCTTAAAAGAAGTAGGACTTGAGGACACATTTTGTAGATAGATGGGATGGGATCATCCCAGTTGAAAATTTGAATCTAACGGACTTCCACAACCGATAAAGTTAAGTAGTAGTGTATTGGAGGGGTTCCTTGTTTAGATTTTGCTAGCGAAACACTCCACGCGTGAACCTTAATGATGTCGGGAGTGGAGAGATGTTATGGGATGCAAGAATGTTGGTTTTGATGATAGATTAGCTGAGGGTCATGTGACAATTAAAGGATAATGGAAGTAGATGTGCTGTGGAAAAGCAATGGAAATGTTTCTCTTACCGCAAGTGTGTGGGTGAGGCAAGGTAAAGGAGATCAGGTTGAGACTTATAGCTAGGCCTTGAATAAAAGGTAAATTCAGAGGAAATAGGTTTTGGGTATGATTTTTGTAACACTTTTGTAGTGAGTAGGCTCCCCGATTAGTTAGACTTTCCATTTCGCCACGACGGAACGACATAGTAGTATGAGTACGTTAGGAGGTTAGCAAGGTAGGATTTAAAATGTATCGATGGTGTGACTTAGGCCATTATATTTCGATGACCGACGATGCGAGGAAGTAGTGTAACGGTAGGGTTCCTTATCTGGATTTCTCTTTGCGAGACATCCCACGCATGAAACCAAGCGAATATCGAAAGTTGGGAGAGGTCTTGGGCACTAGGTACATCGTTAGAATTCTACTCATTTTACGTGTGTAGGAAACACATCGATCTTAGGGTTATTAGGAAGTAAGGCCAGTGAGGCATGTGGCGCTGCTTTAGGAAGAGTGTAGTGAGTTAACCACAGGAAGATTGGTGGGTTAACTTTAAGACGGATTGGATTTCTAGGTATAAGAAGAATTGAATTTTGAGTTGAATGGGTTGGGAGTACCCAGGTGTTAGTACCAGGCCGAGGAAAATGAGGCCCATTTTTAGAGAGAGTGTTACGTATGGAACGTTTACAATAGTTATGCACAGAAGCACGGGTTAAAAGGTTTATGGATACCTTGTTAAGTTGGTTTTATATATCGTCTGAAATAAAAGGGGCATAGTATATAAAGTTGAAGAATATGATTTGGAGAATTTATGGGATTAGAGTTTGTGGATGGAATGTCGTATGGGGTACGCAATAATCCAATTATATAAGTGCAATAAGAGTTAGTACACCTAACATAAGCTAGAAGACTAACATGAATAGTCAAGCAATAGTGTCGTTTCCTTTTGAGGAAAATTAGAAGTCATGAGGTAGGCAAACGGACGCTTAGAGTAGTGGTTTTTCTGATGGGATCGAGATGGAAAAGTTGTGATTATATGCTCATTTTCTATATATGCGGTTATAGAAGCACTAGGTGTGATTTATCGTTATTAGAGTTAACCTCACATCCGAGGTAATGTTGTAGCATATAGAGATTTAGTTAAGCTTGCTGTTAAATTAGTGCGTTAGAGTATAAGTCTTGAGATAGGTGGGTACTGTGAACGACTGCATGGTAGAGTGCCACTAAGTTAGTACCATTCGATCTTTGTGCACTAGGATGTAGTGTGATTAGCGATGCTAGGTTGGTAGTACCCGTCGTATTCGAATTTTGGGGACGAAATTCAATTTTGTAAGGGGGGAGAATGTAATACCCCACACTTTTATGGATATTTAAATTCATAATTGGGTGTAATTTGGTAATTCGAGGAATTTCTGTAAATAGTCATTTTGGAATTTGTGAGTATAATTTGATAAATTGAGAATTTAAAGGGAGTATTAAACATTAGTTTGCAAGTGTTGGATTAATATTTACATGGATTAGATTTTCTTACGAGACTAAGTATATGAGTTGGATTATTTTAATTACATGTCGCAGTTGGGTAAAGAGACAAAGGATAATATTTTATTTGGAAAACACGCATATTGAGATGCATTGGGTTTAATTAGTGATTTAATGTTAAGTGACTCAGATGTAGATTTAGAGTGCATGGTTGGTTTCAGAATGGATAAGACAGTCAGGCTAGAGTATCCGGGGGTACCATTTAGGTTTCGGGGACTTTTCGACTAGTAGGGATTCACAATTGAGTAAACGAGTCATTTTTAGGTTTATAATGGATAAACCCTTATCATTTCTTATAAAGTCACAAGATAAAGATAAAGAAAGAAAAGAGAGAAAGAAGATAAAGAGAGGAGAGGAAGGAAAAAGAGGAAGAAAAATGGGATTCCGGCCAAACTTCGCGGGATTCGACTTGAGGTCGTCATATTTTATACAAGAGGCAAGTGTTTAACTTGCTTTAGTGATTTAGTGTGTTTATTTATCATATTGTAATTGGTCTGTAAAACTATAAATATTTTTGGGTTGGGTTTTCATGAATTGAAACGGGTTTTTCGAAAGTTGAACGATTGAAATCGGATAAAATCTCATATTAGGAAAACATTGGGATTTCTAGAGATTAGTTGTTGATTCTTGGTTCTAAGATGATTAGAACCTATTTTCATTAAATATATATACCTAGTTGTGATTAAATAAGGTTGGGAGAAGATAAAAAGCTTGGGGGCATGTTAATGGTCGAAACAGTGTCTTGGAGAAGAAGCTGATCTTATCGATCGATCGATCGACGGCCAAGGGTCGATCGGTCGACCCTACAGGATTTTTGGAAATATCAGTCTGTTTTGTTTAATTGGAAAAAATTCCTTAATTCATTATTTCTATCTTATTTATTTGAGGAAATAAATAACTAACTAGGTGAAATTATTCCTATCCATTTAAGGGAGTTAATTAGGATTATGAGGGTGCCAAATTGTGTGGCACTTAATGTGTATTTTTGAGAAAAATAACTTGTGGAGTTAGACATTTGGGGTCCTAAAAATAGTTTGGGGACTTCTAAATTATTATTTGAGTGAGGTGTATACCTTGGGTTAGTTAAAAGTAAAAATCCAGGGCTTACTAAATTACGGGTGTTTAGGACGAGCAACACTCGGGGTGGTATTTCGACGGGGGATTATATATATAATTGTGCGCGTAGAAAATGTAATTATATACCGATTATGTTTGAGTAAATCCTACGAGGTGACTAGGATGAAATGTAGGATATAGGCTAAAGGTTATTGAGCGGTTATTCGATACGTCTGTTGACGACTATTATTATAGGTGATGCGGTACCTATGGAATTAAAATAAGTTGATAGTATACTTATTTAATTATTACGATTGGTATATTCAGGATTATATATAAATCCTTAAAAGTGATTAAGGTGTGAGTTATATATTAAGGAAGAGAATACTTATATGCTATTACGAATGGGAACATTCGGATTATTGGCTATCGTCATAAGAGTTCGGCAATTATAGCCATAAAATATTGAGAAGTGATATATATGATATATATACGGGAGTTGTTAAAGTATATATAATATGATACGAATAAATATATCTGTGTGTGATTGGTATATTTGTAATTTAAAGGCTGGTTCCATAGGCTTGCCCGGGCATAGGGATGGACAGCCAGATTATATATTTTCTCTAGTGGGATCTAGGGAGGTTGCGCAATGTGGGTGAATCCCCTGGCTTGAGGAGCAGGGAGAGTATATCCCCAGGTTATATCATCCCACATATGAGTGCGAGATTTTTATTCCACTTTCAGGAGGGAATATGACCGCCTTCACCATTGTGTATTCTTACCATGACCATGAGTGAGTTTGGCTTAGTACCGTGGTTGATTGAGTAAACCCGGATGCGAATAGGCGCTATGAGACTGCAACCTCGAGTTATAGCTCGGTGGGATGGTTATTATACTTATGATTGTGATTGGTATAATTATAATTGTTGTGTATAGTATATTTATTAAATATGAAGATGATATATCATATAAAGTAAACTTGTATAAAGTGAAAAGAATGATAAAGTGTTATTCTCCTTTTGGTACATTTATATCTGAATGTATATGAATATGAATCTTAAGTTCTAGTGAGAACTATATATATATATATATATATATATATGTGTGTGTGTGTGTGTGTGTGTGTGTGTTTATTATATATATTATGTACTGAGGGCCTAATGGATCTCGACGATCAACATTGTCAGGTAGTAGTGTATCGGGGGGGTTCCTTGTTTGGATTTCCCTTCATGAGACACCCCACACATGAAACGTAGAGCAATGTTAGAAATGGGGCTAAGTTTAGTACTCAGGTTTATGAGGACTTTAGAAGATGGGTGAAACAGATTAGTTAAGCGGGGTAGCTTAACTAGATTGTTTAATAGGGTATGCGATAGGTGTGCACTATTAGAAGAGGGGTGAGGTGTATCTCATGAGAGTGCGATACCAATTTAAATATGAGATATTTCATATTTTAAAATATGGCTTTTAAGCACTTGCTAAATATTTTTAAAACTCGGGCTCTGACCCGTTTCTCTATTTTCCCCTCTTTTACTATATATATATATATATTCGGTGTTCTTACGCAGGGACGCCTGGATGATGATTCTTTCGAGTCAGACATTCGATGCAGCAGCTGCGGATTCATGCAGGTTTATTTCAGACGCTTATATTCTTGTGATCTAGATAGGAAGCATTGTAGTAACACTCGGGCCGATAGCCCAATTGTATTCATTTATTCTTTTACCGCCTTTTAGTGCAGCATTCGATTTGGTTGTATTATGTTGTACCGAAAGTTCGGTTATTTGTTTTCATTTCATTTGTTGTATATAAACTGTTGTGATTGTTTTACTTTGTTGGTTTGATTAAAAATATTAGTTAAATAAAATTTTGATGCCAGCCTAATAATTTATTAGTAATTAAATTGGTTTTCAACAGTGATGCTAAGAATGAACCATATGAGACTCCTGTTTTATTTGGTATAGGATTGATCCCCTCGTATTTTATTAGGCGGGGTGCTTAGCATGAAGTCTTTTATAGCAAAAATCAACCAAATGCCCATTTTTATGAAAAAAATCATGATGAAAGAATTTCCTATAAGCAGGTTTTGCAGGAGCAACAACTCTATGAACATTTTTATAACCAAATTGGTTTTCTTTTTAAAAATAAAATAGTTCTAAATGACCCTTTTTAGATAAAAAACGACACTGAAAAGAAAGCTTAGCAGTTTGAATTTTCCTATTTATTTCAGTTTGTCTAAATTTTCCTTAAATAGGTTGATTCTATCCTTATTTCTTAAAGCATAATTTTTCTAAATGACAAAAATTGCTTTTAAACACAGGTTTAGAAGAGGCGGAGTGGCTCTCATTTTTAACATGTTTATATCACATCCTAATTTTAGTTCAGTTGGGACATTATTCCTTTAAATTGACAAAATTAGTGATATCAAATTATTCTCCCTCAAAACCAAGTCCTTTAGTAGACAAAAATCTGAATAACTGTTGGACGGGTCATAAAACTTATTCAAAGACTTATTCTTAATACTTGCATTTGAATACTCACTTAACCATTTTAAATTGACTTCAAGCTCCTTTTGAGATTCATCAAATTTAAACAAAATATCCTTATTTTTAGTCTCAAAAGAGTGATTCAATTCAGTTAGCATAGGAGTCCTCTTTTCAAGTAAAACAACATCTTTTTCCAATTCTTCTACGTGAAATGCAGATTCTTCAGATATCAGTCTGATTTGGTTATTTAAAATGTCAATTTTAGATAATAACCTAGAATTCACTTCACTTAAGTGTGTTCTATTATCAAATGTACCATTTTCATAAATATCACACACACTCTTCAACATTTGCAGGATCCTCAGTTATATCAGATTCATCCAAATCAGCATAAATATTTCCAATAATAAAGAGAGGCCGTGACACTAGGGTGCTTTTGACAGGAAAGATGTGAGGCAAATTAACGAAGTCTAAATCATAATGATTATCACCCAAATCAGAAATATCAAAAAGAGAAAACCAATTTGCCTTCGAAAAAGATCGAACTTTTAATTACGCACCAAACCAAGTTGTGAAAATCCCAATTCTTGCTTTAAACCAATTTTATCTTGATTAATCCTAAACATGCATCTAGTGATTAAAGAAAGTAAAGTAAAGTAAATAATACTCATAACGCCGAATGTACGAGGAAAAAACCCAAAACGGGAAAACAACCTCGGACGGCTCAAGCTAGACAATCACTATGAACAATGGTTTTACAAAGACAGATTAACCTTACACTATGGCTCGATCCCCACGGGTCTTGACGCTCCTTCTGATCTTCAACCGTTCTTCAATAGTGCCCATGCAGAAATTCTATCTTCTACGATACCTATCCACAATACACGCGTCCACGTATGTCTCGATGTCCACCGATATGGCTTTTGATTCGTCTACGATGTTGAACACGATGTCCGTCGCTTGTTCACCGCAAAACCCTTTGTGTTCAATGTGTAGAACAAACAACTTTGGTGCAGCAAGATCACTTAAACATATAATAATGATAACTCGGATATTTGCAAACTCTAAGGATGTGTTTAAGACTTTTAAACCTTAGAAAACATGTGCAAACAAGGTTCTGGTTCGTAAAACTATTTTCCAGAATGCACCCCTCCAAAATTATGATGAAAGCACTGTTTAAATAGGATTTAAACGCCGCCTCGAAAAACATGTCGTTCAAACGACTTAAGCATGTCATTCGCATGACATTGTATCTCATTCGAATGAGATCCAATGTCGTTTGAGCGACAACGCGAAAGTTTGACTTTCTTTGACTTTCTGATTAAAACGTCTCTTAACAAATAGATTCAAATTAGTGAAACTCTATTTTGAGCTTATCATCATAAAACGAAGTTTAAACCTTTTAAAACACTTAAAAACATTTAAAAACATTTTTCTTTATAAAATTTACATCCTTATCTTTTATAAAATAATTCCGAGCACCATTAATTATACGCATTCATACCTGAGTGGTCTTGGAATGAAATTAACTTTGAAGACGATTAAACATGCACCAATTAAAGTTCGACATGATTTAATTCTTTGAAGCTTCGCCGCAACGTCTTCAATTTCTTTAGTACGTCATAGACCAAGTGGGATCGTGACAAAATAAAATTCTCCCTATGCCATATTACAAATATAGTTTTGTTCACGGAATTAAGTCAAAACAATACAGGGATTTAATTGGAAATTTATGTCCTTACAGTTTTCTTCTCGAAGTATTTTTCATGGGGTCTATTAGAATAACTAGGTTGACCATCTTTTGAAGCAAACTTGTTCCTAAATTTCACAAATTTCATAAAATGTTTGGTTGTGAGAGAAATTTAATTATCCAAAGAATCCAAATAAATTTCAGATCCATTCATATTAGATAGGTAAGATACAAAAGCTAAACTATTTTCACTAGTTTTAAAATTAAGCACATTTTGAGTTTCAGTGTGTGTAGGCGCTTTACCTCTTTTCTCATCTCTTAATGTATTTTGAAATTCAAAAGTTTTATGTTTATTAGATAATAAATGAGGAGTATAACTCCTAAATTATCAGCTATAATGTGAGCAATTAAATCAAAACTCTTAGGAAGTGACCTAAGGATTTTATCAAATATTTCAAAGTCGGAATAAATGACACCATTAGCATGTGATTGATTTATGACATCTTGCAATTTTAAATAAAAATCATCAAATTTCTCATTATCTTTCATGTAGAGAGAATCATACAGTCTAACTAGCATATGGGACTCGACCTTTTTAACTATAGAGTCTCCTTTATGGGTAGTCATTAAAATATCCCAAGCCTCTTTAGATGTAGTGCAGGTTGAAATTCTTTTAAATTCAGTTGCACCCATCACTTGGAAAATAACATTTTTTCCTTTGTTATTAGACTATGAGGACAACATTTCTTTTTGGACCATTCTAAAATGGGATTTCGAACAAAACATTCAGCATCATCATCACTAGGTTTAGTAGGAGTAGAAAACCCAGTTTTAATCGTATCACATACCTTATCTCCCAAGTGTTGGAGGTGCACAACTACTGTTACTTTTCAATAAGCGAAGTTGTCACCATCAAACACAGAAGGACGTATGGAAGACCCATTATGGTCACCCACAATAAAATGTTGGAAATTTTAAAAAAAGAGTTCAGGATCTTTGTAAAAAAAAAAAACTTTTAAAAAGTGAGTCCCGACACTCTGATACCACTTGAAATAACCATAACACCCTAACGTCTTTCGATTACTAAAAAACTCTTAACTCTTTTAATTTCAATTTAAAGCCCTGATTTTAACTATTGTACACACACACAAATTAAACAAATAGATTTGTGATGAAGCTCCTGAAATAAAATAATTTAGAATGGGATGAGGCAAAGCTGAAATTGACACGATATTTATTTTTGAGGAAACCACTATTATGGAAAACCGTAGTCCCAGGACAACTCACACACCCAAGTCCACTATGAAAAATTACAAGTTACAAAATACAGTCCAAAAGTTTAAAATGATTTAAACTAAGCAAGTACAACTCGTACAACCAGCCTAGTGTAAATACAACCCAACTTGACTGAAAATTAGTCAACCCAATAACACCCAGATAATATATATATATATATATATATATATATATATATATATATATATATATATATATATATATATATATATATGTATGTATGTGTGTGTGTGTGTAAATATATATCGTATATATATAAATTTGTATATATATATAAGAGAAAGGAGAAACTCACAGATAAAGCTCAAACCGAGTTATAGAAGAAACAATTGAGGTAGGAAAGAGAAAAATAAATTAATCCCAACACCAAATCTAAGCCAACAAACAACTTCCACAAACATAAACCAGCACAAAACTCCAACAACCTCTCAACCAAAGGAAAGACCCAGCTTATAAGCCAAGAATTGAAAACACCAAATCTCAACTCTTTCCTCAATGAGGTTGTAACAGAAATAGGATAATAAAACTATCCCTCACATATGCGTGTGAGATAAAGCCAAGGTAAAGAACACGAAATCTCACACTATATCAAACACACACACTGAAACTATTGTGTATTAAAAGAAATATGTTAAGAGAAAAAGTGAGAAGATAAAAGAAAATGTTGGCTGAGTTTTGAAAACCCTAAAAACTCAATTCCCTCGATTGCAAACAACATAAAGGACCCTAAAAATGGCATGGTACGTAAATAATAAACCACACAAACACGGGTAAAATCGAATATGATCAAGGGCGGCTGAGGGAAACAAAATAAAATCACAGCCCGAGGACACGTGTGTAAAATCCCATTGCAACACGAAGGGCAAAAGGGTCAAATAAAGTGAGACAACTAGCCATCTCAGTCACTCAAACCAGGTCTCGAGAACACCAAAACCAACAGACCTCGAGCGACGAAAACAACTAGCCAAACCGCTAGCTAAAACCAACGACACACAAAAATACAAACCCAGCCTATTTTAATATAGGGATATAAATGTTTGAATATAAAGAAATGTTAAGTTTAACTCACCTAATTTATATATCCCAAAAAAATGTAAAATAATAAATTAAAGAATAAAAATAATTTAAAAAAAAATAATATATGGATAAGAAAAAAATATCTTAGTAAAAGTATACACTAAAAATAATTTAAGAATTAAATATCTTAGTAAAAGTATACACTAAAAATACTTTTCTTTATGATTGAAGTGAATCTAATGTAACTTCGGTTTGTTTTTAGATACCAAACGTAAGGAGAGGTAGACCAGCATGTGCCGGGAGGAGGGATGCAGAGGAGGAGGCTCAATAAGAGCCATATGTCACTCAGGGGATTGTGACCACAACATAGGTCACAATTATTATACCACGGACGGTTAATGCCACTCTGACCACTATTGCACGTTATTTTCCCCATGCATAGTAACGACTGCCAGTGGCAACAACAATTCAATCTCACCTAGTGTCGTCAGTTTTGGAGCGAGTCAAAGAATTCTTTCAGAAGGACCATTCATCAAATTTTTAGGGAAGTGCGAATGTTATACCAACTTGACAATGGAAGGAGTATATCTAGAGATATTTTCATATGATGGAGTGTAACGACACTTAAAAGTATGTATTAGCTACGTTCAAGCTAGTTGGGGAATCTCTTCACTAGTGGGAGTCAATTACCACAGTAAAGGAGAAACATACGATGCCTATACAGGAGTTCTGGGTGCGGTTTGATCGTAAGTTCTTTCCTTTAATAGTTCAGATGGACATGAGGAAGAGGTTCCTAAATCTTTCTGAGATGGTTCACACTATGGTAAAGTATGTTGAAAAGTTCACATGTCTGGCAAACTTTATTCTAGATGAGTTGAAAACTGAGGATAAGTGGGTCCTCAAGTTTATGGATGGGCTTACTTAGAGGATTTGCCAACATTTGTTAGGGAACCCGACACTGTAGACTTATATTGAGGTTTTTAGCCCCATGTTGCTTCACTGTCAACATTATCACTTTTATCAAAGGAGAGTGAAGAGAACTGGAAAGTCAAGCTAGTAGGTTAAGACCGAGGGTAACGGTGCCAGTGGGGTGCCAAAGCAGCAGAATATATCGCATGAGCAGAGTTCCTAGTAGGTGGACTCGAATATGACATTTAGGCCGAGTAACGACAATTTCAGGCAGGGCTAATAGGGCTAGAGGAATCAGACCAGAAGCCAGCAGGGCTGGGGTTATCTAGTCCAGAGACATGGATAGCCTCTGCAGGGCTAACAGGGCCTGGGGACGACAAATTTCATCAAGAGATGTTTTGTATATGGGGAACAAGTCCATATGCAGTGTGCATGCCCGAATAGGGCTACATGTTTATAGGAGGACATCCAACAAGGGGCAACAACTACCACATCATCTAGCCCCACAAGTAGTTCAAACTTTACTACCTCCGAAGAGCAGTTTGGGCATGTGTATCATGTCTATGGACCAGTTTTATAGCCAATACCATTAGCGATTGATGACATTTTCTCTATTTATGAGCACTTAAGACGGGTATTATGTGAAATGAGTGCATCACATTTTTTTCTTATCACTAAATTCAAATATGAGATGGGTTTAGTGGATACAACATTTTACATTATTATGAGTGTAGATTCACCATTGGGATAGTGCGGGTCTCATTCGTTTCATCTGTATGGGAGCATGTGTGAACATTAGGAGGTTATGTTTTTAGTGGATATGCTTGTTTTAGAAATGCATGAGAGTGATGTTATACTGGGTATGGGATGGTTAGCGATGGTTAGAGCAATGGTGGACTGTTATAGTAGGACTATTGTGGTTTCTATTCTAGTGTAGGATAGGTTTATTGTGGAGATACGTTTCCTGGAGAAAGGGTCGAGCCCCCATCTATTTAATATCGAGGATTGGACTTCGGGGAGTATAATTGTCTCATTATACTTGATACTCATGCTTAGGGATATTATTTATATGATTCAGGGGATACCGGGTTTATTGCCATGTCGGGTGATCGACTTAGCACCAGGGACTAGGTAATGGTGTGAGTGTCATATGGCATGCCATCTTTAAACATGCATGAGTCGAGAGTTCATAATTAGAAACTTTTGGGTTAATGTTTTATCCTTAAGAGAACATCACCTTGGGATGTCCCAATACTAGGGCCTATGGATCTCAATAACAAACAGATCTAAGCAATAGTGTATCACGGGTTTCCTTATTTTGATTTCCCTTATGAGACGTCCCATGCATGAGGATTAGTAAGCGTCTAGAGTTGAGATACATTGTCTCAAGGATGGTTGTTTTTCATGTTAGACATTATATGTGTGAAAGTATAGTGCATCGAGCAGTAAACTATTATATGATTTAAGGCCATCGGAGCTAAGGAGTGCAACATCGGGAGCACTCATGGATGTTTGCACCACTATTAAGATAAGGGAAATATCAAGAATATTTGACTCATGATTATGAGGGTAATTTATTATACCTTTACTATATGGTCACGCATAATATGTGTGGATGATTTTTGGGATACATGTGAGTCGTATGAGTGATATTTTTGTATGTGTGGACATAGTATAGTGTGTATGAGCACCCTAGTCAGTTCGATATTTATTATCAATAGCAAAAAGTCTAACGTGTTAGAAAATGGATTGAGTTGTATGATTGCAGGGAAATTGGCAGTAATGTGCAAGGCAAAGTTGGTAGAGCTTCATCAAGGGAAGGAAGTAGTTCGGGCCCATATGGTAGTGATAATCATCACAACCGAGATAATTTTGTAGGTTTGTGAAGGCACAAATAGGGATTCATCCTATCAGGAGAGGGTTCAACTAATGGGGTTCCATTTTATCTTACTTTTATTTTCATTATATTTTCTATTTTTAGTTCTTTTTAGTCATTTTCCTTACTTAATTAGTTGCCAAGCATGTTTGGGACTAATTAGCTATTTTCTTATTTCTCAGGCTTGTAATATCTCTACTATAAATAGGCTTGTACTCCCATTTTTGTATTAATTCTCCATTCTTGAAATATAAGAACTATTTTGTTTCTCTCTTCAAAAATCATATTGTCTTGATTTTTAGGTCATTAACGTGTAGTTTACGTCAAATTGGTATCAGAGAGGGTGTCTCTCCAAATATTAGTGTTAGTGTGTATCGGTGTAGAGTATAAACAAAATTGTGCTTTACATTCTCAATGACTCGGAAGAAGATGATGCGAATTAAAGAGGAGATTAACCAAGAGTTACGAGAAAAAAATTCAAGAATGGAAGAAAACAGACAAGAATTAAAAGATCAAATGGACACCATCCTCCAACTTCTTTCCAAATCTCAAAACCCTAATCCCTCCCATGAAACCCTAGTTTCAAATCACCAACTAGAAGACATCCGAAGGCCTAGAAAACAACCCGAATGCACCCCCATTTCAAAAGCATAAAATTCTTGCTTAAATCAACCAGAAATCATTTCCAACGGGTCTGAGAAGAAGCCCAAAAGTTCTATTCAACCTTGTATCCTATTTTCGCCGCCAAAAGGAGTACATGATGGGCCTAGGGCTGTCGTCCAGGGTTGGGATGAACATCAGCAGTGTTGGACCACCTAGAAGGGTGCCGACACCCCTCTAACATGTCTACTGCCAGTCAAAGACCACCTACAATTTTCCCCAGCCCTTCAACTGAGTCGAATCACCCTTTAGGGGACCGATCTAATTTTTTTTGATAGAAATCATCCCGAGCCTAGCCTATATTCCACATATCCCTACCAAGAACATGTTTTAAACCTTTTAAACGTTAATTGTTGTCCAACCATCACCCATAAAACCCAAATACTTGTTGTCCCATTTAAAATCGTAACCCGTATGGATTTAACTAAATCATTTCCACAATCTAGTAGCCATTTCCCCTACCCCAAGCTTAAAACCCATTCTGAACCTGGACCCCACTATAATTTTTTCAACCATAACTTAAACCCAAATAGCCCAAGAAACCCTAATTTTACCCAAGAATGTGCACCCACTAAAAAATTAACACTGCCCAAATTTCTCACAATCCCGCACACAATTCCCCTAAACCAACCACATAAACTCAATCCTACTCGACCACCTGAACCACCCCACCCATTTGATTTTGGTATTTTTGAAAATCAAAACATTAACCCGTGTTTGCATCCGCATACACCACCATACATACCACCTACCCCATCTTCCCATAATACCCCTTCACATCGTGACCTCTCTCTACTTTATGCCGATTATTCTTCATCCCTTGACACTGGAGATGCCCGTCATAGTATTTTTGAGTGGATTCCCCCACTTGGTACCCATCGCCCCATTCAACTACGGGATCGTCAGTATTTCTATTATCGTGAATGTGGCAACCTAATTGCCACGTGTCCCCACTATCAGCGTTATCCTTGAAACCTCACATGGCTCCACATGATCATAATCCTCGCCCACCACCTGTACAGTTGCCACCAGACCCAGCTGGTTATGTTTCACCTGCACCAGGTAATGTGGTGGGCTCGAGAGCTCATTAGTATGTATACCCACTCTCTCTAGCACTCCAGTTACTTTCACGGAGTTTCCATGGAGACATTCGTATAGATATTCCTATATTTGATCGTGGATTTTCCCCGGATGATATGACTGATTGGCTCCCCGCTATGGAGACAGTTTTCTATTACAATCGAATTCAGGGTGACTCATGTGTTCATCTAGCTACGACCAAATTTTAGGACTTTGTCCGTGTTTGTTGGAATGACCTTTGTTATCGTAGGACAGCTACAGGACTACCTCCGACGTACGAGCGAGACCTTTTTACGCTCATTTAGTCTCTCTAGAAGGACACGTATTTGGTAGTAGAGTATACGGAGAAGTTCCATCTCCTCTACACTAGATCACACCTTCCCGAAACGGAGGAGCAATGGATCAGCCGATACATTTTGGGACTTCAACCACATATTCGCCACGACCTTGGATTGAGAGAGATACTCACCTTTTTGAAGGCAGTAGAGTATGCTACTAAGGTATAGGCCTATCATTCAACCTTATAATCTTCTCTAGTGTCCCGACCTCCATCTTCCTTGAGCTTTGTTCCTCCTGCAACATCATCCTCGACATCTTCGGCCATTACTCCAGCTACTGCCACTTTCGCTGTGACCCATACATTCCCTCCCACATTTCGATGCTATAATTGCAGCACTGTGGGACACCGGGCTTCTTATTTCCCTCATCCAATTTAATGGTCCTTGCTAGTGTTGGATATCCCCTAGATTATCTCAACGAGACTGATAAGTCTCTTGGCCATGCATTGTTTACAGTTTTAGAGGGTGACTCAGTTGGTCTTCCCCTTTGAGTTCATGGATGAACTCTTTTCTTCTTTTTTTTTTTGGGTGGGGGGGGGGGGGGGGGGGAGGGGGGGGGGGGAGGGGGAGTGATGGGGATCCATTTTATATTTATTTTATTTTCATTGTATTTTCTATTTTTAGTTCTTTTTAGGCCTTTTCCTTACTTAATTAATTGCCAAGCATGCTTAGGACTAATTAGGTATTTTCTTATTTCTTAATTGGTCCTTTACTCATTTTATCTATTACTTGATTAACATGTAATATCTCTACTATAAATAGGCTTGTACTCTCATTTTTTTAATTAATTCTCCATTCTTGAAATATAATAACTCTTATGTTTCTCTCTCCAGAAATCATATTGTCTTGATTTTTAGGTCATTTACGTGTATTTCACGTCATTAACAATTATTGAAAAGTAAAACATAGTCTGACTCGGGATGTTCGGAAGGTGCCTTATGCTTCAATGGGACATTAATAGTCCCAGGTAATGAGGACCTACGGCTCGTGGTTTGGAGGAGATGAATGTGTCATGATTTTTGGTGTACCCCGATGGGGGATAAGGTGTACGAGGTATTGAACAACTGGTATTGGTGGACCGATGTGAAACGGGACATAAAAGATTTGTCTCCAGTTGCATCACTTGTCAAATGGTGAAGGTTAATCATAGGAGACAAGTCGAGGTCTTGTATTCATTAGATATTAAACTGTGGGAAGGGGAGTATATGTCGATGGACTTCATTTTGGAATTACCGACGTCTCAAGAGGGTTCACGGCTACCTCTGGGTTATTGGGAGTGGTTGACCAATGTGGAGTAGTTCTCACTAGTTCTGGTGGATTACACGACAAGCCAGTATGCCTAACTTTTCAGTTCAAAGATAGGGATATTGCGCGGGTTGCATTTCAACATTATTTTAGATCGAAATATGGTCTTTGTGTCCCACTTCTGGTAGAATTTTTTAAAATGAGATAGGGGATAGAGTTACGTTTGGGAATGACATATCACCCGCAGAATGATGGGCAAAACGAGAGGGTGAAACAGTTGTCAAAGATATGCCGAGGGTATTCTGGACTTTAAGGGTAGCTGGGAGCAGTATTTGCCTTTGGTATAGTTTGAGTACATAATAACTCATACCAATTTTCTATTGGTGTTGGAGCCTTTCGAGGCTTCATACGTTAGACTGGATGCCCCAAATTTGGAACTGTGAGGAGAGGAGGTCAACTTAGGTAGCGCTTGATTTATTTAAGTACTTTTGAGTGCTCATCATTCCAGAATCCTATCTTTTTATTTATTAATAACTAAAATAAAGGCCAGGTTCTCTCAGAAGACATGGAAATGAAGTGGTTAAGTGTCACAAGCATTGACGTCTTTAAAAGTCTTAAGCGATTGGATGGTCGTTATTGTCATGATCTGATTAAGATTTGCCTTGATCCCTCTCCAGGTGACCAAATTATTTATAAAAAAATCGGATTGGACCCTAAAAGAGCATTTAGCTATGTTGAACTTCATTTTGTAATACCAAAGGACCTCAAACATCTTCTCCAAATTTGAAAGGTGGTCGCCTTTATCTTTTCTTTTCACAATCATATTGTTTACGTATACTTTCATGGAATCACCCAGTCGATGTTTGAATACCTCAGTCACTAGTCGTTGGCAGGTCGCCCCTGAATTCTTGAGTCCAAACTACATGAATGTATAATAGTAAAGGCCATGTATAGTGACGAAAGATGTTTTTTCCTAGTCTGGCCCGAACATCAGGATTTTATGATAGTGGGAATAAACATATAAAAAGCAAACCCACTCATGGCTAGCTTTAGCATCGACCAACTGGCCGATCCTTGGTGGGGAGATGCCTTTGGGGCATGCTTTAATCAGGTCGGTGAAGTCTATTAAGACACTCCACTTCCCATGACTCTTTCTAACCATGATCGAGATTAAGAGGCACTTACGGAATTGATCTTCTTTGATGTAACTTGCCTCCAGAAGTTTTTCAACATATTTTTTCACTGCCTTTGCCTTTTCTAGGGTTGTGTGTCGTGCATTTTGTGTGATCGGGGGGGGGGGGGGGGAATGTAGAGTCCATATAAATCTTGTGGCACACTACTTCAGGGTCAATGCCAGACATATCATATAATTGCCAGTTGAACACATCTTGATTCTATTGGAGGAAAAACACGAGTTCTTGTTTATCGCGATCAACAAGTGAGCTGCTGATAAATCATTTCTTAGATGGGTGACAGTTGTCGAAAACAAATCTTTGCAATGGTTACATGACTCTATCAATGAGGATTACCCTTGTATCTTATACCCCCAGTCTCTCATACTTTAGCTGCTACTTGGAGGGGATATCTCCCTCTCTATTTTCTACCTTCTTCGTGAGAAGTATAACGTAATATATTTGTTTATCCAAAACCATTAAATAATGAATGAGAAATTTGTTTCAAAAGTGCCCATTTGAATGAATGAAACTTAGTAAATTGATATGTAAACAACATTAGAACTTTGTTGGAAAAGTGATGTGCTTATATACAAAATATTTCAGCTTGAGGTTTAGGCCCAAGGGTGCCCCACTTTTTTTGAAGAGATGGGACTTAGATGTATGTGGGTTAATGACACACGCGCTCACCATTCGATCGGCTTGGTATGGTCTCGAGCTTAGTCTTAGGCTTATAAAAATCCTTCCTTTTTTGGGCCAAATTAATTAAATTTCTGGATTGGTTTTAACACATTTTTTAACCTATTTGGACCAAATAGTTACAATCGTTTGGAACTGTTTTGTCTCAACCGTCAACTAAAAAATTTATAAATGGCGCTTGTTTAATTAAACACTCTAAATTCATCTTGGATTATCTATAACGAAAAAGTGTCTCCTTTTGATTGTATGATGATTGATTAACTTGTTTCATGCATCAGTTTAACAAAAAATAAATTAAAATTCCAATTGTGTACCATAAACTTTAGCCCATTTCGGCATCAAAATTTTTTATATTGGCTATAATCGGTAAGGTTGATTGGTTAGTGATTGGTTATATAGGTTGAAATTGCTTAAGCTTTCTTGGTAAGTTCTATGCATACCAAGTATACTATTTGGATTCCTTCTCTCTAAATACTGTTGTTTAGAAAATGTTTCTGTTGAGGGCTCTCTTGAGATAAGATCTTTTGCTTTTTTTTTTATTAAATATCAAAAAGTTCCTCAAACATTTTTTAATACACACTTAGTCCAAGTCTTTTATTTTGTATCAAAAAGTCCCTTATTCTCTTATCTTTAAAGGTCCGCGCCAGCAGCATGATAAAATCTTTTTGGCATGGTGAATGATTTTTTTATGCAAAATAAAAACACTTCGACTAAACATGAATTAAAAAAAAATCGAAAGACTATTTGGTAGATCCTTTTTTTTTGGTTTAACAAACGAGACCTTTGCTGTTGAAATAGAGAAAATGTGAATGAATGTGAAGGAATCTTGGTCCTGTGGTGGGTGAATGCTCAGACCCGTCACCATGTTTCCCTACAGTGCTATATATATTACGTAGCTTTCTTGGGTTACCTTCGAGGTGAGTTTCCGCTCCAGCTTTTGTTCCTCTTGGGACCCATGCAGCGGTTGACGAAAATGAGGCTGGCCATCTTTTGGTTTCAAACCGTGCAAAATTCAGAAACGGGTAGGAAATGAAAGAAAATTTTGCAAACGTGTTAAATAATTTTATGGTTAAATTTGTGTAGCTTTTTTGGTCCGCAAGAATGCTCATCTATCACCTTTGCTTATCGCAATTAAAACACTCTTTCTTGAACTTCTTTACAGCATGGTATTTTTGACTTGTGCATTCACCTTTGCTACTGTGCCCATTCTCTATCACGTTGGCTTTTGCCCACATAGCAAGAAAATGTTTCCGTTGAGGGCTCTCTTGAAGGCATCAGGTCTGATTGTGACGAGACATTTTCTGTTGAAAAATGTGGGGAATCTTTGTCCTCTGGTCGGTGAATCCTCAGATCGGTCACCACTTGTCCCTATAGTGCAGTTGAGGAAAATGAGGCTGGCTATCTTTTGATTTTGATTGTTGCTAAACATAGTTTCAAACAGTGAAAAATTCAGAAGCGGGTACGAAATGATTTGTTTTTTTGCAAACGTGTTAAATCACTTTATGTTTCCCTCGGAGAGGGATCCCTCTCTAAAGATGTATCTTCCCTCTTCGTTTTTAGTCGCTTTCCTTCTAGCGGTGCTTGTCTCAGCCTTATCTGCGGGTGTGTTGGTGGGCCTGTCTTGTCGTGTATCTGTCTTCCCGAGGGTCTCACCCTCGGCTTCATCACCTTCCCAAGTAAACTCAACCACGAAATCCTCCATCGCTTGCCCCTTAATGGCCGTCCTAGGCTGATACACTATGTCAAACTCCCCCAGCTCTATAGCCCAGGCCATTAGCCTGCCTGGTTTTTCTGGCTTGTGTAGGACCTGCCTGAGAGGAGAGTCGGTGAGGATGACCATTGTATGGGACTGGAAGTACGGCTTCATCTTCCTTGAGGCATGGATCAAGGCGTAGGCTAACTTCTCCATCCTCGGGTATCTTTGCTCTGCCCCCTGGAGTGCCTTGCTGTTAAAATACACAGGCTTCTGTATCCCGTCTTCGTCTCTCATAATGGCTGCACTAATGGCCGACTCTGAGACGACGAGGTATACATAAAGTCGTTCACCCTGCACGGGTCGTGACAGCAGCAAGGGAGACCCTAAGTATGACTTTAGGTCCCTGAAAGCCTCATCACACTCTTTACTCCATTCGAAGGCCTTCCTAAGGATCTTAAAGAATGGCAAACACTTGTCTGTGGCCCTAGACACGAACCTGTTCAAGGCAGCAACTCTCCCTGTGAGTCTCTGAACGTCTTTAATGGACTTGGGGGTCTTCATTTCAATAAGGTCCTTTATCTTTTCAGGATTGGCCTCAATGCCCCCAAGAACTTCCCTTCTCCGACCCCGAAGACACACTTGGTCGGATTAAGCTTCATCTTGTATTTGTCCATCGTATTAAAGGTCCTCTCAAGGTCTGCCACATGATCCTCTGCCTTCAGACTCTTAGTCAGCATGTCATCTACATAGACCTCCATAGACTTCCCAATTTGGTCTTCAAACATTTTATTTACGAGGCGCTGGTACGTTGCCCCCGCATTTTTTAGGCCAAAGGGCATGACCCTATAACAGTATGTCCCCTTGTCAGTGATGAAGGCTGTCTTCTCTGAGTCTCCAGGGTTCATGAAGATCTGGTTATACCCTGAATAGGCATCCATGAAGCTCATGAGATCATGGCCTGCGGTAGCGTCTACCATCTGGTCAATGCGGGGGAGAGGGAAGCTATCTTTGCGACAGTGCTTGTTGAGGTCTGTGAAGTCCACACACATTTTCCACTTCCCGTTGGCCTTTGGGACAATGACTGCATTGGACAACCATTCAGGGTAGATGAACTCTCTGATAAATTTAGCGTCTTCTAATTTTTTGACCTCGTCCCTAATGACCTCATACTTTTCTCTAGAGTAAATTCTCCTCTTCTGCTTTACCGGCTTCACTCCCTCTACCACATTGAGCTTGTGGCACATGATTTCAGGGTTAATCCCTGGCATATCTACATGACTCCATGCGAAGACGCTTCGTCTTCTCCTCAACAGTTTAATGAGGTCTTCCTTGATGTTGGGCTTCAGAGACTTGCCGACTTGGACGGTTTTTTTTGGATCACCCTCATCGAGGATGATGGATTCTACCTCTTCCGCGACCTCTCCTTTCTTTAGCTTCGTCTCATCCCTGGGGTCTAGGGTATCAATATTGTAAGTGGTCGTAGCCCTCTTGTGTGCCTCCCTTTCTTCAGCGGAGTTGTAGTAACATTCTCGCGCTGTCGTATGGTCCCCCTGAACTTCCCCCACCCCGTAAGGGTTAGGAAATTTAATCCTCTGATGGACCGTAGACAGCACAGCTTTAAACCCCTTGAGGGCCACACGCGCCAGTATGATGTTGTAATCCTAAAACACATGTTCATCCATCACAAAGAAACTGAACTTCTTGGTAAGCCATCTCGGCCACTCGTCCCTCATCCTAACATCAGCCTCATATACCCCAAGGGGATGAACCTTTTCCCCACTGAACCCAATCAATGGATGATGGTATGGGACGAGTCTAGCACGGCTGAGTCCTAAGGCTTTGAAGCATGGCCAAAACATCACATCTGCAGAGCTACCCCCATCTACTAGGATCCTCGGTACCTCACACCCGTGCACCCTGGTAGTGATGACGAGAGGGTCATAATGTGGGGCCAAGAGGCCTTTGAAGTCCATTCTTGAAAATCCCACTATCAGAGTGTCCATATCAACCTTCTTCCTCTTTTCTGACTTGACCTACAAAGAGGTTGAGTGTACCGTCTTCGTCACTGCCTTGGCCTCAGCCACATGGGCCTTCCTGTCGGCGACCTCAGACCCTCCTCCTGCTAGACCCCCGGAGATCATTCCCACACCGAGCGAGATCATATTAAGCCTCTTGACAAGGCCATGGTCATCTCTCGGCGGGAGGTCAGGGTCATCCTCATCATCAGAAGGGTCGTCCCCTCTTTTTTGAGGACCTTCTCTACATGCATCGCCTCTCTTCTTTCTGGGGTCGTCCCCTCGGCCCCTCTTCAAGGCACCTTTGTCGACGTACTTTCTGAGATTCCCTTCTTTCAGCATCTTCTCAATCTCATCTTTCAGAGCAAAGCATTTGTCTGTTACGTGGCCATGGTCTTGGTGAAATTCACACCACAGGTTCTTATTCCTCTTGCTGGGGCTGCCCTCAGCTTCTCAGGCCGCTTCAGGGACTGGTCACTCTTTATCTCATTGAGAATCTGTTCACAGCTGACCGTTAGAGGGGTGTAACCAGTGAACTTGTCATCCGTAGACCTCTTCTTCCCCTCTTTGTTCTTCTTAGGGTATCTACCCCCACTATCACCTCCTTTTTCGTCTTCATATTTCGCGGCCATCGCCTCTTCGGCGTTAATCACCGTCCCTGCTATCGACAGCAATTCAACCATCGTCCTCGGAGGGTCTTCAGCAAGCTTCCATAACAGTTTCCCCTTTTGGAGTCCTCCAATCAGGGCTGTCATAGCTATGCTCTCCTCATAGTCTTCCACCTCCAGCTTCTCTTTATTGAATCTGGCTATGTAGTCCCTCAGACTCTCATTCTTCCCTTGCTTAACATAGAGCAAGTGGGTGGTCTTCTTCTGTGGCCTCACCCCAAAGAAAAAGTTGTGGATGAACAGATCTGCCAGCTGCTTAAAGTTTTCAATGGAATTTTTTGGAAGAGACGTGTACCAGACATGTGCAGCCCCTATCAGGGTACCAGAAAAGGCACGACACCTCATCTCATCTGAGATAGAGTATATGTCTGTTTGTGATTGATACATCTCGACATGGTGGACAGGGTTGGTGCTCCCGTCGTATCTTGGTGTGACCTCAGGTGGCTTGAACTTTGATGGCGTAGGGAAGTTGACTATCTTCTCCACAAAGGGTGAGCCTATGGTGTATCCCCTCTGAAGAGGGTCCCGTCTTTTCAGTATATCACCAATCTTATCCTCCAGTCGCTGGATTGAGTCATTCCAGGGCCTCACAGGGTCGGCTTGGCCGATGTTATCCCCTGCCGCCTCTTTAAGGTGGACAGAGGGTTCTGTTGCAGCAGGCCTGTGTCGGCTGTTTACTTCCCTTTGGCCGTCATCCCGTCCTTGGGGTCGGCCATCTGCTGCCTCCCTCCTGGACTTCGCAGCACTTCTTGACCTGGGAAATTTTTCCCAAATGACCCCAGCCTCTCAAAGGCTGACCCTCTGCTCAAGCGATCAAAAGCAGAGCCTCTCGGGCGATCATCAGGATTTGGTCTCCCGCACTTTCCTCTACTATCCTGGAGAGGTCGTACAGTATTGTTGGAGACCTCATACGGTTCCCAGCATTCTATAGGGGCCTCCTCTCCCTCCAGATCTTCATACCTGTCCTCAGGGAAAGGGTTTCCTTGCCTCCCCAGGCGCAGACGCCGGGGGTCAGCAACATCCCTACGCCGCTGAGAGGGTAGCAGGTCTTTGCGTGGTGCCTGGGGTGGTCCCCTGGCCTCATGCTGTCCTGGAGCTGCTGCCGGAATAATCATCTCAGGTGAAACCCCTGGTGGTTTTAGTATGTTCTGGCTTAGAGCTGTGAACTGCTCCTGCATCATCCGCTGGCTTGCTGCCAGAGACTTTAAGGCTGCCGCCACATCAGCCATCTCAGACTGAGGCGGCGGCTGACTGGAACTGGGTCTTCCCCCATCATCCGGTGGGGGAAGTGGTGGTGGTGGCATTTCAGGTGCCATGTGTTTGAGCTATGAAAAGCCGAACTGAAGAAAAGACTGGTGAGCTTGAGAACCTCAGTGTGTCTCTTTCAATGGTGAAACATCTCCTCTCAGGGGGAGTGCTGGCTCACCACCAGAGTGCCTAGTGAGATCAAGCTGTACAAAGGAAGAGATGTCTTCTCGATTCCCATAGACGGCGCCAAACTGGTGATGCTAAGATTTAGCACCACCGGATAAGTGATAGTGAGCTCAAACAGCAGTAACCATGGCAGCCATAGAGATGTATAAGTGTATAAGTATGTAGAAGGGGATGAGTTTAAGAGGAAATAAGACAATGGTGTATAGTGGTTCAGCCAATTTGGCCTACATCCACTGTGAATGTGTGATCCACTAAGTATGGGCACTAATGGCCTTGGATACAATGCACATAAGCTCACTCTCTCTCTACTGTGTGTACAAGCAGAGTTTTAGCTAGGGTTACAGTAAATTGATCGATCCCCTGTAGGGTTGTAGGTGACAAGTATATATAGGTCTTGGGGGGTGTAGTGTACCCCCCAAGTATGCATGGCTCATGTGAATGATGATTTAGCCAATCTCGTGTTGACACCTGTAGATGTCAAATGATAACATAATATTCCCTCACGTGAGGGTGTGATTTTGTTATAACGGTCTCCCATGTGCCATGTGAGCCTCACGCGCACTCTTCCACGCGTCTCCCAAACCACGCGCTGCGATGATGTCACCCTCGGCCTATGAGCCGAGGCCGAGGGCAAAGTTCCTTCCGGTAGTGAGTCTGGCCTAATTTAGGCCTCGTACTGTCGTACCCTCGGAGGGTCGTCCGGAGCCCTATGAAGGGTCGACCCCCTTAGGGGTCGTCTGGAACCTGATGAAGGATCGGTCCCCTGAGGGGTCGTTTGGAACCTAATGAGGGGTCGCCTAGAACATGATGAAGGGTCCGCCCCCTGAGGGGTCGCCCAGTTGGAGGGTATATCTGGGTATATCATATACTATTTGGATTCCTTCTCTCTAAATACTGTTGTTTAGAAAATGTTTCTGTTGAGGGCTCTCTTGTGATAAGATTTTTTTCTTTTTTTTTGGATTAAATATCAAAAAGTCCCTCAAACATTTTTTAATACACACTTAGTCCAAGTCTTTTATTTTGTATCAAAAAGTCCCTTATTCTCTTATTTTTAATGGTCCGCGCCAGCAGAATGGTAAAATCTTTATGGCATGGTGAATGATTTTTTTGTGCAAAATAAAAACACTTCGACTAAACATGAATTAAAAAAAAATTCGAAAGACTATTTGGCAGATCCTTTTGTTTTGTTTAACAAACGAGACCTTTGCTGTTGAAATAGAGAAAATGTGAATGAAGGTGAAGGAATCTTGGTCCTGTGGTGGGTGAATGCTCAGACCCGTCACCATGTTTCCCTACAGTGCTATATATATTACGTAGCTTTCTTGGGTTACCTTCGAGGTGAGTTTCAGCTCCAGCTTTTGTTCCTCTTGGGACCCATGCAGTGGTTGACGAAAATGAGGCTGGCCATCTTTTGGTTTCAAACCGTGCAAAATTCAAAAACGGGTAGGAAATGAAAGAAAATTTTGCAAACGTGTTAAATAATTATATGGTTAAATTTGTGTAGCTTTTTTGGTCCGCAAGAATGCTCATCTATCACCTTTGCTTATCGCAATTAAAACACTCTCCTTTGAACTTCTTTACAGCATGGTATTTTTGACTTGTGCATTCACCTTTGCTACTGTGCCCAATCTCTATCACGTTGGCTTTTGCCCACATAGCAAGAAAATGTTTCCGTTGAGGGCTCTCTTGAAGGCATCAGGTCTGATTGTGACGAGACATTTTCTGTTGAAAAATGTGGGGAATCTTTGTCCTCTGGTCGGTGAATCCTCAGATCGGTCACCACTTGTCCCAACAGTGCAGTTGAGGAAAATGAGGCTGGCCATCTTTTGGTTTTGGTTGTTGCTAAACATAGTTTCAAACCGTGCAAAATTCAGAAGCGGGTAGGAAATGAAAGATAATTTTGCAAACGTGTTAAATAATTTTATGGTTAAATTCTTGTAGCTTTTTTGGTCCGCAAGAATGCTCATCTATCACCTTTGCTTATCGCAATTAAAACACTCTCTTGAACTTTTTTACTCTTATGTCTACTATTTATAAATAATAATTATACAGAATTATGAATTATTAATATAATTACAGAATTAAAATAAAATTACAGAAATGAAACACTTACTTGAATTTGCAGAAAAAATAAAAGAATTAAAGATAAATCTGAGCACTGTTATGAACAGTCTCCTTAAGACAATTTATTCCCTCCAATGTGCTCTGAGGTTAATGAATATAGTCTCCAAAGATAGAACAGATTTTCCAATTAATTATGTAGCACGACAATAATTAATTACAACGAACTCAAATTCTGTGGCTTTTACTCAACAACAATGCAACATATGTTAAGCAGGAGAAAGAATTTTTAGAACAGATATGACAGGAATTGTGGAACAAAAATGACAGCAATTCTGGAGGAGGGAAATTTTTTATTCTTCAAAAATGGAGGGAGGCATCTGTATTTATAGCAAAGTAGGTGACGGTTAAACGAATTAACTATTGACTGTTGGCAATAACTGTCAACAGTTTATTAATTAATTAATTAATTTCATAATTAATTAATAATTAAAGCCCAGAAAGTTAAATAAATTTGGCCCAAAAATGTAGGAGATTTTTATAAGCCCGAGCTCGAACCGAACCGAACCGAGCCAAGCCGAGCCGACCGGCCGGCCGGACGGACGCGCGCGTGTGGACTTTTGACCGAAAGTCAACCCGTGCATAGCTTAGGTCATCTCCCCTTCAAATAGTTGGGATACCCCAAGGCATCCAAGCCTTAGTCCATACTTGGGGTGTTATTAACTCATCAAATTTCCTCTACTCTTCCAATGTGGGACAAGTAGGGGTGGCAATTCGGGTTAGTCATGTCATTTTTGGGTCGCTTTGATTTTTATTTGAGTATAAGTTTTGGGTACTTTTAAATCTATACAAGCTAATCGTGTCAAGTTCGCGTCATTTTGGGTTATTACCATAAACGGGTTATCGTGTAAAAAATTGTCAGCTCTAGGGACAAGAGTTAAAACACACCCAATTCATTAACTTTCATTGCTTTGTGAGTCACTTTGGGGACATATTGATCATGCATAACTTATTAAAATTTGACGTATGAATATACTACGTTAATCTCCTTGCGTAGGTGAACGCGTTCGTATATGGTCCCACGATTTTCGTAGTGTGGGTCCCACCTAAATTTGAGCTCAAAGTTGCTCAAAATTCTGTCCAGAAAATTCTGGACAGCTTTCTAAAATCCAATTCAAGTCCAATTTTCCAACAATCCCCCATATGAATGATATATCTCTATAAATAAAACCAAACAGATACTAATGCAGATGCATACACAAGTTGAGTAAAACTGAAGACTTATTGCATCGGGAGAAGTAGCCTAGTGGCCTTGAACTTTCCTTAGTGATATACTATCCGATTTACTTGGTTGATCTGTAGACTTCACGTCCTTGAACCGTCAACCGTTTTTGTAAAACTAGACAATAGTATTCATACAATAATTCTTCAACACAGTTGGTTCTCACGTTTGTGTTCATTTTGGCCGTGAACACCACTTGGTTCCGCAAGTATGTTAGAGAATATGCCTTTCATTATTCTCATAGAAGTGGCCCCCTTCTTACTCACGTAGGTGACTTCCATAAAGAGTATTCTGCAATACCCCACTTAGACATACTAAGATATAGATGTCATTAAAAGCATAACTTATCCTAATTTCGCGGCAGATATGCACTGTCTCATCTTTGGAATGGATAGGATTAAATATCCTCCAGTGCTTACTGAATACAACGTAGTTCGGTTTGCCCATTGAACCTAGATCTTGGGATCTCTAGTCACCTAGGTTGGGTTGCCACTATATTGATTCTTATTTATTTATAGGCTTTAGACCCATTACTCTCGATGATATTTCAACTTGCTCTCGGTTTAAACCTTTCGTTAGTGTATCCGATATATTATCTTTTGACTTTACATAGTCAATTGAGATAATTCCGTTTGAGAGAAGTTGCCTAACGGTATTGTGTCGACGAGGAATATGTCGTGACTTTCCGTTATACATATGATTTTGTGCCCTTCCAATCGCTGATTGGCTATCGCAATGTATACATACTGCGGGCAAAGTTTTAGACCAATTTGGAACATCCTCTAAGAAATTTCGAAGCCATTCATCTTCTTCTCCAGCTTTGTCTAGTGCAATGAATTCAGATTCCATTGTCGATCTAGCAATGCACGTTTGTTTTGAGGATTTCCAAGATACGGCTGCACCTCCGAGGTTAAAAACATACCCACTCGTAGACTTATAGTCTTTTGTATTAGATATCCAATTTGCATCGCATGTCCTTCAAGAACAGCTGGATATTTTGAGTGGTGCAGTCCATAGTTTTGAGTATATTTTAAATAACCCAAAACTCTCAATATAGCTTTCCAGTAATCTCTTCCTGGATTACTCGTAAATCGACTTAGCTTACTTATTGAGTATGCTATGTCCGGTCTCGTACAGTTCATGATATACATTAAGCTGCCGATAATACGAGAATATTCTAGTTGAGATATGCTTTCACCATTATTTCTTGCAAGATGTAAATTTACATCTATATGTGTCTTGGTAGGACTAATATCATACCTCTTGAATTTTTCAAGTACTTTCTCTATGTAATGAGATTGAAATAACATAAGTCCATCCGATGTTCTAGAAATTTTAATTCCTAATATAACATCGGAGATTCCCATATCTTTCATGTCAAATCTACTACTCAACATTTGTTTTGTAGTTTTGACAATTTCCAAGTTACTAACCATGATAAGCATACCATCAACATAGAGGCATACAATAACATATCCATTATGAATGTATTTAAAGTAAACACATTTATCGCATTAATTAATTTTGAAACCATTTGATAACATTGCATTATCAAATTTTTCATGCCATTGTTTAGGTGCTTGTTTTAATCCATATAGTGATTTAAAAAGCTTACATACTTTTCCTTCTTATCCGGGCGCTTTGAACCCTTCAGGTTGCTCCATATAAATTTCCTCGTCTAGTTCACCGTTTAAGAATGCAGTTTTTACATCCATTTGATGTATTACAAGTCCATTAATAGCAGCTATTGCTATTAACATCCGAATGGACGTTATTCTTATTACCGGTGAATATGTGTCGAAGTAATCCAACCCTTCCTTTTGCCTATAGCCTTTAGCTATAAGTCCAACCTTATATTTATCAATTGATCCATCGGCCTTCAATTTCTTTTTGAAGATCCATTTATAACCTAACGGTTTTGAACCTGGTGGAAGATCCACTAGTTCCCATGTATGATTTTGTAATATGGATTCAATTTCACTATTAATTGATTCTTTCCAATTGGAAGCATCGGGTAAGGATATAGCTTCTTTATACGATTGAGGTTCATTTTCTAACAAATATGTTAGAAAATCCAGACCGAAAGAAGTCGATGTTTTTGCTCTTTTACTGTGTCTTGGTTCATCCTTTATTGATTCAATAGGTTGATGAGTACCACTTGTAGTAGCTTGATTTGTCCTTTTAGAAGGACCAGATTCTCGGGTCATGTTATACGAGAATTCATTTTCAAAAAATGAAGCATCCCTCGATTCAATAACCGTATTTACATGAATGTCCGAAATCTCATATTTACAAACTAGAAATCGACATGCACTGCTATTAGTAGCATAACCGATGAATACACAATTCACGGTTTTTGGCCCTATTCTTACCTTTTTAGGTTTAGGAACCATCACTTTGGCTAAGCACCCCCACACTCGTAAATATTTATAGGAAGGTCTTCGACCTTTCCATAATTCATAAGGTGTCTTGTGAGTCTTTTTGTGAGGTACTTTGTTGAGAATGTAATTAGCAGAAAGTAAGGCTTCCCCCCACAAATTTTGTGGAGCTCCTAAACTTAATAACATTGAGTTCATTCAAAGTATGATTTTTACGTTCAACAACACCATTCGATTGAGGAGAATAAGGAGCGGTTGTTTGATGAATAATCCCATTTTTAGAACAAAATTCCTCAAATGGATATTCATATTCACCTCCTCTATCACTTCTAATAGCCTTTATCATTTTGCTTAATTGATTCTCAACCTCATTCTTATATTGTTTAAATGCATTAATAGCCTCATCTTTACTATGTAACAATTATACATAGCAATATTTTGTGCAATCATCAATAAAAGTAATAAAATACTTTTTTCCAGCTCTAGTTTGAACAAATTTTAAATCACAAATATCGGTGTGAATTAAGTCTAAAGGTTCAGTTATCCTTTCAATAGAATGGAAAGGTAATCTAGCTAATTTAGATTCCACACAAATTTCACATTTATGATTTTTATCTGTAACACCCCGCCCGCCCGGGGAGAGCGAACGGAGCGTTAATTCGATAAAATAAATCCAAATCCACAAGTGACAAGTTATAGAGCATCTAAATAAACCCACAATTATATAAATCCACTAATATCAATCTCTTCAATTACAACAAGTCTCTCGAATAAAAAATACAACAACTAACTC
The DNA here is from genome assembly GCA_949130495.1 of Sambucus nigra. Lineage (NCBI taxonomy): Eukaryota > Viridiplantae > Streptophyta > Magnoliopsida > Dipsacales > Adoxaceae > Sambucus > Sambucus nigra. The sequence continues at coordinate 573,153,439 of OX422210.1, read as the reverse complement.
GAAAATAAAATACAAATCTCCAAAGCTCTATACATCAAAATAATACAAATCTTTCCCAAACAATCCTCGCTAAAATCAATCTCCATGGCGCCCCAAAATCCGCGCAAACCTTCCACTGAAAGAAAATATAAGGAAGTACACAATACGATAGGAAAGATACTCAATAATTATATTAACGATGAACAAAGCGTAACAACATGAGTACGAATATTCAAATCAAAATGTAAATCTCAAATGCATTTCATCATTATAATTTTTCAACAACACATAAATGGGTCACCAGGCCTCACCACATCCGTATATGCTTTATCAAGCCATAGCCCGGGAAACAGGAATTTTGGCGGGTGCCCAACATCCGTGCCATATTAAAATCTCATGACAACGTGCTCATCAACAATATAATGATACCACATGAATCAAAATAATTTCAACAATTATTTTCCAAATTTCAATGAATTTATCAATTCAAATATGAGTTCAATTAAACAAGAATTCAAAGAGAATGACACTCGCGAGATTTAAGGAGCATATTGTGTAAAACCCCATACCTCAAACCATGATGAGAAACCAATGATCACATCCTCAAGATCAACACAAAAGATCTACAAAAGCTCCTCCAAGAACCTCCAACAAAATAGCCCCAAGAAGACCTCTAATCTAAGGTTGGAACTCACAAATCTTAAGGGCCAATGTGTATATAAAAAGAAGAGGAATATAAAATATATTTGCTGCCAAAATTTGTACCAAAAGTAGGTTAAAAGGGTTTGTCCACAACTTCCTTTTATAATGCAAAGATATGAAGAGTTGGAATCCAAAAGACTCCTTTAAATAAGGCAAAGAAATGAAGAGTTGGAAGTCAAAACAACTCCAAGAGTTAAAAATATTTAAAAATTATTTTAAAATCCGTTTTAACTCCGTTTTCGAAACCGTTTGAAATTCTCGCCTTTAAAAATAATATTCAACATATTTGAGCAATAAAAATAATTTTATCAAAAACTTTATTTTCCTCCATTTTCCAAAAATTAATTAAAATAGCCCAAAATTACGTGGGTTGTTACATTATCAATATTAAATTTTGGCAAAAATTCCAAGTTAATTAATCTACGCAATGTATCAAAATTAACATGTCCCAATCTAGCATGCCAAATATTAGATGACTCAATCAAGTAAGAAGAATTAGCAATTTCATTCTTTGAAACAGATGTTTTTGGGGTTACAGTAAGAACATTGAGTTTAAAGAGCCCCTCATTTAGGTAGCCCTTTCCTACATACATGTCATTTTTAGACAACACAAAGCGACCAGACACAAACACAAGCTTGAAACCATTTTTAGTAAGGAGAGATCCATAAATCAGATTCTTTCGGATATCAGGCACGTGAAGAACATTGTTGAGAGTAAGTTCCTTTCCAGAAGTCATTTTCAGAGTTATCTTTCCTTGTCCCACCACCTTCGAAGTGGAAGAATTTCCCATAAAGAGATTTTCTTCATTTTCCAAAGGCTTATATGTGGTGAACATCCATTTGTTTGCACAAATGAGTCGTGTGGCTCCAGTATCAACCCACCATTCCTTGGTATTTTCAACCAAGTTACATTCAGATACCACGGCAGAAAGATTGATATCCGCCAAATCATTGACGATATTCACACCCTCAGTTACATTTGATTGAGGATTGTTTTGATTTTGCTTCTTCGGCTTACGACACTCGCTTGAGCGGTGTCCAGGTTTTCCATAATTGTAGCATTTGACTTTTAACCTTTTCTTGTTATGTTTGGAAGTTCCTTCCCCATCATACTTTCGTTTGTTCTTCTTAGGACCTTCAACGACATGGAACTTTGTTTCCATCGAATTCTTTCCACTTTTCTTTTGAGACTCACGGTTGTCTTCTTCGATTCTTAGCCGGACCACCAACTCCTCCACATTCATCTCCTTACGCTTGTGCTTGAGATAATTTTTGAACAAAGTCCAAGATGGTGGCAACTTTTCAACAATTGCAGCAACTTGGCAAGTTTCACTAATTGACATTCCTTCGGCATGAATGTCGTGGAGGATCACTTGGAATTCTTGCACTTGCGAGATCACAGATTTAGAATCAACCATTTTGAAGTCCAGAAAACGCCCAATGATAAATTTCTTCATCCCAGCATCTTCAGTTTTATACTTCTTTGCAAAGAATTCCATAATTCCTTGGATGTTTTGATCGTGCAGTAGGCATGGTACAATGTCTTGTCCAAGTAAGCCAGAATATAATTCCGGCATAGGTAGTCCGAATGCTTCCAAGCATCGATAGCAGCAACCTTTTCAGCGTCATCTCCCTCTTGAATAGAGGGGCAATCTTCATATACAAAGCTGCCCAGTTGGCAGGTAGTGAGATATAAGTACATTTGTCCTTGCCAACGTTTGAAGTCAGCCCCAATGAACTTTTCCGATTTCTCCCCGTGTGGCATAGATACGGGTGCAGTCACATTTGTGTTGGTGACAATCATTTTCGTAGGAATAGTGGTCGTACTTTGCGATTCCATTTCTGTTACAAAAATAGAATTTTTATCAATGATAAAATTCATATATAATGAATTAATCAAAACAGAATACAAAATTATGTGCACCAATTTCCTCCAAATATAAGTCACAATAAATGAATTCCAAAATAATTCCAAATAAAATTCAGAATTAAACTATAATATAAACAGAATTCCGTACAAAACAAAATTAAATATAAAATCTGTGTCACACTAATTTTTAATAATAAAAAGAATTCTGTACAAAATAAAATTATAATTTAAAGATTAAAATTTTTACATAAACAGATTTTAACAAGAATACACAAATAAAATTTTATTTTTAAAACAGAATATAAAAACAGTATAGAAATTAATTTCAATATCAAAAGTGTTTTACTAATTTCTACAATAAAGCAGTAAATTAATTCATTTTATTCTGTCAAAACAGATTTATTTTCAACAAATAAATTTCTGTAATAATAAAAAAAAATTATGTACACTAAAAAATAGTAGAACTTTATAAATTGTCTTAAGATTGTTATGTCTACTATTTATAAATAACAATTGTACAGAATTATGAATTATTAATATAATTACAGAATTAAAACATAATTACAGAAATGAAACACTTACTTGAATTTGCAGAAAAAATAAAAGAATTAAAGATAAATCCGAGCCATGTTATGAACAGTCTCCTTAAGACAATTTATTCCCTCCAATGTGCTCCGAGGTTGATGAATATAGTCTCCCAAGATAGAACGGATTTTCCAATTAATTATGTAGCACGACAATAATTAATTACAATGAACTCAAATTATGTGGCTTTTACTCAACAACAATGCAACATATGTTATGCAGGAGAAAGAATTTTTGGAACAGATATGACAGGAATTGTGGAACAAAAATGACAGCAATTCTAGAGGAGGGAAATTTTTCATTCTTCAAAAACGGAGGGAGGCATCTATGTTTATAGCAAAGTAGGTGACGGTTGGCAAATAACTGTCAAAATAGTTAAACGAATTAACTGTTGACTGTTGGTAATAACTATCAACAGTTTATTAATTAATTAATTAATAATTAAAGCCCAGAAAGTTAAATAAATTTGGCCCAAAAATGTAGGAGACTTTTATAAGCCCGAGCCGAGCCGGCCGGACGCGCGCGCGCGCTTGTGGACTTTTGACCGAAAGTCAACCTGTGCATAGCTTAGGTCATCTCCCCTTCAAAGAGTTGGGATACCCCAAGGCATCCAAGCCTTAGTCCATACTTGGGGTGTTATTAAGTCATCAAATTTCCACTACTCTTCCAATGTGGGACAAGAGTTAAAACACACCCAATTCATTAACTTTCATTGCTTTGTGAGTCACTTTGGGGACATATTGATCATTCATAACTTATTAAAATTGGATGTATGAATATACTACGTAAATCTCCTTGCAGAGGTGAACGCGTTCGTATATGGTCCCACGATTTTCGTAGTGTGGGTCCCACCTAAATTGAGCTCAAAGTTGCTCAAAATTCTGTCCAGAAAATTCTGGACAGCTTTCTAAAACCCAATTCAAGTCCAATTTTCTAACATTTACAGCATGGTCTTTTTGACTTGTACATTCACGTTGAACTTGTGCCCATTCTCTATCACGCTGGCTTTTGCCCACATAGCAAGAAAAATTTTCGGCTGAGGGGTCTCTTGAAGGCATCAGGTCTGATTGTGACGAGACATTTGCTGTTGAAAAATGTGGGGAATCCTTGTCCTCTGGTCGGTGAATCCTCAGACCGGTCACCACTTGTCCCTACAGTGCAATTGACGAAAATGAGGCTGGCCATCTTTTGGTTTTGGTTGTTGCTAAACATAGTTTCAAACCGTGCAAAATTCCGAAGCGGGTACGAAATGATTTTTTTTTTTTGCAAACGTGTTAAATCACTTTATGGTTAAACTAGGTAGAAGTCGTGCGATGCACGGATGATAGTTTAGAAGATAGTGTAATAGTCGTATTCAATGTTTCAAAAATTTTGTGTGCATTAAACATTGAACATAAATTGGAATATATGAAGAGTAGAAAATTGAATATTATTTGTACTTGATATATGAAAAATAATAATGCCATGATTGATGCAGGATGCTAATATTTGAAAATGTACATCGTTGATAAGATCATACATAGTATTTAGTTCTCGATAGATAAACGATTTTGTAAATAAGCTATGATACGAACCTATTAATTTAAAACAATTGAAAGTATTTTAACATACATACACACACCGTGGTAGGTACGTATTAAGTAATGAAAAATTTTACAACCCAAAATTGTAAACAATTTAAAAAAAAAAATTGACAAAATATTATTTGTATATAGGTATATCTACCATGTTTAAGAAATAAGAAAAAAATCATCAACAATACCAATCTACATTAACTTTGTACAATTTTAAATGAGTAGAAACGAATGTTAATGAAACCATTACTTTAGTACCTTATTTAATGAATATTCGTGGTAAAAGAGGCATTGTTCAAATTCAACCCTTTAAAAACGCTTGCAATCAACATGAACTGTAACTCCAAGAGAAAAAATGCAACACATAATTAAAACTCTAGCTGCATTGTTGTTGGTTGAGGTTTTGTACAACTATCATTTGTTTACATTCAACGAAAGAAGAAAATTGATTATAAATCAATAGTCAACACATCAATGTCTAAACTTATCTCATAAAAGTGAATATAGTTTATCACTTGGTGTTCTCAATGGATCTCAACCGAATTAACACCCACACATTATATAGTATATTGCAACAACAACTTCATATTCTCTCCATTTTCATTCACAACAATGGTTACACATATCAAGGACTGCAGACATGTTTGGCAAAACCAAAAAATCCTCCAGTTTGGTAAAGTTGTAGTGTTTCTTCCTTGCTTCGATCCAACACCGTTTAGACGTGAACATGTCAAGCTTGTAGTATCCTTCTTCATCAGTCATATATAGTTGTCCAATAACTTTATTCCTACGACTTATTTATGGCTATTTTTTGTCCGCATCGGTCGTATTCGGGAGAGATTGCTTTCTGGCGGAGCATTTAGCAATGCCAGCAACCTGTTGAGGGTTTCTGTATAAGCACTATTCAGAAACTGTACATCACCCGAAGAATTAACATGGAAATTCTCTGAGGATCCACATAGCCAAACATACCTCTCACTTCTGAGTTCACATAGGACTGACCCATGGCAATAACTTTAGATAGCCCGAAATCAGAAAGTGTCCTTTGAAAGTTAGATCATATGCGAATATTTGTTGGCTGCGAAAAGTTAAAAGGAAAATAACACAAAGAACATAAATCAATGTTGTAATTAGAGGAAAATAATTACATGATATGTTGATGAATTTACCAATATCATGGTGAACAATGCCACCTTTGGGATACGTATGTTAAAACCAGAGACCCCTAGCACAATCAATGGCAATCTCGAGTCATGAGCTTCTATTATGTATTTCGAAAAATAAGACTCTTTTCTACCATGCCCATCCAGGTGTCCAGTTATACATGCTATAGAAGCTTGAGCATAAGGCCTCTCCTATTCGATTTAATTTTCGATATGAAATCCATCTATATTTACAGAACATAAAGTTTTTTAAAAATGATATCATGTCGTAGTAGCATTCCAAGAATTATTTAAATCATATTTTGAAAAACCACCAAATCAAAGAGAAACAAAAGAGATATACTATTAACACTGAACTGAGTTCCAAGCTTAGCAACGTTTTTGCAACTTTTTCCCACGCAAACTTGGATTATAAAGTTCTTTGTAAGCGGCATTTTTGTAAGCTATGAACTTTGCATCTATATCAGTTTTGGGTTTTATAATAAAATAGATTCATGGACTCCACTTTATTGTATAAAGTTAATGATATTCCAAGATTTTTTTTTCTTCAGATCAATGATATTCATAGACTCCACTTTTATACAATTGCTACACTATAGATAATATTCATTGACAATACACATACAATGCTGCCATTAACAACTTTCAAAACAAAGTTCATTAAGAACTTCATTAAGAACATTCAAAACATAGTTCATTAAGAAATTTCAAAACACGGTCCACTAAGAATTTTCATCAGTTACATAAACAAAATACTAACGGTGTTCCCATCAGTTATAAGGATGTGTTAAACAATTCATAAGGATGCTTAATAACTCAATAACTCTCAACTAAGCATATGCTTATAACACGCAAACCTAGAGCTATTATACAGTTCATAAGGATGTTAATACAATTCTATAGTTCATAAGGATGCTTATAAGGTTTCACCGTTCTGGAACTATTATACAGTTCTAATTCTAGAGCTGGAGTTTTTGTGTTTCCTTAAGTTTTTGTCTAGAGTTTATAATACAAAAACTCCTAAGAGTGATACTCTAAAGAGTTGTTTATTCTTAGCAGGGACAAAACCAAGATTTAGTTTTCCGGGGGGGGGGGGGAATTTACTATAAGAGATTTTTTTCTAACAACATAATAGGTTTGCATCATGAATCTTGTTATTATCTTATACTTTTTTTAACACAAAATAAGAATCTCATTTATTACTAAAACAAAATTGAGTCAATTACAAGTGGTTATTTATATTAGAAACACTCTTATTGTTTACTGTGAATTACTCTATTCTAGGAAGGACTACTTAGAGTTCCATACCATGTGAAATGGGACTAAGAAGGCAACCCACCACTGGAACTTTCTTTTCTCTCGCTCCATGAAAATAAGGTTTGTGATAACTTCCAAATGTGGTGTAATGAGGTCTTATAGTACTGATAGAATTCATATTTCACCAAGTCTCATTTATGAATGTATTAGAGGCATGGTATTGCTCACAATATTTTAAATCTATTATAATCAGACATGTTTTTGCACCATACATACACAATCATAGAAGATGGAATGAGAAATGAGTAATGATAGAACAAAATACTCACTCAGACACTTTATCATACACTATCTATACAAAATTAGACATCCTTTTGTAATACACATACACATTCATAGATGATGGAAACAACACTGGGTATGTAAATAAATCAAAACGATTTATAAATAGGGACTTACCTAGATGAGTAGCGTTGCTCCAAAATCTTGCAATGAAAATCATTCCTTTACATCAAACAGAGAAAAATTTAAAATTTCAGAATCTTATGACGACAAAATGGAGATATATTATAACGTAAGTTGGTGCTGATAGATTTCTCACTTTCTAAAAGAAGATTGTGGATGGTAATGTGGGATTGTAGGTGATTGAGCTCCAAATTTATATAACCAATGATGTACTTTACTTCTTCCATTGTAAGAGACGTGTGGGTGATAATGGAAGGGGAACTTGTTCGTTAGAGGAGAAGAAACAATTTGGACTATTAACGTTGCCATTTAGAACCTCCGCTGACATGGTTTGCAACATATTTAGATAATGTGCTGGCATAATCCTCCTATCTCCACACCGTCCTTTCTGCTGCACCAACATTATCATAATAATAGGTTAAAGGTCATTACTTCATATCAACGTGTTGTAAAATGAAAAATAAAAAAAAAGGTGAAAATTTATAATTTGGAGTATAGCGGGGGAAATTTGAAGAAGAAATCTTAGAGATTCAGAGAGTAAACCAGTCTCAAAAGTCTGGTCACATCCCAATCATATATGACATTTGAAAATCCAGCCCAGTAGTTGGCCCATAATCAAAGTCCCTATTGGGATGCTACATCCTTGAAGATGTAATGGTATGGTCTTCCCCATCATGTTTATATTGAAATTTGACTCTTTGCGAATATTGTCCCCTGTTCATAAATAAAAGAGTATGATTTTGAATTGGGTATATGTTAGACTACTTGTATTATGGAATGGATTCTACAAAAAAATGGTTACTTCTATAAAAACTTAATGAAACTACACATAATTATATATGTGTTTCATAAGATTACTCATATTATTTCTTGTTCCATTCATATTTCTGTCTAGCATACATAAATCAGTGCAGTCTGTTTACAATTAATTCATTTGTGATTTCAGTGCTGGGAAAACTTATAAGAGGGATGAAAAAGATTGAATCATAATTTATATGATGTTATGCATTTTAAAAGTAAAATGAGGTTGTGCAATACAAATGAATCATTTTTAACCGAGGCAAACTCTACCCAAAGACTCTGTCCTTAAACCTCCAACCTAGTACAACCATCACTGCTCCAAAATCTGGAACACCCTTATAGCTGCGATCACCAAACTGATGTGCTGAGCCAAAACTACTGTAAGTTATAAGTAACAAAAATAAGGTTGTGTAATATGGGATGCTACTGTTTAATAAGGTTGGGCTTATTACAAAATGTTTTCTGAGATTTGGAGGGAGATAAATATCAAGTTGAATGAGTGTATTTCACAGATTAAAATGATTCCCCCAAAAATTTCTACAGTTGTCGAACCATTGAACATATTTCGATTTATTAAGTGTATAAAATTATTAACTCAAACTAATTGCACAAATTGTGAACTATAAAAAATTATGAATCCTATGTTTCGTCTTAAAGAATTTAGTAAACCAATTAGTAACTCTATGACATTTTATGGCAACAACACCTGATATGTCAGCAATTACTACATGATATGCTAGCAATTCCTTTAATACATTAATTTCATTCATTTGTTTGAAATAAAAACTGAGGGCTTAGAGTGATGTTCGGTTCGAACTCACATGGAACAGTAGTAAAGAGTCAGGATATTCCCAGAAATTTCTGCGTAAATATAAGATTTATTTAGCCGTGCATAAGAAGAATTGTACAAATATCAAATATAAATAAAGAAGAAAAATATCAAAGAGACTAAAAAGTACCTCTTTTATGGTTGTGCGGTCTTTGGTCAAAGAACCCCTGAAATGATTGAAGAGATGGATTACTAAACAAAATCCACAACATAGAGAATGAATGGGATAAATGAATAGAGAAATGGGAATCAACTGCTCAAACTTAGGTTTGTTAAAGCGACTTTCAATTTATATTTAGTAAACTATGGATTGATGGTCTTATCATATGTGGGATCTAGAATGATCCCTAATTAGTTTTACTGAATCTTCATCCTCAACACCACGACACACACTTATTGAAACAAAATAATTTTATATTTGTTGATTAGCATTGGTGAACTGAGAATCCATAATGATCATATTTCATAGAATTATAATCATATTAAAATTAAGAATGTTGCGATTACAATAGAAAGAATCCCACCCGCATTTAAGAGGGATGGAGAAAAAGTGGACATAGAGAAGAAAATACGGACTAAAGGATATATATAAGTCCTGAATATTAACTTTGAGAAATTAATAGTTAAAAGAGAAATAAACTATATTTTTACAATTGATAGATACACAAAACATTTATTAAGATACGTAAATATTTGAAGATAATGTACCTTAAATGAACAGAGGTAGAAATGACTCCATTTAGGCAGCAGTCATGTTTATATTATTCAACAACTTCATGTATAAATATGTCATAATGCAGTAAATCTATGACACCACTACCACTACCACCACCACCCCGCACCAACCCTCCCCCCTGTCCCGCAGACACACACAAAAAACCTCACTACATAACACCATGCCAGCTGCTAATGCCTCAGTTCCACTTGCTACTATCTCAGAACCACCTAATGCCACTATTTCAGTGGTTGTTCTCTGTTATTACTTCTTCTTATAGTCCCTAAGCTGCCATTATATCCCTTACTGGAACCTTAAATTCATTCCACAATTTCCTCCCCTCTACGGATGCGAGTAATGTCCCAACTTTAACTTTTATTGAGGCTATGCCCAAAGAGTTAAGTTTCAGTTTGCTACCAAATGGTACTACCAGTGATCATATTGATTATGCTGGTTCTACTACCTCAGAACTTGCTTGTAAATATCCCAATGTCCAGGTATATTCCCACCCCTTTCTCTGTAACCAATTAGAATTGGCATATACAATCAGCACACAAATTGATTTGTAAAGTTTTAATCCTTCAAGACACAATTGAGGAGTCATAACTAATTTGAAAATTCAAAAAATAGAAAAATCAAGCTATAGTAGTATTTATATATTCTACCGACAATAATATTAGTGCAGGCTTCAATATGTAATTGAGCATAGATTTCAAATTTAAATCAATAACAACTATGAAAAAATAGCTACTTTCTAATATAACTCTGAGCAACGACAGTAATATTTGTAAAGTGTTAGGCATGCATATATAAATAGAGACAAATAACACGAATCTCAGGCATAAATTGACATAAATTTTATTTTGATGTTCATTCTGATGTTCATGTAGCGAGAGAGTAGGATCTAGAATATGATTTTTATGTTCGACGTAATTTTCATTTGCGCGACAGATTAATATAGGAATGAACATTTATAATTCCGACCACTGAAGTTCAGGTAGTATATAAAAATTAAGACTGTTAACAACCACAATGAGAAACAAAAATCAATCGCATTAAGAAGACTGAAATTTGTCATTGCCAAGTTTGAATGCTCATGTCAAAAAAACATTAGATGCCAGAAATCATTTACCTAAAAACATTGTAATGTGAAAAAATAAACTACCAAGAGGAAGGCAATAAATTTGAAACTGAAAGCCATGAATGACATAAAGACAGACAATAAAGGTGGAACCGAAAGTATTAGTAGAAGGTATAAAATGTTGATGAAGATTGCACTGGTCAAATATAAGCTAAAGCATCCTCTTTTTCCTTTAATCAACGTTCCTACACATAATGGAAAATATATGTTAGGAGAATATGATAATAGTAAAGTAAAAATTTCAATAGATGTATAAAAGATAATGAATTGAAATTACCTGCCCGAACACCTCCTTTTATCGATACGCTCGGATTAAATATCAGTGGAAGGATTTATTTTATTTGATGTAGTACAGAGTGGATATGAATGGACAAATGCAGTAATGTTGATGTGATTGTCTGTGACAATGAGAGGGGCATAATTGGGAATGGTTGGCATTTTTCTATTATGTAAAATAGATAGGATTAGATGTTAAAAAAAATGTATTACATATAATTGAATGACTATGTGTAAAATACCTTGTAAATGGATGTATTACTATTTGAAATATCTTCGGTAAATGTGTCTTCTAAAATTCTTGAAACGATAAAGTTTTTATAACCATGGACTAAGTTATAGTTATTGAGATTGAGGCTTAATTTATGTGAGGCGCCGATGATCCTTGTGATTGCAAGTGGTATTGGATCATTGGTGACTTGGATAAAATAATAAGACGTACGTGTGAAAAGATATTGTAAAATGAATGTTGTGGGATAATATTATCAATTATTATTAAAAATATACCCTAATGTCACGGTTCATAATTGCAAGCTCAGAACATTGGACTTTGATTAAACTTTTCGCTTCTTTGTTGAAAAGGACAAAAGTGGTTGTAGCAGTTTCATCCATGACGTTAATTTGCACTTTGTACCTATATATGGAGGATTTAATTATGTAAAATAATGTTTGATGAATAGGGAAAAAATAACTTGTAAGAATATATTACCTAGGAGACGGAATGATAATGTCATTGTTGCATGATTCACAAAAGAAGGAAGTGATATTATGTTTGAGTTTATTGTTGCAATGGTTGCATGCTGCATAATACCACCCAATATGTTCATCTACACTTGTGATTGTTGCATGGAAAATTACATATAGAACCTGCAAAACATATTATATTAACAGATAATGAAGGAGGATTATTAATTATATAATTATAGTAGGATACCTCATTTTGTGAGTCAGAACGAAGGGCCAATATATCTTCAATGGATTTATAATCCCCTTCCATTTGAAGATGTGAAGTGTTGGATCTTATCGGATCAGTTTCAAGGAATAAATATCGATTTTCATTATGCAGTTTGTATGAATGTAATAGAATTTGGTGACATTAAGATGAAATTTAAGATTAATGAAATAAGAAGATAGTTATTGAGAATTTAAATAAATTTTTAGATGATCACTTTTTGGTATTAATATAGAACCATAGAAAGGAATATTATATTTTGTTAAAGATGAATTAAAGAATACCGTTGTTCCATTTATGTGGCATGAACTAAAAATAATTCAATCATGTTGAAGTTTTAATGAGCATATTTTAGATATAAGATAAACGATATATATTGGTATTGTAACTAAATTGTGAAGAAGTAAACAATACTTGGACATAAAATCTTTAGTTGCTTCAACATCCGGATTTATGTAAACCTTGTATGCGGTTGTTGCTGACAGCAAAAAATTCCCTACGAAATAAAAGTGATATGTTTATAAAATTGATATATTTAAAATCCATAGTAGTGATAAATAGAATTACATAAAAAAATATAGTTGAAGTACCTCTAAATTTGTTGGCATTAGTTAAGGTTACGGCTACAATCAAATGATCTTTGAATTTATTGCACATATCTTCAGTTATTAGCGCAGTTTCTTTGGCCCACAGAGTAACGGAAATCATCTACCCACTGTATAATAAAGTATGTGGTTAAGGAATTATGCTAATTATATATTGAAATTGATTGAATTGAATATTTTTTAAGTAAGAAAATTCTACCTTCGAGTTTCAAGCTTTAAAACCCTTTTTTTAACCATAGTACCCCTAGCAGGCTGATGCTCAACCGGTGATATTGATTTCAAAAGTCCCAACACATCTGAACATATAATTAGTGATAAGATATAAAATAAATGAGTTTAACATATATTGTTAAATGAATAATGAGTAATGAAGAAAATATACCTGCGAGGTATGTGTCACTGCCCCATTTGGATGTCAAATCATAAAATATCAAAAATTGGAAGTGGTAGGTCGGAATTAGAAGATTAACATCTTCAGAATGTATAAACCTTGAAGATGGAATGAATTCAATCATTAGATTTGTAATACCCCGTACTTTTGGCTATATTTATTTTTGGGATTAATTAATTAAATGTGTATTAATTGGAAATTAATCCGGGATAAAAATACTAACGAGATGCGAGTTGGTATTTGATTATGTGCATACATGTTTTATATGAATATTGTATTATGAAAAATTTGTCGTGAGATTGATATACGGCATTTTAGGAATTTTGTTGAGACGCGTGTGACCACCGCGTCATGGTGTATTATTTTAATTATAAAAGTGAATTTAAATTCTATTAACCGTATGGTCATTTCGAGTGCGTCAACGCGTCCGAAAGGGTCGAGATAGTCAGAAAACACTGGCCGGGGGTTTAGTTTGGGTCCCAGGGTATTTTTAGGCCATACCGGTAACATAAAGGGCATTTTAGTAATTTTGTATTTTTGGAGAATTAAAAGTGACGAAAATTGGGAGTTTTAATCTGATTGGGAATTGACCCACTAAGCCACTAACCAACCCATATTAACCCAACAAGCTACGTAGGTTATTAGAATTAGGTTTTCTAATACCTTCCCAAAGCAAACCCTAGCCACCATAGCCACCATTGGAGAAGAAGCTTGGGGAAAGAGAGAGAAAGGAAATTCTGCAGAAAAGCTCCATCAAACCAACATCTAAATCAGAGATAAACTCGAGGCAAGTGACTTAATTCCATTTAAATTTCAGAGAATGTTCTTTCCATTAGATAATACCAATTTTATGTTTGTTCTTGGTGAAATATGAAAACCCATGTAGTTTGGAACTTAGAACTTGAAAATCTTGAGGAGAATTGCATGTAGAATGATAGGTAGAGGATTATTCTCATGATATTTGTGATTGGAAGAAATTAAAACGGATTTTATTGGGTTAATTCATGATTTAAAATGTTAGGGTTTGTGTTCTTGAAAAGAATTGGGGAAAAGTGTAGAATCTTGTGATCTAATGATGTTTAGGATGTATTAATTCCTTAAAAGGTGTTAGAATATGACCCTAGTATGTTTTAGGATGATTGGGGAACTTAAAACATTGATTGGACGAATTTTGGTTGAGACTTGAGGTGTTAAAAATGGTGAAAAATGAGATTAGACAAATCTGGGACGAAACTGGTAGGTCGTTAGAAGCCCCTGCCCAGGTCGTTCGAACGAACTCGTTCGAATGAGCTTCTAACGAATTGACCAATCGCTTCTAACGAAAGGGAACTTCGTTCGATAATCTCGTTCGAACGAGATATCGTTAGAAGGTACAGTTCGTTCGAACGAACTGGATCTCGTTCGAACAGTCTCGTTCGAACGAGACTTCTAACGAGCTGACAGTGGAATCTCGTTCGAACAGCCTCGTTAAAACGAGACTTCTAATGAGTTGACAGTTTAGGCCTTTTTGGCCTGTTTCGATTTTTGGAGTCCCGTAAACTTGTTCGAGGATATAGATAACCTTCCTTTGATGATACATGGATAGATTTGGGACTTTTGGGTTATGATGAGGAGTAAATTATATACGAGTCATTTAAATCAATGAACCGTTTGGGTTGAGACGTGAGTGTCTATTACGACGTGAGAATAGATTATGGCGCATATGATTATAAACCGGAATCGTATAAAGTGTGTAAATTATATATTGGTACTAGAATGAGAATAGTGCTACGATTAAACTACGGGATTACTAAGATGTGTGTGTACTTAGTATTGGTATATGAATTGTGTGTATGACATACCTACCATACTTGCTATCACGGGAGGTTTGCGTTCGCTTAGGGCCCTCTATTCCTTGTGTTGCCCGGATTTAGACTGGTTACCTTGATGAACATAGGCCATAGAAAGACTTATTGGGATATTAATAAGTCCGCTGATCGTAGGAGCGTAGGTATGTGCGTGACCTATGTGATGTGACTGTGTTCGCCTCCATTATTTGTGATGTTGTTATTCGTGAACTATTCCTGAGAGATTCGGAATACGTAATCCTTATGTACGTGATGTACCGGGATGGATAGCAGAGTATGTGTGCACCGCAGCTTAGTTCTCGGGGTGCTCGTATTGTATATTTATGATGTGAATAATATACAGTTAATTAATGGGAACCTTCATGTTAATGTTGTGAATATAATTACGGTATTGTGTCGAGAAACATAACGGGTTAGCTGATAGTGTAATATATTGCATAATGAGCATCTGAGTTTATGTTAAACCCCTACTTAATTACAAGCGTTATAATGTTAATAGAACCAAGTAATAAGGGTAGGACCTATGACAGTCTAGCTAGATATGATGGCACTTAGCTAGTGGTTTGTGTCGTTGTAGATGGGTACTTACGTTAGGAGTGCACAGTTAGACGAGAGGTGAGAATATCATGTGAGTGCACGTCCTAACATGTACTTTGCATTTAATGTTTTAAATGTTTTTAAAGCACTTGCAGGTTTTTAAAATATAACTCCACATTCGGGCTCTGACCCGTTTGCTTTCAAATCTACTTTTCTTGTAAAACCATTTTAGGTGCCCAGCCACAAGGACACCATGCATAGGATACTCATTCAGGTGACGAGCTGTAGCTGTTTGTGGAAGCTACAGGGATTTTCTTGTAGACGCTTCTATCATTTGGATTCCAGAGTCATTATCTATCAGTTGTAGGGCATGTTGCCCATTTCTATTAGAGTTACATTTCCATTACAGTTTTCAGACTTTGGCATGTATTGATTTAGTATTCAGTTTACTTATCAGTTGTGGGATTTGTAGTGAGGAGTTTTCCTCCAGACTTTATTTACGTTATGTGATGGTTATTCTATTTACTTCATTATGGTGAATGGTGTTATTATTCTTCATTACACTTGTTGCATGTTAATCAGACTTAAATTAAAATTTGGCAACTTACTTTTTAAATACTAGGTGGTTAGTAATCATTAAAATGTTTTCGACAGTGATGCTATTAACTGGACCAACTTGGCATTTTGAATTATTTTAATAAAGGAGTAGCTACCCGGTATTTAATTAGTCGAGGTGTCACAGGTGGTATCAGAGCATCAGGTTCTAGTGTCCTTTAGGATCTGACGACTTATTATGTTTCCGCTAAGTTTCTTTGATATAGAGCCCTATATTTTAGGACTGTTGTACTCTTTTTGTGTATTCTTCGTTTTTCATCTATTTTAAGTTTATAAACAGCGAACTTATAAACTTTGTTCTTATTTCAGATGCCTCCACGACGTGCACAATGAGTTCTCAGGGATGCAACGCCCGAACCCCAGCCCGCTCCAGTTCAGGACATGATGAATGCCGCTGAGGTTGCAGCTATAGTAGCCCAAGCGGTAAATGCCGCAATTGCCATTGTTCAGCAGGCACCACCTCAGGCGCCGGTTGCCGCTCCAGTACAGGCAAATGCATTCCCATCTGCTTGGGAACGTGTACGTGACGCTTTTCAGAAAGCGCATCCGCCAGAGTTTGCAGGTAGCTCAGATGTAGTAGTCTCGAGCCAGTGGAAGAAGGATATGCAGAGGCACTTAAGGATGTATGAGTGCACGGATGTTCAGAAGCAGGTGATATCTACTTTCAAGCTAGTTGGATCTGCGCTACAGTGGTGGGAGTCTATTACCACCATGGAGGAGAGGGATACTCTCACTATTCAGGACTTCTGGGTACGGTTTGACCGCAAGTACTTTCCGTCGGCTGTTCACATGGAAATGAGGAGGAAATTGATGAGTCTGAAGCAGGAGGGTAAGACTGTGGCCGAGTATGAGGCCGAGTTCACGAATTTGTTCAATATCGTTCCAGATGAGATACCAACAGATAAGAAGAAGATTGAGAAGTTCACCGACGGGTTGACTTGGAGGATCCGTCAGCATCTGTTAGGGAACCTTTCATTGGCCACGTATTCTGATGTGGTTAACCCTGCTTTGTTACACTGCCAGGACCACTGCTTTCATATGGCTGAGGTCGGGAGAGTCTAGCCATCAGGGCAGGACTGGAGGACATGGTGCCGGTGGGGCACAATCTATTCAGGGGCAGAGACAGGGTGAGCAGGGTTCGCAGCAGGGGGATCAGAAGAGGTTCCGATTAGGGAACTACAGGCAGGGATAGGGAGGTTTCCATCAGGGCCATCAGGGTCCAAACGGCCATCAGGGCCAACAGGGGCAGAATGGGCAGCAGTTTCACCACGGCCAGCAGGGCCAAGGGAGGAACGGTAACGGCCACCAGGGCTGGGGACAGCAGGGGCAGAGAGGAGGGAACTTCCCAAGGAAGTGTTTTGTTTGTGGCAAGACTGGCCATAAGCGACAGGATTGTCCTGATAGGGGCAGGGCCCCACAGCAGCAGCAGCAGGGTGCTCGCCAGGAGCCAAAGAGGCCTATGTTTCCCGCCGCTCTTCCCGCACCGCCACAGATGGCAGCATTGCCACCCATTCCAGCAGTCCCAGCTCAGCAGGGGCAGCTACAGTATGGACGTGTCTACAACGTCCACCAGGCTGCAGTTCCACAGGCACCACCCGCGATTGAGGGTACGTTTCCTATCCATGGCACTATATGTCGGGTATTATTTGATACGGGGGCTACACACTGTTTTATAGCTACACACTTCGCGAAAGCTTTAGGATTGTTAGCTACGGCAGAGAGCACAGTGACGTGTGTCGACTCACCATTGGGGAGTGGGTCACTTATTTTCTTTATATGTCGGGGAGTGGGGGTAGAGATTGGTGGTTTGGTATTACCTGCAGACATGTTGGTATTAGATATGCATGTTCATGATGTGATTATCGGTATGGATTGGCTCGTAGCTTATAGGGCCATGATTGATTGCTTCAGCGGGAGCATTGTTTTTGCCATTCCGGGGCAAGAGATGTTTGTAGTGGCGATGCCTCGCCCAGAGGGAGGATCGACCGCTCATCTGTATTACATTGAGGAGGATACCTCTAAGGAGGTAGTGATTCCTTTAGATTCTATCCCAGTTGTCAGGGAGTATTCAGATGTGTTTCAGGAGATACCAGGCTTACCCCCCAGTCGAGAGATAGACTTTGTTATAGATTTGCTACCGGGTACGAGACCTATAGCACGCGCACCGTACCGTATGGCTCCGGCAGAGATGCGAGAGCTACGAGATCAGATAGAGCAGCTGTTAGGTCAGGGCTTTATTCGCAGGAGTACCTCACCTTGGGGCGCTCCAGTTTTGTTTGTGAAGAAGAGGGATGGTTCACTGAGATTGTATGTGGACTACCGAGAGTTGAATAAGGTCACGATACGGAATAAGTATCCGTTGCCTCGAATCGATGACTTATTCGACCAGTTGAGAGGAGCTTCTTTCTTCTCGAAGATTGACTTGAGATCGGGATACCATCAGTTGCGTATCAGGGAGGAGGATGTCTCGAAGACTGCATTCTTGTCGAGATATGGTTCTTATGAGTTTCGGGTTATGCCTTTCGGCTTGACCAACGCTCCAGATGTGTTTATGGATTTGATGAACAGGGTGTTCAGAGATTTCCTAGATCAGTTTGTCATTGTCTTCATTGATGACATTCTGGTCTACTCTCAGACAGAGGAGGAGCACGCCGAGCATTTGAGGCAGGTTTTGCAGACACTTCGTCAGAACGAATTGTATGCAAAATATGAGAAATGTGGATTTTGGCTGAAGGAGGTCCAGTTTTTGGGACACATTATTTCCGACTAGGGAATATCTGTTGATCCGGGGAAGGTATCAGCGGAGAGGGAGTGGGGACAGCCCACGACACCAACGGAGATTCGTAGTTTCTTGGGTCTAGCAGGATACTACAGGAGGTTTATTCGGGGTTTCTCTGAGATAGCAGGTCCTTTGACACATCTGACTCGTAAGGGTGTGCCATACATCTGGAGTGATGCCTGTCAGTTGGCATTCGATGAATTGATGGACAAATTGACCTCAGCACCTGTGTTAGCATTGCCGAGACTGGGAGTTGAGTATTTGGTTTACACCGATGCGTCTTTGCAAGGACTGGGAGGTGTATTACAGTAGGAGAGACAGGCCATAGCTTATGCTTCCCGTAAGCTTAAGCCTCATGAGAATAATTACCCCACACATGATTTGGAGTTGGCGGCAGTGGTATTTGCCCTACGGATTTGGAGGCGCTATCTTTTGGGGGAGAAGTTCCAACTATTCACGGACCACAAGTCCCTATAGTATCTGTTCACGCAGAAGGAATTGAATATGCGGCAGGGTAAGTGGCTTGAGTTTATGAAGGACTACCAGTTCGACATCCAGTATCACCCGGGAAAGGCTAACGTGGTAGCAGACGCGTTGAGCCGTAGGCCAGCAGATGAGGTGGCAGAGGCGTGGAAGGTTAAGTGGAAGGAATTGGGACACCAGGATGCAGTGGCCCGATCTTTCATGTTTGTGATGACCGTTACACCGCAGATTGTCACGAAGGTAGTACGGGCATAGGCTAATGACTCGTTCTGTCAGGAACAGATAGTTCGATTACTAACAGAGGGAGCTGAGTCCTATACCATTAGCTCAGACGGGGGATTACGCTTCAATGGGAGATTGGTAGTTCCGGAAGGGGATGAATTGCGACACGATGTGATGGCAGAGTCGCACGGCTCACGGTTCGCGGTACATCCCGGAGGGGACAAAATGTACTAAGACATGAGACGCCAGTATTGGTGGAGCGGTATGAAGAGAGATATCGCTGAGTTTGTTTCGAAATGCGCCACTTGTCAGCTTGTAAAAGTGGATCATCAAAGACCGACAGGATTTCTACAGCCGTTGGAGGTCCCGATATGGATGTGGGAGAGCATATCCATGGACTTTATCACGGGGTTGCCTACGTCGCAGAGGGGTCACGACTCCGTTTGGGTAATTGTGGACAAGTTGTCCTAGGTCGCTCACTTTTTACCCGTAAGGACTGACTACACTACGGGACAGTATGCCCAGCTCTTCATTTCAGAGATTGTGAGACTTCATGGTGTGCCCCTAAATATCGTGTCTGACAGAGATAAGATATTTGTTTCGAGGTTTTGGAAGAGTTTCCAGGAGGCCATGGGCACGGAATTGCGGTTGAGTACAGCTTATCATTCACAGACTGATGGGCAGACCGAGCGCACAAATCAGATGTTGGAGGACATGCTATGCATGTGCATTATTGACTTTGGGGGTGGATGGGAGCAGTACCTTCCACTGGTGGAGTTTGCTTACAACAACTCCTATCAGTTCACTATTGGCATGGCTCCGTTTGAGGCATTGTACGGTAGGCCTTGTCGTTCCCCAGCATGTTGGTTAGAGGTGGGGGACAACAAACTGCTTGGGCCGGAAGTGATTCAGGATACTTCGGCAAGGATTGAGTTGATTCGGAGTCGCATTCGGGTAGCTCAAGACAGGCAGAAGAGTTATGCTGATGCAAAGAGATTTTTCAGGGAGTTCCAAGTAGGGGACCAGGTTTTGCTCAGGGTATCTCCTATGAAGGGGATTATGCGTTTCGGGAAGAAAGGGAAGTTGGCACCAAGGTATGTGGGGCCGTTTCCTATTATTGAGCGGATCGGACCGGTTGCGTATAGACTCGGGTTACCGGAGCATTTGCATCGGATTCACGATGTGTTCCATATTTCCTCGCTGAGGAAATACCTTAGAGATAATTTGGCTCATTCTCACATTGCTGTGGAGGACATCGATCTCCAGCCAGATAGCTCCTACGAGGAGGGGCCGATTGCTATTTTGGACCGAAGCGAGAGGAAACTGCGGTCAAAGATAGTCCCGTTAGTGCGTGTTCAGTGGCGACATCACAATGTCGAGGAGTACACATGGGAGCGCGAGGATGAGATGCGCGAACGTTATCCAGAGTTGTTTTTAGCAGGTACTTTCTAGTTTCGAATTTCGGGACGAAATTCAGTTATTAGGGGGGAAGTATGTAATACCCCGTACTTTTGGCTATATTTATTTTTGGGATTAATTAATTAAACGCGTATTAATTGGAAATTAATCCGGGTTAAAAATACTAACGAGATGCGAGTTGGTATTTGATTATGTGCATACATGTTTTATATGAATATTGTATTATGAAAAATTTGTCGTGAGATTGATATATGGCATTTTAGGAATTTTGTTGAGACGCGTGTGACCGCCGCATGATGGTGTATTATTTTAATTATAAAAGTGAATTTAAATTCTATTAACCGTATGGTCGTTTTGAGTGCGCCAACGGGTCCGAAAGGGTCGAGATAGTCAGAAAACACTAGCCGGGGGTTTAGTTTGGGTCCCGGGGTATTTTTACGCCATACCGGTAACATAAAGGGCATTTTAGTAATTTTGTATTTTTGGAGAATTAAAAGTGACGAAAATTGGGAGTTTTAATCTGATTGGGAATTGACCCACTAAGCCACTAACCAACCCATATTAACCCAACAAGCTACGTAGGTTATTAGAATTAGGTTTTCTAATACCTTCCCAAAGCAAACCCTAGCCATCATAGCCACCATTGGAGAAGAAGCTTGGGGAAAGAGAGAGAAAGGAAATTCTGCAGAAAAGCTCCATCAAACCAACATCTAAATCAGAGATAAACTCGAGGCAAGTGACTTAATTCCATTTAAATTTCAGAGAATGTTCTTTCCATGTTAGATAATACCAATTTTATGTTTGTTCTTGGTGAAATATGAAAACCCATGTAGTTTGGAACTTAGAACATGAAAATCTTGAGGATAATTGCATGTAGAATGATAGGTAGAGGATTATTCTCATGATATTTGTGATTGGAAGAAATTAAAACGGATTTTATTGGGTTAATTCATGATTTAAAATGTTAGGGTTTGTGTTCTTGAAAAGAATTGGGGAAAAGTGTAGAATCTTGTGATCTAATGATGTTTAGGATGTATTAATTCCTTAAAAGGTGTTAGAATATGACCCTAGTATGTTTTAGGATGATTGGGGATCTTAAAACATTGATTGGACGAATTTTGGTTGAGACTTGAGGTGTTAAAAATGGTGAAAAACGAGATTAGACAAATCTGGGACGAAACTGGTAGGTCGTTAGAAGTCCATGCCCAGGTCGTTCGAACGAACTCGTTCGAACGAGCTTCTAACGAATTGACCAGTCGCTTCTAACGAAAGGGAACTTCGTTCGATAATCTCGTTCGAACAAGATATCGTTAGAAGGTACAGTTCGTTCGAACGAACTGGATCTCGTTCGAACAGTCTCGTTCGAACGAGACTTCTAACGAGCTGACAGTGGAATCTCATTCGAACAGCCTCGTTCAAACGAGACTTCTAACGAGTTGACAGTTTAGGCCTTTTTGTCCTGTTTCGATTTTTGGAGTCCCGTAAACTTGTTCGAGGATATAGATAACCTTCCTTTGATGATATATGGATATATTTGGGACTTTTGGGTTATGATGAGGAGTAAATTATATACGAGTGATTTAAATCAATGAACCGTTTGGGTTGAGACGTGAGTGTCTATTACGACGTGAGAATAGATTATGGCGCGTATGATTATAAACCGGAATCGTATAAAGTGTGTAAATTATATATTGGTACTAGAATGAGAATAGTGCTACGATTAAACTACGGGATTACTAAGATGTGTGTTTACTTAGTATTGGTATATGAATTGTGTGTATGACATACCTACCATACTTGCTATCACGGGAGGTTTGCGTTCGCTTAGGGCCCTCTAATCCTTGTGTTGTCAGGATTTAGACTGGTTACCTTGATGAACATAGGTCATAGAAAGACTTATTGGGATATTAATAAGTCCGCTGATCGTAGGAGCGTAGGTATGTGCGTGACCTATGTGATGTGACTGTGTTCGCCTCCATTATTTGTGATGTTGTTATTCGTGAAGTATTCCTGAGAGATTCAGAATACGTAATCCTTATTCGTGTGCACCGCAGCTTAGTTCTCAGGGTGCTCGTATTGTATATTTATGATGTGAATAATATACAGTTAATTAATGGGAATCTTCATGTTAATGTTGTGAATATAATTACGGTATTGTGTCGAGAAACATAACGGGTTAGCTGATAGTGTAATATATTGCATAATGAGCATCTGAGTTTACGTTAAACCCCTACTTAATTACAAGCGTTATAATGTTAATATAACCGAGTAATAAGGGTAGGACCTATGACAGTCTAGCTAGATATGATGGCACTTAGCTAGTGGTTTGTGTCGTTGTAGATGGGTACTTACGTTAGGAGTGCACAATTAGACGAGTGGTGAGAATATCATGTGAGTGCACGTCCTAACATGTACTTTGCATTTAATGTTTTAAATGTTTTTAAAGCACTTGCAGGTTTTTAAAATATAACTCCACATTCGGGCTCTGACCCGTTTGCTTTCAAATCTACTTTTCTTGTAAAACCATTTTAGGTGCCCAGCCACAAGGACACCATGCATAGGATACTCATTCAGGTGACGAGTTGTAGCTGTTTGTGGAAGCTACAAGGATTTGCTTGTAGACGCTTCTATCATTTGGATTCCAGAGTCATTAACTATCAGTTGTAGGGCATGTTGCCCATTTCTATTAGAGTTACATTTCCATTACAGTTTTCAGACTTTGGCATGTATTGATTTAGTATTCACTTTACTTATCAGTTGTGGGATTTGTAGTGAGGAGTTTTCCTCCAGACTTTATTTACGTTATGTGATGGTTATTCTACTTACTTCATTATGGTGAATGGTGTTATTATTCTTCATTACACTTGTTGCATGTTAATCAGACTTAAATTAAAATTTGGCAACTTACTTTTTAAATACTAGGTGGTTAGTAATCATTAAAATGTTTTCGACAGTGATGCTATTAACTGGACCAACTTGGCATTTTGAATTAATTTAATAAAGGAGTAGCTACCCGGTATTTAATTAGTCGGGGTGTCACATGATTTTGGAATGAGAACCTGTAGATATGCTTGGTCTCCATAACTCTCAAATTAGTTATTGTGAAGACTTGTCCAAGCTCAAGTGTATTGCCTAATTTACAAAGTAAGTATCTTCGCATTAATTCATGTATCGAGTCACCCCGTGAAGGAAAAAAATGATATAATTAACTAGAAAATAGTAATTAAGAAAATGTTATTTGGAACGACATAAAAGTAAATAAATTTATACCGTAAAAATTATATACCTGCTCATCAACTAATATAAAGTCATCTGATAGTTTTTTCCTATCGCCATTATGAGCCTTGGATTCCCATTTTGATTCCCATTTTCTTACAACATGTACAAAGATGGTCCAATCATCTCTACCTAAAGAAAGATCTTCAAGTCTTGTAACTTATTTCATGTTTCTAAAAAGTTGTATGAGGAAAAAAATATTTGTAAATAAAATAAGGGAGCAGAATCATATGTAAAAGGATTAAGAATATTAATTATATACTGCATCAGGAAAATATACCTATAGATATAGATGAAAGAAACTCATCGTATACAACATTTTTTTATGTAATGGCTATCAATTTGGTCTTCATTATTTATGAATAATTTTAGACCAATGCTTGAAGTTACTATATATATAGCTACGTACAATTGATCGTGACTGAAAACAGGCTTTGGTAAGTATATTGAAACTTGATCGAGAGTTTGTCCTTGGCTTTTGTTCAATGTCATAGGAAAAGAAGGCCGAATTAGAAATTAACATCTTCTCATAATAAATGGCCACTTGGAGTCCATTATAGACATTATTATTCGTGGAATGAAAAGTTTTGTGCCTATATTCGAGCTCGTGTTAATTATAGTCTCAATGACCAATGAAGATAATTGCGTAATGATCAATCTTGTCCCAATGCAAAGTCCAACACTTTGGTTTATGTTTCTCATTAGCATAATAGGTGAACCTATCTTTAGTTCCAAGCTATGACCTGGGACTCCAGCAAAGTTCAAGCTATTTAAAAATTCAATAGGGAAAAGCACATCATGGTCACGTATGTCCCCAGCAGCCTTAGAGATTGAGTCTGAGCTGAAATATATTGTAGTATCTTCGGGAATGACATTAAGTACATAAGCATTGATGTCGTCAACCATATGGTTTGTAGGAGTAAGAATAGCTTAACCCTTGATGTAATATGGATCACTATATATGTTGGTTAAATCGGTGTAAGCACTTGAAACAATATCAACAATGGGGCTATTCGAATGGGGAATATAGGTTGGAATTAGGTATTTTTACCCATGAAGGATATTGTTCAACTCCGAGTGATTCTGTTTGCAATTTCCCATTACCTAATGCTAGGACCCAATCTCTAAAAGACATCGAATCATGTATCCACATGTTTTTTGATAGGTTGAATAAATAACATAAACTCCAAAGATTTGATTTGTTAATTGATGCATTTATAATATCTTCTCTTCTTCCCTTATGAACAACAGGTAGGGTTTGATGAAAATCTCCACCAAGAAGAACTGTAATTCCACCAAAAGCTTGTTCAGAAGATTTTTTGTTATCGAACTGCATTATGTCTCTTAATGATTAGTCAACCGCTTCAAAACAATAACGATGGTTCATAGGAGCCTCATCCCAAGTAATTAAGCTTGTTTTCCTAATGAGCTCTACAAGATAAGTCTGTTGATGAATATCGCATGATGACTCTGCGTGAATATCAATAGGAATATTAAATCTTGAATGTGTGGTTCTTCCATCGAGTAGCAATAACGATGCAATTCCAGATTATGCAACTTCTAGAACCACTTTTCCCTCTAAGCGCAATCGTGCAAGAATTGTTTTGTAAAAAAGAGTTTTCCATGTACCATCTGCCCCACTTACAAAGTAAAATCCTCCTTTGCTTTCGTAGATGGATCATATAACATGATTATAGACATGCAATTGCTCATCATTCAATGTGTTGAACATTTTAGGATGGTCCCTTTTCTCTAATAAGTGTAGAATCCTGTTGTGGCATTGGTGAGAAAACTTTTAAGAATTTCCCATTTTTGTTCAAAATCTATTCAATTTCCTGAAGAGCACAATTCTTCAATTGATTTTCGCTAAGAATAAGATCAGGGAGGCCTAAGATTTTTCTTTGACGATGAACAAAATCTTCTGATAGAACCTCTCAATTATCATCCCAAAGCCTTTTTGGATCAACAACTTAACAGAAAAGAAGCATTACAGCGAATAGGTCACACAATTGATTACTAGTAGCCCATTATGAAGCTTGTTCTAGAGCGTCATGCCATTCTTTGTCATCTTCTAAAAGACCAAGAGCGTAGCATGCGGCTTTTCATGTTGGATAAATAATTCCATTCACCGTCTTCACCTCATTGTAATTTCTTGCTCCGTGAACAACGTTTAGGAGCATACGAAGATATAATATTTCACTAGAGGCTTGATGAGCATAAACTATATGACCTAGGCATGTGCCTAAATTTTTCCTTCTACACTATTCCTTTGCCTGTGAGTCCCAAACCCATTTAGATGTACATTCAGCATACATTAACTCCCTTGCATCCTTGTGGATACAATTTGTTTGCATCCATTGTGTAAACATAGTCTTCTCAATATCTACCCTTTCAATGATAGTATCTAGATTGTTAGAATCTTTAAAAGTAACAAATTGCTCGTCCGACAAATGGAATGTTAAAAGCTCAACGCCAATGCTTCAATATTATATATGAAATTGATAAATTCTCCAGTAAGCTTCGCATACAGATAAGTAACGACAATCTAGGAATGTTTTAATTTCATTAACCTCTATCGTTTCGTCAATACAATTATCACTATTTCGAGCAATTGATTCCGTCAACTCAACTGTGGTTCTATCTGGTCCTTTATTTATGTACTTATAAAGGTAGTTAATCGCCCTTGATTTATTTCACTATTCAACATTAATGTGAGCTTGGTATTTGACGACCAAGTCAATATTATGCGAAAGTACGACTCTGTTATCAATTTTGATTCCCATCTTCGTACAAATCTCCCATCATCTCTACGCCTATAAATGGGAAATCCATTTTCATCAAATTTAGTCATGCTTGTGAATTTTTTTGGAATGTTTTTTAAGTAACATCCGTTTTCCATACAAGGCGAACGGGTATTTGCGTACCCGCACGATCCGTGTATCATGAATTGTGAAACAGATGCGTATCCAACTGGATTGCTATTACAATCAGGCAGCTCAACAGAAATGATCTTATAAATATCATATGATGTTGGTTGTTTTGCTTCTGCATGTAGGAATAGAAGTATGTGGGCATGTGGCAATCCTCTCTTTTTTGGAATTCAATTGTGTAGATAGCTATGATAAAAACAATATGTTGTTATAGTTACATATATATTTTGATTTTTAAATAAAGATCATTACTTATTAAATATATAATACGTACCTGCCATTACTCTTCCAAAGTGTTTTCCTTGGACTAAATCCTTTATTAGAGCATCAAGTTTAATTTTAAAAACTTTTGTGATAATATCTGGTCTATCCTCAAGCTTCTGGTCAGGAATGAGTTCGAGAAACTTTGTTATTTCATGCCATTTAGGATTTGTTGGGAATGTGATGAACAAATTGGGATTACCAAAGAATCTATAAATAGCCATAGCATCTTGGAAATTTTGATCCATATAACGTGGACCTCCAGTGAAACTTGACGGAAGGATAATACGTTTCCCTACAGATGACAGCGTCAAATCTCCTTGAAGAAAAACATCTTTCAACCCTTTATAAAGCTCAACCCTTAATCGTGGTCGGTTTGTTCCAATCCATCGCATCCTTTCTTGTTGTATGCATGTATATGCATCAATAACATATTGTTGGAAAATTATTCCTGAGCGTAAAACGGTGTGAGCTTCATTTGTCATTTGATGCAAATGGTATCCACAATATTCCCTCATAGTCACGCAATTCCCTTTAGTCTTATGTTTCCCATTATTATTTTTGTAAGTTATACCCAATTGATAACCATCATCTCTATACGGGAATAATAATGGGTATTGCATAGCCATAAAGGATGGATGGAGATCACTAATTCTTTGCAACCCATTTTAATTATGATCAACAATAATATCTCTCATAACATTTTCGTCAATAAAGTCTGTAAGGACATAATTCTCATGTCTGTTATCTTACAGTTTTGTATGTCATACGCCGCTACATTCGACTACATCTGGCACGTCTCTACACGATCGCTCACGACGGCCTCTATCCGAATTCCAAGCATCAAGCATTCAACAACTCCTAAATGTGTCCCTCATCTTCCACAACGATTTCACGTTCCCTGATTTTAGGCACAGAATGCAAGTGGAACGCAAGGGAAGTCAAAACAGTGAAACAAGGCTTGATAGGGTAGTTCAAGGGCATTTTCGTAATTTCACATCCATAGTTCGGAGGTCTGGTCAACTAGAAAGTTGAAGAGCTCGCCGTAACGAAGATACTGGAAAAAACGACACCTCAATCCGAGATACGGTGAAGGAGTTATGACCTTTTGAAGATAGAGAAAATTCCTTAAAGAATGCTGTTTTTTTTGTACGCTGGATAGAATTTTAGAGTTTTAAGAACGTGGGACTCTTCATATTTTTTCCTATAAATACCAACTTCGGGGGAGTTGTTTTGTAAGACTTTAGGAGATGAATTTGAGAGTCCAAATACATCTAGTCTTCATATTTTTGAGTCCCAAGACTCATGTTTTGATTCACACATCATTGCCAAACCTTTGTGAATCCTTTTGCAACCCAAGAACACAACTTTGGTTTGTTCAACCCTTGTGGAGGAGACCATTCTTCTTCTTCATTGCAGCCCTACCGGAAAGGGATAATTCCAGCCACGACTACAGAATCCGATACCCGAGGGTAATTCTTAGTCAACTTGTATTTTCATTGTAATCCGATTGTAAGCCGTTTTCTTACAAATTATAGTGAAAATAAATGGTTTTGCCCCTGAGGGTGATTTTTCCTTAATTGCATGTGTTTGAATGTTCTTGCATAGATTATCTATTTATTCAATCACATACTGCTGCATGTTTAGGGTTTGTTTGTGTTAAAAGGGTTTTATATATGGTTTGATCATTTGAACGCGAGCACGCACGTTTCTCAAATTGGTATCAGAGCAGGTTACGCTAATCTATCGCGTATTCCTTTTTTTTTCCGCAAAATTTTTCTAAGATATCAATTTTCTGAAAAAATTGATTTTTGAAAAAGTGCGTGTTCAAATGGAGAAGTCATATTATAAAATGCCTGTTTTTGACGGGACAAATTATGCTTATTGGAAAGCCCGTATGAGGTCGGCTTTAAAAGCCATTGATGAATGTGTCTGGATTTTGGTTGAACGAGGGTGGACTCCTCCCACCGTGACTGTTGATAATGTGACCAACTTGAAACCTGACATTTCTTGGTCTGATGAAGAAATTAAATGGTCATCTTTTAATTCTAAGGGTCTAAGTGCTATTTCTGGGTCTGTCACACCTGATGAGTTCAAACGCATAATGACGCGTACCACGTCAAAAGAGGCATGGGATGTTTTACAACTCACCCATGAAGGAACTAATGCTGTGAAAGAGTCTAAGTTGCAAAACTTGACAACTCAATTTGAAACAATCACCATGCATGATTCCGAATGCTTTGATGAATTTTATGCTAGACTTTCTGACATTGTGAATACTAGTTTTAATCTTGGTGAACAAATTCCGAATGCTAGAGTTGTTAAAAAGATTCTTCGTTCTTTGCCTAAGCGTTTTATCCCTAAAGTCACTGTGCTAAATTCTATGGGTAATTTAAATACGCTAAAATTGGAAGAACTTGTAGGCGATTTGCAAACTTATGAAATTGATATGTTCCCTAAAAATGCTAAATCTAAAGATAAGGGAATTGCTCTTAAAGCCCAAGAGAGAAGGAGTGAGGGGTCAGCTAGAAAGATGGTAGAGTCATCTAGAAAGAGAGAGACTGACACGTCAGATTCTGAGTGCGATTTTGACTTAGATGATTTGGCTCTTTTCGCAAAAAAATTCAAGAGGATTCTCAAATTTAAGAAAACTGGCAATTTTAAAGATAAAAAGAAATTTGAGAAAAATAAGTTTGAAAAGAAAAATGAAAAAGTTTCCAAAAATCCTCCTCTGAAAGAAAGTGAGAGATGTTTTGAGTGTGATGGTAGGGGTCATAGAGCTTTTGAGTGTGCCAATCGTCTGAATAGAGAGAAAGGGAAAGCTTTTCTTAATGCTACCCTTAGTGACGACAGTGAGGTCGAGACGGTGGATTCTGGAGATGAGTCACCGCATGAGTGTAACTTCACCGCATTCATGGCCAGCCAAGTGAGCACTCCTAGTTCTCCTCACGACGTTGAGGATGATGCTTCACAGGGACACCTCGACAGTGAGAGCGATGTGAGTGAGGGGGAGGATGACACAAGTGAGAGCGAGAGTGATATACAACGCGCCTACACTGAGTTATATTCTGAGTCTTTTAAAACTAAAAAGCGTAACAAAGCGTTAGTTCTTAAGATCACTTGCCTAGAGGAAGATTTAAAGAAAGCGAGAGAAAGAGAGTTCTCCACCTGCACCGCCCTGAGAGAGAAAGAGTCTACATGTGTCGAGAATGAGAATTTGTTTAGAGAGAGAGAGAGTACTCTAGAGAAAGAGAGAGGGGACTTGATCAAGCAAGTGGCTAGTCTTACGAGTCATCTCCATTACTCCGTGGAGACTCGGAAGAAACTTGAAGCCCTTGTTGCCCAGCTGACTCATGATCTTGAGAAAGCACGGGAAGTCAAGGTACAAATCGAGGACAGATCTGGGAAGATGGGAAAGATTCTCCTCGGCCCCGCTTTAGGTTTTGGTGATCGTCAAGGAAATGGATATGATGGTGCCTCCACGTCCCAAATTGCACCTGGACCAGTTCATGAGTTTACTACAACTCCTTATGGTCACCGTAAAAAACCTCGAAGGAGAGTTCGACCTAGAAAAGCAAAACGAGGTCCGCCTTTGACAGTGCTCTTTTGTACTTATTGCAAAAGAAAAGGCCACCTTAGGGAAACTTGCTATAGCATGGATCGAACTCGACGTACTACTGCTCCACCACGTCATACTGATGAGTTTTCTAGTCTGAGAGAGCGAGTTGAGTTCTTAGCTGCCACGACTCAGAGTTTAATGGAAGAATTCCGACGGATGTCTTTGCCGTTAGTGAATGCTTCTCACATTCCAGCTAAAATCAACAACAACAAAGGAAAACAAAAGGTCACCTCGACTTGGGTACCTAAGAAAGATAAAAAGGCTTTTGTTGTTCATGTTGCTCTCAAAGCACATAATACCTCTCAATGGTATTTTGATATTGGGTGCTCCAGACACATGACAGGTGATGCCTCATTTTTTACTACTCTTGAGGATTATCAAGATGGCAGAGTCACCTTTGGAGATGGGAGTAAGTCAAGCATTATAGGACGAGGTACTATCGAGTTACCTGGTTTTCCTAAGATAGAAAATGTTTTGTACGTCAAAGGTTTGAAAGCAAACCTTCTAAGCATTAGCCAGCTGTGCGACACTGACCTTGCAGTAAAGTTTGACCGGGACGCGTGTAAAGTCTACAATCAAACCGGTAAACTATTGATGCAAGGGGTGAGGACCGAGGATAATTGCTATGGGACTGAGCCCACATCCTCACTTGTTTGCAACAGCGCCACGATCACTCCTATGGATCTGTGGCACCAACGTCTAGGTCACGTGAACGTTAGAGGTCTTAATCGTTTAGCTAAAAGGGACCTAGTACGTGGCTTACCATCTCTTGGAAAGTCAACTTCGACCGTTTGTGGACCCTGTCAGTTGGGAAAACAAATTCGTAGTCCTCATAGGAAGTTGCATTCCATTACCACCTCTCGTGTTCTGGAGTTGATTCACATGGATCTTATGGGTCCCACTCGTACTGAGAGTCTAGGTGGTAAGAGGTACATCCTCGTGATGGTAGATGATTTCTCCAGATACTCCATTGTAGGTTTTCTGAGAGAGAAATCCGATGCTGTAGAATTTTTAACGACCAAGTGCCGTGTCCTGCAAAATCAACACGGAGTCACTATTAATAGGATACGTAGTGACAACGGCACTGAATTTAAGGAAGAAAAAGTAGATCTTTATTGTGATAGCCTTGGGATCAAACATGAGTTTTCGGCTGCGAGAACTCCTCAGCAAAATGGGATTGTTGAGAGAAAGAATAGAACGATCCAAGAGATGGCTAGATCTATGCTTCTAGGTCGTAAAGTTTCTAGGAGATTTTGGGCAGAGGCAGTGTCTACTGCATACCACATGGTGAATAGGGTTTATTTACGTCCACACACACTACAGACACCTTATGAGTTGTGGACCGTCAAGAAGCCCAACCTGGCATATTTTCGTGTTTTTGGGAGTAAATGCTACATCCTACGGGATAGAGAGCAATTAGGAAAGTTCGACTCCCGGAGCGACGAGGGAATATTTCTAGGATATTCATCGAATAGTAGAGCATACCGGGTTTTTAACCTGAAGAGCTCTAGGGTTATGGAATCAATAAATGTTACCGTACAAGATGACGAACCTTTGACGGTTATTGATCCTAACCTTCAGTGTGAGGATGAGGATTGTTCTGACAGTGATTTACCTGTTCCTCTCTCACACTCTGTGGACCCTACTCCTGAGTTAGGGGACACACCTGCTTGGGTTCGCAAGAGTCATGACCCTTCTGCCATTGTTGGTGATCCCACTCTAGGTGTCAAGACTCGTGCTCAGCTAGAGAACGTTGTTAGCCATCTTTGCTATACGTCCAAAGTCGAGCCCAAGAACCATAAAGAAGCACTCAAGGATGAACACTGGATATCTGCTATGCAGGATGAGTTGCTTCAGATTAAAAAGAATAATGTCTGGGAATTAGTCCCCCGACCTAGTGAGACTAATGTGATAGGTACCCGGTGGATTTTCAAGAACAAAATGGATGAATATGGTACCATAATCAGAAATAAGGCTAGGTTGGTCGCTCAAGGCTACACACAGATAGAGGGTGTAGACTTTGGGGAGACATTTGCTCCTGTTGCGAGGCTTGAGTCCGTCCGTCTTCTGCTCGCCATCGCATGTCATCTGCGCTTCAAGGTGTATCAGATGGATGTCAAGGGTGCCTTTTTGAATGGAATTCTACAGGAGGAGGTTTATGTGGAACAACCAAAGGGGTTTGAAGACCCTCAGCACCCTAAGCACGTCTACTATCTGAGGAAAGCCTTGTATGGTTTGAAGCAAGCACCCCGTGCTTGGTACGAGAGGCTTACTTCCTATCTCTTAGCTCGTGGCTTCAAGAGAGGGGGAGTAGATATGACGTTGTTTGTCAGGAGAGATGGCGGTGCTATTTTGGTTGCCCAGGTCTATGTGGACGACATAGTCTTTGGATCCACATGCTCCCAGCATGCTCACCACTTTGAGGAGGAGATGAAAAGTGAGTTTGAGATGAGCATGGTTGGTGAGCTTACATTCTTCCTTGGTCTTCAGGTTCGTCTGCTAGAGGATGGGATGTTCATCTCCCAATCCAAGTATGCTAGAGACCTAGTGAAGAAATTTGGTTTAGAATCCGCTAAGCATGCACGTACACCTATGAGTACCACTACCAAGCTTAGTAAGGACACTTCAGGCAAGGACGTAGAGCAAACCTTATATCGGAGTATGATAGGTAGTCTCCTCTACTTGACTGCCAGTCGTCCCGACATCGCCTTTAGTGTTGGAGTTTGTGCGCGTTATCAGGCATCCCCAAAAGAGTCACATTTACTTGCTCTAAAACGTATTATTAAATACGTAAGTGGGACTCTCTCATACGGGATTTGGTATTCCTTTGATACCGATGACCGTCTGTCCTCCTACTCGGATGCCGATTGGGCTGGGGACGTAGATGGATGTAGGAGCACTTCTGGTGGGTGTTTCTATTTTGGTTCTGCTCTTGTCTCCTGGCTGAGCAAGAAGCAAAATTCCATCTCTTTGTCCACTGCGGAGGCTGAGTACATAGCCGCCGGGAGTTGTTGCACACAACTCTTGTGGATGAAGCAAATGCTGGAGGATTATGGGATATCACAAGACACCATGACCATTTCCTGTGATAACATGAGCGCGATACACATATCCCGCAATCCAGTTCAGCATTCGCGCACAAAACACATCAGGATACGTGAGCACTTTATACGTCAGTTAGTTGAAGAGAAAGTCGTATCCCTGAGTTTTGTTCCTACCGACCGTCAGTTAGCCGATATTTTCACGAAACCTTTAGATGCCCTTAGATTTGAGAGTCTTAGGAAATCTTTAGGGATTTGCACCGTTGACTGAGGGGTTGGTCTATGTCTAGAATATGATGCTTCTTCATGTTCATATCATATGCTTCCTATTGCTAGTCTGTTTGATATGTACCATTTCTTAGTTGTACAGCTTTGTTTTATTCTTTTAGCTTTTTATATTTCTTTTGAAAAATACAAAAAGATTTTCCTTTAAGAAAATTTTAAGAAAAGCACAAAAAGATTTTATTTTGATAATATTTAAAAAAAAAAAAAAAAGGCCAAAAAGATTTTTTCTGTTTTTGCACTTTTTATGGATGAGCATTTAAGTTAGCCAAGTCACAACTCCATTCCATATATCCATGTGACTGTTTGATAGAGATTTGAGAGGCTACATCATTTCATCCATGTGCTTTACATTGATTGGAGTCTTTGAGATGTAATTAGTGATATCTTCCTACATGTTTGACTCCTATATCCTTTATTGCACACATGCACGGCTATATTTGATTATTGTACTTGTCTATCTCATGTTGGCTTGCGTGTTTTCATCTCAATCATGTCTATACAATGTACAATATGCGATAAAACTTGACAAGATTGGAATGTATGTAAAAACCATTTTGGTGAGACTGTGTGTTTTTGTATAACGGGGAGGGGCTGCGAAAGGTAATCATCTATCCTTTGCGCAAAAGCCACCGTTAAAAAGGACCTAAAAAATGGAGGAATTTTAATATCCGAGGTCCTAAGAGGTTAAAAGAGCCCGAAAAAATTTAAAGGCAATAAAAAGCTATACATGCCAAATATGGCCCACTTAGGTTTCACCATCAATTCTCCAAAGTTTGAGAATTTAGAATGCCTCTATTCAAAATAATATCTGAGGGAGTTTGGTTGGAGAATCTTTAAACGGGTTTGCACTTCCTTGAAAGTCCTGAAAAAGCATAAAATCATTTTGGACGTTATTGGTGTGAAAATCATTTTGAGCTTTGATTTGTTGATTTGATTGAGTCAATGTCTTATACTGTCACTCTTTTACACCAAAGGAAGCATTTGAGTTCATTCGCTAGGAATATCCAATATTCATCGTGCACATATGTCATGTTTGTATGCAGTGATTTTCCTATCGAATTTGATCACACCACTTCATTTACGCTATCTTTGACTTGGTTGCTTTGTGTTCATTCATGGTGTGATTTTATCCGTGTGACACCCCGCACTTGCTTATTTGATTTATTTCTCTCATTTGTCTATTTTGGGACATCATAAAAAGGGGGAGAATGAATTATCTTATTATGGGGATTATGGGGGAGTTTTTTGAAATTTGAGTTTGCTCATAAATTGATATATATATGTTTATCTCATCATTTCAAACTCGATATGTCACTTGGTATTTTTCTTTATCTCATGTGTGTAGGTACTACATTGATGATTTCTGAAATACACACCCTGATGAGAAAAGCTTTGAATGTATTGAAGACTTGAAGGTCAAACGATGAAGACTTATTCATTTTTATCTTTCCAGTTTTGGGTTCATGGAAGGGTAGATTTGTATAGGCAATTTTGTTACTTGATAATTCGGATTTTTATGTATGTACCGGCATAGACATAGGGGGAGATTTGTAAGGACATAATTCTCATGTCCGTTATCTTACAGTTTTGTATGTCATACGCCGCTACATTCGACTACATCTGGCACGTCTCTACACGATCGCTCACGAAGGCCTCTATCCGAATTCCAAGCATCAAGCATTCAACAACTCCTAAATGTGTCCCTCATCTTCCACAACGATTTCACGTTCCTTGATTTTAGGCACAGAATGAAAGTGGAACGCAAGGGAAGTCAAAACAGTGAAACAAGGCTTGATAGGGTAGTTCAAGGGAATTTTCGTAATTTCACATCCATAGTTCGGAGGTCTGGTCAACTAGAAAGTTGAAAAGCTCGCCGTAACGAAGATACTGGAAAAAACGACACCTCAATCCGAGCTACGGTGAAGGAGTTATGACCTTTTGAAGATAGAGAAAATTCCTTAAAGAATGCTGTTTTTTTGTACGCTGGATAGAGTTTTAGAGTTTTAAGAACGTGGGACTCTTCATATTTTTTCCTATAAATACCAACTTCGGGGGAGTTGTTTTGCAAGACTTTAGGAGACGAATTTGAGAGTCCAAATACATCTAGTCTTCATATTTTTGAATCCCAAGACTCATGTTTTGATTCACACATCATTGCCAAACCTTTGTGAATCCTTTTGCAACCCAAGAACACAACTTTGGTTTGTTCAACCCTTGTGGAGGAGACCGTTCTTCTTCTTCATTGCAGCCCTACTGGAAAGGGATAATTCCAGCCGCGACTACAGAATCCGATACCCGAGGGTAATTCTTAGTCAACTTGTATTTTCATTGTAATCCGATTGTAAGCCGTTTTCTTACAAATTATAGTGAAAATAAATGGTTTTGCCCCTGAGGGGATTTTTCCTTAATTGCATGTGTTTGAATGTTCTTGCGTAGATTATCTATTTATTCAATCACATACTGCTGCATGTTTAGGGTTTGTTTGTGTTAAAAGGGTTTTATATATGGTTTGATCATTTGAACGCGAGCACACACGTTTCTCAAAGTCCCCAACAATAAGTGCTGCTATTTCAGAAGCGGTAGGCATATTGTAAATCTATGGGTCTTTGCAACAATTTCTAATCAACCTTATTCTCGTAGGCATGACATTTGAATGTTGAAAACGCTCACGTGTCATTCGAAAAACTTTTTCTATCTCATTGTTCTCATCATCCAATTTTCTATCTCATTCGAAAACGCTCACATGCATTGATTGTAAATTAGAAATTACTCATGCATCCAATTTTGTTGTTCGCCTGGTTTCATTCAATTGACAAACTCATTATCCATGTCATAAATATATAATTGTGCAAGCTTAGGTCTTTCACCTACAACTAAAAGCAATGAACCAAATAAATGATAGTTTTCCCCACTTATGCGATAGATATATGGACCAATACCATTGTTTATTTTATGATCAACTTTAGCTCGAGTAGAGGTAAAGGCGAACATGGAATTATATGCTCTAATGTTTTCCTTGAATTTAGATGAACCCCCTTCATTTTCAAAATTTAGCATATCATTCAAAATCCATGGTGCTACATTAATAATGGGTAGGATGATCTTTCCTTCTTGGCAAGACAATGAGAATTTAGGAGATGCCGGAGTACGGTTCTTGTCACTTCTCTCTTCGTACCATAAAATTGCACTACAATTGTTGCAAACTGCGCTTGGACAACCGAAATGCCATGCTTCTTTAAACTTCCCTATAAAATCATTATATTATCAAATTTGTTAAAAAATATTTGAATTAAATCCATAATTTTTTATGAGTTTTTTCAATGATTTCTTACTAAGACCATACTTACCTTTCGGAATTCTATTCTAATGAGGATTACTTCGATTCGAACGCTCAGTTTGTGTTGTATCCCCTATAGTCCCTAGCTACATATAATAGTCATTAATTATATTATCAAAATAAAAAATATATATTCCTCATATAGAAACGTGTTACTGTTATGTACAGTTAATAAATGACTAACCTGATACATTTACATCATATTGGGATTCCGAAGGATGGTCTACAAAGGTAATGTTATATCCAAAATAGTTACCGGGATGATTAGTCACATTTGATGAGGCATCGGCAACTGTTGTTGTTATGACATCTCCATTTTCTAGTACTTTTATTCGAGACGTAATTGTCTTCCGTTTCTTTGGGGGAGCACTACCTCGGTTCGTTAGATTGTCAGGAGCACAATTAAGATGCCCAAAGGAAGACATGTTTTGAACCAAAGAATAAAGATTATACGACATATTACTTAAAGAAATAATTGGCATTGACGTATGACGCACGTGACTGGATCGCTTATTAACCATAATCAACCTACGACAGGATCTAGCACTGCGAGATTTGGTATGCGGGATCCATCTAATTTTAATGAAAATAACAATTATGTTTCATTAATTGAAAAATATAATGAATTCATGAAATATATATAAAATGGCATAGCAAAAACGTTTTATATCTTTCATGTAAATACTTAGATAATTTTATTCATATATCACATGGTAAAATGAGTTTTTTTCTGGTGTATGCAAATGATAATACTCATTGCCAACATCCATCTAGTGGTATGATCAATAAAAATATCATAATAAAAGACGAAAAAATTTGCATTTTGAAACTGAGGTGGTTTTAGGGTTAGAAGTATTAAAAAAACATAGTAACTTATAGATTGTAAAAACAACACCAAAATTTTCAAAGTAATAATTTACGGTTCAAATCAAGCTGAACCACAGATTGAAAGCCCATACCAATAAATAAATATATTTTATATAGACCTGAACCACATATTGAAATCCATGCTCAAATCTATTATGTACATATTTTATAACAACAAAATAACAATCCCCAACAAATGCATAAATAAACAAACAAACAATTTCAAGTAAGAGGTACATCGTAACAAACAGGAAATAACAACAATAAGAACTGCACAACTAAGAGATGATATAGACTTAAAATATGGAACTACAATGGCCAAAACCACTATGCTAAGTAACAAAAGCATTATAATGATAAGACCACTTGGTGTTCTTCCTCGACAACTATTCTTTCTCATGAAACTATTGGCTGGCAATGAGTTTTCAATGGCGACATCTATGGGTATTATGGTCATTGCATATTTTGCAATTGGACCAGCCAATATGGTGTATATTGCTACCTTTGAGCTCAACCTTTCTGTAGGCAATTTGAGTGTTAGCTGCATGAACATCCTGTCCATATATCAGGTACAAAAATAACGACAATCAAGGAAGAGAGAACCCATACACACAATACGTATCTTGCCATTCTTTATAAACAAAGTTTAATGCTGCATATACGATAAGGATGATTTGGAAACGAAAATGAGAATCAAATAAAGTGAGGAAGAATGAAGGGTGAGGGGAAAATTAAAATGAAGTAGTTTCAAGTACCTATGTACTGAATGTTTCTAAATCAATTACATGAGAGCAATAGTCTTTAAAGTCCATGTTTTCAATCCACCCAATGATTAATTTTAATTATATTTAAAAAACATAAGAGTCCAAATATGTACAAAATGAAAATGCTGCGGAATTGAAAGTTGTCCATTGAATTACTACAAAGCCTATTTGACTTAGCTGCATAAGGCAGTTGATGATGGAGCCAATGTTATAGGCTATTTTGTGTGGTCATTTCTCGACAAATTTGAATGGAGATTAGGGTACACTTAGACTGATTTCTTTATAGCGTGCTTCAACTCTGAAAGTAACAGACTATTCCTCTAAGACCATGGCATTCATTAAAAAAAATGCCAATCGAAGATTATCGGAAAACACGAACGGATTTTAATAGCAGACCCAACCCAAAACAGTTGAAAACATATTTTCCTAAATCTCTAAGGAATTTTAATAAACAGTAAATGTGCCTAACTTACTAATTCCCTATCCCACGCCTTAAAATCATTTGTTTATTCAAATCCATATATTACATTGAATTATACTTACACTCAATTAAAATTTCTATAAAAAATATAGATATAATATCATACTTGCAACTCTATTTTATTTTATGCCATTGCAACATTAGAAATAATCTTACTTGTATTGATGCTTCTTCAACAAAATTTGAGATTCCAAAATCTTCTACTGCATCCACTTATCCAAATATTCGTGCCTTAACTATATTTGATATTCCAGCCACAGAGTTCATCTTACAATTCCTCTTCTCCGCAAACATATATATATTACTCCCAAATGAGTGTACATAATCCATTATGCCTGCATTGTAGTTGTATGCCGATTATGCCTAGATGTAGCTATATGTTGTTTATTTTAGGGATATAAGCTATCTATTTAATGACGAAAGTTGCGTTTTCATTCGTAACGATCGACTTTACTTTGAACAAGAATGGGGACTCTATATTTCCAATGATTATGTGAATGAGTTGGCGTCTGCATTTGTATCGACATAAATTAATGTAGTTGTTAGATGAAGGGACTATGGAAGTAAGGTCAATGAGATGGAGATAGGGTATTGATATAAATTAATGTAGGTTGTCGACGAAGTGGCTATGGAAGTAAGGTCGATGAGATGGAGATCGGTCTCGTTATAGATCTGATGTGGAGAGCCAAGTCAGATGATTTCTCTCATTCGACGTGGGTATCGTCTATGTTGAGGACAATAAATGATTTGTATTGCATTTTATATTAATAGTATAGATTTGTGTACCTTTTTCGGTTCGCAAGAATGCTCATCTACCACCTTGCTTATCGCAATTAAAATACTTTCTAATTTTTAATAGCATGTCTTTTTTACTTGTGCCTTCATATTGAATTTGTTTTCATTCTCTATGCTTTGGGTTTTATTAACATCCATGATTATTTAAGATATACACGTATCCTCTTCTATCCTTAATCGGACAATTAAATCCTCGATCCCCATTTCCTTTCATTTATGGTTAAATTTAAATCTTTACAAGATGCGATAATTTTTCAATAACAGCTACAACTTAAAATATTTCACTTAAAACCAAATTTTCAGCACTTATGTCCTGAAATATTAATTGAAGCTCTTGGACTTGGCTTATGACAGTCTTTGAATCCGACATTTTAAAATAAAATTGTATTACGTTTGATAAAACTATTTATTCTAAGTTGAAAAAAACTATAAGAGCTAAAACAATTATTGTTTTAATTACAATAACGTCCAGATTTGTAGACAAGTTATTTAGTAAGAAACTAGTAAGCACAATTCAATTACAAAAAAAGATAAATTTATGTCTTATATTTTTTTGTTCCTTTTATTTATAAGTAATACGTAATATACTAAATAAATGTCAAAACAATAAATACAGATAATAATTGAAGAACGAAAGTATTAAAACAATATGCACTTAAGAAACTAGAAACGAAAGTAGAACTTACAATTCATGATCTATTGAATCACTCATAAGATTAAGATTGATTCCATCATTAAATAGTCTCTACTTAGATAAAATTTTCCCCTGCTATGGTGGTTATAGCAGGAACAATTGGTGCTTGTCTCCCAGTACAAAACGATCTTCAACAACTACAGGAAGAACTGCAATGTGGTACTTCCACAAACTAACAATGGTGATAAACAATCTAACTTTTAAGGAGGAAATTTGAAAAATAAAAAAAAAACTGTAGAGAAAAGTGGGTTGAAAGGATTATATTTATAGCGTTGAAAGGGTGTGTTTTTCAATAAAAAAATGGGACTATTTGGAACAATCAAAACCTTTCAACACTCCATATTAAATTTCAATTTTAATTAATTAAAATAATTAAAACAACGACGTTTTAATTAGCGTAATTTATTAATTAATTAAAACTTAATTGGGTTGGAAAAACCAAAACTGCCCCAAAAATTAATCTCGAAATACCGATTAAATTTTGTCCAAAAAGTTGTTATTTACTCAAGAAAGACCCACGACCCTCGGGCCCGAGCCAGGCTGGACGGCGGTGCATGCGTATAGGTTTTTGGCCCAAAGCCAAACCATGTATAGTGTCATTGCTTTTCCCTTCAAAGAGTGGTGATACCCCAAAGTCATCCAATTCCTATTCCAAACTTTAGGGTATATTAACTTTACCATATTCTCAAATTTTTCCATCGTGGGACAAAACATCTACATTAGCTACACTAAGTAGCTTGTGTTCAAGTGAGTTACTTTGAGTCCAAATTTGTTATTCATTATGTGGACATCCCTCCCCTGGACTTTTTAGTGTTTTACCTTTATCTCATTCTCCTTCTCATGGATTACTACTCGTGCGCATCATGGGTAGAGAGAGAGAGGTTTCGTGCCCTTTCCAGGAATGCTTCGGTGGCCATCGATGTGGGGTGATATCAAGAGATTGAGTCGCCAGCCTATTTTGCACAAAATAAGCAAAAGAACATGTTGCTACCTCGAGAGAACGATATCAACGACAAACTGATGCTAGAGAAACAAATTAGATCAGAGGTTCGGGGGCTAAATTATGGAATGGGAAGGTGTTAGGCACCCATCCCGCCCTTTCGATCTCTCATGGGCTTATGTTACTATTTTCTTTAATTTCTTCGCGAAGTG
This sequence comes from Sambucus nigra, assembly GCA_949130495.1. Classification (NCBI taxonomy): domain Eukaryota; kingdom Viridiplantae; phylum Streptophyta; class Magnoliopsida; order Dipsacales; family Adoxaceae; genus Sambucus; species Sambucus nigra. The sequence goes on along the minus strand of OX422210.1, from coordinate 573,110,730 downwards.
TGTGTCCTTGTATATATAAGTGGGGATCGGAATCACTCAACTCACATCATGGAAAAGATAGAGTCAGGTCATCCATATGAATGTTACCAAAATAATAATTAAAATATATGTTGTGTGTGCTTATCGAGATATTGATCGGTATGATGAAGTGATAATATGTGTTGGATAAGATGCAAGTATGAATCACAAGTACGGTATATATGAATAATATATGGATAAAATAGGAAAAAGAAGAAAATATAAAAATAGGATTCGAGTTTCACGTTTTAGCCTGAGACGACTACATAGCCTATAAAGGTATCAAAGTCCCCATAGTTTGCATGCGACATGTGGGTGGGGATTTTCCATAAATTTGAATGGGGATTTTATTATATGTGTGTATAAGAAAAATGAGTTTTTAATTTTGAGAGAGTATGGTGAAAAATATCACTGGCATTTATAGGTGTAACCGTATTTTTCTTACTTTGTTTTATTTATAGAAAATATATTACATGCAATATTACTAATAAAGTATTGGAGATTAATATGTGTATAATCTAAAGTAAAAGATATATTAAGAATGTATATAACTAATGCAAAAATAAAAGAATTTAAAGAGATATAATAATGTTTGGACCTTCTTTGGAGACTTAGGGATTGGTCTTTAATGATGATGAGATTCCTTTAAAGTGAATGAAGAATGTAGAAGAATTGTTCCTAAATTTGGTGTGAAGGTGATGGGAATGAAAGGTGGAGAAGTGTTTCAGACAAGGAAACCTCGCTCACTTAAGAAGTATGTTGTTGAGATCACTGAAGTTGATGTTTCTTAGGTGCCTTGGAAGGTGAGATCATCCTCGCCTTACATAGGGTCAAGGGACTACCGATCGACATTGTTCTTTCCCTTTCGGTCAGAAGGTAACCCTAGACACATTGCCAATAGACGGGGACATGGACTTGCCAATCGGCAGTCTCGTGTAGATTTTCTAGAAAAATGATTGTAAAACGTAATCCGTAAGTCCAAATCACGCACGGAGCATATCATTGAAAAGTTTATTAAGAGACATTTGAGAATCATTTAGTACGCTCTCAGGTCCAAGAGTTGAATTTGGGTCAAACAGGGCTCGAAATCACCCTTCGGTCCTTTGGACATGAGATTATCGGGCGACGATGGATCGTTCGCCCAAATCGTGAGTCTGAATCGTGCACGGGGTAGATCGTTGGAAAGTTATGTGAGGCACTTTGATATTACAAATATATTTCCTCGGTTCATAGAGTTGACTTTGGTCAAATGGGGCTCGAAAACACTCGATGGCCTTTCGAAGTAAAATAGATCGTTCGTTCATACCGTAAGGTTGATTCGTGCACGGAGAAAATCGTTGGATAGGGTATTTAGTTCCATTCAAATACTAATTTATTCACATTCGATATGAAGAGTTGACTATAGTCAAATCGTGTCCGAGAGCTCCCGGTGGCCTCTGGGTCGATTTTCGAAAAAAAAGGATCGCATGTTAGAACCCTAATGTCGTTTGTGCACGAGGAAAACCTTTAGAAATGGTTTTAAGTACCATTCAAGTATTCATTGAGATTTCGCTCTGAGGATGAAGTTAATTGGGGTCAAATCGTGACTCGGGAGCACCTAGTGGCCTTTAGATCGATTTTTGCTAGTAAAATGGTACATTCATCCGTACCATTATGTTGAGTTGTGAACTATTTAGACCATTAGAAAGGGAATTCATATTACTTTAAGGATTCGTTGAACTTTTTCTTTGACGATGGAGTTAATCGAAGTCAAACGGGGCCTGAGAGCACCCGATGGCCACTAAATCAGTACTCGAAGTACAACCTTGGGTTTGTAATGAATTTGGGAGGTTCTAGGGACCTAAGGAGAGACTGAGGATGGTCCTATAATGTGGTGTCTACAGAGCCCCTCGACGGGTGAGCTTGGAATGAGTAAAAGCCGTCGAATAAACACAACATTATGTTTTGGGAATGATCTCAATTCTACGGACCGAATGGATGAGAATGACCACTTCAAAGGGTTGAGGATGATTTTGAGGACCTAAGGTAATGATGGGGATGACCTATTCTAAGGAACAAGGTTAATTATGAGGACTTGAAGTTTGTGGCGACCAATTATGCGGGTCGAGGTCAATTTTGAGGACCTAAAGTAGTGGCGACCAATTCTGTTGGTCGTGGTGAATTCTGGGGGATTTTAAATAAAGGAGATCAATTTTGTGGGTCGAGGCCAATTCTACCGGCCTAAAGTAGAGGCGACCAATTTTGCAGGCTGAGGCCAATTTCGTGGACCTAAAGTTATGGAAATTAATTCTACAGGTCGAGGCCAATTCTGTGGGCCTAAAATGGAGATAGCCAAATTCATGAGTCAACGATAATTTTACGAGTCTAAAGTAGAAGCCATCATTTCTTTGGGTCGAGGCCAATTCTATGGACCTAAAGTTTAGGTGACCAATTCTGCAGTTCGAGGCCAATTTTGTGGGCCTAAAGTTGAGGCAAGCAATTATGTGGGTCGGGGGTCAATTATGTGGACCTAAAGTTGTGGTTACCAGTTCTGTGGGTCGAGGCCAATTCTATGTACCTAAAGTTGGGGTGACCAATTCTACAGACCTAAAGTAGAGGTTGCTCGTCTGGAGAGTCTTTTGTACTTGCATTTTTATTGAGGACTATGTCAATTTGAGATTCTATTGGGGGAAGACATTTTATTGGGGATTATGTCTTTTAAGAGGAGAAAGACTTAGTGTGGAAAATTCAATTGGGATTTGGGAGGGTACTATGTAATCCTGTTGGGTAAGCATTTGATTTTGGGTCCCACTGGGGATTTTGTTTCTCTAAGATTTTGCCGACTAGCTTCTAGATCCATTGGGAAAGTTGGATTTGAAAGTTTTATTAGGGAAACAGTTAATGACTTGAGGTTTTAAGATTCCACTAGGGAAGTGTAGTAGAGTCCATGGATGCAGGTGTCCCGTTATAGGGTTTAAATTGGGGATAAAAATGTAGTTTAAATCCGAAAGAGGATTTCGAGAGCCTGAAAAATGGCTTTCTTGGTGAAGAAATGTTCCAATATTTATTTGGAAAATTTACGAATTTTTTGGAGAATTTTTGGAATTTTCTTGCAATTTTAGGAATTTTTTTTCAAAAATTTTAAGGTTTGCCAACCTAAATGGTTCAAGGATTGACGTTTTGTAATAAAATGGTCTTTTGGGCTTCCTTGGGAAGGGGAGGCAGTGCCGATCGGTGGGTGTCAGGGAACTGTCTGTTGGCATTCCCATTGGTTTGCGATAAAACGGGTTGAGTTCTCCTCATTTTTAACAACTTCTAGAATTCACATCTTCTTCCCGTTCTTGCTAAGATCCATTCCCAAACCTTTTTTCGTTCTTCGAGTCTTAGAAATTGTAGATTTTTCGGGTAGCGCAACCCACGTGGTGTGGTTAGGCGTCGACGATTGGGAAAACATAGAATGGAGGGCTAGGGTGCCCTTGACATTGGGCAATAAAAATGCCTTTGAGTTGTTCGAGCCAGTTTTTGATGATCACACTTTTCTACGTGAGCCTGCATAACAACGTTCCTCTAGGGTGAGGAACCCTAGTGGCTACGTAAGTATAATAACCTTTGGCACTCTTTTTCTTCTTTTCTTCTTTTGTTTCCTTGAGTTGACAAAAGGTTTCTTTATTTTGGTAGACTGACATAGCTTTGACGGGCTTGCGTTCCCGAGGGACTACGGTGTTTAAGGATGTGTGGGAGCACTTTTCAACGATGGTGAGCTTGGTAGTTTCTTTTGCAAGTTTTCATTGCCTAGAATCTACTTTGGATGAGACGCCATGCTAAATGATTGTTCTATGCACTATGGCGGAGAGGTGGTTGGACACTACAGACACCATTAATCTTAAATTTGGGGAGATGACGGTGACTCCCATTGACGTCCAGCAGCAGGTGGGGATTGATTGTGAGGGTTTTCAGATTTAGGTGGACCTATCATCGATGGTGGCACTTGAGGCGATTGGGGTTGTATTGGGAGACGTGGAGAGGATAGTCTACTGTGATTCAATTTGCATTTTTTCTCTGTGGGTGATTCTTTTGAGCCGAAGGATTGATAAGGCAGACGGACTGCAGGTGCGGAAGATCGATCATTTATTTATTCTTCTTCTATTGGGCAAGTTCTTTGTGGTGTTGAGGGGCAACATCATCCCATTATGATTTTTACCATTTCTGAGGGTACTTTTAAATATCCCTACTTATGACTTGGGGAACCTGACTTTAGCGACCCTTTATTCATCTTTGGATGATTTTAGCCGTTGATGCTGACAGACTTTTATTGTGGCCACATATCTTCTAGATGTAATTCTTGCATATCTCCTTTATGTATTTTCTTGCATTTTATTTTTGATTTTTTTCTAATTGATGACTTTTTCCCCTTCTATAGACGTGGTTCTATGAGGTTATCGATCTTAATGCCCGTTTGAGTGGTTTAAATTATGAGGAGGTGGGGGACTTCTACCGGATGTACCGGTGGCGGAAGTCCAACTAACGGTGGAAGAAGTCTCCTTCTTTGTGAGGAGTGCATCAGGTCTTGAACACCCTGACGAGTGATGAGTTTAGTCCTTATTTATTTTGAATCATTTTTCTACATTTTCCCTATTTGCGTAAATAGTTATCTCTATTGGAAATGGCAGGTAACCTTTTATCCCTGGGGAACAACTGTGTAATATACGTGAGTGACTTGGGTGCATGCGCAGATGTGTCAACTTCTACGCACAAGTTCAATCGCTCTTGGTACTTGAGGAAGAGAGTGGTCCGAAAGATTATGGAGGACTAGGTGTTGGTCCCACTAGCAGTACCCCCAATGTACATGAGGCGGTGAGGGATATGTTGGAGGAGGTAGGGCAGTGGCGATGGTTAGTGAGCCCTACTCGTCATCTACGGATACGGCAGTGACTTATGACTACCTTGACTTCGTGACGAGTTGGATAATGCCTTCCTGTATTGATGATGTGGTGATCATGCCTCTACCTCTTACATCTTTGGGTAGGGGTACGAGTCGACCGATGGGGTCTTACCATAGCACAAGTGGTGCATCATTGTGAGCAACAACAGTGGAGGTTCCATTCATTCATCTCTCTGCGCCTTCGTCTAACTTTCGATTCGCTGGAGCGGGATCGCAAATCCTGAAGAACAACCCTATTGCGGTGTATACAAGGGTATGTGGCTTACAGAGGATGTCCTTAAGGCAGAGGTATATCTATTTTCTTTCTTGTCCTTGTCTGGTCTTTTCTTTGCTTCAGACTGACTTGTTTGCCTTTTGTCTACATTATTTTTCTTGTATCATGTCCAAGTGTTGAGTACTTGGCTCAGGGACATCCGGAACTGGGTGGCCTCAGCGACTACCTACATCAGGGACTCTGTCCCCACTGTCTCTTGTCTGGTGCAGTCTGATTCTTTGGAGGAGGGATAAGGATTTAGGAGTGGAGGCTCCACAAGTCGCCACTGAGGGACACATGCTCGCCATAGGTATGGGGCTCTTAAAGAGAGTGATGAGAGATTGGGGGTTTTCAGGATGAGTCCCACTGTCTTTTTTTTCCTATTTCTATTTTTTCTTCTTTTTTCCTAACAAAAATGTATTGAAGCAAGTGGAAATATTATATAATGAAATGAGATTTTTATTTATTTATCTTTTCTTTAAATGACTTAATCTACATGCACTTTTTACTTTATTGCTGAGACCGTAAAAAGCTTGAGATTTTTAAATAACTCAAGAGAAAGTTTATTTTTGAGAAAGGATGAGTAAAAATGGATAATATAGGAAGAAACAACCCAGATTTTTTTGAAATAAGAATTTATTTTTTTATATTTTTTAATATTGACAGAAAAGGAAAGATAGAATTTTCTAAAATAAGGGGGTGTTGATCGGCGCAACCCTTGTTGATCGGCTTAACCCTTGTTACACTATGGATGTCATATCATCACAATCATGTACCAGTGATATTGACAAAGACCCTGAACAGTTCAGACGCTTGGTGGGAAGGTCATTCTGATTTGCTGAGAGGAAACCCGACTATATTGTTTTTGTGGATGGCTGAGAGATTCCATTTAGAGGTCCCTCAAAATATCCCTGGCAGCTGTGCCGAATTTTGTCACTCGTTATTTCATTAGCTTTGGATCATCCATAGGGAACTAGGTAAAATGGTTAGTGGAGAACGAAGCTCGATGTCCGCACTATTCGATGTCGTTGTTGGGGGGAGTTACTGCCCATTCTAAAATTGGGGGAATACTGATACGTTCGGTTAGTTGGCCTTTGGTAGGCCACATTTTATTTCGCTTGGCATCTCCTATGTCTATTTGGATGGGAGATAATTGTTTCTTCTCATACAGTGGATTTTTTTCCTACAAAGGATATGACTGAAGGCTTACGCATGCGATTGGGCTCTTTGTTGGAGAATCGTAGGCCGTCAATCCTTCCTTCTCCACCTGTTAGCAAGGTTTGGCATGTTTTTGAAGATTATATGAAATGGTTGTGGAAGAGGGTAGTGGATAAGATCTTAGTCGAGGTGATCAGACAAATATGGATTTTCATATTGGACACTATAAAAGAGGGCATAGTGGTTTTCTCTAGGCTGGTCAGGGCTTATCATTCCATAGAGTGCCTCCGGTATACCATCCAATCGGGGGAAATTTTGGGGGCCTTAAGGAGCAGATAATGATGGGGCTGGGTCTTCCGGTTGTTGTGAATAAGGTACTTTGTGAAGCTATTGTTTATGTCTGAAGCTTTTGTGATGGAGATGTGTTTGGTTATTTTTTGTTTGTTTTTAGCTCTTGGGAATAAGTTTGTTTAGGTTTATTTTAGGTACAATTTGGTTTGATTTGTTTTAGGACAGTTTCGTTAGCGGGGGTTGGGGGCGGGTAGTTGTTTGACTCCATGCATTGATATGTCATGTAATTGAACTTAATTCTCCCATTTATGTAATAAAAATAATTTTACTTATTTTATTGTGCCTCTTGATGTGTTTTACATTTGAATTATCTCTACCAATCGCTAAGGAATACATAATCCTTTTGTTCATGTAAATGATAAAATGAACTGTCATTCTTGAGGTAAGAAAAGAATAGCATTTTGTTAAAAAGAAAGGGGTCGTGCCCATGTAAAGTGTATGAGTTGCCTATGTAACTATGGGGGTTTTGAAAATATTTTGAGTTTTATTTTAAAAAGGAAATTTTTTTCTTAAAGGATCAGGCCACATGTAGTTATGAGTAAAGGGAAATGAGGAATATTTGTTTTTAGAATAGAAGGGGGAAGAGAGGAGTCGTAGCGTGCTGAGAATTTGGATAAAGGGTAGAACTTCTCAATACAGTCCAGGTTGACTGGACGTGCCATATCTTATCTGTCATGGTCAATGAGCATAGCAGTTCCAGTGGACATGATCTTCTTTATGATGTAAGGGACACTCTAGTTTGGCTTGAATTTCCCTCTGGGGTCTAGAAGGGTTCTATGATTTCTTTAAATGCTAAGTCCCTTTCTTGGACACCACAATCCTGAACTCTCATGTTAAATGATTGCGATATCCGACGATGGTATCCTTGTATATGATATAGAGCTTGTAGCCTCCTTTCATTTAAGAGTGACAACTCATCAAACAGCCCTGATGCCAGTCTTCCTCGTTGACTTTGCTCTAAATCATGATGTGTAATGGAGGTATTTCTAATTCTATGGGTAGGATTTCTTCCATGCCGTATACCATAGTGTAAGGGGTAGCTCTAGTAGATGCTTGGACTGAAGTGCGATAGCCCCAGAGGGTGTAAGGGATCCGATCGACCTAATCTCGATAACTTTTTGTCATCTTGTTGATGATTGCTTTAAGGTTCTTATTAACGACTTGCACTGTACCATTGATTTATGGTCTGTAGGGAGAAGATTTGTGTCTTTGAATCCCATACTCGTTGACCAATTCTATGACTTTTTCCTCGAAATATATCATGTTATCTGATACTAGCTCGTGCGGAACCCTGTATCATCAAATGATGTTCTTTCGGATGAACTTGGCTACCTTTTTGGCATTCAACACCGTGTATGACTCGATTTTGACCCATTTAGTCAATTAATCAATGGTAACCAGGATGAACTCGTGCCCATTGGAGGCATTGGGTTTGATTTTCATTATGATATCGATGTCCCATGTATAGAACGTCCAGGGATAAGTCATATTTTACAACTCTCGTGGAGGTAAGTGCTGGAGATTGGAAACTATTATTATTTAAGACATCTTCGAACATAGGCGGTGGAATCCAGAACCATGGCAGTCCAATAGAACCCCTGTTAGATAATCTTCTTATTGATCATATAGCCATTTATGTTGGGTCCTCATTCCCTATTGGGGATCTTTTGCATCATTTATTCAATGTTAACCCCTACGATGCAGTGTTAGTGGGTTCCATTAAAGTTTTTCTTGAATAATGCTTATCGTAAAAAATATACTGGGCAACCAATTTGCAGAGGTTTGCTCGGTCCTTCTTGTTGGTATCATGGGGGGGGGGGTACTTATAGTGCTTCAGGAGGTGCTAAATATCATCTTACCATCACTCGTTCGTATTAGAGTCCTCTTCTATGGCGAGATCAATGTGGTAGCAGTGGGACAATTTAACTTAATTTTAGACTAGGAAGGGGGCCATCAGTATTCCCTCGAGCATGTTGACTATGGAGGCTAAGGTAGGAAGGGCATCGGCTAAGTTGTTCCTTGCTCGGGACAAGTATTGGAAGGTGTTATCTCAAAACTGGGAGGCCATCTCTTCTATTGGTAATGGAAGGATAAGAGTTTTTCATCTTTGACTTTTCATTTTCTAAGGGCCTGGCCGACAATATGGGTAGAGTCCCCATAGATAGCTAGGCATTAAATACCTTTCTTGAAAGTAACTTTGAGTCCTATGTTACATGCCTCGTATTCGATCATATTGTTGGTGCACAAAAAATATAACTTGATGGCAATGGAAGTGTGAGAGTCATTAGGATCAAACAAGAGTATCCTAATGCCATATATTTTTTTGTTAGTAGTGCCTTCAAAGAACATTTACCACCGAAAGTTTTCCAGAGAGCTTTAAAGTATATCTTCATCTGAGAAATTAGAGATCCAAATGTTAATTTCTTCCAAAGGGTAGTCAGCAACGTTGTCAGAGATGGAACTTCCTTTTATGGCTTTCTACGTAACATACAAAATATCAAACTCGGCTAGCAGCATCAACCATCGATCCCTTCGACTCGACGGGGAGAGTTTCTCGAGAAGGTATTTGATAGGATCCATTAGGGGCACAAGTCTAATGGGAAAAACGAGCATGTAGTGTCATAATTTCTAATTGACCCAGACTATGGAAACACATGCTTTCTCCAAGGTGGTGTAGTTGACTTCGTACCCAGCTAATCTGTAGTTGTTTTAGTAGATGCCCCTTTCTGTACGGGGTTCCTCAAGGTATTGGGATAGGAAAGCCCCAACTGTGCTATTTATTACATGCAAGTATAGGATTATAGTGAGACCAAGCTACAATGACATTATTACATCAAGTTGGGTAAGGTACAACCTAATTCGATCAAAGGCTTCTTGACAAGCTTCATTCCAGACTTTGGTCAAATATTTTCAGAGTATGGGTTCATGAATAAAAGTCAACTATCTAATGAACTGACTGATATACTGTAATTTTCCCAAGAATCCACGGACTTCCTTCTCCATTCGGGGTGGTGGAATTTCGAGTATGGATTTCAATTGACAAGATCTTCTTTAATCCCCTTCCATGAATCCCAAAAGTTTTCTTTTGGTGATGTCTAAGACACATTTCTGCGAGTTAAGTCGCATCAGGTATCGCCATAGTCATTCAAAGAACTTTTGTAGGGAGAGAACATGACCTTCCCGAGTCTTAGAATTAATGATCATATCTTCCTAGTAGACATCAACCTCTTTGTGTATTAGATCATGTAATATGGTTGTGGCAGCCTTTTACTAGGTAACCCATGTATTTTTTAGACCAAATGGCATAACTGTGTAACAGAAGGTTCCCCAAGGAGTGATGAATGTGGTCTTTTCTTGATGATTAGGGTGCATCTTGATCTTGTTGTATCTGGAAAACCCATCAAAGAATGACTTGAGAATGTGACTAGCCGTGTTGTCCACGATCATATCGATATTAGGCAATGTGTAATCATCTTTTGGAGATGTTCTGTTTAAACCTCGATAGTCAATGCACTTGTAGACTATGTTCAACTGTTTGTTTAATATTGGCTAGGTACATGGGATATTCGATCACTCGGATGAAGACTATGTTCAACTGTTTGGTGAAATGATCTTTAACCTTGAGTGAGCATTCAATGCGGAGCTTTTGTAGTTTTTATTTAACTAGTTTTCATTTCGAGAGAGTTGGAATATCGTGTTGATCTATCTCAGGATCATTTCCGGGCATGTCATCATAGGACTATGCGAAGGTGTCCTCAAATTCCTTCAGTAATTCTTCGAGTTGCACGCGCTCATGGTCATCAAGGTTGGACCCTATCCTAAGCTCGCGTAGTTATCTACTACAACTAAGATTGATAATAATATTTTGATCCTCATTAATTTAAATGCATCTATGTTGTTTGTTATTAAACTTATTAAGATTAGTTAAGAATTATTCATTTTCAAAATCATTATAATATTAAGAGTTTGATTATAGTCAAGAAAATCAATGTAAGGCACAACAAGAGACTTAAAATCTTCATTTATTTCAAGTTTGGGAAAAATAGCATTGAGAATCTCATTAAAGAAGGTCTCAATTACATTGTTGTTATAAGAAAGAGAAATAACAAAAGTGGAATATACAGGATAAACAACTGGGCTAGGTTGCATTTCAGCTGGTGTAACTGATATAACATTCCAGTTGAGGAAGGGTTCATCAGTGGCTTTAATCTGGATGGACGAATCTGACGATGTTTCACTTGAATGAATCATGCAGAGTGTCAGACAATGTTTCAGATTGAAGGAGTCCTCGGAGTCATTTTCCTCGAAAACCTCATTAACAGCTGTAGCTTTCTCAACGAGCACTTGTACATGACGCTGGGAGTCCTTAGCCTAGGAGTAACTGTCTCGAAAGAATATGTCCGTACCTGGCTTCATCTTCTTGTCCACATAATCATACCATTGTTCGGGAAATACACAAAATAGAAAATCGTCACCCTCTTTGACTAATCTTCCATTCAAGGAATCCCTCAAAATAGTGCTGGTATTTTATAATCTTCGCTTCAATCGGGGTTGGTGGAGCATTCTAAGCTCCTCTGATAAAGCTTGATAACCCAGACAACATGGAGGAAATGCCTTCTTCAGGACTATGGGTTCTAGTACGCTTATTTTTATCATCCCAACCCCAATCCGGGCATGAAGTGCATATTCTTGAACATTTGTATCACTTTGACATTATTGTGATGGTCGTGCTCTGGACAGACTTGATCTTTGAAATCGTCCCCTACTGGGAGCGGAAGTGGTTCAACTCGGAAGCCAAATAAAAGCATATCATTCGCCCTATGTTGTATTTCTAGTATCGAATTACTGGTGCTTGCATTCTTAGTATTAACATTACCGCCCAAGATGGTGATAACCTGGTCTTAGGTGAAGAACTTTAGTTTCTGATGGACAGGGGAAGATATCCCAATGATGATGTGGATGCTTGGTCCACCGAGTAATAGATTGAAACAAAAAGGTATGTCGCTAACTTGGAACTCGGTAACGGGATTTATAGGGCCAACCCATATTGTGTTTGTTATACATCCCATCACTTCTTGGCGAGTCTTGTCATAGGCATGCATTACTGAAGAAGTTGGATTAAGGTTGCTTACTTTCAAACCCAGGGATTTAAAGGTTCTTAACTGGCAAACTTTGAGTGTTGATCCGTTGTCGACCAGGGAGAGCGGGACTATCTTCCGCATCACCTTAACGAAGATGTTGAGAGCGTAGCTATGATTAGGACCAAACTTTTGGATTTATTCTTTAGAGAAGGAAAGAAATCTGGTAAAGGTTAATGACCGGAACAGGTTCACAAGTTCTTTTGGAGTGGTGAAAGAAAGGTCGGTGGGACCGATACGTAATTTTATCAAATAATTTTGGTGTAGCTGGGAAGACATGAAGAGTCTCCATATGGTGATGTTGGGATGAGTTTTCTTGAGTTGTCCGAGGATCTTGCTTTCATCGATGGTTATTTATGGCATGGGGAGTTTCTTAACAACTCCTTTTCCTTTATCTATCCATACTGACTGAGGATTCGAACTCTGGTAGTGTTTCCCAGATCTTGTTATATGTTTTATGGAGGAGGAGAAGAACAAAACCCCTATTTCTACGTATATTTCGGGTTTTTCGAACACTTTGTTGATTTCCCTTACCAGATCTTCAAAAGATATTATCCCACACACACTGATTACAATAATAACATTTTCTTGGCTTGTTTCTTTATCTGAGCTATCATATTTATCCCCCCATCTGGTGGCCATAATGTCATCCTACCGTGAGAGGTCAATGCATTCCACAACCTCAACGACTTATTCATATAAATACTCTCACTCAACAGGGAGGTGCAGAAGTGAAGGGACCAACCATCCTTATAGCTTTAAGGCATTGAGTAACTCAGATATACTATAAATGGCATTAGTTTGTCGAAATATGTCTGCCATGATTTACACTACATCATCTAAAATGAATTCATCAATGGGTATTATCCAATTATCTGACTCTCGAGCCCACTTTAGAGCTTTCGTGAATAGGATGTTGAACTTCTAATAGTCAATGGTCATTTTCGAGGGAAATTTTAGTCTAAACTGTAAAAGTTTGTTAAGTACTGCTGGAAATTCCATAACTGTAACACCCCATTCTCCCACCACCAATATTATCCCCACTTTAACCACCGCATCCAACAGTACGGTTTTTTTATTAGATCTATATCCACAAACAGGTGTCAGTGGGGTTCGAACCCCTGACATGTGCATCATCAATCACATGCCTTACCAGTGGAGCTAAAAGGCCTCGGTGTTAGAAGAGTGTAAATCTACATATATTAACCATTACTTTCCCTCACCCAGGCATTATGGTATGTAACTCTCTGGATACCAAATCAACCATAGCCCAGTCTGTTACACTAACCACCCAATATGAGAATAAATGGATGCCGTATATAACAAAATAAATAGAACGTTCAGCCAATAAATAGCAACAAAAAGTGATCATAAATATACAATATGTACAACAAAAGAATATATATACCCGAATAAGTTATCAGGCAACAGACTATAAAATGTAAAAAATGTCTAAAATGTATAAGATATACAACACTACAACCCTTGGGTAAACACCCGAATTACAATTTTGGATCCTTAACTAGATATACAAAAATGAGAAGCAGCTACAACAAAAGTCCTTCAATAGTCCGCACATGCTACAACTCCATATACATAGGAATGAAAAACTAAACATTGGCATCCTTGCGGTGGGACACCTATATATAATAAATAAAACCAAGAGAGAGGATATAAACAGGTCAGATCCCGAGGTTTGAAAACAGTTTAGCAAGTGAATTAAAATGCATAATAATTATGAATGCAAAATTTCATAATGCAAAGTTTTGTCGCACTCTCTTGAGATTCAATCTTACACCTCAACTATAGTGCTCACCCTAACATATGCATTTTTTTTATCTTAATCAAGCTACCCAACTCGTCAAGGGATAACTTCATCTCAATTCTACGCATTTTCCCCACTTGCGTATCTACTTTACCGAAACGTAATCATTTAAATCTCATCCTAAATGATTATATAACAATTCATTACTTAATAACCGTAACTAGTTATTATCATAACATCATACACATTACCTTCAAGTCTGTATAATATCAGTCTCACTATTATACGAGATAAATCATTGCTACAAGTACATATACATAACACCCATATTATATGTATACTAAACATCCCACATAACCTTAACTCAATGGATGCAGCCTCTACAATGCTACCATCTTCTAGGGAGAACACACATCGACCTGGGAAACTAGGACGGAATCTCACATCGAACCTAAATCCAAATCACAATGTATGGGAAGCGGTCATAGTTCCTCACTAGAAATAAAACCAATCATACCCAAGACGTCTTACTCGTGATAAATGCCACATAATAAATAAATGGAGGCTATGACCTGGGGTCTATACGCAACCTTCTCCTCGAGCCAGGGCCTCACCCACATCGCACAACATCCCATGATAGCCCTATAGGGGTATGTGCACACAATAGATATATATGACACACACAAGATATATATACACATCATATATATAAACCATCTCATATCTGAATGTATATATTTTGTAATCCTGGCTACATGTATATATACACCTTACACTAACCGATAATCCATAGAATTATTCCCAATTCATTTTATGATTCAATCGTTCACTTGAACCTTTATCATCAATTACATATGTGATTTATCATTAATTTTAACATCATTAAGGGCGCACAACCTCTCTCTCATTGGCCCTTATTCATCCTTGAAAGAATTCATATCATTAGGAATTTTCTCAAACAAAATTGGCATAATAAACTTCCGAATATGGCTCCATACTCATCTCGATGTATCCCTGATATCACCTCATATCGTATACCCATAATTTATCTCATAAATGTGTTTACTGTATCATATTAGAAGGTTCCTAAGCACTAAACCCAATTGGAGAGGATAAAACAAATTCTAGAAAACCACTCTAAAATAGTTAGATTTTTGAATCAATTCGCACTAGGCCGAATTGATTCGCCCCTATAACGAATCGATTCACCAGAATGCGAATTGATTCTATCAAAGGTACCCGAATCGATTTGGGTCCAAGACCTGATACTTCTTTACACCAAATCGATTCGCTAGGGGGTGAATCGATTCGGGTCTGCAGAATTGCAAAGTTCTCCCACTTTCTGCATAACCCACAAAAACTTTACCCCAAAATCCAACTCTACTCCATCATCTTCCCAATCAACCATGGTTTCTAACATCATAAGTCTACCCATATATGAATTTCATCCATTTTAATCTACAAACCCCTTTATAACACATCAAATACAATATTTAATCAATAATTCTAGGGTTTAATCCTAAATGCTCATGATCAACTAATTCACAAAAACATTATGAAATAATTCACACACATAGATCATTTAACAAGTTTAATCACTTGACTGAAATTCGTAGAGTCTGAATCTTCCTCAAAATCATGGATTTAATCGAAAATTTCCAAATCTCCAAGATTTTCTCCTATTTTCTCTTCTTTCTTTGTTCTCTTTCAAAGGTGGATTTTATTACTTGAGATTACTATACGAGCCTACTAATCCTTAACTCAATTTTTCCTAACTTTAAATGATAATACACACTTAAAATGACTCGTATACCCCAATTTGAGTTAAAATAGACAAAAAGACCCCGGAATCCAAATAAAAAACCCAGGCAGTCATTTTGACTATCTCGGCCCTTTCGAGATCAACCGCGCATTCCAAATTATCATATGAGACTCCAAACTAAAAACCATCTCCCAACCTCAGATAACTCACTTAAGTATGCCCCAGTTGAGAAATAACTAATTCCCACCGACAAAACACACACACACAACGTAATAGAATGCAAAAAGATTATATTTATCATATCAGACTTGTAAATGTACAATTCATATAAGTATTAACTATTCTACCCAAATCAATATTTATTTTAAAATCTCATTTTATTTCTTAATTGTACTAAATCACACATGCACCAAGAAATTTAATACAAATATAAATACATGAAAGTGAGGGGTATTACATATGGTCTAAAGTAAAAGCTAATTGAAGACTTTATATAACTAATGCGGAAATAAAGGAATTTAAAGGGAGAGAAGAATGTTGAGACCTTCTTTGGAGACTTGTAAATTGATCCTAATTGATGATGAGCTTCCTTGCAAGTGAATGAATAGTGTAGGAGTATTTTTTCTAAATTGGGTGTTAAAGTGATGGGAGTGAAAGGTGGAGAAAGGTTTCAAATAAGGAAACCTAATTGACTTGATAAGAATGTTGTTAAGATCACTGAAGTTTATGTTTCTCAGATGCCTTGTAAGGTGATCTTATGATCTCCTTATATAGGCTCAAGAGACTGCCGATCAGCATTGTCCTTTCCCTGCCTATCAGTAGGTAATCATAGATACACTACCGAGAGGCAGGGAAATGGACCTGCTAATAGGCAATCTCATACTGATTTTCAAAAAAGTGGTCGTAAAATGAAATTTGTAAGTATAAATTGCGCATGGTTTATACCATTAGAAAGATTATTTAGAGACCTTTGCTAATCCTTAGTCCAATCCTTGGTCCTGGAGTTGACTTTTGGTCAAACAGGGCTCGGAAGTGCCTGTCGATCCTTTGGACAGGAGATTTTTAGACGATAATGGATCCTTAGTCCAAACATAAGTCCGAATTGAACATGGGGTAGACTATTATAAAGGTTAGGCAAGAAACTTAGATGTTCCAAGGATATTCGCTCGGTTCGCAGAGTTTACTTTAGTCAAATTCGGCCCAAAAGCTCCCGGTGACCTTTATGAGTAAAATGGAACGTTCGTTCATATCGTATGGCTGATTCATGCATGGGTAGGACCGTTGAAAAGGGTAATCGGTGTTATTCAAATAATATTTCAGCCTCAATTAAGACGAAAAGTTAGATTTGGTCAAATGGAGCCTGAGAATGCCTAGTGGCATCTAGATCGATTTTCGGGGGAAACGGATCGTTCATTTTAACCCTTACATAAATTTGTGCACGGGGTAGACCATTTGAATGGGGTATTAGTGCCCATCAAAGATTAATTGAGATTTTTCTATGATGATGAAGTTGATTGGGGTCAAATCGGGGGGCCTCCTGAGCGGTTTTTGGTAGTAAAATGGTCCATTTGTCCGAACCATTATGTCAATTCGTGCACGGGGTGGATCATTCGGAAGGGTATTAAAATCCCTTCAAGGATTCATTGAGATTCTACTCCAACGATGGATTTGACAAGAATCAAATAGGGGCTGAGAGTGCCTAATGGCCTCTACATCGGTATTCAAAGTACGACCCAGTGTTTGTAGCAAAGTAGGGATGTGGTTGGGGCCTAAGGAGAGACTTAGGGGGTCGTAGAATTTTGTGTCTACACATTCCTTAATAGTTTTGAACAAATGATTATACCACGCTATTCTACTCTCGATAAGGATTGCGTAAGTACTTTGACTTATCACGTTTGATGTATAAGTCCCACCTAAAATTAGTCTTAAACTTACCTCAACACGCTGAAAATTGTATTTTAATAAAATTCATCTACTAGATTAAAAGAATCAAACTAATATAGATACAAACATATAGAGAGGGTTTCGAGGAAAGACACTAGACTGAAAAGATAACTTGTGGCCTTGAATCTCTTCTAGTGAAAGACTACTGAATTTACTAAGCGACCAATGAAGACGATGTCTTGAATTGATCAACGTTTTATGTAAATTAAGATAATAAAGTTCACACAATGCCTTTTTAACATTATTAGTTCTCATTATTGTGCCCATTTTGGCCTTGTACATCTCCTGATTTCATGAGTGTTTTAGAGAATTAGCCTTCATCATTCTCACATAAGCGGCCCCTTCTCACTCACATATCTGATTCCAATAAAGAGTATCATGCTAATACCCTAATTGACCACTATATTTATGATATTTAAATTATTAAAAATAGTCTTTATCCTAATACACGTTGTAATTTGTGCACTGACTCATCTCAGAGATGGGAGGAAGTGATTAACATCTTAACCCCAGATGAGTCACTCATAATTAGGTAATACCTTTAAACCCAATTCTTGGCATTTCCAATCATTTATCTTGGTTTTCTACTAAGGATAATATTTTTAGGTTTTAACAAGCTTTAGGACCATATCCTGTGATAAATTTACCACTTGCTCTCAATGTATACCTTTTGTTAGTGGATCTAAAATATTTCCCTTTGACTTTACATACTTATTGGAAATAATTCCATTCGAGGGTATTTTTCTAATGGTTTTATATCAACGATGTATATGTCAATAGTTACCATTATAATTATGTTGTTGTTCCGTTACAATCACAGATTGGATATCACGATGTATTATGCCTTTGCAAAAGTTGAATTTCCTCTAAAACATTTCGAAGCCATTTTTCTTCTTACCCATATTTGTCTAAATCAATGAATTCAGATTCCATAGTGGACCTTTCAATGCATGTTTGCTTCGAGGATTTCTAATACACAAATGCACCTTCGAGGGTAAATACATAACCACTTATGGATTTTAAATCATTTGAATCAAATATCGAATTTTCATCAATGTATCCTTCGAGTACGTTTGGATATCTTTCATACTACATTCCATCGTTTGATGAGTCTGTAAAATATCCAAGAACTCTTATAAATGCCTTTCAATGATCTATCCCAAGATTACTTGTATATCGATTTTTCTTTCTTATAAAGCATGCTATATCTGGTCGAGTGCAGTTTGACCGATACACCAAACTTCTAATTATATGATAATATACAAATTGAGATATACTTTCCCCATTATTTATCGTATGGTGAAGAGTTAGAACAATAGGTGTTCTCACGGGCGTCTGTTCATATTTGTTATACTTTTCAAGGATTTTCTCAACATAATGGTATTGAGACAAACCAAGTCCTTCGAAAATTCTGTTAATATTAATTTCTAAAATAATATCTTCTAGACCCAAATCTTTCTTTCAAATCTACTAGTCAACTTTTGTTTGGTATCATTAATGATATCGTTATTACTACCAATGATTAGTATAACTTCTATATATTGACTTACACTGACATCTCCTCCCTTTTGAGTACTTTTGACATAAAGACATTTGTCACCCTCATTTACTTTCGAACCATTTGACTTCATTACATTGTCATTAAGTGATTTGACAAGTTTCCAAACTTTTACTTCATTTCTAAGAGCTTTAAAACCTTTTGATTGTTCCATATATAATTCTTCATCTATTTCACCCTTTAAGAAAGCAGTTTGACATCCATTTGATGTATTTCCAAATTGTGTATTGCTCCTAATGCAATTAACATTCGTATGTATGCAATTCTCATAACCGGTGAATAAGTGTTGAAATAATCTATTCCCTACATTTTTTGTCTCCTTATCAATAAGCCTAGACTTATATTTGTCGATCCATCATCTTTTGTCTTCCATTTGAAGATCTATTTACACCCTACGGGCTTGATTTTTATTCGAAGATCCACTAGTTCCCATGTATTATTTTGTATAATGGATTCTATCTCACTATTAATATCTTTCTTCCAATATGAATCTTCTAGAGTGTACAAATACTCTTTGATATTTTTAGGTTCACGTTTGGACATATAAGTTAGAAAATTTAGACCGAAAGATTTTTAATTAATTAAGTCACAATTTTCAATGCTCCAGATTGAATCATGATTAAAATAATTAAAATAATTATGTTATAATTAGTGTAATTTATTAATTAGTTAAAATTGATTTAAGTTTAAAAAAATCAAAATTGGCCCAAAAATTTATCCCACGAGACCTATTGAATGTTTTTCCAAAAAGTTGATATTTACTCAAGAAAGACCCACGACCCATGGGCCCGGGACAGGGACGAGGCGAATGGTGATGGAAGTGCTCGCATGTGTGGGTTTTTGGACCAAAGCTAAACCATGCATAGTGTAGGACCTTTTCACTTCAAAGAGTTGGGATACCCGAAAGGCATCCGATACCTAGTTACATCTTTGGTGTATATTAACTTTACAACTCTCTCACATGTTTTTAATGTGGGAAAAAACTTTTATTTTAGCCATAGCAAGTATCTTGTGTTCAAGTGGGTTACTTTGAGTACAATTTTTTCATTAATTCCTTAACGAGTATGAACAACTGAGTATACCACGCTATTTAACTCTCAAAGAGGACCGCATATGTACTTTGTTCCATCACATTTAACATGTGGGTCTCACCCAAATTTAGTCTCAAAGTTACCTCAACCAAGTAAAAAGTGTACTTTAATAAAATATATCCAATAAGAAATTATCCACGTCAGCAGGTAGACTTAAGGAGAGTTTGACTCCTCTTTCACCGGATAAACCTTTTTCAAATCAATATTTAGATGTGAAGGTAAGGTTTAAACCTTAGATCATGTTGATTTATGTTGTCAGTTTGGTGCACATGATCATAATAAATATTTTAGTTGTTATTTTGAGAAATAAGAAAATTGGGTTGATTATCTAAGCAATGAAAACCCTATTTCAAGCAGTATGATTCCATCCACTAGTTTTTCCTCACAAATTCAATATCACGAGAATGAGTTGGATAATCTATCGAATTAATTTTATTCCAAACCGCCTCAATTTTGAAGATCCAAATTTTCTAAAAAACAAAATCAGTTCATTAAAAAAAAGAAAGAAAGACAAAGTAAAATTGAGCAAGATCAAGGCAATAAAAAATTAGTGGACTCAGAAATTCATAGAGTCATGGTTGATGCAAAACTAGTAATTGATTAAGGTCTTCAAAATATTCATGATAAATGCGATGACGCATTTAAAGTAGAGTTCAAAATGGTGTAATTTATGTCTGAAGCCCAAAACTATAGAGAAGCTCGAGTGGAAGAAACTAGGAGAAAATATGGTGTGAAAACCTGAATGGGTAAATGATGTGCATTTGGCATTTTCTTTCCATGTATGGTCTATGGTCCAATCACGTTCCTCTTTTATGGCTTTGATAAGATCTCAGGCCTTTACTTATCCTTTTTACGTGCTTATTTCATTTGAGTAACATTATAAGACTCTTTCTCCTTAATTTTCTTCTCGATATGCATTGGTGGGGGGCGCACTCATCCACTCTTTTTATTTCTCCGTTTTATAATATTTCCGCTCCTTCGGAGTAATGTATATATATAAAAAATTATGATATTTTCTATTCATAAAAATGATCTTATTTTCTTCTATAGGTAATAGGATCTACGAGAAAAAAGGTATTAGGATCCAAGATTTATGTAGCCTTTTGGATTTAGCTTGTAACTTTTTTTCTACTATAGATTAAGGAGATTTTTCGGGCTCCAAAGTATTTATTTCTCAATTGCACTAAACAATATCTCTATAGTAGATTTTTTATCACATGTGAGATGAACATGGCATCCCAGAGTGTCCAAAATATATCAGAGTTACATAAAAATGATTTCCCTAACATGTATGTAATGTTGGAAATTATTAATTATATTAAAATAAAAAATCAGTCTAAGTGAAATTTTTATTCAAAATTATTTTTAATAGACCAATATCATGAAACATACACCTCAAAAATCAGTTTAAAGAGTTTTTGAAATGGCTTTTAGGCCTACTTCCTAATGAAAATAAATCTATGAATGATAGAATGTATTTGGAAATTCAACGTAACTGTTGATAATTGCATAATCTATTGGTGGATAACATTCTCAATTCCTTCAAGCTATTCTCTCCATTTTCTTTCCATATCGATATAGTCTTCCAAACTTCTGATCGTTTATACAAGTTTTACTTAAAAAAATTAAAAGAGTATTAGGGGTTAAGTGCTTATATTTTCTAGAAAAGGGATGCAAATGAATACTGAAGGTGAATGTGATCAGTGTATATTTATAAAAAGAATCAATGTTGTAGAGACATTGGATAATACAAATGTCATGTCATTTCATTATCTAACTTTTCACACATTGGATTCATATTTTCAGTCCATGCAGAAATCATTAAATAATTTTATTGAATACATAGCCTTTCACAATTACACTCTAAAAAGTTGTATCACTTATCCTCTTAGTGAATCTAATCAAATGCATTATTAGGAAACAGATAATTCCACAGGAAGATGATATATCCAACGCATATCTAAATGCATATATACAAGTCATTTTTTTGGTCCTCGCTAGATGAAGTAGACAAAGTTTTAATAACTATGAATATAAAATAGTAATTTCTAATTTTCTCTAGCAAGTACTACTTAAATAACATATAAATATATGTGGAGACATTGATAACACATACGTCAAATAATTTGATAAATTGAATATGGTTCCAACTTTCTCTTCTAGTGGAAAAATGTATTCATTTTATTTAATGCAATACATTGTGAATTTGTTTAGTATTCCACAATAAAAATTCAATATTAATTAATTACTATTAAGCGTATTAATAAAGAAGTGACAATTTTCATTATGAAATCACACTGCGAAACGACAGTGCGTACTCTCATTGCATAATTATAGGAAAATTGGTATATGAAACTATCCCATATAGACAAGATCTTTAACTACCGTTAATTTGTATATTCCTCATAATTACTTCTAACACAAGCCATTTTGTCTTTGTAAATTAAATACAAAATTGAACACTAGTTTTATCTCAATGATGAATTATCATTTAAGATATTTTCACTTTTGTCTATTGCTGATATTTTGAAGGCAGTTATTATTTGCAAAGAATTTATGAAAATATGTTCACATGATGATAAATTAGATAAAATTTACATAGGAGATATCCCCATTAAATTTTTTCAAAATCGTGACTTAAAATTATTTCGTACTAGGTATAACAAGCCTTAAAATGTCATCAAATATATTTATGTTATGTTTAGGTTTATTGAAGGAGGAATTGGTGGGTCGTCATAGACTTTACTTAAAGATTTCTGTGCTAGTGGAGATATAAATGTTTTACATGCTTTCGCAATATTTTTTATTCGCGCTGGTTTAGTATAGGACAAGAAATTTGCAACAGATTAAAAAACAGGTTCACGCAATCATTTTTGTGCTGGATCTTATTCAAAATTGTTTTTTCACTTGATGTTGTCAGTAGTATTTATTAAGATTAAAAATAAATTAATATTCTTTAGTAGATGATAACAAAATGCGGAATATGTAAAAACGTTAAATTTCATTCTGCAAATGGAATAACTCGATATTTATATTAAGATGGTAATGATAAGAAGTTTTTGTTGAAACAACATTGGATAAGTTTGTCATTGATTTGAATAGTTATTATTTTTTAAATCAAATAAAATTGGTGAAAAATACTTTTGTTGTGGTAACCGATTATTGTCAATTAACACTTTGAAGTGTTAGTTTTTAGTCCCATTCCACGCGCTTTTCTGGGATTGTGTGTGTAATATTTATGGAAACATGACTTAGACTAAGCATGTTTCAAGACGAGGCTTTTAGTTCCAAAGTTTCACATCACTTAGATATGTTTTCTCAATGTACTGGTAAGTGGAACATCACTTAGATATGTTAATATATGAAGAGAATGCACCCATGTACAAAAAGTTCAAACCTTTAAAAGTGAATTACTAATTATAAAATGTATAAATTAGTGGATGTCCAACTGTACATTTTTCATTGGTTTCTCACTTTTACAATTTGTATCTATCAAACACAAGGATTCAGTTTAACACCATATTTTTAGTGTCGATTAGATTTATCTTATATTGGTTGCATTTTAGAATTACTAAACCTTATATTGTATATAATAAAGCTCTAATGAATCCATGAGAAAATTTAGACCACAATTTTTTTATTTATTCTCATAGTATTTTCTATGTACTTGTAAGTGATACATAACTTAGATATGTTAATATATGAAGAGAATGCACACACATTCAGAAAGTTCAAACCTTTAAAAGTGAATTACTAATTATAAAATGTATAAATTATTGGATGTCCACCTGTACATTTTTTTTTGGTTTCTGACTTTTAAAATTTGTATCCATCAGACACAACGATTCGGTTTAAGACCATATTTTTAAGTGTCGATTAGATTTATCTTATGTAGGCTGCATTTCATAATTTCTAAACCTTGTATTATCTATAAGGTAACTCTAATTAATCCATGTGAGAATTAGGCCCATAAATTATTTTAGTTACTCTCATAGTATTTTCTATGTACTTGTAAGTGGTACATCACTTAGATATGTTAATATATGAAGAGAACGCACGCACATTCAGAAAGTTAATACCTTTAAATGTGAATTTTTAATTATGAAGTGTATAAAATAGTGAATGACCACTTATATTCCATATTTAATATGGTTCTTTTGGATGCCTTACTTTGTACAATAAATAGGGGTGATACCCATGAGTATTTACGTACCAATAAAATAAAACACTCTCTTTCTAAATCATCATTTTGTCCCATCTATTTTACAACATGTTATCAACACGAAACTCTAAATTTCCAAAAATTTACCATGTCACTCCCACAAAATCTACTGGTGAGATTTTTATTCAAACATCGCACAAGAATCCAACTTGCTCTCCAAAGTTACAAATGTGAAGGGAACAAATATTAAGGTGCACCCGGTTTCAAAACTCTTAACGATATACATCTATCAAGTCTTATACAATCTATAAATTCTTTCAGAAGGGTTTTAAGAAAAAAATGAATCACTTGGTTTGTTGTCTTTCATGTGGAGATGCATTATTTTTTTCTTAGACTAAAAGACTATGAATATTACCATTGAACTTTTAATATTCATAATTCGATTGTCAACATTTGAAAATTACTATTAACATTTCGATCTAGAAGTTTTCTATTGTTTTACTAAGTCCCATAGTTCCTAATTGTCTTTCAAAGTTGGAACTCGAAATTACATTTGTAATTAAAATTGAATCTTCTAGTTCTTAGTTACTATTTTAAAATTTGAGTCTTGAAGTTCCCAAATTACTCGTTAAATTATAGGACTTGAAGTTTTTAATGACTATTTACATTTTGGGGGGTTGAAGTTTCAAAATAGTTATTTTAATTTAGGGCCTAAAGTTCCCATACAGATATTTTAATTTGCGACGAGAAGCTCACAAATCATTTAAAATTGGGACTAAAGTTCTCAATTAGTATTTATATTTTGGACTTGAAGTTCCAAAGAATTTTATTCCATATCAAACTTGAAGTTGGAAGTAATTAGGCAAGATCTTAAAATTCTCTTAGTACTTAATGTTGTGATAGGAACTTTCCATAAATACTTACAATTGCCTCCTGAAGTTACCCAATAATCATTCAAATATGAATATTGAATTTTTCTCTGTTCAAAATTTAGGATGTGGAGTTCCTAAATTATTTGGGCCTAATGTGTCAAAAAGAAAATATATCACAATCAAACCTAAAGTTTGTATTATCTAATTGACATGATAGACCAAGAGTTTCCCAATTATATTTGTGATATGAAGATCCATACTTATTATTATAATTAGGATATAGTTTTTTCCAAGAGTTCACAAATTATTATTTGTAATTGGGATATAGTTTTTCCAAAAACTTGTGAGAAGGTGATGCACGACGATATCATGTTATTTAAAATATTTGGACCAAAAGCTCTCACAAAATATAACATAAATGAAAAATTGATGATTTGATATTTCATGGGGTATGAATATTGAAGGTTCTCAAAATGATCCTTTATAAGTTGTGCCTGAAGTGCCAAATATATATATATATATATATATATATATATATATATATATTCTTGGGATTAGTTCAAATAAAATAAACATGTATTTTCAACTTCTTGACTTCTCATTTTCTCTATTAAATGAAATATCTTTTTAAATACTCTTTTAATGGTTAAATGCCCCTTTAACTAGGATATTAAGGGTTTCACCATTAAATATTTTTTTTTGACTCTTCGTTTCATTTAAGTATTAAATTATATTTTCAATGATATTTTATTTTAACTCCTCTTATCATTCCAACCATTTAATATATGTTTAAGTATTGGGAATGTGTAGAGATTGTGCGAAATAAGCCCCTTGCTTTTACTGATAAATTGAAATATCATATTTTAAAATTTATATGAACCAGAAGATTCATACACATCTGACACTAAATAGAACATGGAGTCCTAGATTTCTATCCTCAGATCCTGAAGTTCTATTTATTATGTCAATAAAGTTGGTGTTTACATGGAGAACCTGAACTTCTCATTACGTTTCATATGAAATATTAGTCATAATATAGTTATTTTAGTGTTCCATAACATATCATCAATTGTTAATTTTATATATTACATAATTTGAAAAAACGAATGAATATTAGTCCAATCTCAAAGTTTTTGTAGAAACTAAATGTTTGTTACCTAGTTAATGTTTCTTATTTTTTAGCGTAAATTCTCTTACATATGATAAGGCGACAAAATTTTGGTTCATCAGTTACGAACCACCCATTAAAACTTTTATTGACCAATTTCCTCTTTCAAACATACACCCTGATTTGATATTCGTATAGTTAAGGGTTTTGGGGCTTAAATCAGAATGATTAAATTCTCATTTATGACAATCCAACATCATCAAAATGCACCATTTTTAGACATATATATCTCTGGATTTATTTTTCCAAAGTGATCTACATCCTAAAATATGAAATTATTTTTATCCAAGATTTGTAACATAATTTTTTTTTTCATTTATCCCATCTTTTGAATATATCATAATTAAGTTACAAGAATTATTTTCTTTAAAATACGTACAATTGTTTAAGTTTGGTCATCACACGCTTGACCACAACATAAATATTTTTCACACACACACACACACACACACACACACACACACACACACACACACACATATATATATATATATATATATATATATATATATGTTGATGTAAAAAACTAGATTTGACCTAATTAATTAATCACAGATAAATATGAAATAAGACAAGAGAATTTCAAAGTGGTTTAGCCTCAAAGTAATGGCCTACGTCCACTGTTTTGTATTACTGGGTATCTTTCTTTGATCTCGATTGTGCTTGCTTACTTCTCTTACCCTGCTGAGAGGGTGTTATAATGTATTTATAGCCCTTAGGCTGTTAGTATGAATAAATAGTATTCCTTTAACGAATAGGCATATACATCTGTACATGGTAAGGAATGAATGTAATAGAATAAAAATTGAATTTCTCTGGTCGTTTGGTCTCCTAGTAAGTTTCTCGGTACGCTGAGTAGCTCGTTACTCTAAGTTGCTCGGTACTTTGAGTAAATATGTACTTGAGCTTGTTCGATGTTGGATGATATGTGTCTCCATATAATTGGTCCACGTCAGCTAACGAATTTTTATATCAACAGAAGCCCCCAATGTTTCACAGTTGAGGTTGGATGTGAGAATGTGGAACATTTTACCCAAAAAGTTACTCGGGCATATTTTTCTTGTGTTGATTAATTACAGACCTTCAACACTTATAAAATTCTTCCACTTCGCGTAATAGTTTTGAGCGTAAAATGGAAAATTTGTAAATATTTTGAATTCTGATGACCGCTTGGGTATCTGCGTCTTTTTCCTTTAATTATCCGTTGAGAGTGCAACCGTCATCATTTGTGATCATTACTTTTCTCATTTTTCGAGGTGACATATATAAAGGCAGCAAAATCTGATTATCTTCTACCTTTTGCCATCTTGTTTGCAAAATCATTGTTTTCTGATTTTTCTTCTTACGAATATTCTTTCTATCATCTGCCTTAGCTGATTCCTTAATCTTATGTAAGAATCTCTTCCTTCCTTCTTCTTTCTTTGCTTTAAGGACCATGATTGACCTTATCGAGTCGTTAGATAAGTTTAGAGACAATTTTGGGGTTACTTCTTGGGTTGATTTAGAGGAACCTACACGTCCTCATGACTTATTTTATTTAGGTGAAGGACACTAGTTTGCCTCCATTTTTGTAGAAGAATATGGTTTTTCTCTCCCGCCTAATCCCCTGTGTTTGGAAGTTTACCAATATTTCGATATTGTACCTACAAAAGTAGTTCAAAATATATGAAGGGCAGTTAATGGTGTACATAGGTTAAACAAAATTCATGGAAATCATCTTGGGATTCCTGAAATTATGTTTTGTTATAAATAGGTCACCAGTGACACCACCTTTTATTTGAAAACTAGGTTTGTTAATAGAGCCTTAGTGGTCAATCTCCCTGATTCTAACAGGGATTATTTTGAACATGGGGTTGTGATGAAAAATTGGCACCCCCCCCCCCCCAATAAATGAAAATGATGTGTAACAAGGTCCCAGATGTCCTCCTTATGGCAATGGGATAGGTTGTTCTTTATTTTCTGAACTAGGCCTGATTTTGTTTGATAAAATATGTCACTGATTTTTGTTTTCTTCAATTTTAATTTGCAGTTGACAGTAAAAGAAAACCCCAAAAAAAGAGTGATATTAATATAAAAGATTTAAAGTTTATCTGGGGTTTGCATCAATCAGTTGCTGGGGAGCACGTGAGAGTTATTTCCTATTTATTGAAATATAGGAGCACCACTTCCTCATTTATTACTCGGCCTACTTCTCCTCCTTCTTTGGTGATTGATCTTGAGCATGATCCAATATATTCTTCATTGGTTGAAGAATATTCCTCTGATTTGGGTACTTCTCTTGCTGATCTGATGATGAAGAACAGGAGAATGCTTGATCTCTTTGCCAAGATTGTCCCTGGTGCTGATGGGGCAAAAGAGAACAAAAAAGATGTCCCGGCTGAAGGGACTAAAAAAAAGGATATTGCTCCATCTGGTGGAGCGATTACACATGTTAAGGGGGTTACAAAAAAAGCCCCTATTGTTCAAAAAGAGGCAATACCTTTGATTGAAGAGGCTGTTGTTGTTTGAAAAGAGGCAGCACCTTTGATTGAAGAGGTTGCTCCTTTGAGAAGATTGAGAAGGGGTCTTGCTGAGAAGACTGTTGATGTTACTGCTCAATCTGCTGGGGTTGAAATACATTCCTTGAAGGCTGGTCCTCCAGCATTCATTAATCCTAGTTTGGCCAGGAAATTGATTTGGTCTTGAACTCTTCCTGATCACAGAGCTGCTAAGACCTTTACTCCTCGGGGGAAAGTCTCTGATTTTGCAGCCCAAAACCTTGCATCATTAAGTGTCATTAAACCTTATCATTTTAGTTTTGTTTTCAATTTACATATTCTAATTCGAGTTTCTACTTGTCTTGTAATTTTTTGTGTATTTCAATAATATCCTAGAGAGGGATGAAGCTATCAAAGCTGCTTCCTCTTCTAGTGAGGTAGAAGAATCCCTTGCTGGGTTATCAAAATCTTTGGTGGACTCCTGGCAAAAAAATGAAGACAACAAAACTTATTGGGAGAATAAAATCAAGGATGCCGAGACAGATCAACAAAAAGCTATGGATGTTGTAAAGGAGGTTGATCTAGCTCGATAAAAAGCTGCAGATGCTTCCTTAGAGACAGAGGAGAAATTAAAAATTGCCATTACCAGCAAAGAGGAAGCTGAGAGAAAGCTTGAAGAGGTTGAACTGCATAAAAAAGATCTTGAACAAAAAGTAAAATCTATTAAAGATCTTTTTAGGGAAAATACTTCCTTGGAGAGGACGAAGATAAGGTCTGCTACGAAGAACTCCTTTAGCTCTAGATGGGACAAAGGGTGGAACAAAGCTCTAATTGTTACCTCTGCTCAAATGGAGTATGCAAGTTGAAAATTCTTCAGGGATGGATGGGTTGCAGTGTTTAAAGAGTTGAACGTTGTTGAAGACTCTGAATTATTTCAGAAACGTATCCATGGGCCTCCTCTTGTCAATGAAGAAGAATAAGATGAAGTTGGATCTAATGAATCTTCTTTCATGATGGTTGAATAAACAATTGCTACCATTGTCCCTCAATCTTTTGAGAAAGCTCAGCAGACAACTACTTCTTCTGAGCAAAGTTAGATGCCTTATGAGATACTTCAGCAACTAGCTCCTTCTTTAAAATCGGCTAAGGATGTAGTAGGGGATAAGGAGAATGTGTAACATTGCTCAACAACTTTTTTATTTTAACTTTTTTTCGTTTTAACATTTTATTGTACTCTCATCCATTATGATCAATAAAAATGACTTGCTATTTATCTGAATTTCTCCTCTACGGTTCAATATAGCTTTGCTGTTGTTGATCTATTTTTACTTTTCCTTGCAAGTTTATTGCCAAGATGGAACTATAGTCAGCTCATGATATAGAGTTGATAAATAATTATACATACTACTTCAAAGATGGTCGTGCAAAGTTTACTGAAGCACAAATAATTGACATTCTTGGTCCTAATACCTCTGAACAAGTAATTGCAGCTTACCAATATTTGAAATATTTACTTGATCGTGCATTAGCAAATAACATAGCTTACTATGAAATGATTGAAGATCTACAAGGAATGATTAAAAAACTTCAACTGCAACACAAGATCCTTGTAGTATTGTTCTTCCTGCGACGTGAGCTCCCTAAGATCCTTCATGATTTTCCTCTATTAAGTCCTTGACCTCTACTGGATGAACACTCATCTGCAAACCAGCTATTGAAACTCTATTGTAAAAAATTCCATTATTCAAAAAATATCTGGCATCTTTGTACTTTAACCTTTTAGCTGCCAATAAGTTGGCTAGTAAAATACCTTCTTTAATATAGGCCCTGATGGGATCCATGCAAGATGGTCCCATATCCAAGGCGATAAAATTCACCATGAAGTCTTCATCAATACTTCTGCTTGGAAGTACTTTAATGGGTATTATTCGTCAAATTTCGGTGCGAGTAGCTAAGGCTAACCGAACAAGTGCATTTGTCCTTGCATTCTCCACTCTAGGTATTCAAACCACCTGAGAAGCTACCAAATTGTCTACAATCTCCAAAGCCTTGGTTAAGTATCTTTATATGAACTCCCCTTTAACAGCATAAAGACTTAGCATCTTATTCACTACTAATTACGAATCACTGAATACCACAACTTGCTCTACATTCAATGATTTAGCTATGTTGAGGCCCATGATCATGACTTCATACTCAACTTTGTTATTGGAAGCTTGGAATTGGAAACACAGAGCATATTCAATGTCTTTCCTATCTAGACTATTGAGAATAATTTTAGCTCCGTAGCCTATTGCACATGCAGAGCCGTCAACATATAAATTCCATATAGGAATATCATCATCAAACCCTTGGTCTAACAGAATCCCTTGATGGAATATCTTGTCCTTCCTTTCTTCATACTTCTCTTTCAACTCGTGCCCTTTACTAGAGGATTCTGGTTGATCGATTGCCACCCCTTCTGGCAATTCTGCTGTTGAGAGTTGATCGGAGGCATTTTCACTAGACCCTTTGGCATCCTTGAGTTGCTCTGTATTATCCCCTTACTGTCCAGAGATATGTGGGTATGTAACTCAGTGATGAAATTTGCCACTGCCTGTCCTTTGAGCGAGGAGCGTGGTTCATAGATAATGTTGTATTCCCCTAACTCCACTGACTAATACATTAGTCTTCCAAACTTTTTGGCCTTATGTAAATCCTGTCTGAGTGGCATGTCAATATATACAACTATTATATGGGATTGAAAATATGGTTTTCATTATCCTCCTTGCTTCAATCAATGCCAACGCCAACTTCTATAGTTTAGGATACCTAATTTCTTCTCCTTTGAATGCATTGCTAGTATAATAAATAGGTTTTTGCACTCCGTCTACTATTCTTATCAAGGCCAAACTAACTGCAGTCTCTGACACAGCTAAGTACAAGTATAGTTTTTCTCCTTCTACTGGTTTGGATAATAAAGGAGGTGTCCCCAAATATCTCTTCAACTCTAAGAATGCCTTCTCACATTCGTCGTTCCACTCAAAGGTCTTTCTGAGAAATTTGAAGAATGGAAGACATTTATCAGTTGCTCCGGAGATGAATCTATTGAGAGATGTAAAACACCCCGTAAGGTTCTGAACCTCCTTCTTAGTGGTTGGAGATTGTAACTCCAATAAGGCTTTTATCTTGTCAGGATTGGCTTCAATACCTCTTTGATTCACAATGTATCCAAGGAACATGCCTTCTTGTCCGCTAAAAATGCACTTGGTCGGGTTCAGCTTCATCTAGTACATGTCTAGCTGACCAAATGTTTGGCTCAAATCGACTATGTGGTTAGAAACTTTCTTGCATTTAGTCAATATGTCGTCGACGTATACCTCCATATTTGTGCCAATCTTCTCTGTAAACACCTTATTCATTAGCCGATTATATGTAGAACCTGCATTTTTAAGACCAAAAGGCATAACATTATAACAATATATTCCTCTAGGAGTAATCAAAGAGGTACTTTCCTTGTCTTCTGACTTCATTTTAATTTGATTATATCACGAATAGGCATCCATGAAGCTTAACAGCTCATTCCTTGAGGTTGTATCCACTAGCTGATCTATTCTGGGCAGAGGAAAGTGATATTTTGGGCCAGCTTTATTCAAATCTATGAAATCCACACACATTCTCCATTTATTCTTCTTATTATTGACCATCACAACATTAGCCAGCCATTCTGGATATTTCACGTCTTTGATAAAAGAAGCTTTTCACATCTTTTCCACTTCTTCTTGAATAGCCTGGTTCTTCTCTGGACTAAAGACTCTTCTCTTTAACTTCACTAGTTTGATCTCCTTGTTGACATTAAGCTCATGACATAAGAAAGTTGGGTCTATCCCCGATATGTCCTTGTGACTCCACGCAAATACCTATTTTCTATGCTTTAATACTGGATTAAGTCAAGTGCCAATCTGAGTTGTTCTTTCTGGTTACTCGTCATCCAAAATAATACTTTATGTTGCCACCATGACATAGCCTTTAACGAGTTCCATTTAATCTCTTGGGTCTAAGGTTTCAATCTCAGACTCATTAGATTCATCCACTTGATAAGTGGGTTTTTTCTTCCTAGCATCCTCCAATTCCTCTTGCTCAACAGATGAGTAGTAGCACTCCCGAGCTACTTTTTGATCTCCCTTTAGAATTTCAACCCTAATGTTGGTCCGGAACTTTAAACACTAATGTATAGTAAATGGATATGCTTTAAACTTTTTCAGTCCTACTCTCCCTATAATTATATTGTAGGCTGACGGGACGTTCTTATCCATTACGAAGAAGCACACCCTCTCTATTCTGCTAGCTGGCCAAGTACCAATCATCATGTCTAACTTGATATATCCAAGTGGAAAAACTTTTTCTCCGGAAAACCCAATGAAAGGCCTGTGATACGGATCCAACTGACCAAGTTTTAAATTCAAACTGTAGAAGCAAGGGGAGAACATTTTGTCTACCGAGCTACCATTATCCACTAGAACTCTTGAAATGATTACATCCTTCATTCTCATTTTGATCACCAGAGGATCATCATGAGGATAAAAAATGCCTTACAGATCATTTTTAGAAAAACCAATGACCAGTTTATCTTTGTTGACCTTTCTTGGGCGATCTTCTTTTGCGAGATTTATTCGCTATATATAGGAATAAGCTTGAGCGTCGTTGAGGTAAGCTTTCCTTTCATCGGTATAATCGCCCCCTATTGCATCTCCACCTGTAATCATATTATAATCAAATGAACCCAAACGAATAGAAACTACCTCATGTTCAGGCTGTCTTGGCCTTTCTGCGAGCTCGGGATCATCTTCTTGGTCGTCTTCATAGTCCCTCTTCTTATCTTCTATTGGTCGGCAGGGAGATTTGGATCTCTGCCGAGCTCTGTTGTTTGTATTTCCTCCATTCTGATGATCAACATACTTATTCATCTTTCCTCATCCAATGAGAACCTCTATCTCATTTTATAGGGATACATACTGCTTGGTTGTATGGCCATAATCTTTATGGAACTCATAATACTTGGATTTATCCCTTCTTTTGGTAGATATCCTTAGTTTTTCTATCCAATTGAGTTCATCGGTGTTCTTGATCTCCTGCAGAACGTGGTTTATATCCACCTTTAAGGGACTATAATTTGTATACTTCCTTAAGTGATTCAATGTTTTTTTGCCTTTCGATTGCTTGCTCCCACAATTATTCTTATGATCTTTCTTCTCCGACTTGCCTTCAACTTTAACATCCACCTTTGCCTCAACGTTCTTATTCGTAGTCATAGCCTCTTCGGCGTTCATAATTTTGGTTGCTTTTGCCATCAATTCATCTATTGATTTCGGAGGATCCTTCGCCAAGGTGTAATACATCTTGTCTGGAAAAAGACCACTCATGAGAGCTATGATGGTTGTTTTCTCCTCATAGTCTATGACCTCTAGTTTCTCGTTGTTAAAACGAGTAATGTAGTCTATGGCACTTTCACCTGTTCTCTGCCTAACACTTAAAAAATGTGCTACCCTTTTAACTGGCTTTGCACCAAAATAGAAATTTCCTATAAAGAGCTCTGCCAGTTGATGGTAGTTTGTAATCTTTCCCCGGGGAAGGATATTATACCATATATGAGAAAATACGGTAATGGTTCTTTAGAATGATCTGCACCTCATTTCATCTGGGACTGCGTAAATATCTGCTGTAGCTTAGTACTGCTATATGTGAAGAATCAGGTTGGTTTTTCCAGCATATTTCGGTGTGACTACAGGAGCCTTGAATTTTGATGGTGTGGGAAAATCCACAATTTCTTGTACAAATGGAGATCCTTTAATAAAGGTTCTTTGGAGATGGTTCTTGGCCTTGGCCATCTCTCCTAACCTATCTTCTATCCTCTGAATAGATCCTTTCAATGCATCATTTCCATCCCCTGATTTGATTTTTATTTGCCCGAGCAATAGATCGTGCATAATTTTCCTCTTGGGATGTTTTTCTTCGAGATGAAGTTCTTAGGTTTAGATGTGATTGCACGGAGCCTTCCTTTAAATCATTTGGTCATTGATAATTTCTCGACGCAGACCAAGGAGGATTCTATTCCTCCTGGGACCTAAACGATCGAAGGGTGAGGCTCTGCTCAACCTTTCCAGAGCACTTGGATTTTCTGGCATGAAAGTGATGTTTTCCTGTGAATCCAGAATTCTTATAGGGAAAGTTGCACCTGGGCGATAAGATGTAAAAAAACTATATTTTACCTAATTAATTAATCACAGATAAATATGAACTAAACAAGAGAATTTTAAAGTGGTTAAGCCTCAAAGAAATGGCCTACGTCCACTATTTTGTACTACTTGGTATTTTGCTTTGATCTCGATTGTGCTTGCTTAATTCGCTTACCCTGCTGAGAGGGTGTTACAATGTATTTATAGCCCTTAGGCTATTAATATGAATAGATAGTATGCCTTTAAAGAATAGGCATATACATCTGTACATGGTAAGGAATGTATGTAATACAATAAACATTGAATCTGTCTGGTTGTTTGATCTCCCAATAAGTTGCTTGGTAGGTTGAGTAGCTCGTTACTCGGAGTAGCTTGGTACTTTTAGTAATTTTATACTTGACCTTATTCCATGTTGGATGATACGTGTCTCTATATAATTGGTCCACGCCAGCAGACTAATTTATATATATATATATGGAGAGAGGGAGAAAGGGAGAGAATGTTTTAATTAATAATTTTGAACTTCCATTATCTTCTGACATGTAACACACTGATTTTTCACACCCAGTAGATCTGGACGGACACGAAATATGGGAGCACTGAACTAATTTATATCAATCTCACCATCACGATAAACAAAAAACTACAATAAATAAAACCATCCACCGTAAAATCTTGATAAATGATGGTAATAGAAAAACTAAACTAAGAATAATCGGAAACTCCAACACATTATTTCACTATATAAAATCTCTTATTACAGCTCTTCCAAAATAAGTACAAGAAATACATCCAAAAGTATCTCTAAATGAGACTTCTAAATACAATGATAACTAGAAAGAAATAATAATCCAATTATAAAAATTATAACTTCATCACTAAGATTACAAGTTAGGTTGCTTAGTCCTACTAACCACATTTAAAATATTAATATCCATGGGGGGAAACATTTTTAATTTTGAGTCAGATCTGTAAAGTTTCAAGAAATAAATCCAATATGAACAGTAAATAATCATGGGAGTGATTTACAATACATGCCAACCGTCATCTCTCACATGCAATAAGTACCTCACCTCTTATCTAAGTGAAGTACTACGTGCATATCCCAAAACCAAGGCATAACAACACTAAAAGTCTCTATCCCTTAACTAATAAGTTCTATCACATAATGAACAACTCTCATGGAACGCTACTCACTACCCAAGTAGGATTCCACCGCGAAAGCCCATGCATATATTTTTATTAAGTTACTCCCGATCTTATAAAAGTAATACTCTCCTAATTTTAACATTTTAGAGTATGCAAGTTTCTCTCTGAACTATTATTAAGGATAAACAATAACTATCTATCATGCAATAGGGATGTAACATACTACGCGTGTAAGGAAAAACCCAAGCACTAACTGTCACAATGTCACCCACAAGGAAGCACAAGTAAATCACATAATGTACTGGGTATTACATAGGGTTGATTATAAAATGTCCATACTAGAAT
Organism: Sambucus nigra; assembly: GCA_949130495.1. Classification (NCBI taxonomy): domain Eukaryota; kingdom Viridiplantae; phylum Streptophyta; class Magnoliopsida; order Dipsacales; family Adoxaceae; genus Sambucus; species Sambucus nigra. Next base: position 573,074,383 of record OX422210.1, on the reverse strand, counting down.
ATATTAAATTCTTCTCAATTATTTATTGCATGACATGGAGTCCACTACCTTTGGTTTCCATCTTTTTCATCTATCTTGAAGTCTATAGGAATTAATCACTTAATAGGCATAAGCAAAAACACACACATATAAAGAATGGGGCGATCACTACATAGTAACACCACTAAAGGGACCATACCCAAACACTATCGATGGATCAAGTCATCCCACCTTCTCTCATCATGAAGTGGTGACCGTTGTTTGTATGATATAATATAATGACCTCCACTATGTTCGACCCATCTTAACCAGATGTGTGGTATTGGGTCCCGATGTCGAGCGTAACCCCCAACCACTAGATTCATCATGAGTAAATGTGTGTTCAAATAATCAACAAAGTGCATATATATATATACTCAAGCGTACCCACAACATCCAAATCTCCATCCGTTGGATTGCCACTTAAATTATGTCTACTATCACTAAAAACCATGCCAAACATATACAACATAGTAAGATATCATGTACACTCTAGCGTTCCCAAAATCAACTAAATCCATAAAAACTAGATTATCCATTGCGTTCTTAGGTTTATCAACCCTTAACCTTACTAAATTCAAATCTTAGATTTTTATGTCTCTAAGTTATGTGTACGTGTCTATATATAGATACACTCTCTCATAACCTTTATATAAGTCTCCGCATTTAGTTATTAAATTATTTGTAGGACCTATAATTAATCAAGATCATAATTAGCTACCCAAACACTTTAGGTTGAACTGTCAAAGCTCAAAGTATGCACATGACCATAGGTTACTACTCACTCGAGCATTTATCTAATCCAAACCTATCCCAACAGTAGAGGGATCTAAATGCACAAACGTTTTCACGTTCACACATATAATCTCAATCCCAATAAACAACAAATCTATCACCTCAGTATGAAATCAAATCACCACTAATAAAACCCCAAACAAAGACTATGCTCAAAAACCAAACCGAACAAGAAAAAGCCCTAACCTAGGACAAATTCGGAGCATTGATCAATTGACTCCCAAGAATCGATCAATTGACTCTTGATAAAGGGTTAAAAGTAGTGCAGAAGTAGTATGTTTATCGTTGTTTTCTATTCATCGCCTTAATACAAAACCCTAAACTATGATTACACTCTTTTAAGGGAGTATAGCGGCTAGTCCGGGTATCGAATCCACATAGACGAGTTGCTAGAATTTAATTGCTTTCATACTTCTAAATAAAAGTTTAAAAGATAATTTGCTAACTAAAAAGAACAAAGAGATAATCTAGGCATGTTTATTTAAACTATATTAACAAAGGGAATAAAAGATATAGGTTTAACTAGATATCCCTCACCCCGAGTTAATTGGTATAAATGGTTACACGGTGTTTACAAGTTATTAAGATTGAATCTCATTTCGTCAATTAATTAAATCAAGAGTTATCACACCCCTAAATTCGCATAAAAGATTACTATTATTTTGGCTTCCATAAATACCCCGAAAATTACACATGCAAGGCCGTAAATATGGAGCGTACGTGATATACCCTGTTGAATATCCTAGGCATAATAACTAGGACAACCCAATCGAGATAAACTCACAAACTCCATCACCTAAGCAAAGAAACCAATAAACCCTAGGTGAGTTCAATCCAACACAACCCAGATTAAAGTAACTACAATACATAATGAACTGCATACATTAAAACCACTAATTAAACCTAATTAACAAAACAATTAAACTAATTAGGAAGCAAATAAATAAAGAATGTAAATAAAGCAGGTAAATCTGCACTACAAAGAAATTAATTAAAGAAATACAACTTAAATAAATCAAGAAGAGAGAAAAATAGTGTTCTTGCACAACCATAAATGGATAAACTTACTATATGAGCAAACCCTGGGAGGGAGAAAATGGCACACTCTCCATCATTCCCCAAACCCTAGTTTAAGAGAAGCAAACCCTAAAACTAAGTAAAAATGAGATATCGTGTGTGTATAAGTCTCCCCTAAAAAATAAACTAAACTGTCTATTTATAGTAAGTTACATAAATAAGAAAAGAAAAATAAAAATAAAAAAGAAAAAGGAGACAGTAGAAAAATTGCGTCCAAAATAGCACACCTGGTCGACCGTGGGTGGGGACCCGGTAGACCAGTAAAAGGAAAAAAATATTTGTAAAGAACCTATGCCAAAAATCCAAACACCGGTCGACCAGTGGGGTTGGCCCCGTCGATAGGTCATAGAAGAAATTTCCCATGCTTCTAATCTCCACACGTACCTTCTATAAAAAATTTCCAAAGACCAACAACCGCCAAATTTCTTGTGATGCAAACCATGACCTGCAATTCTATAATGGCCAAAGATCCACCCACTTCTCAAATTCATCAAGTCAAGAACAACAATAAATCCAATCTCCACTTGGGAAAAGACCCACACCCACCTGTGCGTAGTTAGTGGACGAGGCAACCAATTTTGTGTGTGGCCAAGAAACCACCACTATTGAGTATGGCTGAGACCTGACAATTCATTCCAAAAACCAATGCAAGTTGTGTGGACGAAACCCAAGCAAAAACCCGAGGTATCTCCATGAAATCTCCATTTGTCTTTGAAGTGTACTGCAAAAATGGGTCAAAGAGAAAAGGGGCATAGAGGGTATTAATTATAATGCTAGTATTTAAAATAATAAATAATAGTCTAATTCCCTTATTATTTCTTCCCCGATCAAAGGCCCGTGGAATATTCGTTCGGACTCCGATTCAAGCACCGTTCATGGCCACGCGAAGCCTGGCCCAAGAGCTTCAACTTTTGTGAAGACTTAGGGCAAAATATCCCAAAGTAAAAATTTACTAAATTTCCCCTAAACATGCTAATTTGCGACAAGAGTGTACCGAAATGCCGCCAAACTTCATATTAAGCACTTCAATACCTACAAACACTCAATAATACCTCAAATAACATGTCAGCATGGAGGTTATATAGATAATGAGCATAAGTATAGGCATCAAAGTACCCGAGGGGGCTAAAATGTTGTAGTTTCGAGGTTAATAAGTGCTATCATTCGGGACGAATCAACTCTGCGTCTTGATCGATCAACTGCTCATGATCGCAAATATATTTCCTCACATGCAAAATTTATTTCCCCAAAACAACCAGTAACGAGTTCTTAATACACAAAAAAATAAACCAATATACCAGAACCAAGGATCCTTCCTATCTATTTCTCAACTATCTGTTGACATCCCACACATTTATAATTTTTTTGGTCCTTTCATCTTCAAAAGATCCTTACAATATTCATCCTTTCCTATTTCCTTCATTCTACTTCTCCTCTCTAGGTACCGGATAAATGTGGTTCTCACTTTTGCATCCAGTTACACTTCACACATTAAAGAAGAAAAATAAACATTGCTATATACACAAGAAGCAATTAAAACCCATGCACTTGTTCATCGAGAATATCATAATATTTGGTTCAGATGAATCAATAGAGGTGATGAGTCTGTAATTTATCTCTCCTCTCATTTCTTTCGTCTAAATATTTGAAGAGATCTCTCGTCATTCTTAATTCAATTTGTCCATTTCTATTCCTCTACCTAGAAATTAAAACGTCTAAAACATATATTAAATTGAAATCCATACGGTTGAGCAAAAAATATAGAGATGGAGAAGAAGAAAGAAAAAAAATCCCATGCCCCTAAAAGTAATTGATGGACAACATCAGCCCCATCCACTACGAGCCCCAATCTCAACTACTCTCTCTAACCGAACGCTCGCTTTGTTTTCGGCAATGTCGTCGCACCAGCAAAAAACCATTTTATCAACCCATTGATATATATATATATATATATATATATATATATATATATATATATATATATATATATATATATATATATATATATAGGTCAGGTTTTGATGTATTAAGGTTGGAGCAGCTTGTAACAACTCTCGCTTTTGAGAAACTTATTTTATATTAATTTACTATGAGAAGTAATTATATAAAATGTTGGAAATGGAGTAAATATTAATTGAATGAGTTGAAAGTTAATATTTACTACATTGTTGCATATTTACTGTTATGTGTATGTAAATATCATCACGTGCGTTTTATAGTGTCGTATGCTTTAAATGACACTTGTGGTATAAATAAAACCGAACCTTGAAATGACTTAAATATTTCCGGATGCCAATTTAGAGGGCGTAGTTAGTCCCAAAATGTGCGAGATAGTCAAAATAAGTGTCATATTGTATTTTTGAGTCTCGGGCACTTTTGACTGGTTTTAACATAAATGCGTAGTTATGAGTCATTTTAATGTTGTATTAACAATTTAAGTTAGAAACTAATGTTAGTCCCCAATTTTTTTAGTCTTCCAATTCCTTTAATTTCCCTAATACATGTTCTTAAACCTTCAGAGAAAGAGAGAAGAAGAGAATTTGTGGAGAAAAGAGAGAGATTGGAGATTGAAGATTGGATTTTTTGCTATAAAAGGAAATCTGAGATTTCAAGCTCAGGGAAAGTTTTCTTACATGCTAATGTCTGGTTTAGGATGAATAATTTGTATTGATTGTTGTGCATTGTTTATGGTTTGACAATTTTAGGGTTTTTAGGGATTTATAGGTTTGGAACCCTTGGAAATTGATTTAGATGCTTACTAGTGTAAATTATAGTAGTTAGATGAATTTATGATTGGTTGGTTGCAATGAATGATCTTGGTTTGGGTGCAAATGATTTGGGGGAAAATTTGGAGACTAAAATTCCATAGCCAAAATTTACAAATCTGGGTTGGGCGAATCGATTCGCCCCTAGCGAATCAATTCGCTAAAAGGGTAGGCTACAGGTCTGGATGGACCGAATCGATTCGTCAATTTGCAGAATGTCAAGATATCTTCATCGAATTGATTTTTCCTATCCGAATTGATTCGCTTCAAGACCGAATCGATTCGGCCAGGGCAAATCGATTCGAAAATCCTGTTGTTTTGAGTTATTTTTCCAACTCAATTTCTACCCTTTTTATTTAGGCTTAGGACTTAGGAACCTTCTTGTATGAAGTAAACTTAGTGTCCTAGAGTCTTATATTGGGTAGGAAAATACCTTATGTTAGAAGGGGATAGTTAGGACTTATTTGGGGATTAGTAAATAGAAGATTGAGTGTTCTTTTCCCTTAATTAGTTAATGTAATATTTCGGGATGTAGAAATAAATAATTGAAGAGTATTTGTCACATTATTGGGAGATGCTAGTCTTGGTGGGTTATAATAACACCATAAAATGTTTGGAGAATAAATTGAGAGTTTATTCAATCATTGAGGTTATAATGATGGTATAAATCACGTATGGCTCCGGATAAAATGTGATGTATCTATTAAAATGGAAATGAAAATGGTAAATAATAATTTAATTAAACACACCTCTCTAAATGCTATCATAAGGGAAGTACGCGCATGAGGTGAAGTCCCCTGACAAGTGAATGCAGGGTGAATATAGTCCTCGGCCATATGACTAGTTATCATGTATGTTGTATTTATTGTGCGATGTGGGGTAATTCCGGGTGTGGTTATGACTCACTCGCAGGTGAATGGCCACTTCCCGACGTTGTGTTAGGATTCCCAAGTTGTCTTGGTTGATAGGCCCTGGAAAATGATAGCCATTTAGATGAATAGAGTTGTAGATGAATATAACTATTCTTATTAAAGTTGGGAAACCCGAACGGGCGGTCTTAGAATCGTTATATATAGATGAATATAACAATCCTTATTAAAGTTGTACTTGATTTATGATAAATGCCATAAAGAGCAAATACCTGTGATTATATTTCATAATGAGATATGGAACGATGAAATGAAACAGGGTAAACGATGGAAATTCGTAGTTAATGATATTCATTCACATCCTCTTGCATAACTGAATTAATCTTATGATCATTTAATTGCCTTAGTTTATGCATTGAGTTGAGTAGGTAGGTTCTTATTACTATCAATCATGATAAACTGTTCATAACTGTCATACTCTTTATTCATTTGGTGATCATGTAAAACCGGGCCCCGGCCCGTTCATATTTCTTGTTTTGCATGCATTGTTCATTGGCTCAGGTGCTCCGCCGCAAGGACGCCCTTTCTTACTTTCCTATTCTGGTGTTTTGGGAGTCGTAATTCTTTGCGGATGTTACGGGATATTTTGTAGTAGATGCCTTCATTTTTGTACTCTTGTTATGATCGGGTCATTTACTTAGGCGTGTGGCCCAAGCTTTTATATTTGCTTACTGTAATGTATTACATAACTCAATGAAGTTCATGGATATTGTTGTATGAGACTGTTGACCGACAGCATATTCGGTCCCCTTATTGTATACTTGATGCGGATGTAATATAAGTGCTTTTGGGTATCCACTTTCTTTTCAAATTGGGTTGTTTAAATTATTTCTTTAACTTATAAAATAAAATTTTTGGCAACCCGTTTTTCTGAAATACAGGGTGGTTATCTCGTATACTTACTATATTATTGTTATGCTGAGAATGGTCCATCTATGATTCCCATTATTATTGGAGTATCGGGTTGGACACTCCTTATTTTCGTGAGCGGGTTGTCACACAACCCTAGTTTATGGGTTCATGGTTGGGTCGAGTAGGAATGGGAGTCGGGTCTTGAGTTTGGCTGTCGGTCATGTTGTAAGGGTTGGTTGAGGAGTGATATGGGTGTTGGATTTGTTATGGGGATAGAGCAGGTCTCTAATATGTCCGGCGGGTTCATAAGTGGGTATCTGGTTTTTTTTATGTGGGTGGTTCGTTGGATTGAGGATGGTTCTTGTTTCTTTTCTTAGCCGAAATGGGGTTGTGAGGGATTAGGGTTATATTACTAAGGATTCGGGTTGCCGGGTACGATAGCTTGGAGATGTGATGTTTTTTTGCTAACGATTCAAGGTGTGTCAGCAGGTTGAGGTCGAATTGGTTCAAATTGGGGTGATGATTAAAAATCTGGTATAGTAGCTATGGATATGGTGTAGGCAATTTTATTTTCTTGGATGGAGGAGAGAGAAGTAGAAAATGGGGGAGAAGCAGATAATGGGGTAGGAGAGATAGTGTGAGGGATAATAAAATCTTATTTTGTTTTGAAATTAGGAGTGAGGGGTTAATTTGGTGTAGGTGAGGTACATGGGATGTGGGTATAGGTTAGAGAGGTATTAGGGTGGGTATGTGATGTATGGGATTAATGTGTGTGCATGTATTTTATTATATATAAAAAATAGAAAAATATATTTATGTCTACAACACACACACAACGAAAATGGAAAAAGATTCACGATAAAATAAAAATAAAATTAAAAATAAAAATAGAATACAAAATAAAAGTAACAAAGAACACTAAAAATATAATAAAGAAAATATTAAACATATACCTAAATATATACAGGCACTGACATGAAGACACGCACATTATAATATTTACATAAAATTATAAACCCTTGATGAAAAAAAATTGATTTTAAGGGGGGAAACAAATGATGTTTTACTAAAATTAGAATTAATTAAAAAAATATCTTCAACTTTAAGGACAAATACACTAAGTTATGAATTTTTACTAATGTTTGAATTTAGTCTAGATGACCCAATAAAAGAGCCAAACATTCCCACGAACATTGTTTAAATGGGTGTGGATATTGGATACAAGTTCAATCTTTAAATTCTTTGAATGTTGTGACGTTATTTAGCTTGTACTTTGTTTATACTTTTGTGTTTTTACCTAATTTTTGTTCAGATTTTCTCAAATTTTTATTGGTAAAATCTTATAGTGATTGAACATTTTAATTATAAAAGCTCCTTAATAATAGAAACTTTAGATATTTTTAGTATATGAAATTAAAGATTTTTTTCAAACATAGTGACAGCATTGTAATAAAAATCGTAACATGCAATAATATCAAAGACAATAAGTATACACTTAAGATTTTCGTGCATCGCGCGAGTTTGCACCTAGTTTATTATTAAAAACTCTTAAATATTGTGGTAAAATTGAGTACGAGACTCTTTAATATCTATACTCCCTTTGATGATTCAATGGATTAAATTGTATTTCATTTGTCACTTAGGAAACATGACAATTAAGTTTCAGCTCTTAAGGTTTTAAATTTTTTAATACGATCTATATAGGTCAAATGGGAGATTGTAGTAATTTTATTGGATAGTGGACCTACATAAATCATGTCTAACAATAAGTCAAACACATCAAGGATGTCCCCATAGGAGATACAGAGTTTTTAAGATTATTCACACATATAATTACATTTTTTTTTATTTCAAGCTTTGGTTGAAAAAATTATTTGAATCTATATGGTTAAAAGCCTGTTATATAATTTCTACTTTACACAAATTCGACCTGCAAGCATGATAAGGGGTGTCTAATACAAGCACGAATTTAGAATTAAATAAAACAACGAGTTTTGGAATTATCCCTCTAAAATTTCATTAGGGTACACTACTTTCTATTAAAAACAAAAATGTCAACTTTTTTAAAAATGGTAAAATTAATGGGGGACCAAATAACAAAATAACGTTATCGTAACAACCCTTGATTTTTAAATCAATTTTAATTAAATTAACTCGGATTTTGGAAAAATAATTTTTGGAATCTATTTCACTTTGGTATGAAAAACACTTTGGTTTTCATATATAAAAATGAGGTTTTAAGTGGAATTTAAATCGGGAGTAAATTTTGTAAATGATAACTTTCTTTATATATACATGGGGAGGAAAAACAATAAAAAAATTAAAAATCCAATCATCCGGTCGAGCTGAATTTTTAATAGAAGCTTCGTCTCACCGTCAGCTACAAGATACTAAAATTTATGTCAATTTCGATGGTCCGGTCATCCATAATAAATTTTCAAGTGTTTGAGTTTGATTATGACACAAACTCTTTTTGGTATACAAACATAAAGTTACGAGTTTAGGAAGTCTTCTAAAAAATTAGTAGCCTCCTTTGTTTCAATCTCCCTCTATTTATAAACCCTAGCCCTAATTTTTTTTCAATATTCAACCCATGATTTGAAGGTTTATTTGGTGTTTTCTCGAGTTTGGTCTAGAACGAGTTTTGATTATTTTCACGCGAGGAACACAGTGGTATGATCAGAATTTTGAGGCAGAATATTCTGAGTTTCTTTTCATGATTTTAAGGTACGGGGTTTACACAATATACTACTTCAATCTCTCAAGAGTAGTAATTTTGTTCCTCATTTATTTGTACTGATATTGTTGATATCACGATGTTTATTAAAATCTAAAATATTGATTCGATTGAGATATTATATTTGTTGATGGGCATCGTGTCATTAAATTTTTATATGGCACAGAGAATGGTCACCCGCCAATTGTCCAAAAGTCCCATAGCCAGAATGAGGTTGTACGAAGCTTAGGTGAGGTGAGGTGAGGCCCGGTGACCTATTGATGTGTTAGTGTGAAATTAAATTGGTATAATGCTCGGATGTCGCATTGGACCTGAATTAAAATTCGCATTGTTGCATTTTATTCAACGTTACTCTTTTGAGCATCCATTATTGTCATATTGTGTGCTTTCCCATATTTTTCTTTTAGTGGTGGGTTAGCGTGGATTTAGACCCTAAATGGTTTGGAGGATTTGAGAGATCTACGTTTGGTGGATTTTATATTTTTGTTTAGATTGGCAGTGTAACTATTTAGAGAGCTTAGCATTATTTTAAGGGAAATTAAATTGTAAATATTTTGGTGGATTGTACGTTATGTAATTTTGGATTTGCTATGTTTATCTTTTATGGAATATAGATGCTTTATACTAATTATTGAGGATTTAGTTTAGTTTTAATTATATTAGCGCCTCTTGTTTTGCGTGGGGTGTTACAGATGATATCAGAGCTTAGGTATACGACAACGCTCGGATCTTTGGTTTTGGGTCTAGCATGCGGGTTTCGTTGGAGTTAAGGAGTTTTTGTTGAGGACCTGCTAGGCATCAAGGTTAAGATTAGTAATTTGATGTGAGAATATTTAGAATTAATTTGAGGACTCTAGTGTTGTGGTGATTTTTGAGAGATAGAATCGAGTAGTGATTCGTGAGAGAGCTAACGTGGAAATATGACGGTATGATTGGGTCTATGGGCGCCTAATCGTGGTTTTTATGGGTGGGCATTTATGCATCGTATTTTATCTTGAGCATTAGGCTTCTTTGAATTTCGAGGAAGAAATTCCTTTGCAAGTGGGGAAGTATGTAACAATTCATGATTTTTAAACCGATTTTAATTAAATCAACTCGAATTTTGGAAAAATACTTTTTGGAATCTATTTCATTTTGGTATGATTTTTTTTTTGTTTTTATATATAAAAAAAAGGATTTAAATGGAATTTAGATCGGCTGTAAAATTTGAAAATTATAACTTTTGTATAAAAATCATAGGAGGATTAAAAAAATTAAAATTTCTGCCAATTTCGAAGGTCCAATCGCCTGTAACTTTTAAGTGTTTGTGTTTGATTAGGACTCAAATTCTTTTTGATATATAAGCATAAAGTGATGGGTTTATGAATTTTAAAACACATTTTAGCCTTCTCAAAAATCAGTAGCCTCCTCTATTTTCATTTCCCTCTATCTATAAACCCTTGGCCACATATTATTCAATATTCAACCTATGATTTGAAGGCTTATTTAGTGTTTTCTCGAGTTTGGACTAGAACGAGTTTTGATTGTTTTCACATGAGGAACACATTGGTATGATTACAATTTTAGGTTAGAATCTTATGAGTTTCTTGGTATGATTTTAAGGTACGGGGTTTATGCAATATGTACCTCGAATCTCTCGAGAGTAGTCATTTTGTTCCTCGTTTATTTGTACTCATATTGTTGATATCATCACATTTATTGGAATCCAAAATATTGATTCGATTGAGATATTGTATTTGTAGATGGGCATGGTGTCATGAAATTGTTATATGGCATGGAGAATGGTCACCCTCTAATAGTATAAAAGTCCAATAGCCAGGATGAGGTTTTACAAAGCTTAGGTGTGGTGAGGTGAGGTGACCTATTGATTGTTATTGAGAAATTAAAATGGTATAATTTTCGGATGACACACTGGGCTTGAATTCAGATTCGTATTATAGCATTTTATTCGTCGTTATTGTTTTGAGCATCTATTCTTGTCATATTGTGTACTTCCCTGTATTTTTCTTTTAGTGTCAGGTTACTGTGGATTTAGATGCTACGGATTTTGGAGGAATTTAGAGCTCGACATTTGAAGGATTTTATTTTTTTATTTAGATTGACAGTAACTAGTTGGTGAGCTTAGCATTATTTTTAGACGAATTAAATTGTAATTATTTGGGAGGTGTAAATTTTGAATTGGACGTTATGTAATTTTGGATTTGTTAAGTTTATTTTTGTGGAATATATATGCTTTATACTAATTATTGAGGATTTAGTTTTGTTTAATTCATGGTCGCCCCTCGTGTTTTGAGCAGGGTGTTATAGATGGTATCAGAGCTTAAGTATATGACAACGTTCGGGTCTTCGGGTTCGGGTATAGCATGCAGGTTAGATGTGTTTCGTTAGAGATAGTAACTTTTTGTTGAGGACTTAGTAGCCATCGAGGTTGGAATTAGTAATCTTAATGTGAGAATGATTAAAATGGATTTGAGGACTCTACTGTTGTGATGATTTTTTAGAGATATAATCGAGTAGTGATTCATAAGAGAGTGATGCGACTCAAAATGTGTCACTAGTGCGTGCTAATTTTGGTTCAAGTGAAAATCGATCGCGTAAGTGATAAACTCGGTAAGACGTGATTGAATCCTTAGGGAAATAGGACGTGGAATGTGACGATAATAGGTATGACGGTTAACCCTAAACTGACTCTGAAAAGAAAAAGGAAAATGTGATAATTTGGAGTTTTATGTCTACTAACTAAATGCAAAATATTAAAATTAACAATCAACTACGTATGCGGGAATAAACTACCGTGACTGGCTAAATATGAATGAGAAAAGTAGGTTGGATTGAAATCCACCGAACCCTAGGATGTTTACTCGATATAAAAGAAATTGTAAATTAAATAAGCAATTAAACCCAGATGTGATTAATTTCAAGAATTGCATATATGAGGATACAAGATCGCATCATACATAATCAAGAATAAAAATAAAGTGGTGTCGACATAGATGCCAAGCGCGTCGCACTCTTAAACACCCCGGTTACCTAGGGAAAACAAGGTTAAAATTCCTACAATTGTTTCCATAACAGCTTAACACGATTCAATAATTTATTTTGTTCAGGGAATTACTTTTATATTAGCGCAAACCACATCGGGTTGGTTTAATGCATTTCAACCCTTAGAAATATAGTCGGACATGGTTACGTGAGAAATAACACAAATATTAACGTTGCATGCGGTGAAAATCATAACTACACAAGCGTTAAACATGCATGGAAGATTTAGAATCCTAGAAAAATAAAGGAACATGCAATTAAAATGAACTTGAAGAACAAAGAAGAGGGAAGCAAACTTGAATGATGAAAACCTTGAATTTAACCTTCGAAAGTGTAAATCTTTTATGCATAAATTGAACTAGGGTTCTTGATTCTTATCCTATATTATTCTCTATGAAAAACTGATTAAAACTATTTTTCCTCACTCAAAACTATGTTTCATGGTCATTTTAGAAGAGTACTACTCTTAATAGAACTCTTTGAACTAATAAAAAAAGGGATAAAGTTTTGCGCATCAACCCCCCTCCCTGATAACCAGTTCTAGGGTACATTCGAACCGGTTCGACCCCAAACCAGTTCATCTTGAGGTTCGTGTAATTTCTGTGCCTTGGAGCCTCTTTTCTTCTTTTACACTTAGAATTTTTTCCTTGTTTCTTCTCAATCTTCAAATTTGCAAAACTCTTTCACCGTAGCTTGGATTGGGGTGTCGTTATTTCCAACATTCTTGTAACTTTGTCATCTTCGACTTTCAAGTTGGTGCCACCTCTAGATTAAGGCTGAAAAATTATGAAAATGCCCTTGAACTCCCTTTTTCTTGGTTTCTTTCATTGTTTTGAGTTCTCTTTCGCACTAACTTGCATGAAATACATGTAAAACACATAGGAGATACATGAAACAAGACATACTTTCCAAAAGGGTTAGTAGCAGAAATATGAGATAACACCAAGTCAATTACCATACATGGGATCATAAAAATACCAAAATTAAGGGGATAAATGTGAAAAAATTTATGCCTAATCAAATCACCCTAACTTTGAACTTTGTGCATCATAAGAAATGTAAAAGAATGAGAGAATGAGTTAAGGACCCTTCAAAAACTTGTTGGGATCGAATAACTTTTTTGAGGGCAAGAGATTGCATTTAGCGTATGCAACAAGCCTTTAAACCCCTAGGTTACCCTAGTAGGACGAGTCGTGTCTCGTGAAGGTTTCTAGTGAATATACCCACAAAATTCGTTTTCAACTCAAAGAAAAAATTCAAAATACTTAAAAATTGTAAAATTTAAACCTTTCTTAAAATATTCAACGTAAATTTATATTCACAAGTCACAATTTGTGGTGTATGTGTGCGAAGCTGAAAGTTAAACTGCCAATTTCCACCGATTGATCATTACGTTACTTTTCGAAAATTCTTTTTGATTCAATTCTCATGGATACACTCACAAATGAATCACTCAAAAGGTGGATATTTCTCTCGATATGCATGGTAACAATAGTAAATATAATGGAATGCAAATTCACGCACACAAATTGGAAAAATGGAATTTTTATGGTGAAAAAATCTCAGCAACGGATTACAGTCATTGGAAAATGGGAAACATCGCCTCTTATTCACACCAATTAATCTCTCTTATTATCTTTTTTGCATTTTAGCTCTCAATGCGGCAATTACTTTTGCAATTCAAACTCGGTTAGGATTTTTTTCGAGTTTTGAGGTGTATTTGGCAAATTTGGGAGTGTTTGGATATTCAAAATTGGAAAATATTTTTATGATGTCCTTTAGTGCTTTTTTGGACTTTTCCGCCTTTTCAGTTCTTTTTTTCCATTTTTTTTCTATTTTTCTCATTTTTCATTTCTTGCAATTTTTTGTTGAGCATTTTTTTTACTTTTATTTTTCTTGCCCCCTTTTTATGCACTTTTTGGACTTTATTGATGAAATTTCAAATTTTCACAATTTCGGGCTAAATGGGTTTTCGGGTAATCAAATGAAAAGAAAATTTTTTAATAGGCTCAAGTTGGGTAGCAACAGGATAATTTTTCACAACTTTTTATGGCTAATATTTTGGGGTAACAAACGATGACCTTACTTCTTTATCCGAATTACTAATTATATTACCATATGTGTCTCGAGTTAATTTAGTTTAGATATATTTTTAGCGTGCTTTTCTAGACGACACCTCTCACATTTCTCGTAACCGATCAAAACAAAGAATTTGATATCTTCAATGACTTATATAAATTCTAATTTTAACTTTAAGTTAACCATTAACTCGGATTGATTTAAGAAATCGCAAAAATGATAGGCTCGAAATCTCACCGGGTTCGTTAATCTCCACACTTATTCATTAAGTCGTCAATTTTCGCTTAATTTCCATCTTGGGTCAATTTTGGCTTAGTGCATTTGGATTTTTTTACAACTTGAGACTTTAAGCAAATTTTTGTGATATTTGTGAAAATTTCAATTCCACTTTTTTATTTATTTTGGAGAAAAATATTTTTGGCCTTCTCAAAAAAATTCAAATTTTGTTTTTGGAAATTTTGGCCTTTAAAAAAATTTGTGAAGTTTTTAAAAGACTTACTTTCCACCCCCTTAACTTAGACTTTTGCATTGTGCAAAACTCAATATTAAACGAGTTTTCAATTCTCCAATGGAATCAATCACACATATTTAATTAGGTGTCTAAATTTGAACAAACCAAATTCAATTTTAATTTAGTCCCTATGCATGCCACTAAGTGTCATAAAGCAGTAAATCATTCAAATCATGCATATAAAACAAAAATGACAGATTGAGGAAAAAGAACCTTTCGGGTAAAAACCGTTTTAACACTTTGAAAAGTTTGCAAGACCATTGACTTACATACAACCTGATAATCACCCACAATTGTAACGCACAGTGTCTTCGTCAAACCTTCAAAGCTACGAGTGGTAGTGAAAAACCCGCAGGTGTTGGTTCGTCGTCTTCGGCTCGTCCACGCATAGATATCTATGCTCGGTGTCCACCAATCAGATGTGACAACCCGCTAAAAATAATAACAGGTGGCCAATGCTATACTATATTAAATCAGGTATCTCAGATGGCTCAGTCTCAACATCAACTGACGATAGTAAATAATATGAGGCTAACTACCCGAAACTATTAAAAGCGGATGCCAAAAAAAAATTTAAAACCTTTATTTAACACCAATATAAAACCAACCATGCAACCATAACCACCAATACTACATCTAAATATGATGAGCGATCCATACAAGCTCCAATAATATATAAATAGTACAACACAATGTACAAAGTAAATTACCCGAATATGTTGTCGGGTCACAGACAATACAATAATCTAAGAGAGAGAATACAAAAGTGTTAATCTACAATACTTGGGTATAAACCCGATATACAAACTGAATCCTAATATAGATATACAAAAGATACGAGTCGACTAAGACAAAGTACCACAACAGTCTGCTACTGCCATAGCTCCACGAATACACTGGGTGGATAAACATCCATAGCATCCTTGCGGAGGAACACCTAAAATAATACAATATATATACATAGCAGGAGAAAATATAAACGGTTCAGAGCCCGAGGTGAAAACATTTTATAGCAAGTGTATTAAAATGCATAATAATTATAAATGCATTATGACATGATTTAATGGAGTCTCACTCTCCATAATAATCCAACTCACCTCTCAACTAAAGCGCGCAAATAAACGTATGCACGTGATCTCCAAATAAATGCCCCGAATCTATCTAGGCAAGCGGATCTAACTTAAACCCAATTTAAATATTCAATTAAAACCATCTAACTTATCTCTCAATATACACTCATCTAAATTCCATCTAAATAACATACTTCTAATTCAAATCTTATTAATCTCAATTATATGCTCACTTACATCACACAAACAATTTACATAAACATTCTCTTTACTAGAATTTCTCATATTCTAGTTATAACATCAATATATATATATATATATATATATATATATATATATATGAGTTATTAGCCTCTAAGTGCTAAGGACTAAACTTCTCCCAATTCTCAATACTTCACTGCGTTTAGTGCGTGGGACGTCTCGCAAAGCGAAATCCAAACAAGGAACCCCCCCCCCCCCCCCCCCCGTTACACTACTCCTGACAGTATTGATTTTCAAGATTCATTATGCCCTAAATACATGATGCATGTAACCCAAATTATTATTATTCAATTAATTTATTTATTATTCCCAATTCTCAACAGTGCACTGCATTTCGTGCGTGGGATGTCTCGCAAAGCAAAATCTAAACAAGGAACCCCCCCGATACACTACTTCTGGCACTGTTGATCATCGAGAAGTATATACTATATATATATATATATATATATGAGCATTAAGGACTAACTTCTCCTCACTCCCAACATTACATTGTGTTTCATGCGTGGGACGTCTCGCAAAGACAAATCCAAACAAGGAACCCCCCCGTTACACTACTCCTTAGCAATGTTGGTCGTTGAGGTCCATTATGCTCTCGATACCCAAGTACCAAGCACAACCATAATCTAATAACGATCCAAATGAGCTATAACTCGAGGACTTAGGGTCTCAATGCTATCATCTTCCAGTGCCCAAATCACGTAGCATACTGGGGACCACCCGTAGGACTAAACGACACCTACTTCGTGATCAACTCACACACACAACGTCCGGGAAGCGGTCATAGTTCCTAATCGGTCAAGTGAGAACGACACATACCCACGACTTCTCACCCCCAAAAATAAAAATGTATATCACATAATAATCACCATGGATGACTATGACCTGTGGAATATCCACACCCTGTTCATTGAGCCAAGATGCTCACCCTCATCGCGCAACTTCCCACTGATATCAAGGAGGGGGTATGCTTCACTTATATATATATCATCCCATAAGATATACATACATCATCACATCATATAAAGATATACCATCATATAAGGTATACCTATCACATTGTTTACATATTCGTATTACGCTCTTAGGCGTAAATGAAATAATATTATTATTTAGTATATTTCTCTCTCGATATACTAATCGTCAATTCTCACACATCTTCCCCAATTAGTATGCACTATAGTATTTCTCACTTGAAGTTTTTGCATCACTTCTGATTATGAATTGTCTCTCAATTCTATTTATGTTAACGATATTCTCTATCCTAATGCACCTCGATTAGCATTTCTCATTGTGTGAGACATCTCACAAATTAATCATCGTTAAGGATATTTCTATATCCATATGCACATTTATTAGTATTTAATTATTTTCAATCCATAATATGGTTCAATCAATCATATGAACCTTTAAAGTTATCCCATTTGGGATTTAATACTAAAATCCATTTTCTTTAAGCGCATCTTAACTCTCGCTTATAAACCCATAATTATCTCTCCCTATGAAATACTGAATAATAGTGGGCTTCCCCACTTAGTCTATATTACATATTTTAATCGGCATTCTCTCGAACTAGATCCATAAGACTCTAATAATTTCTTATAAGGTAAACTCCCTAAATTCTCCAAAACATACTTCATATAATCCCTATATAGGTTCCCAATCGATAACCTCGAACGGAACGGAATGAAATTCTCCCTATAAAACATTCCCCCAAAATGCCCTATTTTCGAATCGATTCGGGCCAAATTCGAATCGATTCGGCCATGCGAATCGATTCGGCATCCAAGGCAAATCGATTCGAGTCATCGGACTTGGGATTCTGTCTCAGGCTGAATCGATTCGTCTAGGGTCCGAATCGATTCGGTCACTCAGACCTGGGCACCTGCAACTTTCCGAATCGATTCGGCTGAGGGGCCGAATTGAATCGGCCTATCAGAAGGCTCGAAAATGGCTACTTTTTCAAAGCCAAAACTTTCGAAATTCATTTTAATCATATTCTCTTCATTTCTCTTCAACCCAATAACATATATAGTGTTTAAATTCATCCAAGAATACATTTTAACTAATTTCTAACCTCAAATACACTATCTACACAACAAATCTAAGATTTACCCAAAAGTTTGGTTTTGACAAACTAAACCTAAAACCCAAAGATTTAATCCGTAAATCATGAAATAAATGGTACACAACAATTATTTAGCAAGTTTAATCACTTGCCTCAAGTTCGTAGGGTCGTATTCTTCCTCGAGATCGCGTAATGGACGAAAAATCCTCTTTCTCTCTCTTTCTCTTCTTCTTTCTTCTTCTCTCTTTATTTCTTTCTATTTCTATTTCTATTTCTCTCTAAGGAGAATTGTTTCTCCCGTAGGCCTAATAAGCCTTGTCTCCCAAGATACACAACTTTAAATGATAATACACACTTTAAATGACTCGGTAACTTTAATTCGAGCCAAACGAGCTTAAATTATTTCGGAACCTAAATAGACCCCGAGTACAATCATTTTGACTTTCTCTACCCTTTTGAAAATAACTACACCCCCAGAATTTCCATTCGAAACACTTTCTAACAACTTCAAATTTTGACCTCAATTGCCAATTTAATAATTCTCAAAATAAAAATAATATTTATTTCTCCGAAAATGAATAAATTATCATCTCTAAAACCTCGGGTTGTTACATCAGATATGGAGATGCCTTTTCCACAGAGGTTAAACAATAGCACGGTTGTTCTTTGCGTTTCAAAACAATTTATATAAAGATATTGGGATTTTGTGAATTGAAAACAAAAATTGTTTTAAGCCTTAAATGAAGAAGCCAAAGTATTCTGCCAGTATGCAGTATTTTCAGAATGAAAAACGTGAAAGACTTCTTAAGAAAAACGGAGTTGGAAAGTCCAATTTATAGAAACTTTAAGGCAACGGTGTCGTTCGAACGAGACACGATGTCATATGAAGTATCGCGCGATATGCGATCTCATTTAAATGACAAACGATGTAGTTTGAATGATATCTACTTTCTCAATTATTTCCTTTTCTTTTTCTCAATAAATGCACTGCCTCAAAAATCTGAAAAAATCTATTTTTGACGAAAAACATTTAAAGCTCTACTCCAACACTCAGAAAATATTTTATGAAAAATAATCCCAATACTATAAGTGCATTATTAAGGTACTCTAAAATAAAACATTGCCAAAGTAAATCCTGCGGAGTCTTGAATGTTGAAGAACCTTTATTATTCAGATCCATCTTAATGTGAATGTGTTCTTAAACTTCTTCGACGATGTAGCGGTATACGACATACAAATAAAAAACGGACAAGAATGTCTTGAGAAATCTCCCACTATGTCTATGCCGGTACAAAATAAAAATATCTAAATTATCAAATATCAAATGACCTATACTAATCTATCCTCCCATGAAGCCAAAACTTAAAAGGTAAATGACAAGTCTTCAAAATTTTTCAATCTTCAACAAACTTCAAACATTCGTTGTCATCATCAGGGTGTGCAAAAATTATCTTCAAATGTACCTACACACATGAGACAAAGCAAATACCTCTTGATCTATCGAGTTTGAAATGATAAACATAAAACATGTAAGCATAATCAAATCTCCCACATACTTAATCTTCCCCATAACTCGTTCTCCCCCTTTTTATTTGTCCGAAATAGACAAGGAAAAGAATAAATCACATAAATCAAATCGGGGTGTCATGGTAAACCAAGGAAAACAAAAAAAAAATTACTTTTCAAATTTTTCATACAAAATGTAAAAATGATGTTACAAAAAAAATCACACACCATGAATTTTCACTAAGACACCCAAATCGTGAAAACATAATGAATGGGTGTGAACATATTCTATAGGAAAATCGACTCAATCATGACATGTGTGCACTATGCATCAGTGTACTCCTAACGAGTGAACATCAAAATAGTCCTTACGTGTAATATTGTTGAATTTAGATGACATCATCTTAATCATAATAACAAATCAAACTATAAATGATTTTCACACCCATAACGTCCAAAACTATGTAATGCTTTTTCATGACTTTTAAGGACGTGCAAACCGTATTAGATTCCATTCCAACTCCCTCATTAAAAGATAATGCTTTTTATTTTTCTTAAGAGGTGATGAAACTATAATCTATTGGCCCATTTTTTGGCATAATTTTCTTTTTATTGCCATTCAATTTTTTTCGACCCCGGATAATTTTTAATTCCTCACTTTTTATGTCCATTTAAACGGTGGCTTTATGACAAGGGAAAAATTAAATAACTTTCGCAGCCCTTTTCTATTTTACAAAATAAATCACACAAACTCACAAATGGTTTATATCATGCACTACTTTTTGTTAAGTTTTACCGCATTCGGTTCGTTGTATAGACATAATTGAGATGGAAACACTCAACCAACATGTGATAGACAAGCACAAAAGTCAAAAAAATCCTTGCATGTGTGAAATAAAGGACAAATGAGTCAAACATGTAGGTAGCAACTCTATATCATCTCAAAAACTCCAAAACTTGTAAAGCGCATGAATGACAACGTATTATCTCAAGACACAATCAAATAGTCACATGGATATGGAATGAAATTGTGACTCAGTCATCCTAAGTGTCCATTCATATACGGTGAAAACAAAATACAAAACTCTTTATGAATTTTTCAAAATATTTCTTAAAAATGAAAAAAACGTTTTTGTATTTTTCGAACACTGTTCAGAAACAACCCAACAGTACCAAATATTACATCAATATGAATGAGAGGACGAAAAATAGAGAAATCCAGAAAACTCAACAGGTCGTTCAAATGAAACACAAAGTCGATCGAACAAAAACAATTGCCGTTAGAATGATAACTTCGCGCGACTTGTGATCTCGCTCGAACGAGAACACTGTAATCCCTCAAAATAATGCAGTTTTGTCCAGTAACAAAAAATTTGAGAAAACAGTTCCTCGAATGGGCAATAGTACTAAAATTAAGAAAATAAATAAAAAATTCTGACAAAGTACAAAAGAAATGGTACATACTAGAAATAGGCAAAAAATGTCATCATGTAAGTCATCCTATGCTAGCAAAAATTCCAAACCTCATCCAGTAGGTGCGGTGGAGTTTTCCAAAGATGACGACATACTACGAAAAAATTCCATTAAATCATGTGAGGACTTAACCAAAAACTTTACTTCCTCTCGAATATGTGCAAACTCTCTATCATTATGTGCAAGCAAGGTATCATGGGTGGGTGCATGTGTGCGAACAAGTGTAGAAGAAAAGCGTGACACATTACCCAACATAAAGCAAAACTCCCTAAGGTGCCCCCTCTTTTTGTAATGGGAGCAAACATAAAGAGGCCTAGGTATACCTCTCTCAAAATGTCTCCGTCGCACTCTCCTAACAGGTATGGGATGCCTAGGTGGGTTGGGTCGAGAGCCATGTGAATCTCTCACTAAAGTAGGAATCGTCTCAAGTGCAACAAAAGAAGTGGATGCACCGTCGTGACTTATTCCTATATTCTCACTGATACCCAAAATGGGATTTAGAACCATCTTTTCAACCTTCTTAGATTCATTAACTAAAGGGACTTCGACCTCCCGACATGTTTGAGATCACTCTCGAGTTTGGATGCACATATCACCAGACTAGACAACCTGTCAGTCAAGTCACACTTTTCCCTCCTTAAACCTTATTTCTCTCTCTCCAAATCTAAAATCCGACGATCTAAATCCATATTATACTTCTTTATTTTCAACGTTTCGGTGTACAAACCCCTAAAATCTTTTGGGAGCCCACTTTCATATCCGCTATCAAATTCGCTCTCATCTCCACTAGAAACACTCGACTCATCATCGTCGCTCTCGTAAACACTCTCATAGTGGGACAAAGTAGGTATGCTAACAAAAATAAAAAAATCTACACACATCCCATGTGCTAAACCTTTATCGGACTTATCTCCCTCACTATCACTAAGAGTGGCCGGCATGGGAGTTTTTTTGCCCTTTCTCCTTATCCTAGTAGGACACTCTTTAGCTATGTGCCCTCTACACTCACATTCAAAGCACCAAATCTCATCCAACGTATCACTTTCTTTGTCCTCCTCTTTATTTTTATTTTTCTTAAAAGATCTCTTTTTATTGGAAGAATTTTCTTTATACATTTTGCGAAAAAAATTCACAAGTTTGGCCATGTTAAAATGAGACTCATCCTCAGACTCAGACTCACATAAAATCACTTTCTTTTTAGTATCTCTCTTCCTCAAAACATCCTCACTCGATCTCGACTGTGACCTAAGTGCAATCTCTTTATCTTTAGGTTTGACAATTTGGGGAAATATATATAACTCGTAAGTCTGAAGATCACCTACCAACTCTTTTAACTTAAGTGTGCTCAAATTTTCCGTCCAGTTTAAAACAGTCACTTTCGGAATAAAACATTTTGGAAGGGACCTCAAAATCTTCTTCACAACCCACGTGTTATCAATTACCTCACCCAAATTAAAAAAAGTGTTGATAATGTCCGACAAACGTGCGTAAAACTCATCAAAAGTCTCGGAATTTAACATAGTAATGATGTCAAATTGGGTTGCTAGATTTTGCAATTTTAACTCTTTAACAGTGGTGGTACCTTCGTGTGTTAATTTTAAAACATACCATGCCTCTTTAAATGTGGTCCGTGTCACAATAAGGCGGAATTCGTCGGGTGTGAAGGCTCCAAAAATAGCACTCAAACCCTAGAAATTAAAGTTAGACAATTTATAATCACCTTCAGTCCAATTTGACACAGGTTTTTAAAGAGGTGACATTATCAACAGTCACAGTGGGAGGAGTCCAACCATTTTAATCCAACAACAAAACTCTCTCATCTATGGCTTTTAAAACATATTTCATGTGTGCTTTCCAATAGGCACAATTATCAGCGTCAAAGATGGGCACCCAATTATTCAAGTGATCCATTAGAAAGCATGCGACAAGATCAAATTTTTCAAAAAAAAATGATATCACAATTTTTTTGCGGAAAGTGGGAATTCACAATAAAATAGTGAAACCTACTCTAACACCAATTTGTAAAATGCAATATCAACCGAGTTTGCAATTCTCCAATGGAATCAAACACACTTATAATTTAACCAAAACAAATTCAATTTTAATTCAGCCCCTATGCATGTATCTAAGTGTCATAAAGCATTAAATCATTCAAATCATGCATATAAAACAAAGACAACAGATTTGGGGAAAAAAAATTCGAGTAAAAATCGTTTTAACACTTTGAAAAGTTTACAAGACCATTGACTTACATACAACCTGAAAATCTCCCATAAGTGTAACGCATGGTGTCTTCGTCAAACCTTCAAAGCTATGAGGGACAAAGAAAAACCTGCAGATATCGGTTCATCTTCTTCGGCTCATCCACACACAGAGATCAATGTTCGGTGTCCACCGATCAAATATGGAGATGCCTTTTCCATAGGATGAACAATAGCACGGTTGTTCTTTGGGGTCCAAAATAATTCACATAAAGATATTGGGATTTTATGATTTGAAAACAAAAAGGGTTTTAAGCCATAAATGAAGAAGTCAAAGTATTCTGCTGATATGCAGTGTTTGCAAAATGAGAAATCTGAAAGGCTTCTTAAGAAAAATGGAGTTGGAAAGTCCAATTTATTGAAACTTTAAGACAGTGGTGTCGTTCGAATGAGACACAATGTTGTTTGAAGTATCATATGACATGCATTCTCGTTAGAATGACAAACGGCGTCATTCGAACGACATCTGCTTTCTCAATTATTTCCTTTTCTTTTTATCAATAAATGCACCGCCTCAAAACTCAAAAGAAATTATATTTTTGACGAAAAATAATTAAAGCTCCGCTCCAACACTTAGAAAATATTTTATGAAATGTAATCCCAATTCCCTAAGTGCATTATTAAGGTAATCTAAAACAAAACCTTACCAAAGTAAATCCCGCGGAGGCTTGAATGTTGAAAAACCTTGATTATTCGCATTCGTCTTGATGTGAATGTGTTCTTGAACTTCTTCGACGATGTAGCAGTATACGAGCTAAAAATTGATAACGGACAAAAATTTCCTTACACATTGTGTTCAATCAAAATGACTAAAAATCTAAAGAAGAAAGAATAATGAGTGTGACAAATAAAACAAAAAAATTCCTAAAATGCAATTTTTTCATTATCTTTCGAACCAACAATCATATATAAAAACAAAAAAAAACAGTTACATGAGTTTTCACACAAATTTTAACATAAGAAAGCAGGGATGATTAAGCCAAACACAATTTAAGTCAAACAAGAGCTTGCTACTCAGGGGGTGGGGCAAAGGTTCCCATGGCATCCGGGACTTATGGGTTATTGAAGTACGTCTGAAGAGAGATGGAATCCCCGACTTGTATCTTATACATCTCGGCGTGGAGGCATGGCATCATGCTAGTATCGCTTTGATAGGATTGATGATCCACATGACGTTCCTCATGATATTCATTGATAAAATTGTCTAAACATGACTCGATGGAAGCTATGCGACCCGAGAGTCCCTCCTCGACTAGCTCATAGTCGGGATCATTATCCTCATCATATAACTCTTCCTTGGTAAACTCCCCCATTTGGACGTCGGGGTCCATTTTCTCTTCCTCCTCATCCACATTAATAGGATGCAAGGGGTGGGTAACCCTTATTTGGCGCTCACTTCTAGTGGTGGAAGTCGCCACAATCGGACGAGGAAGTTTAACCCACAATTGGGGTTCTTCCACCCCGGCGTAGATTATAATTTTAGTGATTAAGCGGGCATAGGGAAGTTCTACCTTTTCGCAATCATCATATCCCGCATAAAGGATGTCCACATGGAAAAGTTTAGCCATGTTGATTGTGCTATGCAGATAAAGAAAACAATAGAGGAAGTTCACAAGCCTTTTCCAAACCACCGAATTATTGGTAGTTTGAAGGATAAACCCACACGTGATGAGGTGCACATAGCGCACCATCTCTGAAAGTCTTCCCACAGGAAAGGATTCTTTGAGCCAACACTCCCCCGGTGTCATACGCTCTACACATTCAGCCTTGATTTTTTATGGCACCATTGTTGGGATACGCAAAAGGAACAGGGAGAATGACCCATTTATCACGAATCTTGTGCTCGATGAGGGAAAATAAAAAAGGTATTTGGATTCCGTCAACATAGGCTTCATGGAGCGTTGTGGATTTTTGGACGAGGGTGGCATAAAAATAGCGAATTTCAGCTTCAAAGACATGATCACTCGTCGGAGAGAGGAAATCGCACAACCCTCGACGGTGGAAGAGGGCAGTAACCTCATAGGGAAGCTATTCCCATATGACTTCGCACTCAATGTGGATGGTGCGGGTTGTTGTAAGTTAATGCAAAAAACCAATGGAGTTCTTGAGTTGAGCAGAAATGATGATTGACCCCCTCGTCTAGGATGGTTGGAGAATCGTATTTGCGTGGGCAGAAGTTGACTTGGCGACAACGAGTCATGGTGAAAGAGAGAGAGGGATATGGATGGAAAATATGGGATTTGTATGTGAGAGTGGATAAGAGGGGGTGAGATGGTGAATTTATAGGTGTGGGAGATGGATTTGATGGGAAAGGGAGGGAACGAATGAAGAGCAAGGTTGGAGGGAGGGGAAAGTTTTTGGAATTAGGTGGGGGGAAAGGTGAGCGGGCAAAAATTCATATGGGGGAATAAATTTGAAATATGTAAAGAGGGATGAATCTAAAAAATGGAAGACCAAAATCAACAGGCACTCCAAACTGGTTCGGGTGTACCTGTGAACCAGTTCGACCCCGAACCAATTTTGCCTGGGGTTCTGGTAAACATGCTGCCTCAAAATGCCAAAAATATTTATTATCTCAACTGCTAACTATTCTCAACCCCTTAATCACTTATTTAAGATGCCTCAACATTTCCAAAACACTTAGGACTCCCGGGGTGTCACAATTTTACTCCAAAAATGCATGCACGCTTTCCCGTGTGTGGAAATTCAATGTCAGGCTTAACCTTTTTTCTTTCAATTTTTGTACGACCTCTCCATACATATAAGCTACCTAAAAATGACTTGACACACTATTATACAACCTTACTCAACCCATATGTGTTAGGGGTGTGATGACCACTCGTTTCGAGCTCAATCAACCCCATAAACGAGGTCTGACAACCAAATCGTGTTGTCTTCTTTGACGCACGCTTCTTGGTATGGATTTAGGAATTATTTGTTAACCTTGAATATGTATCCCCCTTTTAGGTATTAGAATTCAACGTCACCATAGGGGAACACTTCTTTAATGACGACGGGGCCAATCCATCGTGAACACAATTTATCGGGAAATAAGTGTAGACGCGAGTTGTGTGGAAGCACTTTTTGCCCTGAATGAAACTCCTTGCATCGAATAATTTTATCACGTGCAAGTTTCATCCTTTCTTTGGATATGTTAGAATTCTTGTACAAATCACTGTGCATCTCTCCCAACTCGTTCAATTGAGGTTTCCGAGATTAACCAGCTTTATCTAAACTATAATTCAACCTCTTGATTGCCCAATAGGTTTTGTGCTCTAGCTCCACGATGAGATGGCATGCATTGACATATACAAAGAGAAATTGGGACATCCCTAGGGGTTATTATATGTTGTTCTATAAGACCATATCATATCGTTCAATCGCAGGTACTAATACTTCCGTTTAGGATCGATGGTTTTTTTGAGAATATTTTTTATTTCACGATTCACTAGCTCTATTCTCCCACTCGTTAGATGATAATAAGTCGTTCCAATCTTGTGAATAACTCCATACTTTCTCATAAGAATTTGAAATGGATTGTTGGAGAAATGATTACCATTATCACTAATAATTCCCTTCGGAGCACCGAAGAGAGAGCGTATATGTTCTTGCAAGAACTTAATCACCACTTTGTTGTCATGCATTTTGGTAGCTATGGCCTCTACCCATTTAGACACATCATCTAATATAGCGAGGATGTTTAAGAAGCCAAAGGATGTAGGGAAAGGGCCTATGAAGTCAATACCCCAATAATTAAATATCTCGTTGACGAGTATAGGGGTTAATGACATCATGTCTCAACAGGTGATAGTCCCATCCATTGACGTCTATCACAAGATTTACAATAAGCATTCACATCTCAGAAGATCGTGGGCTAATGGAGACAGCTTTGAAGAATCTTAGCGACCATCTTATTCGTGGAAAAATGGCCTCAACATGCTTGCGTATGAGTCTCATGATCCAGTACACAACGTCAAATTATTTGGTCCACACAATATTTAAATAGGAATGTATCGTCATAAAAAAACATGCGTGACCAAGTGATGACCTTATTCTTCTCCTGTAATCGACAATCGGGAGGGTCGACTCCCGTGACAAGGTAGTTAACTAAATCTATAAACCAGGGGAAAGAAGAAGTGGCAAATAATTTCTCATCTGGGAAGTACTCACCTATGGGTAAGGGATCACTAGGAACGTTGGACGAAAGTCGGTATAAATGATCAGTAACAACGTTTTCTACCCCTTTTTTTATCTTTGATGGAGAGATTAAAATGTTATAGGAGCAGGATCCACCTTATGAGGCACGACTTAGCATGTTTCTTAGCAAGGAGATATTTTAACACCGCATGGTCGGTAAAGCATGTGATGGGTGAACTGATGAGGTAGGAACAAAATTTCTCTACGGCAAAAACTACCGCTAGTAATTATTTCTTCGTGGTGTAGTAATTGAGTTGTGGTCCGATTAACATCGGTCTGGCATAATAGATGACATGAGATTTCTTATCATTCCTTTGGCCCAAAAAATGACCTATAGTGTAATAACTCACATCATACATAAGCTCGAATGGAAGGGACCAATCCGGAGCTTGCCTGATGGGGGCGGAAACAAACATGCTTTTTAATTTCTCAAAAGCACTTTGTCATGCTTTGTTCCACTCAATGGGGGAATCCTTCATAAGGAGGTTACTCAAGGGTCTAGAAATGGCATTAAAATCCTTGATAAACCTTCAATAAAACCCCGTATGGCCCAAGAAGGAGCACGAATCCTTTAATGATTTAGGTGGTGGAAGCTCGGCTATGACATATATTTCTTCCTTATCGACTTCAATTACTTTGGACGACACAATGTGGCCAACAACTATTCCTTTGGTTACCATGAAATGGCATTTTTACCAATTTAAAACCAAGTTCTTTTCCACACACCGACCAAGTACTTTTTTTAGATTTGCAAGACAAAGGTCAAAACAGAGGAAAAAAATGCTAAAGTCATTCATAAATACCTGAAGGCCTCTTTCATTCATGTCTATAAAGAGACTAAGCATGCACCTTTTAAAGGTCATGGGCGCATTACACAATCCAAATGGCATATGTTTGTAGGCAAAAGTGACAAATAGGCATGTGAAAGTCATCTTATCTTAA
Source organism: Sambucus nigra (assembly GCA_949130495.1). NCBI lineage: Eukaryota > Viridiplantae > Streptophyta > Magnoliopsida > Dipsacales > Adoxaceae > Sambucus > Sambucus nigra. The sequence continues at coordinate 573,045,803 of OX422210.1, read as the reverse complement.
CCAATAATATCTACCTCTATTTGGTTATATCCATAATAACCATCAAGGAAGCAATAATATGGGTGTCCCGCTACTCTCTTAGCATTTGGTCAATGAATGGTAAGGGGAAATGATCTTTACTAGTGTTCGCATTGATTTTTCGGTAATTAATACAAACGCGCCACCTGGTGGTGGTACGTTGGGGAATTAACTCATCCTTGGCATTCTCGACCATAGTAAATCCCGACTTCTTTAGGATAACTTGGATAGGACTCACCCATTTTGTATCCGATATTGGGTAAATGAACCTAACATCCAATAACTTAATGATCTCTGCTCGTACTACCTCTTTCATGGTGGGATTCAATCTCTTTTTTATTTCCCTTAAGGTCTTAACATCCTCCTCGAGGTGTATTTTATAGGTTCAAATCAAGGCACTTATACCTTTTAAATACGATATGCACCAACCAAAATCACTTTGGTGCTTCTTCAATATCACTAAAAGTTTACCCTCTTATTCTTTATCTAGTACTGGAAATGTGTCATCCTTTCCCAAATAAGCATATTTAACGTTGGAGGGCAGTTTCTTTAATTTAAGGGTGGGAAATTTTTCGTTGGAGGGAACCGTGTGCAACTCCCTTGGTGATAATTCCTTGAATCTAGAAGACCAACTCACATCTCTAATGTCCCCATATGATGCTCTCTCATCTAATGCTACTCTCCACTCTTCTACCTCTCTCTCAAAATCGGTGTACGTCCCACGCTCTCACTACTAGAAATAAGGCATGCTCCTAAGGAATCCCCACTTAAATTTCCCTCTTCGTGATTCTCTACTATCTCTTCTATAAGATCCACAAAGTGAAAATCATACTCATCACCCACTTGACTCGCGATATTGAAGATATTTGTTTTTAAGGTCATGTTCAGAAGATTGAGTTGCATTTGCCCATTACGAGTGTTAATGAGGGCGTTAGCCATAGATAAGAATGGGAGGCGAAGAATGATGGGAACATGATTACTTGGGGTGATTGTGGGTTCCGTGACCCAAATGAAAAAATCTACCAGGAAGTAGAAGGTGTGAACTTAGACTATCACGTCTTTAATAATGCCTCGTGGTATCTTGACGGTATGATTTGCGAGTTGGCGAGCGATTTTTTTGGGCTTGAGGTCACCCAAATTGAGTTGCCTATTTATGGAGTACGGAAAAATGTTGACACTCGCCCTTAAATCAAGTAAGGCCTTTTCTATTCAATTCTCCCCAATGATGTATGAAATGGTAGGTGCATTTGGATCATTAAATTTTGGTGGGAATTCATTACGTAGAAAAAAGCTCACATTTTGTGCTAGGAAGGCATTCCTTTTCACCTTTATCCTTATTTTCACCATCAATAAGTCCTTAAGGACGTTACCATAGGTAGGAATTTGTTTTATAGCATCGAGAAAAGGTAAAGTCAGCTTGACTTGCTTAAAGATATCTAGCACATCATTACAGGGGATTCCTTTTTCGGTAGGAACCAACCGTTGAGGGAATGGTGTGGCAGTGGGTGGTTTCACTACAACTTCAGGCTCACTATTGTCATCATTGTCACTATCCTTCAAGGGGGCATCTTCGGCCTCTTTCGTGCCGAGCAAAACCTCCTTGTCTTTAGGTGTATCATGAGGGGGAGGTGATAAATCAACAACTCGTCCACTATGTTGAGTGGTAATGTCTTGACAGCTCTTGATGTTCATTAGAAGTAAATCTAACACTATTTTGACATTGGGCTGAAAACCTACCCTTATATTGGATACTTAAAGATGATTGCAACCTAGAGATATTCATATTTATTTCGGTAAATATTCGATCATACTTAGCATTTATTGTATTTTGGGATTTAATGAATTTATTTATAGTATCTTTGAGATTTCTCCGTGGTGGGTTGATATACGGTGCGGGAGGTGGTTCTTTAATATGTGCTTCCATATGTCGTGCTTGTTGGAAATGTATAGGCGGAAGTGGGACAACGTTTGAATTAGGACTCAATGCATCATGTTGTTGCCCATAGCTAAAACCAGGATGGTTCCTCCATAAAGGGTTGTAAGAATTCCCATGCGGGGCATTTAAATTACCCTTACATCCTCCTATTACATCCACTTTTTCATGTAGAATTACTTTGTAGGCGGGTATCATCGAAAATTCCTTCATTAAATGGCCCGCCTTATAAATAGCACACACTTTCTCTTTCATGGGTCCAGTTGATTCTCATAGCCTTGATCCGACTACATCTCCCACATGATTAAGGCCTAGCACTGAAGGAGCAGTGGGAGTTTATTGAACCTGATTTTAGGAATTAGGATCAAAATTTTCCCACAATTAACTTGTCTCAGTGACAAACTTATGGTGGGCATATGTATTGTGTTCATCTAATTCCCAAAATGGTCTCTCGCACATTGTCTTAACGAGTTGCTTAGACATTATACTTAGCCTATGGTGAAAGAAGGATATGAGATGGTACTTCTCAAGACCGTGATGAGGGCATGTATTAACTATCTCATTGAAATGTCCATAACATCAATCAAATGAGTCATTTTTGTGCTGTAAAAATTTTCAAATTTGTCGGGGAAAGAATTTTAAGACAAATTTGGAGGCCATCTCCCTCCATGATCCAATGGAGTTCAGTGAGAAAGACCAAATCCAGGTATTAGCTTTATCCTTTAAGGAAAAGGGAAAAATCTTTAGGCCAACTACATCTTATGTGCAAGCTTGATCGCTAAATGTATCGCATGCCTCTTCGAACTCACGAATGTGGAGATAAGGCTTTTTTGAATCAAACCCATTAAATGTGGAAAGAATTTGTATCATCCCATTATGAAAATAGAACTGTCCAACATTATACGGAAGTAGAATGCACCCTGGGATGATAGTTCTCTCAGGGTAGAGGAGTTCTCTCATGGGACGATATAGCATATCATCCTCACCTGTACCAAAAGTAGCACGCTCAAACATAGATCTCTCTCCAATTGACTCAGCATCCTCACTCGGTGTCCTAGAAGTGTGTCTTGTAATGGAGTTTGGAGGTGTAGGAAGTTGAACCCAAAACTGAGGTGCGTTAGGAGTGTGTGGGTTATCGGGATCGTACTGAAGTATCGAATTTTTGTGAATGCGAGTGGGAGTTTCTTGAGGAGTTTGTTGCGGATTTTGCATGAATGGACTTTGAGAGATGTAAAAAATTATGTGCTTTTCATCGTTTTCTGGTTTTTTTTTGGGATTTTTGATTTTATAATTTTTTTTTCTTTTTCAGATTTGGAGTCAAATTTTAGATTAAATCAACCTAACCTAACAGTCTACCTAGATCCCTGGCAATGGCGCTAAAAATTGACACGACTTATAATGTGTTCCTAGTGCATCCTAATTTCGCTTCAACTGCAAACCGGTGGTGTAAGTAATAAATTCGGTAAGACGGGAACATTTAAATTAGGAAAAGATGATAATTTGGAGTTTTACGACTACTACTTAATTGCGAAATATTTAAATTAATAATTAAGTACGTATGCAGGAATAAACTAATGTGAATAACCAAATATGAATAAGAAAAGTAGGTTGGACTGCAATCCCCCAAGCCATACTATGTTTACTGGTTATAAAAGGAATTATAAATTAAATGAGTAATTAAACGGAGACTTTATTAATTTCAAGCATTACACATATGAGGGTACAAGCCCACATTATACATAATCATGAATGAAAAAACAGTGGTGTCGACATAGTTTCCACGCTTGTCACACTCTTAAACGCCTCGGTTACCTAGGGTAAACGAGGTTAAAATTCCTAAGATGATTGCCATAACTACTTAACACAATTCAATCATTTATTTAATTCAGCGAATTACTTTTATATTCATGGAAACCACATCGGGTTGGGTTCATGCATTCCAATCATAAGAAATCTAGTCGAACATGGTTACGTAAGAAATAGGACAAATCTTAGCGTTGCATGTGGTGAAAATCATAACTACACTAGTGTTAAACATGCATGGGAGATTTAGAATCCCAGAAAAATAAAGGAACATGTAATTAAAATAACTTTCAAGAACAAAGAAGATGGAAACAAACTTGAATGATGAAAACCTTGAATTTAACCTTTAAATGTGTAAATCTTCTATGCATAAATTAAACTAGGGTTCTTGAGTCTTCTCCTCTATTGTTCTCAATGAAAAACTAATTAAAACTATGTTTCCTAACTCAAAACTATGTTACATGGTCATTTTAGAAGAGTCCTACTTTTAATACAACTCTTTGAACAAATCAAAAAAAGGATAAAGCTTCGTGCATCAGACCCCCCCCCCCTGAACCGGTTCTAAGGTACATTCGAACTGGTTCGACCCCAAACCGGTTTAGTTTGACGTTCGTGTAATTTCTCTGCCTTGGAGCCTTTTTACTTATTTTACACTTAGATTTTTCCTTGTTTTCTTCTCAATCTTCAAATTTGCATAACTCTTTCACAATAGATTGGATTGGGGTGCCGTTTGTTCCAGAATTCTTGTAACTTCTTCTTATACTACTTTCCATCTGGCCCCACCTTCAGACTAAGACTGAAAAATTATGCAAATGCCCCTAAACTTCCTTTTTCTTGACTTCTTTCACTGTTTCGAGTTCTCTTTCGTACTAACTTGCACGAAATACCTGTAAAGAACATAAGAGAAATAGAAAACCAGAAATACTAGCCAAAAAGGGTTATTATCATAAATATAAGATAACACCATGTCAATTACCATACAATGGATCATAAAAATACTGAAATTAAGGGGATAAATACGAAGAATTTATGTCTAATAAGAGTGTACGTAGGGAAACATGCATGTGGGATTAGGTGTATGGGCGCCTAATCGTTGTTTTTATGGGTAGGCATTTGTGCACCATATTTTATCTTGAGAATTAGGCTTCTTTGAATTTCGAGGATGAAATTCATGTGCTAGTGGGGAAATATGTAACGACCAATGATTTTTCAACTGGTAGCTACAACATTAATTTTTTTTTGGCAATTTCGACGATTGAATAGTCCATAATAAATTTTAGAGTGTTTGTGTTTGATTAGGAATTAAAACTCTTTTTGATATGCAAAATATAAAGTAATGGGTTTAGGAATTTTAAAACACATTTTAGCCTTCTCAAAAATCAGTAGCCTCCGCTATTTTCATCTCCCTCTATCTATAAACCCTAGACCTAATTTTATTTAATATTCAACCCATGATTTTAAGGCTTACTTGGTGTTTTCTCGAGTTTGGTCAAAAACGAGCTTTGATTGTTTTTGCGCAAGGAACGCAGTGGTATAATCAGAAATTTGAGGAAGAGTCTTATGATTTTCTTGTGATGATTTTATGTTATGAGGGTTATGCAATGTGCTCCATAAATATCTCGAGAGTAGTCGCCATGTTTCTCATTTATTTGTACTCATATTGTTGATATCATGACATTTATTGGAATACAAAATATTGATTCGATTGAGATATTGTATTTATTAATAGGCATGGTGTCATGAAACTTTTATATGGCACGGAGAATGGTCACGTGCCAATAGTCTAAAAGTCCAAAAGTTTGGATGAGGTTTTACGAAGCTGAGGTGAGGTGAGGTGAGGCGCGATGACCTCTTAATGTGTTATTGAGAAATTAAATTGGTATAATGCTCAGATGTCACATTGGACTTGAATTCAGATTCCTACGGTTTCATTTTATTCGTCATCACTATCTTGAGCATCTATTCTTGTCATATTGTGTACTTAATCTTATTTTTCCTTTAATGGAAGGTTGGCGTGGATTTGGATGCTACGGATTTGAAGGATTTTAGATCTCGACGTTTCAAGGATTTAGTTTTTTTTTATTTAGATTGACAGTGTAACTAGTTGGAGATCTTAGCATTATTTTTAGAGGAATTAAATTGTAAATATTTTGGAAGTGTAAATTTTGGATTGGTCGTTATATAATTTTGGATTCGTTATGTTTATTTTTCTGGAACATATATTCTCTATACAAATTGTTGAGGATTTAGTTTAGTTTTAATCGTAGTAGCGCCTCGTGGTTTGCGCATGGTGTTACAGATGGTACCAAAGCTTAGGTATATGACAACCCTCGGGTATTTGGGTTTGGGTCTAGCATACGGGTTAGATGTGTTTTGTTGGAGATAAGGAGTTTTTGTTGAGGATGTGGTAGGAATCGAGCTTACGATTAGTAATATTAATGTGAGAGTGTTTAAAATTGATTTAAGGGCTTTAGTGTTGTGATGATTTTTTAGATATAGAATTGTGTAGTGATTTGTGAGAGAGCGTGTGGGGAAACATGCCGGTAGGATTGGGTGTATGGGAACCTAATAGTGGTTTTTATGGGTAGGCATCTATGCACCGTATTTTATCTTGAGAGTTAAGCTTCGTCGAATTTCGAGGACGAAATTCCTGTGTTGGTGGGGAAGTATTTAACAACCCATGATTTTTAAATCGGTTTTAAGTAAATTAACTCAAATTTTGGAAAAATAATTTTTGGAATCTATTTCATTTTTCTATGAAAAGAAAATTTTAGTTTTTTATTTATAAAAATAAGGTTTTAAGTGTAATTTAAATCGGTTGTAAAATTTGGATATTATAACTTTTTGTATAAACATCGAAGGAGGATCCGACCTAAACTGGATTAAAAAATAAAAAATTTATAAATTCGATCGTCTAATCGAGCTGAATTTTTCACAGAAACTTCATCTCGCTGTTAGCTACAACATTCACAAATTTCTGCCAATTTCGACGGTCCGATCGTCCATAATAAATTTTAGAGTGCTTGTGTTTGATTAAGACTCAAACTCTTTTTAGCGTATAACCATAAAATGTCAGGTTTAGGACTTTTAAAACTCATTTTAGGTTGCCCAAAAATCAATAGGCTCCTCTATTTTCATCTTCCTCTACTTATGAACCCTAATCCTAATTTTATTCAACATTGAACCCATGATTTGAAGGCTTCTTTGGTATTTTATTGAGTTTGGGCTAGAACGAGTTTTGATTGTTTTCGCATGAGGAACGCAGTGGTATGATCAGAAATTTGAGATAGAATCTTATGAGTTTGTTGTGATGATTTTAAGGTACGGGGTTTATTCAATGTGCTCCTTAAATCTCTCGAGAGTAGTCGTCTTGTTCCTCATTTATTTGTACTCATATTGTTGATATCATGACGTTTATTGAAATCCAAAATATAGATTCGATTGAGGTATTGTATTTATTGATGGGCATGGTGTCATGAAACTTTTATATGGCATGAAGAATGGTCACGCGCCAATAGTCTAAAAGTCCAAAAGCCAGAATGAGGCTTTCAAAGCTCAGGTGAGGTGAGGTAAGGCCCGGTGACCTCTTGATGTGTTATTGAGAAATTAAATTAGTATAATGCTTGGATGTAACATTGGACTTGAATTTAGATTCGTATTGTAGCATTTTACGTACCATTATTATTTTGAACATCTATTCTTGTCATATTGTGTACTTCCTTGTTTTTTCTTTTAGTGATAGGTTAGCGTGGATCTGGACGCTACGGATTTTAGAGGGTTTTAGAGCTTGACGTTTGGAGGACTTTATTTTCTTTGTTTAGATTGACAGTGTAACTATTGGGACATCTTAAAATTATTTTGAAAGGAATTAAATTGTAATTTTTCGAAGGTGTAAATTTTGGATTGGACGTTACGTAATTTTGGATTTGTTATGTTTATTTTGTGGAATATAGATGATCTACACTAATTGTTGCGGATTTAGTTTAGTTTTAATTGTTGTAATGCCTCGTGTTTTGCATGTGGTGTTACAGATGGTACGAGAGCTTAGGTATATAACAACCCTCAGGTCTTTGGGTCTGGGTCTAGCATGTGGGTTAAATGTGTTTTGTTGGAGATAAGGAGTTTTTGTTGAGGACGTGGTAGGCATTGGGGTTAGCATTAGTAACCATGATGTGAGAATTTTTAAAATTGATTTGAGGATTTTTTTGTTGTGATGAATTTTTAGATATAGAATCGAGTAATGATTCATGAGAGAGCGCGTGGGGAAACATGCAGGTAGGATTGGGTGTATCGGCGCCTAATCGTGATTTTTATCGGTGGGCATCTGTGCAACATATTTTATCTTAAGCGTTAGGCTTCGTCGAATTTCGAGGATGAATTTCCTATGTTGGTGGGGAAGTATGTAACAACCCATGATTTTTAAACCTGTTGTAATTAAATTAACTCGAATTTTGGAAAAATAATATCTGGAATCTATTTAATTTTGGTATGAAAAGAAAATTTATGGTTTTTATATATAAAACTAAGGTTTTAAGTGGAATTTAAATCGTTCGTAAAATTTAGAAATTATAACTTTTTGTATAAATATCGAAGGAGGATCCGACATAAAGAGGATTAAAAAAATTAAAAGTCCGACCATCCGATCAAGATGAATTTTTCACGAAAGCTTCGCCTCGTCGTTAGCTACAACATTCACAAATTTCTACCAATTTCGACAGTTCGATCATCAATAATAAATTTTCAAGTGCTTGTGTTTAATTAAGAATCAAACTCTGTTTAGGATATAAACATAAAGTGATGGGTTTAGGACTTTTAGAACTCATTTTTACCTTCTTAAAAATCAGAAGCCTCCTCTATTTTCATCTCCCTCCATCTATAAACCCTAGCCCCAATTTTATTCAACCCATGATTTGAAGGATTATTTGGTGTTTTCTCGAGTATGGGCTAGAATGATTTTTGATTGTTTTCGTGCTAGGAACGAAGTGGAATGATCAATATTTTGAGGCAGAATCTTATGAGTTTCTTGTGATGATTTTAATGTACATGATTTACACAATATTCTCCTTGAAACTCTCGAGAGTAGTCATTTTGTTCCTCGTTTATTTGTACTCATAATGTTGACTTCATGACATTTATTGGAATCTAAAATATTGATTTGATTGAGATATTGTATTTGTTGATGGCCATGGTTTCATGAAATTTTTATGTGGCACGGAGAATTGTCACCCACCAATAGTCCAAAAGTCCAATAGACCGTATGAGGCTTTACGATGCTTGGTGAGGTGACTTATTGATGTGTTATTGAAAAATTAAATTGGTATAATGCTCGGATGTTGCATTGGACTTGAATTTAGATTTGTATTGTTGCATTTTATTCACCGTTATTGTTTTGAGCATCTACTCTTGTCATATTATGTACTTCCCTATATTTTTCTTTTAGTGGCAGGTTAGAATGAATTTGGACGCTACGGATTTTGGAGGATTTTAGAGCTTGGCGTTTGGGGGATTTTATTTTTTGTTTATATTGGAAGTGTAACTATTTAGAGAGCTTAGCATTATGTTTAAATGAATTAAATTATAATTATTTAGGAGGTTTTAATTTTGGATTGGACGTTATTTAATTTTTGATTCGTTACGTTTATTTTTGTGGAATATAGATGCTCTATACTAATTGTTGAGGATTTAGTTTAGTTTTAACCGTAGTAGTGCCTCGTGTTTTGCATGAGGTGTTATAGTTATAAAGGAAAGTAAGGTAATTATACCATTCCTCATAAATTTTAAAATAATTATGCTTTTATTCGGTGGATTGTTAGATAAAGAAAATGATCGACCATTATATAATGAGATTATAATCATTAAAAAATATAGATAAAATCATAAGGAATAGTATTAAGAATATATCTAATGGAGTTTTCTTTCTTGAATGATCATATGATTTACTTATCAGAATGTGAATTTGGTAGATGAGTAAGAAATCATCCAATTTTATTTTCAAAAGTTATAAGAAATCATAATATACGAAATGCCATTAATTGACTAAAATGAAGTTTATGATCGCGTTGAATTACTTAATTGACACAATAATATCAATTGTAAATTGATCTTTAAGACTAAACACAAGTCTAATTCTAATTAATGATATAAATCTAAACTTTTGGTCGACGGTTTCATTACAAATATATAAAATGTTATGAATAAACTTTTTTACCTATATTAAAGAACGTGAAATTCATATGGCAACGGTAGCTCCTTTTGATTGACATTTTAATTTGTTCTGAAGACTTATGAGAGTTTAATAAAAGATGTGTGTAGGTTGAGAAATCATTATATAAACTTATATACGTTTCCCACCAATGGTCGATTTGTCTATACATTAGTAATGAATTAGAAAGTTGAGAAAAAAACATTACATGTCTTTTAAGAGTATGAAATAATGAGGTGGCTAAAACAATATACGCATACACTTATGATAATTGTTCATTTAAACATGATCAATAGTTATACATCATACTAGATGTATGGAATCAACTCTTGATTAAGTATGTCTATTTTGGCTTAATGGCCAATACTATGAAAGAGTGCTAAACAACATATTACTATTTCTTATGTTAATCTAAGCCTATAGCATGCTTTAAGAGTTTTTTTTTTTATTATTGTTGAGAAAATTTAAATTTAGAATTTAAGTTTTCAACACTATTCTCATGTGACCAAAATATCATGATAATGTCATTACAATATTTTGTATAAATAAATTTTAGGTATTTTAAATGATTTGGGAACATTAAGATATAAAACATATATGTCAACGGAGAAGCTCATGAATAACAAGTGTTAGTTAAACAAATTAATATAAGTGTTAGTACTGTATATCCACTAATATATGAGCTATCACGAAAAGGCATTCATGAAATGTGCTTAAGATATAGCTTTTGAGTATAGCCAATTATGTATAAGTGTTGTGGATTGCGTGTTGATTAATTATTTGACACTATATTTGATATAAATTAAGGTCCATTTTGAACATTAGAACTTTCGTCTTGAAATATAATTTTAAATTCATGTGAATTGACGAATGGGACAAGATTAGTCTTTTAGAAGAGATTTATTAATCCATAATGATAAAACCTTATTATTGATTTTATTAAATAAATTGTTAATGTTGTAGTATATAGTTGGGACAATGCTCTTATATTAGTATGAACCCTCTATGACTCACATTGATGTTTTATTTGAACGAAGTTTTATGAAGAACCACTTAAGATTGGCTCAGAGTTTATCGCATGCGCTATGAGAATTATGGAGAAAGTGGGAGACGGTTAGAATTATTTGATTTTTAATAACTCCTTACTATGTTCCATAATTAAATAATACTAAGAGTCACATTCAATTCATTAAAAGGGTATTCGTAAAGCCAAATCAATAGTCAATTACGTAATGAGAAGTCACCTATTATTGAATACAATAATGAAATGTCTCTAATGATTAAATATGAGTTTTGTAACTCTTAGGCATCAATTCTAATGGATGGTTCAGATTAAGTGACTATCGGATATGACAATGCTGTGCGATATAGATTATGAATTTTATTTGCAAATTTCCAAACATTAAACGTACTTAACTATATGTCAGTTTCTAATCCAAATTAATTAAACCCTAAAACATGCATCTAGGTCAATAAATAATGCCATAAAAAACAATCACAAATTGATGGACACACTAATTTCAGTAAAAATCCCCCGAGAGGGGAAATCATTTATTTCTATAAATGTTTGCAAATCGCAACATATAACACACTGAGAAAAATCTACAATGAATCTACTCCAGCAAACTCACATGGACCGTAACCTAAATCACCAATGGACTCCCACAAGATCCTGAAAGAACCACAGCTCTATCTCTAGCAAGGAACACCCTCGAGTCTTCCCATGTGATCGTAATCGTCGGCAAGAAACTCCCTCAATCGCTACCAATCCAGTAGTAGAGATGGTACTCCACTAGAACAAACTTCAGGTGATGTGTCGTTATTGAGGGGTGACTGGATAACTGATAAAGTGTCGAGAGTGTTAAATAAGCTTGCTGTGAGGCAGGGGCTATAGTGATCGAGCCTTACTCTCAAGTTGGTTTTGAGTATTGGAGGATGTGGTGTTGCAAGATCCTTAGTCTTAGTAGCGTTTGTATGTGAATTTTGGGATGGAATTGCGTTATTAGGGGGAAGTATATAATACCCAGTATTTTTGAACGTATTTTATTTTAATTATGGGATTAGTATTAATTAATTTAAATGGAGTTAATTTATTTATAATTAATTCGAACTTAATTAAATAATTAATAGCGTGATGGGAGTTAGTATTTATTGGTAATAACTATGTTGAATATTACATAGTAAGTAAAGTAATATATGATGATAAAAATATTAAAGTTGTCATGAGTGAAAAATACGACAGTAATGGAAACTAAGTCGGGATGTGCATGTTAGTCGCGTCGGAATAAAGTAATGAAATAAAAATTAAATTAATTATAAGTCGCTCGTATGGTCATTCGATTGCGCCAATGTGTCCGGAAGGGTTGAGATAGTCAGAAAAGTGTACATGGGGGTTTAGTTTAGGTCTCAGGACGTTTTTAGGCCTAACCGGCAACCCGGGAGGGCATTTTGGTAATTTCTAATTTTGGGCCTTTATTAATGATGAACATTAAGAGGTTATATAAGATGGTGTGTCGAGGAAGTTAGAGTTCTGAGAATCAAAAAGTGAGTAAAACTATAGGAAGAAGAAGGAGAGATCTTTCCAAGGCGTTTAAGGCCATGAACCACCCGTTTTACACCTCCACCACCACCAAAGCATAGATCGAAAGAAGAGGATCATTCCTATACCACTCAAAGTCGTCGGATCGGACCTTGGATTTCCATGCAAGTATCTAACTTGTTGTTCTTGAGTTAATAATACATCCATGCTAGTGTAGGAGATATGATTTCATGTTCTAATGTAAATATAATGTTGTTTAGGAGATTTATATTGCAATTTTATGTAAAAACCATGGTAGGACAACTGTCTTGATATATGTAGAAGATTAACTACGAAATTGATGCCCAGTAGAGGTTGAAATCTGGAACAATTATGAGGATATTGAATATGGTGATAAAAATAGTGCTCTTAATGAATTAGTTTGAATTAATCCCTTTAATTGATGGCCCTTGATGAGTTTGTATCTGTTTTACGTTGGAAATCATGAACTTAGGTTAGTACAACTGTTGGTTTGATTTTTTGGGAGTTTGGGATCAATTAATGGAGGATTTGAGGGTGGAAATTGATGAAACCCATAGGTTAAAATTATGAAGAATCTCACTAATAGTCGATCGATCGATCGATCGACCTTGAATGTCGATCGATCGACCATTCCATTCGATTGATTGACTCCCCTTGGAATTTTAATCTTCTTTCCTTTTAATGTTAATCCAACTCCAATGTAGGACCCTTATACATAACTTAAATACCATGATGGGACTTGAGGAGGAGAAGTAGGGTGGTAGGCAAGGTTCGGGTAGTACGATTCTTTTATGAGATTTAACTGTGAGGTCATGAGGGTATAGAATGGGGTGATAATCGTGTGTATGTTAAATTAGGTCTTGTGAGAATTAAATATGACTTAGACCAGTAGGGTAGAGAGAGTACACCTACAGATACTATAATTATCAAAATGATACACTTCGAGGGTCAAGAAGTATATGGGAACTTGCGATTAAAAGGGAGCATAAAATAATGAACTAATTATACGTAAAATTCGGGTTTGACATGATGTGTATGAGTAGAACAAGTTATGGTTCGTGGATGTACCTATCTGAATAATGTAAATATATAAATATGAGGGCATGTATATATATTATATGAATATTTGTGTTTAATCATACCCTCACTACTTGCTATCACAGAGGTTTATGCATCGGGACAATTTTATTCTGACGTGACCTTTATGGGGAATATTGACTCGTACCTCAAAACATAGGATCCTTGGTACAAGCTATCTGAGAATGATATTCAGACAGTCCTAAGAGATGTGAGGGTATGTGCTGACCTCTTAGTGACTTGGAACTATGTTTCCCCTCCAATATGTGTATTTTATGTTAATACAGTTCGAGAGTGAGGAACTAGTATTTCCCTCATCTGTAAGAGAGGTACAGGTACTTGATAACAGAGTATGCTAGCACCATAGATTTTATGTGGGATGACTTATTACTATATATATTATGAGTGATAAATATATGCACTTGTGATTCATATAATGTGCTTGTAAGTAGATAAAATTGAATAATTGATATTAAATAAATTAAGTGTTTGAGAATGTAAGGTTGTATTGAGATATACATTGCTAGCTTGGTAAATTCATACAAAAAAAGTTATCGTGCATAAATTATAGTTATGCGATCACGTGAATCAGGATTAATGAGAGGAGATTGGGTTAGACTAGTTAACAGGGTTAGCATTAACTAGGATGGTTTAGTGGTATCTTAGGCGTGAACACTAGTTGAGGGGTGAGAATTCCTAAGTGAATGTCGAAACACTAACATGTATGTAATATCAACTGGTGAGCATTTTATGTACTTGCTAAACTGTTTTAAAAGATATTTTACACTCGGGCACGGACCCGTTTCTTGTCATCTCCTCTTTCTCTTGTATATATATATATATGTATTACAGGTGCCCAGCCACAGGGGCGTCAGACTTGGGTCTTTGGATTATTGACGTGATACCACTAGTGTGGGAGTTCTAGGTCCTTGCATTTAGATGACTTCATCCTTGTCATCTCATCTCTTTACTTAGTCATTTTAGATAAGGCATTTGTCACCCATTTCCAATTTCTATTTAGTTCAAAGAGACATTGTACTTTCTTATTTCTACACTCAGTTTCAGTTGGGATTGTTAATATTATTACTGTTCATGGTTTCTAGATATTTTATTGGGATGTTATTCCAACCTGTTTAATTATGTTGAATGGTTTGCTATTCAGTACTAATTGTGCCCATTTAAGTGGTTTATGTGTAAATAAAGTAAGTTGTTCTTGACAGTGGTGCCAAGAATGAACCAACCGGACACTTTGATTTAATTTAATAAAGGACTGATCACCCGGTATTTATTTAGGCGACGTGTCACAGGTGGTATCAGAGCATCAGGCTCTATTGTCCTTATGATATGTGCGGCTTGTTATGCTTGTAGTGAAGATTTCTTTGATATTGAACCCTATATTTAGGACTGTTGATTTCTATGGTGAGATTTCATTCTCCTAATATAACATATATATTACTGAATCTTATTTGCATTCGGACATTTTCGAATAATGAAATTTGACAGACGAGGGTCGTTGGGCGGACAGCAGGAGGCAGGCCTTAGTTGAGGTTGTAGAATATATTCGAAGATGATGATCGTAGTCAAGGTCACCCCTATTATGGCACGGGAAGATAGGACTGTAAAGGCGTCTAGGGCGCAACATAGGATTTCCAAGCACCGCTATAGTAGAAGGTAATGCCAAATTTGACTCATCCAACGTGGTAGAACTAGGATAGAGTCAGACGAAGCATTAAAGAGAACCATTAATGGAAGTTATAGAAATGCGGGAATTATGTGTGTTAGCCAGTGAAGGTAAAATATCAAAGGGCATGGACATATGGAGGAGTGTGGTTAACTAGAAGTGAAAATTTGGGGTAAAATTTTCTTGGCTCGTCGGAGCAAAGTTATAATGGTGGGATTCAACCACCACATTTAGAACTGGGAAGTTGTGTCAATGGAAGGATCCTAGGTATGGTTTTATCGTAAGTTGCTTCATCAGATATTCAGGATAAGATGTTAACGTTGTTCTGAACTCATCACAGGAGGGCCAGACAGAGGTCCATGTGTGAAAATGAAGTTAATTATTTAGAGAATCTTATACCGAATGAAGTAAGTACAAATGGAGAGAAGGATTTCAGGTGGGAGATCAACTCGTATGAAAATTTGACTACACTCAAGGAAAATTCTTCTAGACGGTTGACCAATATGGTGACAATGTCACACTTTGTCAGTAGAGATGTTAAGGTTTCTTTATGAAGGGAGCAAAAAGAATCCACATATTTATTCGGAGAGTAAGACTGGATGAAACGTTGTTAGTGAAACACCACAAAGGGGAGACCCATCAAGGGACCCATTTAAATAATTCAGGTAGCTGAATTCTTACCAAGTGACGGTGAATTTAGTTAGGACTGTTGAGACTAGTAATGCATTCCTTATCACCAACGAAACTAAGGAAACATTGAGGGTAGCTATCAAAGTTGAGACTACCAGAGTCCGAGAGAAGGGAAACCCTAATATGGTCAGTTGGACCAGAAATAAGTGGATTATGTGTAGAGGTATTTTGTGAAGAATAAAACCACATGCATTAATTTTTCCCGAAGCGAGTAAAGGGATAAGGGTATGGTGCCTAGCAAGGACAATGGTTAATGTAGCTTTCGGTTTGGTTCGAACAGGTGTGTTATGTCTGAAAACCATTTGAGCAGCCAGAGTGATTGGTAAGGTACAAGTATGAGTTTTACCTTTGGAGGATGAGGTGTGTTTTATGTGACTCGAGTGAGTCACTACATTTTGATTATTGATAGATTTGCATGTGAGAGGAGTTGGTGCATATATCGATAACGTTATTAATATGTGAATGTTTTCCCTGGCATAGCGGGGTTATCTTCAGTGTTATTCGCAGCGGATGAATGGGTTTATTGATAGTGGTATATACCTTATTGAGATTAATCATTTTAGTGATGTGTTATACAAGTATGATATTATCCTAATTATGGTTTTATATTAATAATTAGATCGATAGTCGGCGGATATTGTAAGTCTATCGAGGTTGCTGCTCTAGTACAGGATGTTTTGTTTTGGCGAAGCCTCACCTGCGAGAAGGTCGGTCTCACATTTATATCATATATTGTAGAGAATTCGAAGTGTATATTGGTATCGATATGTTTAATACTCGTGTGAGTATGAATTTTATTGATATGATTCGGTTTGTATTGGGTTTACTGTTGAGTGGAAAGATTTAGCTCGTTATTATGTTTAGCGCTCACGACTTGGTGATAGTAAGAGCGCATTTCTATATCACTACTTTATGGATGTGGGAGTTAAGACTTATATTCATATGTCTGAGGATAAGAATTTCAAAGTCCCGGGTGTATTTGAGGTTTATGGGATTTGATTACCACTAATGTTGAGTGATAGTGACTTTGGGGGCTGACCGGACCAAAAATGTGTTCTAGTGTGCGTTTTATCTTGGCTCAAGTGCAAGACTATCGTTCAAGTAATAATATCGGTACATCGGGGTCGAATACTCAAGGAAATAGAATGAGAGAATTGTAACGACGTATGGAAAGATGGAGAACCCTAACTTGACCCTAAAAAATGAAAAGATGCTTTGAATGGGAGATTTACTATAACTAAATGCTTATTTAAATTAAGGACTAACTAAGCTAAGCACAATGTAATGGAAATAAGATAATTAACCTAAGAGGGATGGAAAATGATTAACAAACTTAACTACAAATGAGAACAATAGGTTGGGTTACAATCCCCCACACCCTAGCAATTCACCTTGTAGGATACTACATTTCGGAATTAGAATTTTCAAAGAACCCGATATTTATTGATCCTAAGCATTCAGTATATTAAGGATCATATCCCTCATCATAGGAAATCAAAGGTAAGAATAAAGTAGTGTCGTATTGACTAAACGCGCATCGCACTCTTAAGCATCTCGGTTACCTAGGGAAAACGAGATCAAAAGTCCTACCACATTTGCGATAGTCACGTAACACAATTCCTTTAAGATTCAATTCAAAAATCTATTTCCAATTAAGATGAATTACATTGAGTGGGATTCATGCACCCCAAACCTAGATACTTTTATCCAGAGATGATTAGGTGAAGAAAAACATTAATCTTAAACTAACAAGATTCATGATTGCCATAAAAGAGATGAACAATGACAATTGGTTAATTTTGAAAGTGCAATTGGGATTGTAAGAATTAATTAACTAAATTAAAGCAATGGAATGAAATTACTTCCATTTGATAAATCTAGAAATCAAATCTGAATCTTTCAATCACTCTTCAAAACTAGGCTTTTTCTTCCAAGTGAGAGAGCTTTCTCTCTCTAAAAACAAATTAAAAATTTGTCAAAGTTCGAACCCCCTAGTCTGACAATAAATAGAAGTTAAATACATCACAAAAAATCCAGAGTTGTAGCTGAATCAAAATTTAAAATCAAAACAGAAAATCAGGATCTATCTCCGAGGGACCCGTCCGTCGGGTGAGCTCGTTTCAGTCCGGTTCCAAATTCGAATCGGTCCGTTATGAAATTTTTTCCAGTACGATGATATGAATCCTGATCGGTCCTATTTTGTGGGAAATAGGGTCGATCCGTGTCGTGATTTTGGCCAGTGAGTTTTAAGGTTCCGTATCGGTCCCTTTTTGTTCTAAATAGGATCGATCCGGTCTTCAAAATCAATTTATCTTCAATTTCTCCTAATTTTCTCTTCATTATGTGTCATCTTTAGAACCTCATAACTTCTGTTCTGAAACGCAGAATTGGACGTCGTTTCTTCCTACACACTTGTGAACTCGAGGTCTTCAACTTTCATTTTGGGTTCTTGTCCAGATTTGTTGTAAAAATTACACTTGTGCCTTTTTGACTTTTCTTCCTTGATTCATTCTTCTGCTTTGCCTTTTTCCTCTCTTTACTTAGCAATAAATACCTGTAAATATTATGAAAAAGGCATGTAACTTGAGATACTATGTAGAAAGGTCAGTAGCATATAAATGAGATAAATCAAGATTAATTACGTTATTTGAGGCGATAAAAATCCCTAAATTAATGGGATAAATTCGGAAGAATTTATGCCTAATCAGGGGGGGAAGTTCCATGTTTAAATGTAATTGTGGGAGGAGAAATAGCTTTTATGTCAAGAGACGGGAATATAGGGGTACATGTTATGGACTAAGGGCCTAACGGATTTCGATGACCGAAAAGGCTAGGTAGTAGTGTATCGGGGGTTCTTTATTTGGATTTCGCTTTGCGAGACATCCCACGCATGAAACTTAGCGTAAGGTTGGAACTAGGGAGATGTTTGGTTGTTAGTCCATGAGTCCAGTACCATGGTCATTATATAAGTATGTAGTTATAACTCTAAGTTCAAAGTTAAATTACGATAGTGGACTTGGTTGTGCAGTGAGGAAGTATTGAAGATTTTATTTTATCTCCACAAGTTAAAGGGTGGAACGATGTTAAGGAGGATTTAAAACTTCGATTTCTAGGGTGATTGAGAATACTCAAGTGATATAGACACATTGTGAATACAGGGGAAATAAAGAATTGGGTGTTATATGTGAGGATTATGTGATGTTTACGCCAGTATGCACGGTTTATAGGGTGTGTGGGCACCCTAGTTAGTTGATGTCAGAATTGTTCAGGTTAAAGGGACGTGGGATTGGATGTGTGAAATATATGCCTGTGGGATTAATATAATGAAGTAGAAATGGTAGAGTGGATTAAGCGTCATGTGAGAAGGATGGTAATCCATATATACGTGTGCGATCAGAGTAGCACACCGAATTTGGTTGAAAGGCTGTGGGAAGCCATTTAAAAAGGGGTATTCCTTGAGAAGAGTAAAATTTAACTACTATGGAAAATTTGGAGCGGAGTTTTACCCAGTCAAACATTGAGAGTGACTTGCGCGTAAATAGAAGGATGATGTCAATGAGGTATAAAAAAAGTGCAAAAGTGCACGGGTTGAAACTTTCAGTATATGCCGAGTGAAGAAGGAGAGTATTAAATACCACTTAATGTGAGATATTTCAAGTGGAAATTGGTGTTGCGTGGGACATAATGAGTAGTCTCTGCATGCACCACTCATAGATAGAAATCGATTGGAGAAAGAAGATCATCGAGAGAATTTTATAGCAGGTCAACGATTCATGTAATGGAGGAGGGCAGTCAATTTGGTAAATTTCTTTGATGAAATGTCAACCTCGAGATAAGGTCATGAGTTCCTCTGAATGTGTGGAACAAGTTGACAAAGAAAGAAAGTATTTGTTATTCCGTTGAATGATTTACTCCATTTGATAGTGTGCCCCAGTCTTTCTTTAAAAAGAAGGATCGCGCCAGTAAGTGGTCCTGCCTGGTATTGTTCTGAACTAGGATGAGATCATTGAACCCCCACCTTTAATATAGGATTTCAGAAAGCAGTGGGGATGGCGTTTCATTTTGATCAGGCTGTATCACCTATAGCCCGAGGAGTAGGCGAACGGTGATTAATGACTACTGGAGTTATATGAAAGTAATTTTGGACTCATTATGGTCATTTCATTTCTGGAATAGATATAGCTAGTAAGTGAAGTATAGTACAATAATTGGGAGAATATATTACTAAATGGTAGAGTTGTGTGTAAGCACTCATACGTGTTTATTATGGACAAAGTGGGTATTGAGGTTTTGTGTGGAAAAACTTTAACCATTCTCCATATGGTTGTTTGGAGATGAGTGGATAATCAAAATTTTGGATTGGTCGAGAGTTAGAGTTCGATGACTAAATTGGAATAACCAAAAACTGTCCTAGGTGACTTTTGACTATCATAAAAGTTACGTCGCCGGGAATCGAGATTCGAAGAACAGACTGAAAAAGTACCACTTAAGTCGTCTAATTCAAGATTAAACTATTTAAATGTCTCCAAACATTTTGTTGAAGAAACTCTGTTCTTAAAATAATTTTTTAACACAAGATGTGCAAAACAGTATGAACGAGCTATTTATAGTATAGGTTTACCAGTTTTGGAAACCAAAACTTATAAGGAACTTAAATCAACATAGCCTTAAGAAAGGGATGATAGGAAGAGGAAGTATACAAGTACAATTTTAACGTGGTAAAACTCCACCCAATTAGGGAGACATCCACGGAGGTCTCTACACTCCAAAAGTAAAAATCCACTAAAATAGAGTAACAATTTACAAACTATATAACAATCAAGACACACAATCAGACCTAATTCTAAGTTCATAAATGTACAAACTCCTCTGGATTTTTAGACTTCTCCCAAGGCTCTGATGTTGTTGATGTTCTCTCAGTTTTGTAACTCCACTCTTTTTAGCTTTACATCGACTCAAAAGTCCAAGATCTCAATACCAACACATTTCAGTGTAGTAGTGTGAAGGTATAAGTTGTGACGTGCTCTAAATCACATGCATGAAACTCACACACACTTAATTATAGACATGATGCTAATCAAATTATAAACAGATCACAAATATGTAAAGATTTCCAAAATTAGTTTAATCGAAACTATAAGACTTTGGATCTTCCAATATATCCACAGATCAAGATGGAATCTTTCTATAAACACGAGCCTAGATCCTAAACACTTTCTTATTTTGAAAATATACAAACTATTTCAAAAATGTGAAATATATGAAAGTGTAAATCCTCAATCAAGATATTAAACTAGATCTGAGTCTGAATGTTCAAAGAAACTAAAATCAGAAACAATTTTATTAGTTTTAGGGTTTGAAAACATAACATTTAAAAACAACCAACAAAACGATGATTTCTCGAAATCAGAAATCAAAACAAAGAGAGATAATCATGGAATGTATCACATACCATCAATCTCAGTTTTCTATGAGAGAAAATGAGATCAATTTTTTGTGATTAAGTTAGAAAAGAGATTAAGGAAAGAAGAGGAATGATCTTCAGAACTCTCGAACTAACACACTCTCAGGTATATTTTTCTGTTGAGATATGGTCGGAGTTTAGTTTAGGGTTTTCTATTTCTCTCTATCCCTTCTCTCTTTATTTTCTCTCGGAAGTGAGGTAAGAAAAATATTTTAATCGCAACACATAAGGCAGGTATTTATACTAAGCCATGGAAGCCTTTGTAACTTCGAAGAAAATGAATGGTCAGGATTAAGTCTTAAGAGATCAATGTAAATATGATGGCTAACAATGAACTGCAATTATAAAGCCTTTGATTGGTTTAAATGAAAACACAAGGATTAGGTAAGAACGCATGCAGGTCATAGATTAAAATGATTCAACGGTTCATAATCAAACGCAGGAATGAGAGGGCAAGAAAACACAAATCCAACCATTGTGAGATTAACACGTGTAAGGCCGTGATGGCTTGTAAAACGCGTGTTTTGAACTTTTAGAAATACAATTTATACCCAGACAATTATCAAGTGTATTTGGTTTCTACCCAAGAAAGTTTTTAACAGCTTAATGAATTTACAAAACAGCCCACAAACTTTGTAAAACCAATTTTAAATTTCCGAAAATTGTTTAAAAAATCTTAGAAATTATTTAAACTATCCCAAAAATTATGTAAAAAAATATTTTAAAAGGATTTAACTCACACTCCCTCATATTATGAAGAATGCAATTTCATATGCAACACATAAATGATCCTTGGTGTGGTGTTGGTGTTTAAACCTTTGGACTATTAGAGGAAATCAAAATGAAGAGTCTGAAGGCTTGTTGGTTTGAAAGGGTATGACTCAATTTTGTTATTATTTCCAGAGGGGGATGTTGTCTCATCCCCCTTTGGAAATATGAGACAAAATATCCTTTGAGTCATCCAGGACTCGTAAGGATACAAAAGAATAAGAAGAACCTGGTCCTATACAAAAATTCTATCTACCCAATATCTTAGAAAGAGAAAATTACATAACTCAACAAGATACAAACCAATACCCTATCAACAGTTTGTTGTAAATGAAGGCGCTGATTCCTGAAAATAAGATAACTAAGATCAAGCTTTTTAGTTGAGAATACACCAAAATGTCCAAGAGGACTCAAATTTCTCCCCCATTTTGTCTCAAGTGGAAAAAGGGCTTAGTAAACAAGTATGAAACAATAAATCATTATTTTTCCCTAACCATACCAATAGGTTTGCAAAAAGATTCAACTCAAAGAAAGTCTAATGGTTTAGTAAATAGTTCGGCTAATTGCAATTCAGTAGGAAGGTAATTAATTTCTAACTCCTTAGATTCAACTAACTCTCGTATGAAATGATATCTAATTTTAATATGTTTGGTATGAGAGTGTTGAACTGGTTTTTTAGAAATATTAATCGCTCTTTGATTGTCACAATAGAGATGTAACTTATCTTCAGTTATGACATAATAGTTCAACATTTGTTTTAGCCAAAATAATTGAGCACAGCAACTTTTTTCTGCAATATATTCAGATTCGACAATAAACAAGGAGGTTCAGTTTTGTTTCTTAGCACTCCATCCTACCAAATTGTTACCAATGTAGTAACACGCTCCTGAAGTACTCTTACTATCATTGGTACACCTGGCCCAATCAGCATTGGTGTAACCTATTATAGTACTAGAAGTGTCTTTAGTGTACCAAAGTCCTAAGTTTAGAGTCCCTTTAATATATTTGATAATTCTTTTAGCGCGCAATAGATGACTCTCTTTAGTATTGCTTTGATATCGGGCACACACGTAGACAGAGTACATGATACCGGGATGGGAGGCAGTAAGGTAAAGTAAGTTTCCTATCATACTGCAGTACAAGGTAGAATTAATTGATTTCCCATTCTTATCTTTAGAAAGTTTTATAGAAGTACTCATAGGAGTCCTAGCTTCTTTAGTTGTTTCTAGGAAAAACTTCATGAAAATCTCTAAACCGTATTTGGATCACAATACAATAATCTATCGAATTTTATTTAACTTGGATCCCTAAGAATAATTGTAACTCCCCCATCAGTGACATTTGAATGTCTTTGTGCATAATGTCCAAGAAGTTCTTAACTTCTAAAGGGGAGGTGAATCAAAAAATGGCATTGGCAACTCCTCCTCTATCACTACGAATTCTATTTACTTGGGAGTCCTTTTCGTTTTCTATACTGACAGAGATTTTCAAAAACTTACGGAAGGTTTCTGATTTGTGTTTTAAAAAGGAAACCAGAATAAGTCGAGTTAAGTCATCAACCATAACAAGGATGTGACTATTGCCGCAAAGACTAACAGTACGAGAAGGACCCGTTAGGTCCATATGGATGAGTTCTAGATGATTAGTGGATAGAACTTCTTTAAATTTTTTGTGGGGAGCCTTAACAATTTTCCCTTCCTGACATGGAACACAAACAATGTTTGAAATTGGTTTGATCTTAGGAAAACCTCTAACTATCTCTTGGGAGCACAATTTGCCAAGACTATCATAAGTAATGTGACCTAACTAATTATTCCATATCTCATTGTTATCGATTCTGGTAATGTTACAAACCTCTGTACTTGGATTGATTGTGTAACAGTTATCTGGAGTACGGAGTCCTGTAATAAAGCAATCACCGTTTTCATTTAAAATTTTGCAATTATTCTTTGAAAAAGTGAATATATGGTTTGAGTCACAAAACTGTGATATACTTAGTAAATTGTCTTTAAGACCTTTTACTACGAGAACATCTTCAAGAATGGGTAATCCTTCTTCACACAGTGTTCTTTTACCAATTATATGGGCTGATACACCATATCCAAATAATATTTTTTCTCTAGAGAAGTTAGTTTTGTTTGAAAGTTTAGAATCATGCCGGTCATATGTTTGGAACAACCTTAGTCTAAATACCATCTAATTGTCGTGTGTTCAGCTTTAAAAGCACTGATCACAATGTTGCATTTCAACTGGGTAATACATCATCTTTTCTAACCCAAATTGCTCTAGTTTTCAATTTGCGCTTATTGGCTCGTATTTGATAAAACTTGCAAGCTTCAGCCTTTTTTTAAGAGATTTTTGCGCATATTTACTTCTGTTATAAACAGTTTGAGAAATTGGTTTAGAAAAGAATATAGGAAGGACATAGTTGATGGTCTTTTAGTATTAGTCCTTCTCCTTCTATTACGAGAGTTGGAATCCTTATCTGGCTGTCTAGGAAGGACATAGTTGTTTCGGTTTCTCCTAGAATAGTTGAAGTTATGGTAAACAAGAGAGTTATACACTGGATTACATAGACGTTTGGAATAGACACCATCAAGGGAATGTCCATATACATCACAATAGGAGCAGTAAAGATGGCAGGTAGGACTCATAACCTTAGGAAATTTATTATTCGAAGGTTTGTCTAGTTTTTGATCTCTAGTCTTGTTCCTAGGTGTCATATAATGAAATGTCGAATCAGCTTGTCGAATAGGAGGCAGACGTATTTAGCCTTTTGTTCAACATTATTCTTAGAGTTACTTGATTCACCAATGTCTAACTTTAGTTTTTTTATATCAAACTCATTTTTTAAACTTTGAAAGTATGGACAAGTTTCAAAAGGTCTTTTCCCACCAGACACAAATTTTATTGTTTCAACGTTTTTAGTTTGGGTCTTAGAATTGAGAAAAAAAATCATATTCTAGTTCTATCATCAGAATTGGTTTTACTTCCAGCAAAACAATCTTCAAAACATTTGGAATTATTTTCAAATTTTGCAAATTTTTTAAAAACTGTGGATGTATTTTCTTTTGTTTGTTCCAATTCTAACAATGTTCCTCTATATTTATTTTCTAGAATTTCATTTGAGTTAGACAACTCTTTCAGTTTTTGTTCAAAATTTTTGGTTTCATTCTCATGAGTTAGACATTGAGTAGTGTACTCTTCAGCATTCTTCTTGATCATCTAACTTAAGTTTTCTATCTTCTGGATAAGATCCTTGAGAAAATTTTCAAGCCTAGTGCTTTTCTTGAGAGTTTTTGTGTACAGTGTGTGAATGTCAGGAAGGTCATCATTGTCGAAGTCACTAAGTGTGCAATGTTCAGTGTCCCTTAACGATTAATTTTTAGGACTCACACACCAATTAACATAAAAAGTAGAGTGTTCTCTTTTACTCACACACAGAGCGTTTGAAGCATTATCAACATTCTCAATCAATAAGGCAGATAAACCAGTGGGCATAGTATCAGTTAACATAGCATGATCAGATTCCCCATCATCAGTGTAGATTGTTTTAGCAAATAAAGACATACAATGGTCAAAAGTGTTATATGACTCAAGTTCATCATTTTTAGAGTCACTTGAGTCATCCTAAGTCTTGCATAGATGAGCCTTAGTATGCTTGTAATTTTTGTCTGAGTTAACTCTACAGTCACTAGCCATGTGTCCTAATTTCCCACATCTATAATATTCAATATTTTTAAGGTCTCTTTCAGGTCTCTTGTGAATGTTAAAATGGTGTTTATCTTGTCTTCCCTCATGAGGCCTATTGTTAGATTGGTTTGGATAATTAGGTTTGCCTTGTCTGTTTGCTATTTTATTTCAAAAGTTCACAATTTTCTTAAATTTCTTAGACATTAAGGTAATCTGATTATCCAAAGTATCTAAATTACAATCCTCATCAGAGTCTAAGTCAATGTTAGGTATGCTAAGTTCAGGTGTAGTCAACTTAGATGAAAAAACAAGATTGGGGGCAGATTATTTCTTTTCGGACTAGATTAAATGTTTATTAAATTCCAATTCCATTTCCACAGTTCTCAATTTGCTACTGAGGAGTTCAGTAGTGAGATTTTGATCATCCAGCTACTCAATTGCATATCTCTTACGATCAAATTTTTGCGGAAGTGATCTTAGTATTTTAGAGACAATTTCCTTTCTATCATAAACAATCCCATTAGCATGGAATTTAGTCATAATGATTATCAGAGTAATACAGAAGTCATCAAATGACTCAGTCTCAGTCATGATCAAGGAGTTGTACTGCTTAATTAACATTTGTGTTTGATATGCCCAAAGTGTACCCTCGTACTCAGGGTCACTAACCTCGACCTGTCTAACAGCCGGGTTGATAGGAAGCTTAGAATAGACATCTAGAAGGTCGTCTCCTCATTGATCAACCTCGACTAGCTAGAAGCCGAGGTCAATAACATCTTATGGGATCAAGATACGGTCAACATCATACTTAGCCTCAGCCGATGTTGCATCCTAATTGATTCCTAACCTCGGCCAGTCTCCCAGGCCGAGATCATTCTAATTATTGAAAGGACAAAACATCACTATCGGAATTACCCAACCTCATACTCAGCCAGACTGAGGGAACCATAGGTAATGTCACAGGTTCGAGCATATGCAAGCACATGAAAGACTTGGAACACGTGGGCTAGGAAGTTATAACTAAATCATTCCCCTCGCATGAGGGAATATTTAGTCATCATTATCTGCATAAGATCAGCTAGGTGCCAACATGACACTGGTTTGATTCTCATATACATGCTTGGGGGGGGGGGGGGGGGGGCACTACACCCCCAAGTACTAAATATGCATATCGTCTCCTCCATTGGAAAGCGATCCAGAATTATAACCCTAGCAAAATCTCTGTTTCAATACACGGTATAGAGAGAAAGAGAGAGATTGTATCACAGGCCATTAGTGCCATCCTTATAGTGAAATTACTTACACACACACAGTGGATGTAGGCCAGATTGGCTGAACCACTTATATACTAGTGTTTCTCCTCTTCTCCTCACCTCCCTCTACCATATATCTACTCTTGTGCTACTATTGTTATTGTTAGATTGATATTATCAACACCTCATTATAGTGGTGTTGTTTTCAGTATCATCATTTTGGCTCCATCTATGGGAATGAGAAGCTATATCTCTTCCTTCTTGACGCTTGGACTTATCGGAGACTCTGGTGGTGCACCAGTCCTCCCCCGTTGCATTGAGATTTTTCACCATTGAAATAGATCCTCAAAGGTATCAAGATCTCTAGTGTTTCCGTTTACAAGCTCTCTAGTTTTTTTCCATGGAATCGTATTTACCACCTCCGCCATCTGGTGTTGGAGGTCCTAGTTCCAGTCAAGCACCACCCCAGTCCGAAATAGATGAGGTGGTAGCAGCCTTTAAGTCCTTAGCTGCAACTCAACAAGCGATGCAGGAGAAATTTGCCCAGCTAAGCCGAAACATAATGAGACCACTTTTGGTCTCACCGTAGATGATTACTTCGGTAGCTGCTCAGCCACACCATGAGGACAGGGAACCACCCCATGCACCGCGAAAGGACCAACCTACTCCTCAGTGGAGGAGGGATGTTGCTGACCCTAGGCATTTATACCTGAGGAGAAGCCCTGAGGATAGGTACGATGACATTGAGGTAGATGATGCTTCGACAGACTATTGAGAGCCATATGAGGTCTCAAACAACATTGTACATCCTATACAGCAGATCCGAGGTCAGTGTGGAAGATGAGAGGGAGATGGACGACAAAGAGGATCAGCTTTTGATTGCTTAAGTAGAGGGTCGGCGTCTGAAAGGATTGGCTCAGTTAATGACCTATAAGAGAGTTTGTCCAGGTCAAGAAGCATCGCTGGTTCATGAAAATAGGGTGGCGACTGTCGGCCCCATCATGGCCGACCCCCACATGGCTGAGACTGTGGTCAGGGGGAGGTCAATAGCCAACATTGTACTGTAGCTAGGGAACCCTAAGTTCACCCCTTGGAGGTGGCTAGGGACAACCTCGGGTAGGACGATGTTGCTAACACCTGGAAAGACTCTATTCAAAGGCTGGAAGAGAAGATAAGGGATTTCATAAAAAGTCGAGACCCACTACATAGAGGGTACTTAGAGGGTTCTCCATTTGTGGCACAGATTGTCAACTTCCCAACCCCTGCCAAATTCAAACCTCAAATGGTGTCTCCCAGGTACGATGGAAGTACCAACCCAGTCCATCATATTGAGATGTATCAGTCTGCAACTGACATCTATTCCATCCCTGATGAGATGAAGTGACGAGCTTTCTCAAGCACTCTGACCGGGGCTATACATATATGGTTCACTTCTCTTTCTAGAAATTCAATTGAGAGTTTTAAAGGTCTGCCCAAACGGTTCATTCACAACTTCTATTTCATGGTAAGACCTCGAAAGAAAACAACCCATCTGATGTATGTTAAATATGGGAAGAATGAAAGCCTCAGAGATTACATCGCGAGGTTCAACAAATAAAAGTTAGATGTAGAAGATTACGAAGAGAGCATAGCCATGACAGCTCTCATTAGGGGTCTTCGGAATGCAAATATCTTATGGAAACTATTCGAGGATTCCCATAAGTCAATGGCCGAGTTATTGGAAATAGCTAGAAAGGTCATGAACGCAGAGGATACTATGGCTGCAAAATACGATGATGAAAGGGGGAGCAGTAGTGGAGGAAACTTTCAAAAGAAAAACAAAGATGGTAAGAAAAGATCTGGAGATGATAAGTTCTCAAACTACACTCCTCTAAGTGTAAGTTGTGAACACATCCTCAACGAAATAAAGAATGATAGATCTTTGAAATGTCCAGAGAGGCTAAAAGCTCTTCCATATAAGAGAAACAAGAACTTATGGTGCAATTTCCATCAAGATCATGACCATTTGACTGAGATGTGCTTCGCTCTGAAGGATGACATTGAAAAAATATTAAAGTCTGAAAAGCTTAAAAATTATGTGCATGGTAGATCTTCAAAGGTAGGAAGAGACGATCTTAAAAAGAAAAGAAATGATAAATATCGGGAAGATACCCCTTCCAGAAGAGTTGATGCCTCAGATGGTGATGACGATGACCCTGATCTCCCACCAAAGGATGATAATATCCCGGTAAACAAAGTCAGTATGATCTCATTGGGTGTGAATAATATCTGTGGAGGACTAGCAAGGGGTGGCTTAGAGGTTGCTGATCGCAAGGCTCACGTGGAAGAGGCCAAAGCAGTGACTAAGGCCGAGTTTATGAATTTGGCTTTTACAGAGGTTATACATGAGAAGAAAAAGAAGGTGGATATGGACACCCTCATAGTCGTCTTCTCACAGCTTGATTTCAAGGGTATCTTAGCTCCCACGATGACCCTTTAGTCATCACCATAAGGGTGCATGGGTGTGAAGTTCAGAGGATCCTTATTAATGGGGGCAATTGTGCAGACGTTATGATTTGGCCCGGTTTAAATAGCTTAGGCCTCAATAGAGCTAGGCTCATCCCTTATCATCATCTTTTGATTGGATTCAGCGGCAAAAAAGTCCATCCATTGGGTATGTATGAAATGGATGTAAGAATGGGAGATGAATGGCCTAAAAGGTTGAACAGGAAAATCAATTTCTTTGTGATGGATAAAAATGTCTTCTCCGCCTACAACCTCATCATGGGACAAGTAGCCCTCAAGAAATTTGAGTTAGTACCTTCAACGGTCCATAAGATGATAAAATTCTCGAGTCCTTATAGAGTAGGAGAAATGCAAGGTGACCAAACATCGGAACGAGAATGATAATTCAACTCTATAGCAGAGAGAGAGGCTTATAAGAGGGCAACAGCCACTTACAACATTGACACCCTTGATCCCAGAGACGAAACAAAACTCAAGAAGGGAGAGGTCGCGGAAGAGGTAGAATCCATCGTCCTCAATGAGGATGAGACAAAAAAACCATCCAAATTGGCAAAGACCTAAAGCCTGAGATCAAAGAGGACCTAGTGAAACTATTAAGGAAGAGACAAAGTATCTTTGCCTGGAGCCATGCAGACATGCCAGGTATTAATCCTGAGATTATGTGTCATAAACTCAATGTTGTAGAGGATGCCAAGCCTATTAGCATAGAAGAAGGGTATATTCAAGAGACAAGTACGAAGTCATCATAGATGAGGTTCGAAAGCTTGAAGAGGCTAAGTTCATCAGAGAAGCTATTTACCCTGAGTGGTTATCTAACGGTGTCATAGTACCCAAAATTAATGGGAAATGGAGGATGTGTGTATACTTCACCAATTTAAATAAGTCTTGCCCAAAGTACTATTTTCCCCTACCTTATATAGATCAGATAGTGGATGCCACAGCAGGACATGAGCTTATGAGCTTCATTGATGCATATTCCAGTTATAATCAGATCTCTATGAACTCGACTAACTTAGAGAAGATAACCTTCATTACAAACAAGGGGGCCTATTGCTACAAGGTCATGCCCTTCGACCTAAAGAACGCAGGGGCTACATACCAACGTCTTATAAATAAGATGTTCGAGGATTAGATAGGCAAGTCCATGGAAGTTTACATGGATGACAAGTTGACGAAGAGTCTCAAGGCCGACACTCATGTGGCCAACCTTGAAAGAACTTTTTACACCATGGACAAATATAAAATGAAGCTCAACCCGATCAAATGTGTCTTTTGGGTAGGAGAAGGAAAGTTTTTGGGCTTCATCATCAATCAAAGGGGAATAGAAGCTAACCCTGATAAGATCGCGGATTTGCTAGAAATAAATACACCTAGAACCATCAAATACATTCAGAGGCTAATCGAATGAGTCGATGCACTTAACAGGTTCGTGTCTAGAGCTACAGATAAATGTCTTCCTTTTTTTAAAGTTCTTATAAAGGCCTTCGAATGGAATAATGAATTTGACATAGATTTTAAAGAGCTAAAGTCCTACATCGGTTCCCCCTACTCCTATCTCGGTCAATTTTGGGTGAGAATCAATATGGTGGGGGACCAGAGCCAACGAGGTTAGGTCTTAGCGCCCGTACGAATGTATATATTTTCTTCCTTGTTCTTAGCTTGTCTCTCATTTCAGGAATGGAGGCTGAATGGGCTGAAGATTTTGGTGTCCATAAGGCTAATGCAGAATGATATATTAATATACCCTAAGACTTGCTAACAAGGAGTATATTCGAAGGTCAGTAACAAAGGCCACGCCCAGTAGTTAAGGCTAAATTTCATAGAGGCGAAAGATGAAAGAATCATCATCCTTAAAGATGAGCTGTAGGAGATCCAAACAATTATTTTGATGGTCTAAGGAAATGAACAAGCAGTAATGGATGAAACTCAAAAACTAGATGAACTTCTTAATGCTATGCTTAACACGGAGGAGTTTCTTATGAGACAGAAATCTCGAGTCCTGTGGTTGAAAATGGAGATAGAAATATAAGAACTATATGAGCTACCTTACCTGAAAGAAGAGACTGAAAGACTTTGCGTTCTGATGATAACGGTCACATGGTTAATACGGAGACTAGCATCAAGGCTGCTGCAGTTTCTCATTTCCAAAACATCTTGGGACAGATCAGATCTTGCAATATAAATAGCCATTTTCAGTTTGAGAGATTCCTTACTGAGGATTAGTAGCTAGGATTAATTCAATAGGTCCCTATTTATATAAAAGAGGATGAAATCGAGAAGGTTGTTCATAAATCAGAAATCAATACAACCCAGGCACTACGGTGAGACGTGAAAACACTCGATCCCATTCCAACCTCGATATGTGGAATCATCTTGGGCCATATGTATGAATGAAAGCTAACAATTTCATTGCCTTATAGCCTGAATTCATATTTCCCACGCTGAACCTGGATAACAGATTCAAACTATAGCCTACTACTCCGTACATATTTTATAGTATCGAAGGTAGTTAACATGTCAGCCATTCTTCTCCCATTAGACTTTCTATTGCTCTTTTTCCTTCTCTCTTCCACTCCCTCTACTTTTTCATTTAACCATCGTCCATTTCGTATTCTCTATGGTTGAGTTTGTTTTTATTCCACCTTCTTATAATATGGAGGCACTCCTGGGTATCCCAAGAGATGTTTATTCACTTTTACCTTGTAAAGTCGAAACTTGTATGCAGCACTTGTATGGAGGTGCATGCATAAAGGTTTGGAACTCTTTTCTTATCTTAATCTTAGGGATAGGACCCTACCCTATTCTCGATCGTTTATTCCAAAACCCAATAAACCTAGGAAGCTATAACCTCACTACACACGAATTACTATATATTAAGTTATCTTTCATCTTCGTTATGACATGCAAAAGTGAGCTTCGAAAACTGACAACCTATGACCGCTCAAAATTAGGCACATTAGCTGATAAAGTAGAAGGTAGGAATCGAGCATTACTAGTAGTAAAGGCACTCTCGGAGTATCACCATGATCTAGTTGGGATAAGGGGATCAATGGCTACATGCTATGGAAGCGGGGAGGAACTAATTGTCTAAGATAAGTTTAGTAGATTAGTAGTTTAGATTATATGGATTAGTTGACCTACTGAAGACACACCGAATCGAAAAATAGATGGTTTGATAGTGAATCGCTTAGTGAATGTTCTAATGCGGAGGAGGAGAAACCTATTTGATACTAAGGCTCAAGAACTCAAAAAGTGTTCCCTTAACTGTCTCAGAGTCTGCCATTAGTGATGAAATAATAAGAGAAGAGGATGGAGTGCAGAGACCAGTGTACTTCAACAACAAAGCACTCCAAGGGTCTGAGCAGAAGTACCCTCGTATTGAAAAGTTAGCCTATGCTTTGATACATGCTTCTAGGAAAATGAAGCCATACTTCCAGTCCCATTCCATGGTCGTCCTCACTGATTCCCCACTAAGACAGGTCCTCCATAAGCCCAAAAAGTTAGGAAGGCTAATGACCTGGGAAATCGAGTTGGGGGAGTACGATGTTGTTTATCAACCCATGGTTGCCATCAAGGGACAGGTACTCGCAGATTTTGTGGTCGAGTTTACCTAGGATGAGGCCAAGGTTGAGAAGAATCAAGAGGCTTCAGATGATCCAGTAGAGAGAAACATTGGTCGAACTTCGGACGAGGCTGAGACAAGTACTGTTAAATAAAGAATAGTTGAGAACTAAGAAGAGAGATACCTCTTCAAGTAGGGGACCCTAGCAGAGGCAAACTTCTCTTCAAATGAAATCGTCTGAAACCTCTTTGTTAATGGGTCTTCATGTGAAAGCGGAAGTGGAGCAGGGATGATAGTGTCGGCACTAGATGGTACAGATATTGAATATGCGCTGAGGTTCAACTTTAAAGCTTCCAACAATGATCCAGAGTACGAGGCATTAATAGTAGGCCTCTCTTTGTCTAAAGCCCTCAATGTTAGCTAGCTCCTAGTCTATAGTGACTCAAGATTAGTCGTGAACCAAATCCTGGGGGTGTATGAGGCCAAAGATGAAAGGATGGGTAGATACCTGAAGAGAGTGAGAATGATGATAGAAAGATTCAAGGAAGTAAAGATGAAGAGGATACCTCGACAAGACAATAGCCGAGTTGATGCACTCGCGAGGTTGGCCTCAGTAACAAAAATAGACATAAGGAGAACTGTGTCAGTTGAGATTCTGCTTAGGCCGATAATCGAAGAGGAAGAGCTTGCTAAGCCTTGCTTAAATTTGAGTTTGGGTTCCTGATGTATGTACCCGCTTATTTAATACATCAGAGAGGGATTTCTACCAGAATGAAAGCTGTAAAGGAGGAAACTGAGGTTCAGAGCTAGAAAATTCTCTATTGCAGGTGATGTCTTCTATAAAAAGGGATTCCTGCTCCCTCTTCTCAAATTTGTCCACCCTTCAGAGGTTCCATACATTTTACAGGATATGCATGAGGGCTCTTGTTCAATCCACATAGGAGGGAGGCCATTCGCTAAGAGGAACTCAGGGATAATGGTGGTCGACCTTAGCCAAGGACGCAGCTGCGTATGTGAAGAGATGTGATAAGTGTCAGAGGTTGTCCACCATTCCCCATCAGCCTCACCAACCTCTAACTTCTATAAGTCCCCTTTGGCCATTTGTAGTATGGGGCATTAATTTGTTAGGACCCTTGCTAAGAGTTGTAAACGACTATCGATTCTTAATAGTGGCAATTGATTATTTCTCCAAATGGGTAGAAGCCGAGCCAATGATCATAATAACTGAGGAGAAGACCTTCTAGTTCATCTGAAAGAACATCATATGCGGGTATGGTCTTCCAAACACCCTCATCTTAGACAATGGAACCCAATTCAAGAATGTTTCCTTAGAAAATTACTGCGAAAGAGTAAGCATCAAGCAGTTCTTCTCTTCTCCTGGCCGACCCCAGGCAAACGACCAGACTGAGGTCACAAATCGAATAATACTTGATGGGATAAAAAAGAGGCTGGAAGATGCCAAAGGAAGATATATAGAAGAGGTATATTCCATGCTTTGGTCTTACAGGATGACAGTGAGGACACCCACAGGGGAAACACCATTCATGCTAGACCATGGCTCAGAGGTTGTTATCCCAATAGATATAGGCCTACCCACTCATAGAGTTTATACATATGACCCTTAGAGGAATGGAGAAGAGAGAAGACTTGATAATTAAAGAAAGAAAAGAGTATGCAGAAATAAGGAAGGCAGCATATCAATAGAGAACTGCGAGATTCTATAATGAAAGGGTAAAGTCAAGGCTAATAGTTGTGTGAGACCGTGTCCTTGAGAAGACGTGGCAGAAAACCAATAAGATCCATCCCAACTAGCATGGTCCTTATAGGTTCATTGATGAGGTTGTGTCAGGTACCTATCTGCTAAAAAATCTTGAAGGAGAACCTTTCTCCAACCCTTGGAATGGCGATCACTTAAAGAAATATTACTTATGATGTTGCAATTGTTTTTATCTTTTTGTAATACATGTATCAATTTATACAAAGGATGTTAATGAAAAGATAGAAATGTTATGCTCATAATTTTGTACTATTTTTATAATATATATGAGGTGAAACATCATTAATTTGGTGACCTCACACCTTTTAACATCATTAATTTGGTGAATTATGAGGTGAAACATCATTAACTTGGTGACCTCAGACCTTAAACATCATTAATTTGGTGAAATATGAGGTGAAACATCAGTAACTTGGTGACCTCAGTCCTTCGACATCATTAACTTGGTGAAATATGAGGTGAAACATCATTAACTTGGTGACCTCGGACATTAAACATTATTAATTTGGTGAAATATGAGGTGAAACATCATTAACTTGGTGACCTTAGACGTTAAGCATCATTAATTTGATGAATTATGAGGTGAAACACCACTAATTTGGTGACCTCAGACCTCTTGACATCATTAATTTGGTGAATTATGAGGTGAACATCATTAACTTAGTGACCTCAAACCTTAAACATCATTAATTTGGTGAAATATGAGGTAATACATCATTAACTTGGAGACCTCAGACGTTAAACATCATTAATTTGGTGAACTATGAGGTGAAATACCATTAATTTGGTGACCTCGAACCTTTTAACATCAGTAATTTGATGAATTATGAGGTGAAACATCATTAACTTGGTGACATCAGGCGTTAAACATCATTAATTTGATGAATTATATATTTGTTGTTACTTGCTTTGATTCCCATTATTCAAATTTTGTGATATGGTGGACAAATGAAACATCACAGACATAAAACATCAAAGTAACAAGTAAAGGAAAGAAACCAGTGAAGTAAATGGAATTGCATTCATTCAGACCTAAAAGTGTTACATCATTCTAAGAGAAGAGGTTACAGTTCATCAAATAAAAGGGGTTATACAAAACCTTCACAAAAATTCAGATATGCAAAAGAGACACGCAGGCTTCAGCCGACCCACCAGCAGCAGGGTTGCTTGGCTCTGGCACTTGATTTGTAACTTTAACCCCGTCATCCTGATGTCCATCATCCTTGGTCTCAGTTACCTCAAGTTGGCTTGTTTCGAATGGACCACCCTCTTCAACCTCCTGTAGGGCCTTAGTGAGCTGGGCATTGCCAAAGTCGAGGCCAATAAAGTCCTCAACTAATAGACCACCGAAACTTTCTTGCTTCATTGCAGCCCATCGGCTGGTTGCCTTGATGCCTCTCTCTAATTACTCCAGGCTGAAGCTAACAAACTCGTAAGAGGTTTGATACTCTTTGATGATTGTCTCTGAAGCGTCCTCTATGGAAGCCTTAACTACAGCATCAACCTTAGATTGAAGGATATGATCTTTATCCCTCAAAGCTTGGGCATGATCAGTCTCCATCTTAGCATTTCCCTCCTTTTGACCCCGCTTCAAGTCAACAATCTCCTTCCTAAGGTCCACTTCAATTTGTTTAGCATCCCTACCTTTCTATATCAAAGGCAGTCTCTTTAGTGTGTAATCGGCCAAGTGGTGAAGAGAGAGGTCACTCTATAAAAAAGAAGCACCAGACATATTAGTAATAATGAAGCTAAGATCATAGATAACATAAATATAAAGTAAATACCTGAACCACCCTATAAACTACAAACTCTGCCAGTAGAGGGATATCCATGGAATGAAGAAAGTGTTTAACATCCTCGGTCATGGAAAGGCCGAGGGCATCAGAAGCCCGAACATTTTTGCCAATGAGGTTGTCACCGATCTTCGACTGAGAAAGCCAAGCCGTTAAATCATCTTCTAATGAAATGGGGATACCACGCTCGGTATTGGGAGCTTTGTTGGGCCTTGTGTGGGAAGGGTCTACAGGTGCCTTCCTCCTCTTAGATGCATCAGCAGGGTCCTTCCCCTTTCTTGTATGGGCAGGGGGTGGTATAGTCTTATCACCACGCTTCTCTAACAGTTTTATGATGCTGGGAGAAGACATATTCCAAGGATCTTCAGAAACTCCTTCTGGTCTCTCTGTAAAAATAAATCATCGGAGTTAGATTATCAGACATATGAAATC
This sequence comes from Sambucus nigra, assembly GCA_949130495.1. Lineage (NCBI taxonomy): Eukaryota > Viridiplantae > Streptophyta > Magnoliopsida > Dipsacales > Adoxaceae > Sambucus > Sambucus nigra. The sequence goes on along the minus strand of OX422210.1, from coordinate 573,008,592 downwards.
TACGAGATAAGACTTGATGTAAAGATGTTTTGTTCTAGAGTACTTACGAAGCTCGTCCAAAGAGACACTCCAAAGATTCGTCTAAAACAAATAGTAAGGGGTCATCAGATGCTCATATTTGACGAGGTTTCCATCTTCACCCAGACTAGGAAGATCCTTGACATTCTTACGGTTATCTTAACTCAATCCGGGGTCTGCTTTGGCCGAGAAAGAGACCTTGGCCCACCTCAGAGGAGTCCTTAAAATGGATATTCCACAAGCCTCATTAGGGCTAAACTCCCAAGCCCTTAAAGTAAAGAAGAAGTGCGACTTCCACTTGTGGTTGGAGGTCTGAGTCACCAATAACATATTCTTTTCAGACTTCCTAGCTATAAAGTGATAGTAGACGGGGTGATTTTTAGTGGATGAGGGTATATAGATGGATAATAATACCCTAACTGTAAGGTCGGTATGATGAACCACCCTCTAGAGTACGATAGCCGCAACCAAGACCCTCCAGACATTAGGTGAAAGCTGAGAAGGATTGAGGTTGGTAAAAGAAAGAACAACTCGAATAGTGGGGTGAATTGGGAGACAGAAGTCGAGCTTGATCATCTTCTCATAGATGCAGAGTTGTCCCTCTCGGCCGTCAAAGGCCCTCTCATCCTTCAAGGGTTTCCTTAAGGTAACGGAGGAAGTAATGGCATACAGATGTCTGAAGATGAGAAGGTCGTATTCAGTGATAGAAGTCTCGAGACTATTAACTTTGGAAGTGTCAAGTTAACTCCCTTCATCATCGTCATTATCATCAATATTATGAGCTTGTGCCTCAAAGGGGGCACCATCAGGAAACCTCTTCACAAACTCAGCACCGATAGTAGCCGATAGAGGGATGGCATCAATAGGAGGGCTAGGCCCTAATATTTCAATGGAGGAAGTCCTACGAGAAGTGTTAGCCTCTTGATGGGATAAGTAACTGTAAGAAACATCTGCTTCCTCAGAGGCTACACTTCCCTTGGGGGAGCAATCTATAGCCTCTTGGAAAGAGTCTACAGACTCAACAGCCTCAGAGGTAGACATGGGGTCTGAAGAAGATGATTCAGACATTGGCTCAGGAACCTCAGGGACTCTAGGAGGTTCAGAAGTCTCAAGGTATATGAACTTCAAGGGTGGTGGAAATATTGGTCTGAAGGGAAAGGCCTCAGCCCTACGAGCCTCCTCCTGGGCTAACTCTATCTGCCTAATCTTTTCAAAGGTCTTCTCACGTAGAGATGGGAACTCTTCAATAACTTGGTACAAAGTTCTGAGCATATGGCATACGAAACTACATTTATGGGAAGGAATCAAATTACAAACAAACACTCAACTTTTGCTACCTAAACTAACGATTAAAGGTTGGAAACTAAAGGGTTTCAAATAAGAACACCAAGAAAACCCTAAGACAGGTCACCGTAGAAGATGATCGAAAGGCCTAAAAGAGGGACGTTTGTGGCTAAAACCACCTCGGAGTAGCCTGGTATGGATCCAATACTACCTAAACACTACAATTCTAACCCTATAACGACTCAACAACGGTAGAAAGCTTCGCTACAAAAAGGAAAAGATCAGCGGAAAACTAAAATTGTAAAAGTAATTACTAGAAATGGAAAAAGAAAGGTCAAAGGAAATACCTGACTGGTCGCGAGTGAGGGTGTAAGATATTATGAAGCAAAGAAAACCTTGAATCGCAGCACAACAATGGAGGGATTAAGAGAAAATTGCAGTTGCAGTAAACTATAGGCGGGAAAGCTAAAGAAAGAAGAAAGAGAAAATTAGGAAAGAGAAGGGTTTTTAAACCTTTTCAATAATGGGGCGCGATTTCTAACACTTTCATCATTACCCTACAGAACTTAAAAGGTGCCACCAAAACTGTCATATCTTGGAAAAAATGCTAGCCACTTCAGTAAATGGCATGTGTCAAAGGCACCACTCTAAACCCCAACATATCAAAACGTCCCTTCATTATCCTAACTCTCATACCCCTCAGTCACCTACTCACATAGAAGACTAAGGGCTAGGGGGTGATCGATATGACAAAAGTGTACCCTCGTAATCAGGGTCACTAACATCGTCCTGTCTCACAACCAGGTTGATAGGAAGCTTATAATATCCATCGAGAAGGTCCTCTCCTGGAAGGTCGGCTCCTCATTGATCAACCTCAGCTGGCCAGCAGCCGAGGTCAACAACATCTTATGGGATCAAGTTATGGTCAACATCATACTTAGCCTCAACCAACGTTGCATCTTGAATCATGCCTAACCTTAGCCAGTCTCCCAGGCTTAGATCATTCTAATTACTGAAAGGACAAAACAACACTATCGGAATTCCCTAACCTCATACTCGTCCAGGCCGAGGCAACAACAGGTAATGTCATAGGTTTGAGCATACGCTAACACATGAAAGACTTGGAACACGTGGGCTAGGCAATTATAACGAAATTATTACCCTCACGTGAAGGAATATTTAGTCATCATTATCTACATGAGATCAACCAGGTGTCAATAGGACACTGGTTCGATTCTCATATACATTCTCATTACATGCTTGGGGGGGGGGGGGGGGCACTACACTCCCCAAGTACTATATATACATATATTCTCCTACATTGGAAGGGGATCCAGAATTGGAACCCTACCGAAAGCTCCATTTGAATACACAGTAGAGAGAGAAAGTGAGAGATTGTATCACAGGCCATTATATCCATCATTATAGTGAAATTACTCACACACACATAGTGGATGTAGGCCAGATTGGCTGAACCACTTATAAACTAGTGTTTCTCCTCTTCTCCTCACCTCCTTTTATCATATATCTACTCTTGTATTGCAATTTTTATTGCTAGATTGATCTTATCAACACCTCATATTGGTGGTGTTTTTTTCAGTATCATCAATGTTTTAGCAACTTTAACTCTGGTATCACCCTCATGTGCAATCATTAGGGTGTCACATGCTTCCTTAGAGATAGAACATAATGATATCCTCTTAAATTCGTGTTCATTAATTGACGTATGGCATTTTTTCCTCTGTTGTTGTTAAGGGAAATTTGTTTCTCTTCTTTAGTGAATTCACTTAGTAACTTTCTAATCCTCACAGTAATTCCTTCAGCGGTTGGTTTAGTAGAAAAAAGTGTAACCATTTTCAATAACTTCCCAGACATTATCTCCCAATGTCCCTTGGATGAAGGCAACCATCTCTACCTTCTAGTAAGGAAAGTTGGTTCCATCAAAGAGAGGGGGTGTGGACAGGTTACCTAGTCTCTCAAATTTCTTGTCCATAATTTGTTTTGAGTAAAAAATTTCAGAAACTCAAGATCTAATGAATTTTGAAAAAACAAAGCACTGATAGCAATTGAAAAAAGTACCACTTAAGTCGTTTAATTCAAAATTAAACTATCTAAATGGCTTCGAACAGTTTGTTGAATAAAATCTTTTCTAAAAAAAATTAATACAAGATGTGTAAAACAGTATGAACGAGCTATTTAAGGTATAGGTTTACCAGTTTTTAAAACCAAAACTTATAAGGAACTTAAATCAACACAGCCTCAAGAAAGGGATGAGAGGAAGAGGAAGTATACAAGTACAATTTTAACGTGGTCAAACCCCAATCAATTGGGGAACCATCCACAGAAGTCTCTACACCTCAAAAGTAAAAATTCACTAAAATAAAGTAACGGTTTACAAACTATATAACAATCAAGACACACAATCACACATAATTCTAAGTTCATAAATTTACCAACTCCTCTGGATTTTCTAACTTCTCCCAAGGCTCTGATGTTATTGATGTTCTCTAAGCTTTGTAACTCCACTCCTTTTAGCTTTACGTCGACTCAAAAGACCAAGATCTCAATACCAACACATTTCAGTGTAGTAGTGTGAAGGTGTAAGTGGTAATGTGCTCTAAATCGCATGCATGCAACTCACACATACTTAACTATAGACAGCATGCTAATCAAATTACAAACATATCACAAATATGTAATGATTTCAAAAATCAGTTTAATTAAAACTATCAGACTTTGGATCTTTCAATATATCCATAGATTAAGAGGGAATCTTTCTGTAAACACAAGCCAAGATCCTAAACACTTTCTTATTTTGAAAATATACAAACTATTTCACAAAATGTGAAATATGTGAAAGTGTAAATCCCCAATCAAGATCTTAAACTAGATTTGAGTCTGAATGTTCAAAGAAACTGAAATCAGAAACTGTTTTCTTGGGTTTGGGGTTTGAAAACATAACATTTGAAAACAACAAACAAAACTATGATTTCTCGAAATAAAAAATCAAAACAAAGAGAGAGTAATGTGGAATGTATCACAGACCGTTAATCTCAGTTTTCTATGACAGAAAATTAGATCAAACTGTTATGATTAAGTTGGAAATAAGATTAAGGACAGAAGAGGAATGATCTTTATAATTCTCGAACTAACACACTCTCAGAAATATTTTTCTGCTGAGATTTGGCCGGAGTTTAGTTTAGGGTTTTCTGTTTCTCTCTTTTTTTCTCTCTATCTCTCTCTTCTCTCTTCAATTTCTTTCAGAAGTGAGGTAACAAAAGGTTGTCATCGCAACACATAAGGCATGTATGTATACTAATTCATAGAAGTCTCTGGAACTTCGAAGTAAATGAATGGTCACGATTAAGTCTTAAGAGATCAAGGTAAATCTGATGGCTAACAATGCACCGCAATTATAAATCCTCTAATTGGTTTAAACGAAAACATAAGGATCAGGTAAGAACGCATGCAGGCCATAGATTATAAATATCCAATGGTTCACAATCAAACACAAGAATAAGAGGGCAAGAAAACACAAATCCAACCGTTGTGAGATTAATACGTGTAAGGCTATGATGGCTTGTAAAACACGTGTTTTTGATCTTTTTTAGAAATATAATTTGTACCCACACAATTATCAAGCACATTTGGTTTCTACCCAAGCAAGTTTTTAACATCTTAATGAATTTACATAACAACCCACAAACTTTTTAAAAGCCAATTTTAAATTTCTAAAAATTATTTGAAAAATCTTAAAAATTATTTAAAATATCCCAAAAATTATGAAAAATTTATTTTAAAAGGTTTTAACTCACACACCCTCATATTATGAAGAATGATATCTCATATGCAACACATAAATGATCCTAGGTGTGGTGTTGGTGTTTATACCTTTGGATTATTAGAGGAAATCAAAATGAAAGTTTGAAGGCTTATTGGTTTGAAAGTGTATGACTCAATTTTGTCACTATTTTCAAACAAGATGAACACCTATATAATATAGACTAAAGTGAGTCAAAGATATACGGTGCTTCACGGACAAGAGTGGTCAGATGTTCAAGTGGTTTCTTTCAGTATGGGAGTTTTGTGTATAGGTAAATACGGGAAGTTATTACGTAATGAGGTGCGACCTCTTAATCATATTGAGATAATGAGGCCAATAATGTATAGGCTCATGTTATTCGAGTGTCATTTGGTAGGAGCACAATGTGAGGTGTCGTTATTGAGGTGTGACTCGATAACTGATAAAGTGTCGAGAGTGTTAAACAAGTTTGCTGTGAGGCGGGGGCTATAGTGATCGAGCCTGAAGTTGGTTTTAAGTACTAGAGGATGTGGTGTTGCAAGATCCTCAGTCCTAGTAGAGGTTGCATCTAAATTTTGTGATGAAATTCCATTATTAGGGGGAGTATGTAATACCCCATATTTTTTAATGAATTTTATTTTAATTATGTGATTGAGATCAATTAATTTAAATGGAGTAAATTTATTTATAATTAATTCAAATTTAATTAAATAATTACTAGCGTGACGAGAGTTAGTATTTATTGACGATAATTATATTGAATATTACTTAGTGAGTAAAGTAATATATAATGATAAAAGTATTAAAGTTATCGTGAGTGAAAAATATGACAGTTATGGAAACGAAGTTGGGATACGCATGTTAGCCGCACCGGGACTAAAGTATTGAAATAAAAAGTAAGTTAATTATATGTCACCCATATGGTCATTTTGAGTGCGTCAATGTGTCCAGAAGGGTTAAGATAGTCAGAAAAGTGTACCGGGGGTTTAGTTTGGGTCTCGGAACGTTTTTAGGCATAACCTGCAATCGGGGAGGGCATTTTGGTAATTTATAATTTTGGGCCTTAATTAATGACGAAAAGTAAGAGGTTATATCATATGGTGTGACGAGGAAGTTAGGGTTCTGATAATCAAAAAGTGAGGAAAACTATAGGAAGAATAAAAAGAGATCTTTCCAAGTTGTTCAAGGCCAAGAATCACCCGTTTTACACCTCCATCACCACCAGAGCATAGATCGAAAGAAGATGATCGTTCCTATACCACTCAAATTCATCAGATCGGACCTTGGATTTCCAGGCAAGTATCTAACTTGTTGTTCTTGAGTTGATAATACATCCATGCCAGTATAAGAGATATGATTTCATGTTCTCATATAAATATAATGTTGTTTGGGAGATTTATATTGCAATTTTGAGTAGAGCCCATGGTAGGAAAACTATCTTGATATATGTAGAAGATTAACTACGAAATTGATGCCCAGTAGAGGCCGAAATCTGGAACAATTATGAGGATATTGAATATGGTGATAAAAATAGGGTTCTAAATGAATTAGCTTGAATTAATCCCTTTAATTAATGTCCCTTGATGAATTTTTATTTGTTTTACGTTGGAAATAATGTATTTGGGTTAGTAAAACTTTTGGTTTGATTGTTTGGGAGATTGGGATGAATTAATGGAGGATTTGAGGATGGAAATTGATGAAACTCGTAGTTTAAAATTATGCAGAAACTCACCAATAGATGATCGATCGATCGATAAATGTTGATCGATTGACCCTTCCCTTCGATCGATCGACTCCTCCTAGAATTTGAATCTTCTTTCCTTTTAATGTTAATAGAATCATTTATAAGACCCTTAGACATAACTTATATACCATGATGGGACTTGAGGAGGACCAGTAGGGTGGTAGGCAAGCTTCGAGTAGTATGATTTTTATATGAGATTTAACTGCGAGGACACGAGGGTATAGAATGGGATGATAATCGTGTGTATGTTAAATTAGGTCATGTGAGAGTTAAGGATGACTTAGACCAGTAGGTTAGAGAGATTACACCTACTGATACTATAATTATCAAAATGATACACTTCTGTAAGGACATATTTTCATAGGTCCATTATCAATTTATGATGTCATATACCGCTACACCGTCGAAGAGCATTCAAAAGCAATCTACATCAAAGACGGATCTGAATTATTCAAGTTCCTTATCATTCAAGGCTCCGCGAAGTTTACTTTGGTAAGGTTATGTTTTAAATCCCTTTACTTTTCATTTAGAGCTTTTGGGATATTTTTACAAAATATTTTCTAAGTGTTGGAGCGGACTTTTTCGTCAAATATTGAGAATGTGCATTTTTTCTAAGTTTTATAGCGGACCTCGATTTTGACGCCCAGGTCGTTCGCGCGATATCAGCATCTCGTTCGAACGAGATTGGAAGTCGTGCGATGTCGTTTGAGCGACATATGCTTCTCATTCGAACGAGCTCGAATTTCGAGGCCGTGCATTTTTGTATAAATACTCATTAAATGGTAACATTTTCATTAAGAAGTCCATAGGTTTTCCAGAACAGAAACAATGCCAAAGAAGTAATCTTTAGGCTTCTTCATTTAGGGTTTTAATCCCTTTTTGATTTACAATTCACAAAACTCCCATCTTGCTTTAGGGAATTGTTTTGGTGTTCAAGAACACATCTTTGCCTTTGTTCATCTTTTGTGATATGCGTCTCTACACCGTATAGATGTGTGTCATTAAGTATCTTGCTGCGTGAAGATTCTTTACTGAAGATAGGACTGCGAGTCCTTGGAGGGTGCTGCGTGAATTCACTTGCTGAGTTCAAGACTGCATGTCTTTGTTGGTTGGCTGCGCGTTGATCCATTGCAGATTTCTCTATGTAATTGTAAGTTACGATTTATAGATTCATAGTGAAATAAAGGTTTTATCCGACAGGAGTTTTTTCCTGAAACCTGTGTCTCAGCATATTTATTATGTCGCGTGTAGTATTTGTTTATGGTTTGTCACACGCACCATAGATGCATGTTTAGGGGCTGGATTTATTTGGTTTAACAATGTTACACCATGCCTAATTAAACATAGGTTGATCATTCATATATTAAATTAAAACAGGTTTCTCAAATGGTTCATTCTTAGCATCACTGTCAAAAACTTTTTAATTACTAATCCCCAAAGTAAAATTAGACCGATGCCAAATTTTATCTTTCCTAAAACATATAAATCAACCATGCGGAACAAAGTAAAAATAATCATGTACTATAACCCAATCAACAAAGTAAAAGTACAATAGAACAAAAGTATTACCGAATAAACCATCGGCTAAAATCCCAAACAACAATAGAATAACCACTAGTCTGAAACTAACATCTGAGACTAATACCGGACCACAAGTCCATACATAGAATAGTGTGAGATCCTGTACTAGATCTGAATGAGAGATATCGTCTAGACAAAATCCTGTAAGCATCCATTGTGCTACAGCTTCGAGTCCCTGGAAGGAAATCATCATACATGGCGTCCCTGTGGCTGGACACCTAAAAGGTTTTGAAAATATTTTATAGCAAGAATTAGTACTCAAAACATTTTGAAAATATTTAACAAGCGTTTATCACAATATAAAATGCGGTTATTGATTACACATGTTAGGTTCTCGTACACTCTCTTGAGTTTACTCACCCCTCATCTTTTGTGCACACCTAACGTTCTACACTTAGCCTACCTAGCCATATCTTCCAAGCTATCTAGGGCTAAGTAATCATCTGAACTTATCTATACTTAAGTTCTCATATTTCCCACACTATACATTCATTACATCAGCATCTCACGAAGGCTAATTAATACACAAGTAACATTTTCTCTATGTTATGTTTCAAAACTTCTCATTTAGTTTCACTACTAAATTCCGATAATCATCACAATTTCTATCTTCCCACTTTTAAAATTAAGTTTCACTACTTAAATTACTAATTAGATATTCTCTATCTAATGTTACACTTCGTAATTAAGTTTCACTACTTAACTTACCAGTTCAGTATGTATCTTTAAATACATAATATATATCAATCTACTAATACACAGAAGTAGAATATCATCAAGTATATATTTCACACACAATATGTACTAAATATCAGTCATTACTATTTTGCCCTTTTTGTACACGTAAAGGACTCTTGGTTCGGAATGATTCATCGACCCCAAGTAAGAATTGGTTCAGAATGATACATCGACCCCAATTATTTATATAAACACGTAAAGGACTCTTGGTTCGTAATGATTCATCGACCCCAAGTAAGAATTGGTTCAGAATGATACATCGACCCCAATTATTTATATACACAAATTCTGGCTCGGACTCTTTCATCACGCCACCAGTTCAAAGGTTTGGTTCGGCATTTTACATCGACCCCAAACATATAATAACCCTATGTTAGTTCGGAATATCACATCGACCCTAACATAGTTACTTTAGGTATAAATCTCTTGACCTAAAAGATCATATAATTCAGTAGGTACACGCCCGACATATTAATTATATACGTACGTAATATTTTAATCTCTTATATTTACCGTACAATATTCGCTTTACGATTTATCTCATTAATCGCATTGATTTGAGTATTCACACAACTCTAAGGGTCCTAGTTACCCCTCACATATAATTTTAGTAGTTATTACTTACCCTACTGGTCTATTACTTAAATTGAATTTACCTCACGTCGTAACTCAATTTCGAATTCCCCGATACTCTACTAAATCGAATTATTTTCGTCGGTCCATAATCCAAGCCCTACACCCAATGGCCTTATCGGACCTCAAAAATATACCTAATGGTCTTATTCTCACTCCCATATAAGTATAATATAAATCCTAGGATACTCATTCATTCCTGAAAAAATCAACGAAAACTTAAACACGAAAAATTTGGGAAAAACAGCTTGCGTCGATCGATCGACTGCTGGGTTCGATCAATCGACCTAGTCGATCGATCGACAATTCGAGATCGATCGAACAGGGACAGACGCAGTTCGTCTTCTTCGTTAAACTTTTCCTCCATTAACAAATCTCCAAACTCCATTATAGTCCACCAACCTTCAACCCAATGATCCTAACATGTTTCCACATATACTAGGACAATTTCTAACGTGTGAAATACAACAAAATTCCAATTCCTTTAAAGAAATAGTGAATTAAACCCAGAATTTTCTTATGGTGTTCTTCCCATATTTTCATTCAAAATCCAGATTTTATTCCAAAATAATCATCAAGTCTAATCTGAATATTAATCCTCTACATATATTAAATCATTCTACATGCGATTCCTATCCCAACATGTATAAATACCACTATTCTCCTATCAAGATATTGATTTAAACAAGACTATTCAAAAACCCTACACATGGGTATTATAACTTTATAATTTTTGCAATAAACAACTTGCCTTGTGATCAGTAGGGTCTGATTTCGTGGAGTTGATGATGGATTGATGGTTCTCTTCTTCAATCCTTCCTCCTTTGGCTCCTAGGGTGCAAGATCCAAACCCAACCTTCTCAAAATCATATTCTTAAGACTTGAGAATGGGGTTCTTCTTCCCTCTAATGGTATTGGTGTTTACATAGGTTTTCTAACCCTAATCCCTCTTTCATACGGCTGATAAAAAGCTCTCAAATTCGTAGGTCTCCATACCCTCTCATGTTACAAGACCAAAACGCCCCCGAACGATCTCGGTTTAGTCCAAAATTACCTCGAGACTCAACTAGTACCCCCCGGGTATACTATTTTGACTAATTTGACCCTTCCGAAATCATCTGTGACCTCCAAATTATCATTTGAGTCACTTAAAAATATTACTCGTTCTCACCCCAACACGGTCTACACACGTTACGTAACTATTTACCACTCGCACTAAGTAAATATAATGAGGCGATATAAATTTGTATCTACCTCTCGATTAATATTCCATAATTACACTTTTTAAATAAAACTCATTAAATTACTACTCTTACGTAATTTAAATTAAGCCATATTTTCTCATTTAATTCTCCAAATCAATTAAATAGAATATTTAGAATATTCAGAAATATGGGGTATTACATACTTCCCCCCTTACAAAGGAATTTCGTCCTCGAAATTAGGATAAGGCTGGTTTTAAGACTAAGGACCTTAAACATCATTGCATCCTCTAATACCCAAAATCAAATCATATCATCCTAACGGTCGCCCCAAGTACATGCCTTGCTTCATTATAAACTCTTATCGCATGTTACCCATGCCGCATATATCATAATTAAGTCTCACTACTTAATTTCTCCATAGATTTTTCCCAACCTAACGTTAACTCTTGAAATTAAATTTCTCCTTACTTAATTTACCCTTTTTTATGTATATCTCTATATATAACATCTATGTGTCTACTATCACTCATAAGTAGAATATTATAAGGTATATATTTCACACAAAATATATACTATAAGGGAAATTGGTCCGGCAAAATCATCGGCCCCAATGATCCTATCATTAACATTGGTCTGGAAATCCCTCGACCCCAAGGTAAATGTAACGCATATGTTGGTTCAGACCTTCCGTCGATACTAAATTTATCATCGATTTGGTTCGGAAAAATCATCGGCCCCAAATCGATCCTTCACGTATTGGTCCGGAACATCATCGACCCCAATACATAATTTAAGAATACTTATTATCGCACATAAGCAGGAAATCATAAGGTATATATATATATATATATATAGTACACATAGCATATACTATCAACATTTATTTTATAATCACCCTCCCTTTTATAACACTATTGGGGTTATTGGCTCGGAATCCCACCTCGATCACCAATAGTGATTGATTATATTGTCTCGGAATCACACTTCGAGCACAATATAAGTATATATATATATCTCATCGCATATGAGTAGGCAATTTGTAAGCCATATTTCACACTTCTTATATTCTAAAATGTCATACCACAATAGAATGTCCTCATATCACGCGTTAAGGACTAAAAGTTTGAAATGTCTCCTCGAACCACACCTCAAAGTACACATAAGTTCTTAATAGGTATCCAAGAACCTAAACCTTATCTACAGTCCATATAGGCAGTCTTACACTACCTACATATATGCTCATATAGCTATACATTCAACCTATGAATTGATCAGTGGGCTTCTCCAAAATTCCACTATCGTAAGGGCGTATTATCATCCTTTCTCACTAACATGGAGTCGTAGGCAACACAGCATACTCAAAATAACACTTTATCTCTATTTCTCCCTGACCATCTCTCACAGGGTGGAATTTTAGGATTTCATCCTGATTCATAATCATGTAGAGCGGCACCGTGCACTCTCCCTTTTCAATAACATACTAATCCATCCCGGTCACCACATTCCGCTACCCCAACGAAATGTTGTCTTAATTATGATGTTCACAGCCCATCAATAATTTATAATTCTGTCTCCTCCTTCCATTATTGGAATCGTAGATTCACTACCACATTCCGGTCGCTCATTTCGAGTCTATCTTTCTCCATCAACTAGTGGTGCGTCTGGAGACAATCTCACTATGTCTCTTCCTCAACACCGCTTCCCACTTACGTCATCTTTCCTCAAGAGATAATATATTCCCCTTTCTCTCCGGGTATATTATACTCTACAATCCGTGCACTCTTCGTAATTGGCGCCTTTTTGGGGTTGGTTACTTTATAAGAACCAACATTTTAGTAACGCGTAAGTCACTCTTAACACTCATTCAAGTAGCACCTTGCGTAACTTCTTCACAACAGTTAGGTCTCCCATATCAAGAGATAAACTTTGAACAACTTCCCACTGATTCTTATCCCATAGGGTGTGCTGGCTCTCTCAGCACATAAGCTTGGATCATCGTCTATCCCCCATGACGTTCTATCCATTTCATCGATACGACTTGACTCCTAACTTCCCCACCGGCGCACTTATTAAACATCATTTTTCTGCATCTCACTATTTCGGATGACTAAAAAAGCTAGTTCACTAGGGCGCCCATACACCCTTTTCTCCGTGCACATTTGCAAAAACATTGCAAACGTCGCACCCGTAACATGCTTTTCCTCAACTCTAGCCGAGTCTACACGATGTGACTACAATCTTACGGGTATTCTAAATCCCTTATAGACCAAAAATCAAATCCTTGACCATAAAGTCCCACTTATCCCTTCGTGGTGAAGTAAGCCTTTTAGTGTTTCTCCACAACACTACCGGCTCCACTGATGCCCTAGCATCTAGCAACGTCTCTTCTCCTGACATGCATAAAATTCAGTCGTATCCCCCTTTGCAATCGAACTTAAATAAGGGACTTCTCTCCATGCATTCTTACTGAGCATTGTCGGAACAACACATAGTCGAGATACCCAAATTCCATTCTTCGACAATATGTGCAACCATACTCTAATATTTCTAAAGGAGTCAAGTGGAACCGTGCTTATACTATCACTAAGTCCTTAGCACTAATTACAACAGCGAGCTCGATCTCTCCGCTCAGCGGTCATGCGACATACCTTGACTCACATCATTTAGGTTCCTACACATCGGAATCAATTACTATGAGACGTTCATAATCTCTGAAGTCTCTCACATATTGATGAATAATGACAACTCGACCCTCTTTCAGGTGAGGCATCGTTACATACCCCATTCACTCGAGGCTAAAACCCATATACTTCCTTGTCCATCACTCTGGTGGTTCAGATGGTTTTCGGACATAACACGCTTGTCCTCTCCGGAATGCAAAACTTATCGGAGTTATTATTTCCTCAAATAACTTCAAGCTAAAATAAAACGCGTGGCCCTACAACCCACACTGGACATCTTTTCAAAAAATCCCCTTACTCCAGGCCATACTGACCGGTTTGGGTATCCCTCCTCTCGGACTTGGTAGTCTCGATTCTGAACACTATCATTTTGGTTCCCTTAGTTCTGCTGACCAAGAGGAACGTACTATGGGACTTAACAGTCCCGACTTAGAATCTAATCATTAAATCCCCTAGTGGGTTTCCACTTATGGATTGCACTAGCCCCATTACATTTAGTCTTACTCTTTGACTAAATCCTTAAACTCTCTTAGCTCCGCCCACCTAGGAGCATTTACCTCAACCTTATAAGAAGTACCATACTGTCTTTATATACATAAGTCGTCCAAGAAGAGTTTTACCAAAATTGCGAACTACAACTCGAGAGTCTATTCTCTCAAGGTCTCTTTTTCCTTTATACCTATCTCATCGGTACAAGTTCACTTCAATGGATAAATTTCTTTCTCACGATTGGCCTCTACCACGCTTTCACGTGATGGGTTCAGATATTCCCATTCACTTCGCTTCTGAATCATCATTGGATAACTTTGTGGTTAAACTATATGTAAGGTCCCTCTATTTGTATATGGACCCTCGGTCCGGATGTGGTGATTGGTATCCCCGCCACGTTGCCTCAAAAAATTTACTCAAATTTTCACTTCTGGGTATTTCTAATCTATCCCTAAATGCCAAAACCTCTGTACATTCTATTTTCATTGGTTTCCATGCACAGTCATCGTTTTATCACATTTTACGGCTCGTTCTCATCAAAAATTTCTTCAGACCCCCTCCCACTATCACTGCATTGGGGGGGGGGGGGGTCTAGATTAGCATCCCCCTTTGCCGTCGCGACACTTGGAAAATGCCTTATATGCCTCAACAACCCTTGTAGCATCTACTTCCATTACACACTAGGAGTGACCTCGACAACGGTCATCTCTCCTATGATTACCATCTTCGAACACCCCATGCTTCATGCCAAGCTCCTCCCTCCTGTAGTCCTTCCAACGCCAATGCTGGTCCTAACGCCATGTTCGACGTACCATGCCCAATCGAACTCGTATATATAAAACTAAATCTACTAAATAGCAGGAGAACGTAAACTACGTTCGTAGAGGAGTACAACAATCCTAAGATAGGGATCTATATCAATCAAACAATACGCTGAAAACGTAGTAAGCCATACAGATCCTATGGACACTAGAACTTGATGCTCTGATACCATCTGTGACACCCCGCCTAATTAAACATCGGGTGATCAGGCCTTTATTAAATTGAAACAGGTTTCTCAAATGGTTCATTCTTAGCATCACCGTCGAAAACTTTTTAATTACTAATCCCCTAAGTAAAATTAGACCAGTGCCAAATTTTATCTTTCTTAAAACAGATAAATCAACCATGCGGAACAAAGTAAAAATAATCATGTACTATAACCCAATAAAAAAAGTAAAAGTACAACAGAACAAAAGTATTACCAAATAAACCATCGGCTAAAATCCCAAACAACAATAGAATAACCACTAGTCTGAAACTAACATCTGAGACTAATACCGAACCACAAGTCCATACATAGAATAGTGTGAGATCCTGTACTAGATCTGAATGAGAGATATCGTCTAGCCAAAATCCTGTAAGCATCCACTGTGCTACAGCTCGAGTCCCTTGAAGGAAATCATCATACGTGGCGTCCCTGTGGCTGGACACCTAAAAGGTTTTGAACATATTTTATAGCAAGAGTTAGTACTCAAAACATTTTGAAAATATTTAACATGCGTTTATCACAATATAAAATGTCGTTATTGATTACACATGTTCGGTTCTCGTACACTCTCTTGAGTTTACTCACCCCTTATCTATTGTTCACACCAAACGTTCTACACTTAACCTACCTAGCCATATCTTCCAAGCTATCTAGGACTAAGTAATCATCTGAACTTATCTATACTTAAGTTCTCATATTTCCCACACCGTACATTCATTGCATTAACATCTCACGAAGGTTAATTAATACACAAGTAACATTTCCTCTATGTTATGTTTCAAAACTTCTCATTTAGTTTCACTACTAAATTTCGACAATCATCACAATTTCTATCTTCCCACTTTTAAAATTAAGTTTCACTACTTAAATTACTAATCAGATATTCTCTATCTAATGTTACAATTCGTAATTAAGTTTCACTACTTAACTTACCAGATTAGTATGTATCTTTAAATACATAATATATATCAATCTACTAATACACAGAAGTAGAATATCATTAAGTGTATATATTCCACACACAATATATATTAAATATTAGTCATTTCTATTTGTCCTTTCTACACACGTAAAGGACTCTTGGTTCGGAATGATTCATCGACCCCAAGTAAGAATTGGTTCGGAATGAAACATCGACCCCAATTATTTATATACACACGTAAAGGACTCTTGGTTTGGAATGATTCATCGACCCCAAGTAATAATTGGTTGGGAATGATACATTCGACCCCAATTATTTATATACACAAATTCTGGATCCGACTCTTTCATCGCGCCACGAGTTCAAAGGTTTGGTTCGGCATTTTACATCGACCCCAAACATATAATAACCCTATGTTAGTTCGGAATATCACATCGACCCTAACATAGTTACTTTAGGTATAAATCTCTCGACCTAAAAGATCATATAATTCTGTAGGTACACGCTCGACCTATTAATTATATACGTACGTAATATTTTAATCTCTTATATTTACCGTACAATATTCACTTTACGATTTATCTCATTAATCGCATTGATTTGAGTATTCACACAACTCTAAGGGTCCTAGTTACCCCTCACATATAACTTCAGTAGTTATTACTTACCCTACTGGTCTATTACTTAAATTGAATTTACCTCACGGTGTAACTCAATTTCGAATTCCCCGATACTCTACTAAATCGGATTATTTTCGTCGGTCCATAATCCAAGTCCTACCACCAATGGCCTTATCGGACCTCAACAATATACCTACTGGTCTTATTCTCACTCCCATATAATTATAATATAAATCCTAGGATACTCATTCATTCCTGAAAAAATCAACAAATACTTAAACACGGAAAATTCGAGAAAAACAGCTTGTGTCGATCGACCTAGTCGATAGATCGACAATTCGAGATCGATCGAACAGGGATAGAGGCAGTTCGTCATCTTCGTTAACCTTTTCCTCCATTAATAAATCTCCAAACTCCATTATAGTCCACCAAACTTCAACCCAATGACCCTAGCATGTTTCCACATATACTAGGACAATTTTTAACGTGTCAAATACATCAAAATTCCAATTCCTTTAAAGAAATAGTGAATTAAACCTAGAATTTCTTGAAACCCTAGTTATGGTTTTCTTCCCATATTTTCATTCAAAATCTAGATTTTATTCCGAAATAATCATTAAGTCTAATCTGAATATTAATCCTCTACCTATATTAAATCATTTTGCATGCGATTCCTATCCCAACATGTATAAATACCATTATTCTCCTATCAAGATATTGATTTAAAGAAGACTATTCAAAAACCCTACACATGGGTATTATAACTTTATAGTTTTTGCAATAAACAACTTGCCTTATGATCAGTAGGGTCTGATTTCGTGGAGTTGATGATGGATTGATGCTTCTCTTCTTCAATCCTTCCTTCTTTGGCTCCTAGGGTGCAAGATCCAAACCCAACCTTCTCAAAAGCATCTTCTAAGACTTGAGAATGGTGCTCTTCTTCTCTCTAATGGTATTGGTGTTTACATAGGTTTTCTAACCCTAATCCCTCTTTCATACGACTGATAAAAAACTCTCAAATTCGTAGGTCTCCATACCCTCTCATGTTAAAAGACCAAAACACCCCCGAACGGTCTCGGTTTAGTCCAAAATTAACCCGAGACTCAACTAGTACCCCCGGGTATACTATTTTGACTAATTTGACCCTTTCAGACTAATCTGTGACCTCCAAATTATCATTTGAGTCACTTAAAAAATATTACTCGTTCTCACCCCAACACGGTCTACACACGTTACGTAATTATTTACCACTCGCACTAAGTAAATATAATGAGGCGATATAAATCGGTATCTACCTCTCGATTAATATTCCATAATTACACTTTTTAAATAAAACTCATTAAATTACTACTCTTACGTAATTTAAATTAAGCCTTATTTTCTCATCTCCAATTTAATTAGATAGAATATTTGGAATATTCAGAAATACGGGGTATTACAAAAAATAGACTCTAATTAAATTAGTGTGCCAAATTAGATATTTGTGAATTTAATTAAAGTTGCGAATTTAATCAATTATCACACCGTTACGAATTTCTCAACTTCGAGGGTCAAGAAGTATATGTGTACTTACGATTAAAAGGGAGTATAAAATAATGAACTAATTATACGTAAAATTCGGGTTTTACATGACGTGTATGGGTAGAAATACTAACATGTATGTAAAGTCTACTGGTGAGCATTTTATGTACTTGATAAAATGTTTTAAAAGCTATTTTATACTCGGGTTCTGATTCGTTTCTTGTCATCTCCTCTTTCTCTTGTATATATATGTATTATAGGTGCCCAGCCACAGGGGCATCAGTCTTGGATCTTTGGAGTGTCGATGTGCGGCAGTTGTGGTCCTTGCATTTAGACGACTTCATTCTTGTCATGGCAGCTCTTCACTTAGTCATTTTAGATAGGGCATGTGTCACCCATTTCCAGTTTTTATTTAGTTTAGAGAGACATCGTACTTTCTTATTTCTGCACTCAGTTTCAGTTGGGATTGTTATTATTATTATTGTTCGTGGTCTTGAAATATTTTATTGGGATTTTATTCAAACCTGTTTAATTTCGTCGAATGGTTTGGTATTCAGTACTAATTGTGTCCATTTAAATGGTTTATACTCAAAATTCTTACCGTTAGGACTTAATCTATAAAATTAAATGTTTTGACACTTAGCCTAATTATTTATTAGGTGATTAATAAAGAAAGTTATTTTTCACAGTGATGCTAAGAATTAACCAACCGGACACTTTGATTTAATTTAATAAAGGGTCGATCACCCGAAATTTAATTAGGCGATGTGTCACAATTTTGACTTAGAAAAAATACCTCATTTTGTTTAAAATCGGTTTCGAAAAATATCCCAATATAAATGTAAACCATTTACGGAAGTTAAACACATTCTAATGAAATTGTACCTCATGTTGCACATATGTTAATGTGTGCTTGAAATTCGGAACTGTCATCTTGAACAAATGAACGTGGGCTTCTTCAATGGTTGTAGCATGATATGACATATCCTATGTAAGCTAGGGACTATGGAAATAATGTCCTTACAAATCTCTCCCATGTCTATGCCGATACAAAATAAAAATATACGAATTATCAAAACAAAAATTCTATACAAATATAACACCCTCCCATGAACCCCAAAGTGGAAAGATACTACAAATGAAAGTCTTCAAACTCATATAAAATATTTTTATGATAAATGTCTTTAAATTATTTTTTCGAGTGTCGTGAAAAGGTATTTTTCTTGTAGTGTGTGTGTGTGTGTGTATATATATATATATAAAGAGAAAGAGAGATGTTTTAACGTCAAAGAGTAAACAAATTAATAGAATTGCTGTAAAAATCTCTAAAAATTAAGAAATATTTTACTAATTATCCATAGGGAACTAAATTCGATATTTCAAAAAAGTACGAGTATAGAAATTAGGGTAGTTAACAAATAAGTCCCGTTTACATGAGATATCTTTTAATTTGTCCCATGAAATTTTTTTTTTTTCCAATAGATCATATTGCTTGTTTTTGAAAATTAGTAAATATTACTACATTACACATTTATCACATGTAATAAAAATTTACTATATGTTTTGCACAAGTTAAATATATACAAAATATTTACTACGCATTTCTAATGAAATTTATTGAAACCAAAATATTTTTTGATGGAATCAAATGGATCAATGAAAAATTCATATTAACTAGGTAACTAAAAATTTAGCAAACAAGTTTGAAAAAATCCTTTGAATTACTAGTTCATTAAGTATGAAATTGTTGTAAAACGTTTAAAAGGATGAATGGAAAAGAAAATTTATTATATTCAGAAACCATCGTGGCAATTTCATAATTAGACAGCACTCTCGGAACTCTATTTAAAGACTCTTCCACTTTTACAAATAGCAACAACCAAACCCCACCGAATATTAGAGACCAGATCTTATCTATTTCAATAAGCAATAAAAAAAATGTCAACTGTAAAAGCACTAGTTGAATCATCTGATATCAACACCATCCCTTCAAACTACGCTTATTTCACAGATGCCAATAATTTGAAAACTGTCGCTTCAATGGACGAATTAGCTCAGGATTCAATCCCCGTCATTGATTTTTCGTTACTCACTTCAGATAACCCTGATCAGCGGTCCAAAGCCATCCAGGGCCTCGGCAGAGCTTGTGAAGAATGGGGCTTCTTCCTGGTATATTTTTATCAAATATATATCTATGTAACGTAAATTTGTAATATTTTTATCACATATATATGTATGTAATGTGTATTTAAGGTATTGTGTTGAACATGCATGTGTATATTTTTTTATGGGAATAGTTGGTCAATCACTTGGTGCCGGAAACACTGGTAAAGAGGGTGATCGATGCTTCTACTGAATTTTTCAATCTGACTGAGGAGGAAAAACAAGAGTTTGATGGGAAACTCCCGTTAGCTCCAATTAGGTGCGGTAGCAGTTTTCATAATGCCAGGAAAGGATCAATCTTAATGTGGAGGGATTATCTTAAGGTTTTTTCCCATCCTAAATTCCACTTTCCCAACAAACCGGTTGGTTTCAGGTACTAAATATTTATACATATACAGCCATAAGATTCTTGTTTACATGCCATGCCGATTTTATTTTAACTAGATAACAATGCACATATTATGAGTGTGCACCGCGTTTTAATGAAACTTCCTTACCTAAACGCCATAGGTTCAATAATTTTTTTCACTTATGATGTCTTCTCAAAACCAATAAAGGAAAACAGTTGAATTGGAATTAATAAGAGTTGTTTTGTAATGTGAAAGTATGACACGTCCTCGTGGATGTTGGTTTTAGATAATAGTAGATACAGTGCAACATTTGCTAACGGAACACTTGATGAGTTGGAAAAATATAGAGACAATAGTTGGTGTTCAAGCAAAGTTGGAAATAAGTAGAAAAATGGGTTGACAAGCAATAGTTCTTTCTCAAGAAAAGTCAGAAAAATATGGAGCACATGTCACAACTAAATCTATTTTCCCAATAGAATATAAGTACTGTAGGATCAACTATCATAACAATTAAAATTTGTAAAAAGTATGATTTTACTATATAAAAAAAATATATAGCCAATCAAACACCCTTTAATAATTCCAATTTTCTGTTCTGCACATGCATATGTTTATATATTTGAATTGAGACAAATATTGACCCTAGTTTGTTATTGTTGAAGCGAGCTTGCATTAGAGTATTGCCAAAAAACTCGACAAGTTGCAATGGAACTATTAAAAGGGATATCGGAGAACTTAGGATTGGAAGAATCATATATGAAAAAAACTTTAAATATTGATTCAGGTTTACAAGTTTTTGCTGTGAATCTATACCCGCTATGTCCACAACCTGACTTGGCAATTGGCTTACCCCCTCATACGGATCACGGCCTCCTAACTCTTCTTTTGCAAAATGGAATCGGGGGACTCCAGGTGCAACACAATGGAAAATGGGTTCATGTCAATGCCCCTGGTAACTCTTTTATGGTTAACGTTGGTGATCAACTAGAGGTAACTATTCTATCATAAATAACTAAATGGAATAATGAATCAATTTATGTTTGTATGGTTGAATGTTTAATGTATAATTTTGATCATATGTCAGATTTTCACCAACGGGAAGTATAAGAGTTTGGTGCATCAGGCTGTTGTGAATGATAAAGCCACGAGGATATCAATACCTACTGCCCATGGACCATCAATGGACACGATAGTTAGCCCGGATCCCAAATTTCTAGAGGGTGAAGCTCATCTACCTGCATACATTCCAATGGAATATAAGGAATACATGGAAAAGCAGCAAACTACTCCACTTGGTGCCAAACAAATACTGGACCGAGTTCGAATATCATGAGAGTAGTTGCATGTTTTCCACCATCACAAATAATTATACAATTGAGATATGAATAAGGAAAAACTCAATACAAGTACGAGCTAGGGGTTGGGTTGGGTGGGTTGTTATTTACTGGTGCATCCGGTTGTTATTGTATGTTGCTTTTAAACCATTTAGTAATACTAAGTCTTGCGATTTAAGTATTGGTATGTTGCACAAAATTCCTTGGAATTTTAAACACATGACTTCCTTCTCATCACATGTATCACCTGCTATTTCTCAGTCATGATTCCTAGTCAAGCAAATCACACATTGAAGCTTAAACAAATTGACGTGAGTGTGGATTGTAAAATCATCCTTAAGAATATTATATTATTAATCATGAACACATTAATATGATTAAATTTTAGCATACAATTGTTCTTAATAAAAGGATCTTGGATCTTCAAATTTTCACATAATATGCCTAAAGGATAGAAAAGAAGACTTACCTTGATCCAATGCATTGATCAATCTTATTGTAGAAATCTCTTTTAATCATCTTGATTAATTGCTCCATCAATCTCCCTTCTTGAAAAAATTGCACATAAATGGAATTTCGGAATTTCTCTCCCACCTCAAAATAGTGTGTTATGAGATAACCGCAGATGGTGTAGGATTTCTCTATTTATATGGAGAAGATGGACGGAATCCTAGTCAAGATGGGACTCTATTTCAAGTCTCTCACTAATGCACTACCCATCATGTGATTAAAAGATAAGATTAACCCAATCCTTTATTATTTGTATTTATCACGATCCTAATTAATTTTCTGATATTTATCAAGATCGCATAAATGGGAAATTCATAAATTCGAAATTTAATATAATCGAAATTAAAAAATTAATTTCATATTACATTATTAATTTCCAACAGTCTCCCACTTGGTCTTAATCATCCTCATAATTAAATAAGGTACCATAAGGTGCACAATAACTGATAAATATAGTTTGCTTAAATCAAACAATTCACGAATGCGAGTCATGGCGGTTCCATGCTATTCAAAAGTATGGTTCCTTCCATGTACCACAACACCAATGTTTCATTCAACTAGTCTGTAATACCCCGTATTTTTATGGCCTTTACTTTTGGGATTAATTAAACATAATTGGGATAAATTAATTTAATATTAATCCGAATTTTAAATTGAATATTTACTAGCATGACGGGAGTTAGTAATTATTGGTAAGAATTATGTTGAACATTACTAGATGAGTAAAGTAATATATATGAGATTGAATTTATTAAAATTTTCACGAGTGAATAATATGGCAATTATGGAAATTAAGTCGGGAAGCGCCTGTGTTGTGTAGGAACTAAATTATTATTATAAAAAGTGAATAAATTATAAGTCATCCGTATGGTCATTTCGAATGCGTTAACGTGTCTGGAAGGGTCGAGATAGTCAGAAAAGTATACTCGGGGATTTAGTTTGGGTCTTGGAGTGATTTTAAGCCTAACCGGCACCTCGGGAGGGCTATTTAGTCATTTCCAAATTAGGCCTTAGTTAAATGACGAAAATTGGAATTAATATCAGATATTAGGAGAGTCTTCTAGGGTTAACATTCTCAAAAGTTTAGAACGACAGTGAGAGGAAGAAAGGAGAAAAGTCTTCCAAGAATCCAAGGCCAAGAACCAACCCAATTGCACCACCACCACCACCACCACCACCAAAACGTAGATCGGAGCGAGGGGATCAATCCTATACCTGCCAAACTCATGGAATCAGACATACTATCTTAAGGCAAGTATCTATCTTACTATTTTTCTAGTTGATATTTCACCCATGTTAGAATATGATCGATAAATATATATTTTATTGAAGAATTTCATGAATTAGGAGATTGAAATCACATGGTTTAGAAGAAATACATATATTCTCGAAATCTTATCATATGTAGAGGATTACAAACAAAATTATAATGGTTCAGGAGAAAGAAATCTGGAAAAAAGAGTTATAATGCTGGAAATTATGATGAAACTAGGGTTCTTGATAAATTTTATGAATTGGGCCTTTAATCCTATGTCTTTGATGAATTCGTACATGATTTATGTAGGAAATCATATAGGTAGGTATATTAAATCAGTGGTATACATTTTTGGGAGTTTGGGAATCATTAATGGTGTTTTGGAGGAATTTCTTGGATGAAACCCATAGGTTGAATTAACAAATTCTATGCAAGAACTACTCGATCGATCGATCGACTCAAGAATGTCGATCGATCGACCCCTTCTGAAAACTACAGGTTTTTTCTCTTTTTATTTAATTCGGATAAAATTCGTACGAACCCTCGAATATTATATTAAGAGCATAATGGGTCATGAAGAGGACCAGTAGGGTTTAAGTAGATTCCATTGTGAATCTATACCCGCTATGTCCACAACCTGACTTGCCAATTGGCTTACCTCCTCATACGAATCATGGCCTCCTAACTCTTCTTTTGCAAAATGGAATCGGGGGGCTCCAGGTGCAACACAATGGAAAATGGGTTCTTGTAAATGCCCCTGGTAACTCTTTTATGGTTAATGTTGGTGATAAACTAGAGGTAACTATTCTAACATAAATAACTAAATGGAATAATGAATCTATTTATGTTCGTATGTTTGAATGTTTAATGTATAATTTTGATCATATGTCAGATTTTCACTAACGGGAAGTATAAGAGTTTGGTGCATCAGGTTGTTGTGAATGATAAAGCCACGAGGATATCAATACCTACTGCCCATGGACCATCAATGGACACGATAGCTAGCCCGGATCCCAAATTTCTAGACGGTGAAGCTCATCTACCTGCATACATTCTAATGGAATATAAGGAATACATGGAAAAGCAGAAAACTACTCCACTTAGTGCCAAACAAATACCGGACCGAGTTCGAATATCACGAGAGTAGTTGCATGTTTTTCACCATCACAAACAATTATACAATTGAGATATGAATAAGGAAAAACTGAATACAAGTACGAGCTAGGGGTTGGGTTGGGTGGGTTGTTATTTACTGGTGCATCCGGTTGTTATTGTATGTTGCTTTTAAACCATTTAGTAATAATAAGTCTTGCGATTTAAGTATTGGTATGTTGCACAATAATGGCATCTGTATTGGTGCCGGAAGGACGGCTGGCAAGATAGGCCTCTGGGGCTTTTGGTGAGCTCCCAGAGAGGGTCTTTGGATACCCAAAAAATGTTTAAAAAAGTATAATTCTATCTTAATTGTTTATACCTTTACTCTTAATATTCCAAAGACTTGAAGTAGAAACATAAAAGTCATGGTCTGCCTAATAAATGGTCAAGCTTTGTGTTCAAAAACTTGAGCTAAGAGGGAGTCTTTTGATACCTAATATTATCCTCGTAAATTCCTGAGGAGCAAATAAAGCTTCCCACATGGGAGACTTTTGGTAGAGGACAATTTTTTTTTTATCATTAGTGCTATCCATCTAGTTATTATACTTAAGATCCTATACCTACCTAAGAGCCTAAGACAATACTGTATTACGTCACCAGCCCAAGATAACCTATACCTATTATACTTTTTAGACTGATAAAGGAATTATTTTAATTGTAGTCCAGCGGTTTAAGTTTCATTGTCTTCATTGATTGTCTGCTGGGTTAGGGTCCCAAGACGCATGAGATGTATAGTGAGCTAGTTGCGCCTCTACGACATAATGTACCTAAAAAAATGAATTTTTCCACATTAAGAAAATTTACGACAAAGGAAATAATATGTATTCTCTTATAAAAGAATTATTTTGATATTTTAATAACATGTAAAATTATACACATGGAGTATTCAATTGCAGTCCAACAGTTCATGTTATTGAAAAGAATTAAAAGTCAAACCAAATGAAAAATAAATTATTTAAAAAGTATATTATTTAGATGGTGTCTTATTGGAATCAAAAAATAAAATCAAATAAATATTATTAAGATGGTTTAATAACTTCTAGTAAAATATAAATGCAAAATTAATTACTCACCAAAAATGTTCATTAAAAATATCTTAAAATACACATTCTAAAAGATTCAGCATTGTTTGGTGAACATGGTAAAAAAAAGTGCAAAGATGTGACCCAGTCACTTTTGGACCCTCATAAAGCCCCATTCCTTTACGTAGTGAATCTGAGCAGTGATATTGCTTGCTCATGGAACCATGTGATCATGTCTACATAAGGAAACAAACATTAATTATAAGAAAATTTGTATTTTTTTCCATTAACAATATGAATAATAAATATATTTGCAAATTAATTTTTTTTGGTGCAAATTTTCAATTAATACAGATTATAAAATTTCTTAATACATATACCTCATAAATTCAATTGATTGTAGTAAAAAAATTAGACCATATGTCAAAACAATGCAAGTTTCATCAAAGATTAAATTAAGATAAAATAAATAAAATTTAAAACTCAAATAAAATATTAAAGAGATAAAATTTCCAGCTATTGTTATGACTGTAATTAGATCTTCAAGTATGTGTTACAATACCGACAAAGAAAAATATAATAAAATTAACAAAACATAATAAAATTATGAGCTGAAGGAACTGCCCAGTCGGAGCAGATCTGATGCAACCGTCCCATTTATATTTAAATAATTTTAATTAAGATGAAGGAGAGAGAGATCCAACTGCAATAAGAAAAAAGGGAAGGAAAATAATAAATCAACCAAAATCAACATTTAACCAAAATTAGATGTTTCAAACAGTAAAACACTATTTTGATCCAAATCGTTTGAGAACCAAACAAATCATTAGGAGAACCAAACAGTAAAACTCTGCTTTAATCCAAATCGTTTGAAAATCAAACAAACAGTTATAAAAGCAACAAACATCATTTGATTGAACCAAAAAATTATAGGACTTTGAACCGGATCCGAGTCAAACCGCCAACGTATCTAAGTTGTATGGTATCTGAACTGGATCTGGGCAGAACCTATGGACGTCGGCACCAGATCTGGATGGAGGGTTTCTTCGGCGCTTCTGGTGGTCTGAAGGTTGGGTCGGAGAAGGTTACCTGTGGGAGGAGTGCAGCAGTGGCTAGAGGGGTTCTTCGGCGCTTCTAGTGGTCTGAAAACAAAACAAAACAAAAAGACGAGCACAAACAATTAAAAAGGAAAAAAACCATGATGACAAATCTCCTCCTTTACCTAGCTTCTCCACCATTCGCCCCATTTATGGGGCGTCCTCTTCCACGTCTAAATAGCCAAAAAATTTGTTTGTTGTCCCATATTTACAATAACCTGTAAAATTTTAAAAAACGAGTACGATGAAAACCAAAAAAAAAGATACGTTGTAAAATTAAGAAACAGGTGAGAGAATCAGTTAAAAAACTAACCCAAATCAAACAGAGGCCGGAGTTCCTAGATGATGTAAAAAAGATGGATGACTCAAGAAACCGTGAAATTGACATCTTACCAAAAGAAAAAGTCAGCAATAGCTAGGCAGCCGCTAGTGGAGGTGGTCGGCGCTGGTGGAGGAGGCCTGCAGCCGTGTTGGGGTGAATGTGAGTGGAGAGAGGGAGTTGGACTTAGAAAGAGAGATGGTAGAAGAAAGGGAGTTCGAAAGGAATGAGAGAGGAGTGGGTTAATGGAAGGCGGTAAGGATATGTGATGGGTGCACTGTCTTGAAAAGAGAGAATGTTTTTGTGGGTTTTAAAAAATGGTAAGACATTCAAATTAAAGTTAAAGTTGAGAACTTGCCACTTTGTGTCCCATCTACCCGACTTTTACTCCTCGAGCGAATTTACTAAAATAACCTCTTTTTGTACTAAAGTTGTGATGTCAAAATGTATAAATTGTGATGTGGCACGATGTAAGACCCTTAGATCGTCCCAAAAAATTCGATCGCCACCGTTGATTTGTTGGCACTATTCAAACACCCCATTGATGACATCAAACTTATGACATACATAAGTTTGCTACTTTATTTATATATATATATATATATATATATATATATATATATATATATATATATATATATATATCACTACAAGAAAAAAGTCTTTTTATGATGTTTTTTAAGCATCATAAAACGCATTTTATGAAGCTTTATTTTTTAATAAAAAGCGTCATAAGTTTGGGTGTCATAATTGATACCCATAAAAAGTGTCATATTAGGTAACGATTATATATGACTTTTTTTTCAAAACTGTCATATCTACTGTAAAAAAAAGGTCATAATATACTCCATAAGATGTCATATTTGATTTAAAAAGCATCATGATAAACAATTTTCAAAATTTTAAAAAGGTCATATAAAAAATTTCATCACATGAGGGTTTAATATAAACGGTTATAAATTAACATATAATAAAAAAAATAACAACCAATATTAATGCCATAGTTGACAAACAAATCTAAACACAAATCAAAATTCATATTAATATAAAAACAACCTTGAAATATTTTGTATTCGAAGTCACATACATCTAAAATACACTAAAACAAACCATTTGTCCATATAAAAAAATAGTAAGACACAAATATATTTACCCACCATCTACATTAATCACAAAAAAATAATCGCCTACTACATGTATCATAACTAGATATAGCCACTATGTACATCATTAAAAAAATGTCTCCAAAACAATTTACATCCAAAAATCACGCATAATTGCATCAGTCTTCCTTTGGCTTTCACGAAATTGTGTCGGCCCCTCAAAAGCTCCAAATCATATAATATAACCCTCAGTAAGATCCCATCATGAACTTGGTTCTTCAAAGGATCCTAGAATAAAACAAATTATCAAGAGCGTTGTTAAGTCATATTCTTTTCAATACTCTTATGTAGTACATGTCCAAATTTATAAAGATTATATAAAAAAAATTATGTTTTCTTAACTTTTGAAAGAAACTCACAATTTTTTCACCAATTACCTTGGTCACATTTTCTTGATATTCTCTATTTCTCGATTGTCGAGCGGTTATCCAGTTTTTTCAAAGTAGTACGTTGTGTATGATGTAAGTCGAAAAGATTTTCTATATAACACAAATAATTGTAAACAATTTTAAAAAATTTGACAGACTTTCCTTTGTTTATAGGACTATCCACCCTGTTTAAGAAATAAAAAAAAAACTTCAACAATATTCAAAGAGACCCTATTTATCAAACAAATTCAGATATTATTTCATTCACTAATAGGCAAAATAAACCATTGATGCATTGATATTTTCGCTGCGATTCATAATAAAAAGAGTCGAATAAGATTATCCTCACCTTCAAGTAATTAATGCTCAACCCTGAAAATAATTGCTTCCATCCTTGCTTTTAGACAACCATAATAAGACTTTTCATTTTTTCTTCCATCCCTCTGTTGTTAAATGGAAAGAGTCACTGGACCTGTTGATTTATCTCATTAGCATTCAAAATTATGAGTTACGCAGATTATGCATTTCTATGTACTTAGTAATTTAATAATATTTGGTTCTCGTATGAAAAAACAAAGAAGGTAGTATTGCAAGAACTAATTTAACCTTACTGAGTAGTGAAAGCGTATATATAAAAGATAAGGATGCACATGTATGGCAACCCAACTTTTCAAAGTGATCCATTTTAAAATTTTCCTTGCATTTTGTCAAACAGGAACTAAGAATGGGTGAAAACAAGAGTGACATTGTAAAATTTGTATGAAAATTAAATTTACAAAGATAAGACTTTTGAAACAAGAAAGATGAGTGTTGATGTAAAAAATTTGATCACTCTAATAATTCAATCACAGATAAATAACTGAGACAAAATATTTTAAAGTGGTTCATCCTTATAAGAATGGCCTACGTCCACTGTTGTGTTATTTCTGAGTGTTTGGAAATTCTCGATTACAAATTCTCTCAAGAAATTCCTCTCTCGATTACAGGGTTTGGATTCGGATCCAGGTCCCCTTTACAATAAGGATTGGACAATGTATTTATAGCCCTGAGGTTGTAATATGAAAGGGTAATACATTGAATGATATACATATGAAAGGGTAGTACATTTAATGCCCTCTTTGCGTGTGCGTCTGAATGATAAGCATTTAATGAATCAGTTGAACTGTTGGTTATCCAGCTATTAATGCTTTGTTCGAGATGCAGCTCGGACTGCCTGAGTTTCTCGGACCGCCTAAGCTTCTCGGTACTCAAGAGTTCCTCGGAGAGGCATTGTTCCTCGGAGCGTGTGAGTTCCTTGCGGAACTAGTCTTCCTCGTTGTAGTCTTGTTCCTCGGAGCGCGTGGGTTCCTCGGAAGTGTTGGTTGTTGCCACGTAGATAGCCACGTGTCTTCATATGATTGGTCCATGTCAGCAGATTAAATTTGGTATCAACAGAAGCCCCCAATGTTTCATAGTTCAAAATTTGAGGAGTATGGAACATTCTTTCTCGGAATATGGTAGCTTTAAATAGTCTTCCTGATTTTTAGGAGCGTTTCCCTTGTATTTATTTCTCCTTTCCAATTCGTAGAATCATGCTTTTTTGGACTTTTCTGCGTGCTTCGATTCCCGTGTCACTTTTCATCTTTTTAGCCGCTGTTGTCCGCTTTGATTCCCGCACCACTTTTCATCTTTTTAGCCGCCGATAACGTAATCGTCCTTTTTTGTAATCATTATTTCACCATTTCCCAAGGCAAGGTATTTAAACTTCACAAACGCTCCCATCGTCTTGTACCTTTCAAATTTTTATCTTCGAGTTTTATGTCGTCTCTTCCTACTCTCTTGTGCGTTCATCTTTTCCGTCGTTCGTTGTCAGCAGATCCATTCTTTTCCTGTAAGATCTTCTTCTTCATTTCTTTATTCACCATGGTTTACCCTGTTGAATCTATTGAGAAGTTTCGTTATGATTTCTCCATTCCCTCATGGGTTGTTTTGGAAGAGCTTTCTGAGCCTTCTAATTATTCCATTTGGCTGAGGGACATTGGTTTCCCAGTCTCTTTTTTGCTGAGTGTGAATTTTCTTTTCCACCAAATCCCTTGTGTCTGGAATTCTGTCAGTACCTTGATGTTGTTTCTGCACGAATAGCCCCCAACACATGGAGGATAGTTAATGGGGTGCATAGATTAAATCAAGTGCATGGAACTCGTATAGGAATTCCAGAATTCATGTACTGCTATAGATGGGCAGTTAATGATAATATTTTTTATTTAAAAACTAGATTTTTAAATAGAGACTTAGTAGTCAATCTCCCTGATGCCAATAGGGATTATTTTGAACACGGGGTTGTCATAAAAAATTGGCAACACCCTCCATTAGCTGGAGATGAGGTTTACCAGGGTCCCAGATGCCCTCCTTATGGTAATGGGAAAGGTTATTTTTATTTTATTTTATTTATTTTGAAATCATGTTTCTTTTGTGTTTGATAAAATGTGCCACTGATAACAATGTTTATTTATTTGCAGTTGATAGCAAGAGAAAGTGTCCAAAAGATGCAGATGTCAATATAAGGCATTTGAAACTTATCTAGAGTCTGTATCAAAGTGTTGCCGACGAGCACATTAGATCAGCTTCGTATCTGTTGCAGTAAAAGAGCTACACCACTTCTTTCACTGCTCGTCCAGTGATAAGTGAATCAGAGCCAGTACCAGCTTCTACAAGCTCATCGCCTGAATCCCATATTCCTTTAAGTGAAAGGATGAAGAAGAGAAGACCTCCTACCCTGTTTGAGAAAACTGCCTCCGATTCTGGGGAGGTAAAAAGGAGTAGGATTGATGTCCCAAGGGAGTGGAAAAAGAAGACTGATGCAGCTGCTCCAGCTGCTCCTGTTAAAGTTGCCGAGAAGCCCGTAGTGGCTCCGAGCAGGTCTGCTGCTCCTGGAGAGATGATTGTGATATCACAGACCAAGGGTTCTTCCTTGGTTGAATCTGTACCTATTCCCCCGAGGAGGATGAAGAAGAGCTCCTCGATCAATTTGGCTGATACCATTACTCAGCACCTCGTTACTGGAACTGGGGTTCCAACTTTTGTTCCCTCGAGCTCTGCCATGAGCTCGGTAAAGTCCTCGATCATTCCCGAGGTCCAAGGTACTGAAGAAAACCTTACTCGGGATATGGTCACCTCACTAGCTGCTCGTCATCTTGCTTCTGTAAGTCTTCTTACTTTCAATTTTTCATATTTCCTTTGCCATTTCTGTTTCTAACTTGTTTTTTCTATTCACAGTTGACAAGCTGCTTTAACATAATCCTAAAGAAGGATGAATCGATTAAGGCTTATTGCTCCTCGTCCAGTGTGGAGGGTGCTCTAGAAGAAGCTACCAAGTCTCTGGAAGATTCTCGCCAGAAATATGCTAATGACAAAGCTGTCTGGGAGAAGAAGTTTGCCTCCTCCGAGCAAGAAAAAGCTCGAGCTGTTGATGCCTCCAAGGAGTTGGAGAAGAGAATAAATGCCCAAGAGAAGGCAAATAAGGAGCTTGAGGAGAGGCTCAAAACTGCAGGAGAGTTTGAAGATAAACTCAAGGCTGCCGAGGAGGAGTTGGTTCAACTTCGGGAAGTAGGTCGGCAGAAGGAGGAAGCTGAGCAAAAACTGAAAGCTGCTGATGACTTGCTATCCGAAAAGCTTGCCTTGGAGAAGACCAAGAGGAAGATGGCTGTGAAGAAGTCCTTCAGCTCTAGTTGGGACAAGGGGTGGAACAAGGGGTTGGCTGCCATGATGTCGCAAGTGGACTATAGCAGTCTCAAATATTTTAGGGATGGATGGGTTGCTGCCCTTCAGAAGATGAAGGTTGACGAGTCTTTCGAGCTCTTCCAGAGACATATCCCTGGTCCCCCTCCAACTCCAGAAGAGTTAGAAGAGGACGAAGCTACCTCTGAAGAGTCTTCGATGGTGATGGGAGATCATGCCCTGGCCATCCATCCTACTGCCGAGGAAAATCAACAAATCGTTTCATCCTCCGAGCGACTGCTTATTCTCTCCGAGCAACTATCCCTTCCCTCCGAGAAACCTACCTCTTCATCCCAACTTCCCGAGAAGGTTTTGGGAGATAAGGAAAAGGTGTAGTGTTGTTCAGGTTTCTCTTTATTTTGTTTCTCTTTATCAAATGTAACCCAGAAGATGTAACTCTGAACTATAATCTAATAAAACTTGAACTTTTTCTCATACTATTGTCTATCTTTCATTCATACTCTGCTTATTCTTCTTATTGATGATTGCTCTTCTTTCTCTGTTAGTTTTTGGCCAGGATGGAACTGCTATCTGCCCATGATACAAAGTTGTTGCGATAATGTAATGAATACTTCAAGGCTGGTCACACAGACCCGAGTGCTGCACAAGTTGTCGACATCCTTGGCCAGGACGCTTCAGAATAGGTAGTGGAAGCATATCAATATCTGAAATGTCTGCTTGATCGGGTTGTAGCCAATAACGTTGCCTATTATGAAATGATCGAGGATCTTCAAAGCACCCTCGAGGACCTTCAGCTTCAATACAAAGAATCCACTGCTTTGTTTCATGAGGGGTACGAGAAGAAGTACCAGCAAATCATTGTCGACAAGGGCTACGAGAAGCTTTTTGCTGGGTACGATGTAAGGGAGAGAACCTTGAGAGGTAAGGTCAAAGAATGCAGACAGATTGCTGAGTTGCTGGAGAAGGAAAACAACAACCTGCAGAAGGAGCTGTCACAATTGAAGTCTGCAGCTTCCACTTCTAGTGCCTTGATCCTAGTGACCGATGAGGGATTTTCGTTCTTAGAGGTTGAGAACGACAAGTTAAGGTAAGAGTTGGACACCTTGAAGAGGTCGGGACCTTCCACATCTTCTCGGGGACGAGCAAGAGTAGCTCGGGTTCTTGTCGAGGAACAGAGGACTCAGTCTGCCTTAGAGAACCAGGCTTTCCAATTAATGGCGAAGAACCAGGCGTTGTCTGATATGTCAAAGAAGATTAGGGAATTGGAAAAACAGCTTTATGCGCAGAAGTCAGTCTTGGAGAATAAGGAGCTTTTCATCAAGAATCTCCACGAGCAGCTAGAAAGGCTAACATATCAATTCCACAAACAGCCCAGGGAGTTCTGGATGACTGGATACAACGAAGCACTATTCCACTTGGACGATCGTATCCAGAATGCCAACAATGAGGGCTATAAGCAAGGCTGGCTGAATGCCTTAGGTGTGCTGAAGCTCGAACAAGGTCATTATCTGTGGGACTACCATGATTCCGGGTTGCTCAACTTGCCTGTGCCACCATACAATTTGGATATGGATTGGATCCCTGCTCGGGCCATTCCTCGGAGCTTAATTTCAAAGTATCTTGGTGACTACAATTCACATTCTCAAATCGAGGTATCTCGTCCCGAGCATCTCTTAGATCGATCATCCGTGATGAATGTCAGGATGTTGAAGGATCTCAACTTCATCAATTCTCCTCTGTCTTTAAATGATCCACCTGCTGGAGAGGAACCTGTGTCAAAAGCAGAGGGGAAGAGACCAGTAGAATAGGAATTTTTGATGTAATAGTTAGTATACATGTCAATGTAACTGTAATTTCATTATCAATGTAATTTATTTTGAATTCAATAAAAGACTTTCAT
Organism: Sambucus nigra; assembly: GCA_949130495.1. Lineage (NCBI taxonomy): Eukaryota > Viridiplantae > Streptophyta > Magnoliopsida > Dipsacales > Adoxaceae > Sambucus > Sambucus nigra. The sequence continues at coordinate 572,973,971 of OX422210.1, read as the reverse complement.
TTTTGTTTGCAAATCTTGATTGCTATTGTCTTGTAATTATCAAACACTTTATATTTATGCATATCTGTTAAAAACATAACAATATTGTGTTGTTTGTCGACCAACTCAATAATAATTAAAAGGTTTCAAGTTTCAATAATATTGCTCGATCACTTAATAATAAAGTCACGACTATAAAAGATGTTTAAAATTTTTCCAACCAACCAAGGTCGTTAAATTATGCTTGTCGACCAACTACAGTTAGTGGGTTTTTATCCCCGACCAGCCATAGTTGGTAGACTTTTGTCTTAAATGATTCCGACCAACCAAGGTCGGTAAATTTTCTTTGTCGACCAACTATAGTTGGTGGGTTTTTATCCTCGACCAGCCATAGTTAGCAACTTTTGCACTTTCTGGAATAATCTTACCTCCCGACCAACATAAGTTGGCATTTGTGAGAATATTTTGTTTCCTAGCCAAACAGGTTGACATTTTTAGGAATACTTGGTTTCCTAGCCAAATAGGTTGGCATTTTTAGGAATATTTCGTTTCCTAGCCAAACAGGTTGGCATTTTTAGGAATATTTTGTTTCCTAGCCAAACAGGTTGGCATTTTTAGGAATATTTCGTTTCCTAACCAACCGAAGTTGGCATTTTTAGGAATATTTTGTTTCCTAACCAACCGAAGTTGGCATTTTTAGGAATATTTTGTTTCCTAACTAACAGAAGTTGGCATTTTTAGGAATATTTTGTTTCCTAACCAACCGAGGTTGGCATTTTTAGGAATATTTTGTTTCCTAACCAACCGAGGTTCTCATTTTTAGGAATATTTTGTTTCCTAACCAACCGAGGTTGGCATTTTTAGGAATATTTTACTGCTGAGCAGTGTGAGCTTTGCCGAGTTTTGCTAAGTAGTGTGTAGCACTAGTATTCCCCGAAAAATTCTCAATAAAAGGAGAGACTTTAGCAGAATATCTTCATTTTATTCATACTGGTGGAACTGTGTTACATATACATCAATGATAATACTTGCGTAGGTGCTCTGCGTTCCATGCATTCTTAAACTCCTCGCCTTCTAAAGTTGTTATTCGATAAGTTCCTGGTCGATCAACTTCTGTAACTCGGTATGGTCCATGCCAGTTTGCTTCCAGCTTATTGTGCTTTTGAATTACTTTCTTCATCACATAGTCTCCTTCTTTCAGGTAGCACTTCTTCACCCTTTTGTTGTAGAACAAAGTTGTTCGCTGCTGGTAAGAAGCATTTCTAATGGCTGCTTCTTCTCTAACTTCCTCGAGCATGTCTAAATTCAGTTTTCTCATAAAGTCGCTGACAGGGGAATTGAAATTCAGTACCCTGTGTGTTGGAAGGCCCAACTCGACAGGTATAACGGCTTCAGTTCCAAACGCCAGCATATATGGTGTTTCTCCAGTTGCTACTCGGGGAGTAGTTCGGTAAGCCCAGAGTACTGTTTATAGCTCGTTGATCCAATTCGATTTTGCATCATCCAGTCTTTTCTTCAAGCCATTTAGTAGCGTTCTGTTTGTCACTTCAGTTTGTCCATTGCTTTGCGGATGGCCTGGTGCTGAGTGGACCTTCAAAATATTTGATTGATGATAATAGGCGGCAAACTCCTCGTTATCAAATTATGTTCCATGGTCTGTGATGAAGGCATGAGGTAGACCATATCGACAAATGATGTTCTTCTAAACAAATTGGTACACCTTCTCGTACGTCATATCAATGAGTGGCTCAGCTTCAACCCATTTAATAAAATAATCCACTACGACGACGAGGTACTTGAACCTTCCTCGGGTCGTTGGCAGTGGCCCAACCAAGTCAATTCCCCACATGGCAAATGGCCAAGGGGAAGTTATGGGTGTCAACAATGCTTGTGGAGTTCTTCGGATGGAGGAAAAGCACTGGCACTTGTCACACTTCTTGGCGTAGGCTATACAATCAGCCCTCATCGTCGGCCAGTAGTATCCTTGCGTCAATCCTTTATAGAAGCGTCCGACCTGCTACATGTGCTCCACAAGACCCTTTGTGGATCTCTTTAATTAATTCTTTCACCTCGGAGGGGTGTACACGTCTCTGCAAACCTGCCATAATTCCTCGTCTATATAAAACACCATTAGTTAATACATATCGAGCAGCTTTAAACTTCAATTTTTTGGCAGCGAGCTTGTCAGTTGGCAATTCTCCCTCCTCGATACATGCCCTGATGGAATCCATCCAAGATGGTCCTAAATCAAGGGTGATAAAGTTCATCGTCAGATCTTCATCTATGCTCCGACCAGCTAACACTTCAATTGGGATTGTTCGTCGTAGCTCAGTGCGAGTAGCTGATGCTAGTCGAGCTAGGGCGTCTGCTCTCGCATTCTCCATTCTTGGTATTCTGATCAGCTAAATAGCGGCAAATTCTGACACCAGCTCCTTTGCCTTTGCATGATATCTGATCATTAATTCTCCTCTAACTGCATATACTCCCATCATTTGGTTTATGATCAATTGAGAATCACTGAAAACAATGACCTGTTGCGCCTCCATAATTTTTGCTAAACCAAGTCCTGCAATCATAGCCTCATACTCAGCCTCATTGTTGGAACCTTTGAATTAGAAACGCAAGGCGTATTCCATATCGACCTCATCCGGAGTGCTCAAAACTATCCCCGCGCCGCATCCTGCAGTGCAAGATGAGCCATCTAAGTATAGTCTCCATATAGGTAACTCGTCTTCAAATTTCTGATCAGTTAGAGTTCCTCGGTTAAATATTTATTGCTTCATTTCCTCCTCGTATTCTTATTTCTCTACGTCGATCATTTCTTCTTTCCCTTTTACCAACCAGAGTTGGTCTGAGCCCGAATTTAATGATCTTATAACATCCACTTGCCCTTTTACCAACCGGAGTTGGTCTGAGCTAGTGTTTGTTGATCCTGTAACATCCACAGGTTGATCAGCGAGAAACTCTTGTTTCTCGTCTGGAATCCTCACAACTATCTCTGCGTCACATCCTATAACATCCACACGCCCTTTTACCAATTAGAATTAGTCTGAGCCTATGTTTGTTGATCCTGTAACATCCACAGGTTGATCAGTGAGCAACTTTTGTTCCTCGAAGCTATCAGGATAGGTGAACTCCGCTATAAAATCTGCTACAACCTACCCTTTAAGCGATGATCTGGGTTCATAGACTATATCATATTCTCCGAGCTCTATTGCCCAGTACATCAATCTTCCTGATTTTTCTGGCTTATGCAGGGCTTGCCTCAATGGCATATCGGTATATACTACTATGGTATGAGCCTGGAAATATGGCCTCATTCTCCTACTCGCCTCAATCAGTGCCAATGCCAATTTCTCCAGCCTTGGATATCTGATCGCTACTCCTCGGAAGGCCTTACTTGTGTAGTAAATTGGCTTTTGTACTCCATTCTCCACTCTAATCAACGCCGAGCTAACTGCATTCTCGGACACTGCAAGGTACAAGTACAATTTTTCTCCCATCACCGGCCTGGACAACAGTGGAGGTTCTCCTAAGTATTTCTTCAAGTCTTGAAAAGCCTTCTCACATTCATCATTCCACTCAAAAGTCTTTCCGAGTGTCTTGAAGAATGGGAGACATCTATCAGTTGCTCGTGACACAAATCTGTTGAGTGCCGCTACTCGTCCTGTGAGACTCTGTACTTCCTTCTTCGTCGTTGGAGATTGCAGCCCTAATAGAGCTTTGATCTTTTCAGGATTTGCTTCAATGCCTCGTTGATTGACAATGTACCCGAGAAACATGCCTTCTCGTACTCCAAAGATGCACTTCGTCGGGTTCAGCTTCATTTGATATTTATCTAGTTGATCAAAAGTCTGACTTAAGTCAACTAGATGATCGACAGCTTTCTTGCTTTTCGTCAGCATATCGTCAACAGAGACTTCCATATTATCACTGATTTGTTCATCAAAGACCTTGTTCATCAGCCTCTGATATGTCGCACCTGCATTTTTCAAACCAAAAGGCATAACATTATAATAATAAGTTCCCCGAGGGGTAATGAAATAAGTACTCTCCCTGTCTTCAGGTTTCATTTTAATTTGATTGTAGCCTGAATAAGCATCCATGAAGCTCAGCAACTCATGTCCCGAGGTAGCATCCACCAGTTGATCAATTCGGGGCAATGGAAAGTGATCCTTTGGGCATGCTTTGTTGAGGTCGGTGAAGTCTACACACATCCTCCACTTGTTATTTTTCTTCTTTACCATTACCACATTAGCTAACCAATCTGGATATTTAACATCTTCAATGAAACAAGCTTTCTGGAACTTCTCGACTTCCTCCTGTATAGCTTGATGCTTCTCGGTAATGAATACTCTTCTTCTCTGCTTCACATGCTTGATCTCCTTATTCACATTGAGCTCGTGACATAAGAAGTCTGGGTCTATCCCAGGCATATCTTCATGACTCCATGCAACAGTTTGTCTTCTGCTTCTCAGGAAAGTTATCAATTCCTGTTTTAATGAGGCTTCTAACGATGAACCTATTTGAGTAGTTCGCTCAGGGTGCTCGTCGTCCAGAATGATGTTTTTAGTAGTTTCCACCACTTGACCCTTCACGATTTGCGACTCATCTCGAGGATCCAATGTTTCAATTTCTGCACCTTCATCCACTTGATAGGTAGTAGTCTTTTTCTTTGATTCTTCCAGTTCTTCTTGCTCGACGGATGAATAATAGCATTCCCGAGCTACTTTCTGATCACCTTTCACAACTCCCACTCTAAAGTTTGTTGGAAATTTTAGGCATTGATGCACTGTAGATGGTACAGCCTCGAACTTCTTCAATCCTACTATTCCCATGATGATATTGTACGATGATTGGACATTCTTATCCATCACGAAGAAACGTATTCTTTCTGTCCGACAAGCAGGCCACGTACCAATGAATATATCCAACTTGATCGTTCCAAGTGGAAATACTTTCTCGCCAGCAAAACCAATGAGGGGTCTGTGGTAAGGCTCCAGTTGAGATAGCTTTAGATTTAAACTATCGAAGCACGAGTAAAACATGATGTCTGCCGAGCTACCATTGTCAACTAGTACTCTTGAAATCATGACTTCCTTCATTCTCATTTTGATCACCAGCGGGTCATCATGAGGATATAAAACACCTGCAAGGTCATTTTTTGAAAAACCCATAACCAATTTCTCCTTGTTCACCTTTCTCGGGCGATCTTCCTCGGCTAGATTTATTCGCTGAATGTACGAGCAAGCTTGAGCCTCACCGAGGTAAGCTTTTCTTTCTGCAGTAAGATCTCCTCCTCCTGCATCTCCTCCTATAATAACATTACAATTAAATGACCCAAAGCGTATTAAAAATACCTCTCGTTCTGGCTGCCTTGGTTTTTTGGGAAGATCGGGGTCATCCTCTGGATCAACTTCATGGTTTCTCTTCTTGTTCTCCTATATTCGACGAGGAGATCTAGATCTCTCTCTAGTTCGGTCGTTATTTCTTCTTTCGCCTCCCCGATCAACATACTTTTCTAGCTTTCCTCGTCGGATGAGTGTTTCAATCTCATTCTAAAGAGCTATGCAATTTTTGGTCATATGGCCATGATCCTTGTGGAACTCGCAATATTTTTCCCTATTCCTCGTGTCAGGGTCTGCCTTCATTTTCTTTGGCCAGTTTAACTCCTCGTTGTTCTTAATTTCTTCCAGGACGTGGTTGATATTTGCCTTCAAAGGTGTGTAATTATCAAATTTCCTCAAGACCTCCCATGACGACCTATTTTTGGATTGTTTGTCACCACCATTGTTCTTATGTTCTTTCTTCTTAGCTTTATCACCTTCCACCTTGGTTTCTTTGGCGTCCATATTCTTCCTCGCAGACATAGCCTCCTCGGCATTCATAATCTTGGATGCTTTTCCCATCAGGTTCGACATGGTTTGAGGTGGATCTTTGGCCAAAGTGTAGTACAAATTTTTTGGTAGTAGTCCACTCATCAAAGCGGTAATCGCTGTCTTCTCCTCATAATCAATGACTTCGAGTTTCTCGTTATTAAAACGAGTTATATAATCTCTGGTACTCTCACTAGCTTTTTGTCTAACACTTAACAAATGTGCTACTTGTTTAACAGGCTTTGCTCCAAAGCAGAAATTCCAAATGAATAGCTCGGTCAGTTAAAGAAAAGTTGAAATCTTACCCCGAGGAAGACTATTATACCATATTTGAGCAGATCCGGTAAGTGTTCCCGAGAATGCTCTACATCTCATCTCATCTGGGACAGCATAGATGTCGGCTGCAGCTTGATATTATTCTATATGAAGGACAGGGTCAGTCTTTCCATCATACTTGGGAGTCACAATAGGTGCTTTGAACTTTGATGGTGTTGGAAAATCAACAATGTCCTGGACAAAAGGTGTTCCTCGATTAAAGGTTCGTTGTAGAGGGTTCTTGGCCTTAGCCATTTCCCCTAATCTATTCTTCAGCCTCTGAATAGATCCTTTCCATGCATCATTTCCTTCCTCGGGCCTATTGGTTCGAGCAACTGATCGCGTTGAAGTGGCCTCCAGGGATTTATCTTAACGAGCAGCTGGTCGGTCGTAGGATCTATCTTGACGAGCAGCTGGTCGCGACTGGGCAGATCCTTCCCTTAAATATGATGGTCGTCGAAAGCTCCTCAACACTGCATTAAGAGGACTTTTGTTCCTCCTAGGGCCTAATCGGTCGAAAGGAGAAACCCTACTTAATCTTTCCAATGCGCTGGTCCTTTCTGGGGAGAGGGTGACACGTTGTTCAGTATCTGTGGCCCGCACTGATGAAGTTCGTCCAGGATGATAAGAAAAATCTTCAGACTCCTCATTACGATATGAATTAGTACGCCTAGTACGCAAAGAAGGCGTACGAGTATTTCTTTGAATGCTTCGTGGTCCGAAATGGGATGATGCACCGCCATGGAGGGTCTGGATGAGTTGTCGCATTGTTTCTTGCATGACGGTCTGGCCCCGAGCCAGATTTGCCATTATTCCATTCAAATCTGGAATAATTGGTGGAGCAGATGGATTTGGAGGGGTTCCAGCATTTTGATTGTTGGATTCAGGAATGTCAGCCATTGGTAATGGATTGTTTTTGATAAAAAACGATATTATCAGTCGTTTCCCACAGACGGCGCAAATCTGTTGATGTAAAAAATTAGATCACTCTAATAATTCAATCACAGATAAATAACTGAGACAAAAGATTTTAAAGTGGTTCAGCCTTATAAGAATGGCCTACGTCCACTGTTGTGTTATTTCTGAGTGTTTGGGAATTCTCGATTACAAATTCTCTCAAGAAATTCCTCTCTCGATTCCAGGGTTTGGATTCGGATCCAGGTCCCCTTTACAATGAGTATTGTATAATGTATTTATAGCCCTGAGGCTGTAATATGAAAGGGTAATACATTAAATGATATACATATGAAAGGGTAATACATTTAATGCCCTTTTTGCGTGTGCGTCTGAATGATAAGCATTTAATGAATCAGTTGAACTGTTGGTTATCCAACTATTAATGCTTTGTTCGAGATGCAGCTCGGATCGCCTGAGTTTCTCGGACCGCCTAAGCTTCTCGGTACTCAAGAGTTCCTCGGAGAGGCATTGTTCCTCGGAGCGTGTGAGTTCCTCGGGGAACTAGTCTTCGTCGTTGTAGTCTTGTTCCTCGGAGCGCGTGGGTTCCTCGGAAGTGTTGGTTGTTGCCACGTAGATATCCACGTGTCTTCATATGATTGGTCCATGTCAGCAGATTAAATTTGGTATCAACAATGAGCCTTATGCATCTGACTTGAACCTCAATTATTTCATATCAAGCTCATTCCTACAATGCATGAAACAGAAACACATTAAGGAATCTTAGTCAAAGTGATATGCCCATCTTTCCTTTGTCATTTTCCCAAATCCAATGTACCTTAAAACATCTATCTTTCTTTTGGCATAGAATGTCCATGTTCCCAAAGCCCAACAGAGTAATTTGGGAAAGTGACATAACCTAGAGTCATTTTTACGAAGTAGCGTTTGTAACTAAAAAAGCCATGCACCAAAAATAGTATTGTATTATAATGGCCTTTTGGCCTTTATAATAGAAAAAAATTATGTTCTGACAACATTTGGCATAATAATGTGTCCTTATTATGGTATGTTTCTTGAATCATCTTAAAGTTATTGACACAATAAGATTTTCTTAGTATATAATATAAAATGAATATATATATATATATGAGACCTCTACTTTGGCACGAGACTATGTACCACTAACTCACACAAGAACGAGGTATACATTAGAAATTATCATGATTCCTTATTATCTTCTATGGTACAAGTCTTTCCATCCTATTCAATGGCATGTTTCAATCTTCCTATGTCTTTAAGCTCCAAATTGAGTTCATATATTAGATATATCTTTTTATGTCTCTTCATGACCTTATATAATAGTAATTTATGCTATATATTTTAAATTTCACATCATAAATAATATTATTATTAAAGATTTACAATTTTTGCATATTTTGTATAGTGTGCGCCTCACTTCAATCAGGTGCGCGCCTCGCCTTGCACCCAGGCTCCAGCAATTCGCCATCCGAGATTACAATATTTGCCTTTTCTATAGAATTATTATTGGCAACTTCTTTCAATTTTGGCATATTCTTGACATTATGTAAGCTTTTACCCTTTACGATAATTTTTAGATTTTTGGCAAGTTCCAAAATCTAGTAATTTCTAAAAGATCTTTTAAAAATAGACAATACGCGATTATTCGATTCTTATATCCACTAGTGAGTTAGAGTTTCACGGATCTCTCTATCTTCAGAGTGAGGGCTACAGAGAATCCAGTTATATACGTATTTTCACGTATTGAATTGATAGAAGATGTCAAAAATACCATATGATGCACAACAATATTTATCACATCAAATATAACAAGTAGAATAGTGAGATAGAATTGAAAAAAATAATCAAATTCTACAATTTGTTTTCAAGTTACCTATTTCCTTCTCAAGCAAGCAGGAAAAACTTTCATCAATGTCCTCATCTGATTCAATAATAACTCTCAGTTCTATTCCCTACATCAAGTACCATCTCAAATTATCCACGAGAACCTATTCAGGAGTCCAAAGTTAATGGAGCTTCTAAGCTTGTCACCTAAACACATCACTATAACTCTCTTAAGCCTATATATATCACAAGAGCAGATAACTCGTCAAGATATCACTTTTTGTGTGTATGATTGCATATATTTCATAATCAAAAGGACACTCATAAGCACTAGCACACAACAGTGGATTTCAGAAGGTACCAAAAGAAGTTAAGAAGAAGAATATGTGCAAGTATCAAACTCATATTAGGCTAACGTTTAAATATTAAAAAATTAAGTAATAGTATGACAATTGTAACCAAATGTAAAGTTATTGTGGTGGTTTGATATAAGACACAATGAATCTGGTGAGCATAGTTAAGGTCGATTCTTTCCCTATTTTGCTCTTCCCAGAACTCTAGTTGAATTCTTTTTCCAAAACACTGGCAATGGCCTCATGGGAGAAAGATCCAATCTGCGACATTGTGAATTGTTTCATTCCATAGATTTTTTGGGGAGACTACCTCAATTATAGGTTAGTGAGTAGGTACAACAGTCATACAGAGGAAAACCGAGGAAAAAATAACATAAAAAAATCCAAAAAACATACTTATTGCTTGGTGGCACTAGCATCTCTTGGGGAATCATACGAGCCACTGAGGAAAATGCCCATCAAGGCTAGCTTTGATATCTTCTTGTCCCTTGTTTTGGTAATGATATTTAAGTTGTGTAAGAATATTAACACCCACTTAGGTTTGAAGTAAATAGGCATTTCAATATAGGAAGTCCCAGGACAGGATATGGTATTATTACCATTTCCTGTAAGGAAGTGTCATGAACTATCAACTTTTGTCATACGCTTTCAACTGAATGTCAATTAAGTAAGAGAATGGCATAAACAAATTATGTCCCAACTAAATTTCATTTGCACGAAGAGGAAAGTAAAATCACAATTCATCAAACAACCCACTTCTCTGTCTGGTCCTTTATTTAATAAATTTCTCGTGGCATTTCATAAAAAGGCACTAGTGATAAATTAGAGGATATATTTTACTTTTCTTTTCATGAAATTCATGGATTTTTTGTGCGCGCATAAAAAATTGTTCAGGGGCACAAAACAGATTAGTCCAGTAGTCAATGGGTTTTTTTCTTTTTCTTTTTAAGTACTTCACATCAGCATCACCAAAAAAAAGCCTGAAAGTCCACACGAGTTCAAATAATGATCAGCATACATTAAACTTCAATATTTTCATCATAAATAGATTGCAAGATTCTAAATACAACAGTTATCTTCCCAATATAGATTTAATAGATGTTTCAAAGAGAGGGAATATCATATTATAATTACAGTAATAGATTTAATATAAGTTTTTGGGCAAGAATTAGGTTATGCTTCCCATACAAGAGTTGGGAGAAATGCTAATATTACAGAAGAGGCGATTTATAGTATCTTAACTGACCGGAATGTGTTTCAGTGATCAAGGGACCCCACAGATGCAATCCCGAAACTTAAATTTCTCGAGTCCTGCCGGCTGACGTAGCTATCACAGCCATTATTGGAGAGCCTCTGACCAGGGACTTAGTTTACAAGGTCCAAGTCTCGTTTTCCCATTTGTTACACCTCTTGTAGCGACAGTAGCCTGATACAAGACACGTTGCTCACAAACTCCCTGGGATACAGAGAATGATAATATGCACACATCACTTTCAATATATAAATGTCAGTCAATATTGTGTACTCCATGCTATTAGATTAGGTTACACTATGTAATGGTTTTAACTTAAATAACTGGGCAATTGGATTATTGAAAGATAGAGTTTGAATTTGGTCAGAAGTATTTTTTTTTTCTTTTATAGGTTGGGACTCATTATCACTTGTAGCAGAAGATATTCTAATCCTCAAATTCCACGGCGTCGATGACCCCATCACACCACTTTATCAGTTGTTATCACTTTCTCTCTAACTATTTTCATTCCCACAAATTCCATGGTGACCGAACTTTGATTTTAGCTCCTTCATATCACTCGGTCACATACATAAATAAAGTTGGATCTGTTCATAACAAATCGATATGTGTGGTGATTCAGTTTAAAGACCATAAGGGGTACGGGTTCATCTAACAAGAATATGTGAAAATTCAAGTAGTGCATTGAATAAATTAGATCCTCACTTATGAATACCTTTTTATGGTTGATAAAATAAAGGTGATAAAAATATTATAATTGTTTGTTGCTATTAATGGATTGACAATTTCATGTGGGAATTACCAATCGAGTGCCCAAGTGGCACAAAGATTCTTATGGTCAATAAAAAAAAATTAGAGTTTTAAAAATAAATTAATAATTATGTGGCAGCAAAGAGAATAATGTATTTCAATGGGACTGGAGTTTAGGAGATCTGAAGAGAAATTTTGAAACCACTATGTTCAAAAGGCCTCATCTTCATTGGACCTTAAACCTCCAACCTTGCTATTAGTCTTGTCCACAATTACTGCCAATTCTTCCATTCAAGTTTCTACATTAGTATTTGGCAACAAATTTTCGGTTAGTACAGTTTCTGCATATGCACACCATTTCTTCATAACCTTCTTGATTGAAAAAATCATTCATAACTTTTTGATTACTCTCACTTGTGGACATGCATATATCAGTCATTTTAACTTCTCTAGTAGAAGTTTCCTCCTCTTCATTAGTATATTCACTATTGATCCAAAAGATATCTTAGGCTGTAGTCGTTGTTTGATTTGATCAGTATCCTTGAAAGGAGTACTGACACAATATGGAATGTTGACAAGAGGATTCTGGATCAACATTATGGTTATGGGTTTCCCCTATCGGTATCCTCATCCTCTAAGATGGTTTCGAAGCTTCCTTCATTGACATTTTTATGATTCAATTTCACAATGTCATTGATGCATATATTTCCTTTAACATTATGATTAATAGTCTCTTCATCTGTAGCTTCTAACACTCTTGCCATATGCGATCCTTCCTCAGATTCATTTTCCATTTTCATCACAGCATCTTCCATTCTTCCATCTGATATTCAGAACTATGACTTGAAGTTTCATTCTCTTCCGATTGTGACTTGTTCTCTTCAACCAACTTAGGGTGAATGATATGTTTCGTGTTGGATTGGTTCCCATCTTGATAATCCGAAGCAATAATAATTTGCAAATTAAAAGAATCAAGCTCCTCCTTAAAAGTCTTTCAGTAGACACTGCTCCATCAGCCATTTCAGTTTCATGAGTAAAGATTTCTTCTTCTTTGTTAGGGTTTGAAGTACCGAATGGTGTTGCAACAAAATTCTCGAGTTGATAGTCATGCATGCTTTCAAGGGAGTTCTCCTCAACAGTGTTTGCAAAACAAAATATATGCGAAAGTCAAATCCCACTACTTCAACTTGTCCTTAAAAATGCAACGAATTATATTTCCAATAATTTGTTTTACACCCCTTGTTTAACCATCAGATTGTGGATTAATATAATCAGAACAAATTTGAGCATAATTTCATCCGAAGCTCGTTAAACAAACTCTAGCACTTTAAACAAATTGGAGTCTGAAAATTGCCAAGGCTAACTCTTATACTAAAAATACCACATTTCTAAAACAACGAAAAAATATTACAACCAAAAATATTAAGAATAAATTAACCAAAAAAAACTCTAAAAACTTGGGACCGTTTAAAATATTAGATCTAAAAAACAGAGGTAAAGATGCAAAAGACTATACCTGATGTCGATCTAAAAGAAAAAAATTGATTAGATCTAAAAAAACTGACCATTAAATCTAATTATGTCAATCACAAAAATTAAAAGCAAAAATTGAGAGAAATGAAAGATGATAAAGAACTTCTGATAGAACTCTATGAGAAACCCAATTATGCGAATCAGACACCGTGAGAAACCCAAGTTAGGTACCTAAAACTGAAATTTAACCACCATTAAAACCAAAGCCCACTTTTAGAAATTTATTTTGTAAATATTTAAAAGCTAATTTCACACATACACACAGAGATTTACCAATCGATTTGGGTCGGATATGGGTTATTTGGAGATTGTATTTTAAAGGTTGGCCTGCAAAATAACATACACAATTAGTAAGCAAGAAGTAGTTCCTTTTAGGAATACCCCACGTATAAAAAATTGATAAAAATACGTTTTGTCTTAAAATTCTAATGAGAAAAGGAGTAAGTTTGTCATTAATAGTGAAAATGAACTTCTTAGGAAACATGTAAAAATAGGTTCAGTCTACTCCATATCCATACAAACATAAATTGTCCAATGTATAAAGAAATGAAATCTATACTCACGATTTCTCTTGAAATTCTCTTAAAGATCACATAAAAATAAGTAAATAACCATTGTTAGATAGCTATAAGCCAACGGGGGCATCTAAAAACTCTCTGTAAGTTTAATTATTCATAACAGCACCAACCCCATTCTTGAAAGGTAATAATCAAAACCCTTATCTAAAAAATCTAGAAAAGGCTTTAATATGTGCTAAATGGACAAAACTAACCGAGTTGAGTTCCCTAATCAGTGAAGCCATTCATCTGTATCTAAACTCCTTCACAAATAACTGAAAATATATAGAAACGAAAGACACCCGAATTTATATAGTCTATTAATATTGGTGGGGAAAACTCAAACCGATGGAGATAAAGTACTTTATTCACATATAAATCCAAACTATTAAAAACTAAAAGACTCATATCCTACTTTTAAGCTAAAAGAAAGTGTACTACCATACGAAATTGAGACACCACAAGGAGCAAACGCATACCTTTGTTTGCTAGTTGCCATCCACTCAAACCAACCTTCCACATTCATCTGCTTTTCTTCAAACATGGATTGATAAAAAATTTCCTATCCATTTTTAGGAAAGCACAAACAGGAAAAAAAAAGAGAATTGAAAAAACATGAGAAAACTGGTTTTATTCCTAAATTAAATAGCTTTATAATACACAATTGATGAAATTAGATTTAACAAGAACCCAACTGCTCATATTGTTGCCAAGAGAAGAATATTTTGACCCCCCCCCCCCCAAAACAAAACAAATGAAATAGAAAAAAACTTTACACACACAAAGAGTACATACGAAAACAACTTATTATCAACAGCTAGCTGGTCATCCCCTCATCCATTCCATCTCAACCCAAGAAACAAAACAACACAAACTCACCCACTTGACGCATATGTAGAATACACCCAAAACACACCCCGAGACAAAGTGGACAACTCTTACAAATTTACTTCAAACTGACACTATCCAAAATTAACATATCAATGTTCAAAGGAGAATACAAGAGTTGAGCTCTCAATCCTAATCCATACATGAATGCTTTGGAAATAAAATAATGTAATGCAATTGAAACAAAAGTACCTTGACCCTAGTGTTAAAAAGATACATAAGGAACCTCAGCTTGCTTGCAGTTTAGAGCCATGTGTTCCCCGTTGTTGGTGTTGCTGATGCCCCTGATGGAATGCATGACTACACTCTTTTGACTGTGAGTGTCCTTATGTCAATTTATTTCTAGCCAATTGTGGGCAATCCTTTCGATTGTGACCATGTTGGTAGCATTCAAAACATCTCATAATGTATTTCTCTCTCTCCAATCTCCATTGTATTTGATGCCCAAACAATCTATAGGATAAAAAAGCATTTAGATCACATATAACAATAAACAAACATGTATTACAGAAATGAAGGACGTAATCACAACCCAATACCCAAAATCCTGAATTGACATTGAACTTAAATCTATGTGACATCCTGATCCCAATTTGAGTATTTATATCATAGATTTTATATTAGGATCCAAAAATATTACCACGAATTCAGGCTAATGTCAAAGAGATCCTTCTACAACATGAAATTGTAACAAATACCAATATTGCATTTTTGTACTTTTACCAGACTATAAAAGCTAATATTGCATTTTTGCACTTTTACCGAATCTCGGGTAGCGTGTCCATAGTTGGGTAGCCTACGATTGGTCCAGGGCGAAGTCCGGATGCCGGTTGCCTGACTGGTTATATCGCCTTTGCCTGAATCTGGTGCATCTCGAGTTCCCAATCGTGTGGGTTCCTGCAGGGCAATTTGTCTAAAGTTAAATAACTCATGTCTTTATAAATTATCCCATTAGGTATTATGGCTCTTTGTGGACTTAAATCCAGTAACATATAATAGTAGAGAGTGATATTGACTAGGCAGCCTCGATGTAATGCAAGCACTTGTGAAATTCAAAATCAGAACTATTCTCAGTTGGTGCCCAAAGTACCTGTGTTGTTGCATTATAAAATATACAGATTTTGAGACTCAACCAGTACTAGGAAATTAATGAAAATACTCACAGGTTGTTTTTATAAAGATCCAAGATGACAAAAATGAGGTAGGACTTGTGGTTTTATCAAATTTAAAAATTCACAAATAAACTCTAAATAAATAATAAAAAATTATATATGGTTTACCAGAAAGAAAAAAAGTGTGCATTAAACATTAAGCAGTATTTACTAGATAGTGCCATAAGATCAACTATGTTAAGTCCTTATTGCTTCAATTTGGTCAGAATAATCTAGAAAGTATTGTTTGGAGCAGGGATGTTGTCGTTAGAGCCACAAAAACTTGCACCTCTCGAGTCCCTTCTTCCTAAATGTACCTCCCATCTCGGCCCACTAATCTGTTCAAACAAAATATGACCAGCTTATGAATTTCTTATTAGGTAAGAATTTATAATCTTCTAATATATATGGTCTCGTTTTGATATATTTTTATAAAACAAACCCATAAGATGTGACACTTAATTACCAAAACAGTAGAGTTTCTTGCAGCCAGAGCCATGATATCAGCACGAGAGACGGTTTAAGGGTAGGTCTATTTTCCAACCGCAAAATAGACCAATTCAAGAAAATAAAAAAAGTCAACCACCAACCAAACCCAAAATGAAACTTTGTCCTCCAAAATACAACAAAACTCAGATGAATAACAAAAATAAGAAAGCCAAAAAATGCAGACAACAAGGTCAAAAAGAGCAAATCAAGGTAGCAAATGCCAAGAAAAAAGCCAAAACAGAGAAGGAGATATTATCGGAGCTACAACAACGCCAAAAACTAGTTGTTTCTCATGGTATTACATGACATGAATAACAAGGACAACCAGCTTGATCGTAACCTTGTAAGCAATCTAAATTTTCACTCACTTTTTTTCTTATATTTATTTAAAGAAATTAATAAATGAGTTTGTAGTCGAATACTGTTTTTTGTCTTTTTTGTATGTGACAGATTTTTCTTCACTGGTAACCCACAATTGAGACGATCTGGAAGCTTACGTGGACAAGAATAATTAGGAAATAACATTTTAAAGGGCCTGCAGACTTGTACTCGGTGCATAGTGGACGTATAAGCACCCTCAATGTCCAAAAGCTCCCAATTCTATGAAAAAAATCAAATTAGTTCCGAGAGAGTTCTCTGTAGGGCAAGCAAGAAATTCGATGTACATAAAAACTTTTCCTAGAAAAGCATATTACATGTGTTTTACATTTTATCTTATTGTAGAATGCAATGGGAGAGCCTGACTGGAACATTATTGAACACAACGTTTTCTATGTAACCAAATGAAATGGCCGTGTTCATATCGTTGGAAACAACAACACTTCGGCCTTCGACGGACAAGTATGACAGAGCCAACTACTAATTATCCGAAAAGAAGATAAATAAATCAGTTGGTACGCGAGAGCCTTCGACAGATAAGTACGCGACAAATAAGTATGTACAGTTTTCTAACAATATGATTGTGATGTGTTATGGATGTCCTTACTCCACTGGAAATTTGTAACACAGAGTAAGTTCCTGCATAACATCTAAAAAAGAAAGGGGTAGGGGAGATCCACAAAATCTATGAGGTTGACAAAAAATATAAATTGAGAACGATTTGGATCTTAAAAATACATTAAGAATGACAAGTAGTTGTCAAAGTACCTGAAACGTCATCGCTCGATTAGTTTCAGATCTGCAGCGGAGAAGAAAGATGAATGACCAAAGCATGTCAGTTTATATTTGTAATGATGTTTCATATATGTTTCGGAGAGCAGAGAACCGAATGATATTGGACGAAGATGGCCAGTGGGATGTCCAAAAAGGACACAAATGTGTGAAGCAAAGCAAAGTTCTACCAAATGCAAAAACTAAAAACAGAATGCAAAAACTAAAAGTAGAAAACACGAATGTCTAAAGCTAAGCAAAGTGATATATCATGATATAAGCATAAAAAATGAAGGTTCCAGCTGATTAAAACATGACCATAGAAGAAGCTGAAAATGGAAGATATTACATGTTAATCGATGGAACACATACTATATGGTGTAACCAAAAAACTCATTAATTTATCACATCCCACATAAATGATTAGTGAAGCACATGCTACAATTTGATGAGAATGGGATCAAACTTTTGAGTTACATTTATTTTCCCCGATCCCAGAGTCCAATAATCCAATTTTGAATCACTACACCAAAATGGCCAAAATGTCACCTTTCAGCCGGCCACCCTTGTCAAGGTCATTGACCGTGACAAAAAATACGCGTTTTATGTCACGGTCATTGACCTTGACACGACCGTGACAAAGAATTGTCACGGTCAATGACCGTGACAAGGCCGTGACAAATTTACTTGTCACGGTCATTGACCGTGACAATTCTTTAAATAGTTATCACGGTCAATGACCTTGACAATGACTGTGACAATATTTCCAGCAAAAACCCTTTCCCCCTTCTTTTTTCCCTCCCGCCGTTCCCTCCCTCTCTCTCTCTCTCTCGACGCTGCTCTCTCTCTCTCTCTCTACTTTCAGGTTTTATTCTCTCTCTCTCTCTCTCTTCCATTTATATATATATTTGTGTGTATATATATGTGTGTATGTGTGTATATATGTACGTGTGTGTATGCGTGTGTGGGGGGTGGGGCAGGGTGGGGGTAGGGTGGGGGCAGGGTGGGGGGTAGGGGGTGGGGCAGGGTGGGGGTAGGGTGGGGGGTAAGGGGTGGGGCAGGGTGGGGGGTAGGGGGTGGGGCAGGGTGGGGGTAGGGGGTAGGGGTTAAAAATGTAAATACATAAGTAATTTTCTATAAATTTCCAAAAATAATATCCAAAAATGTAAATGTAAATAATATCCAAAAATAATATCTAAAAATGTAAATGTAAATAATATCCAAAAATATTGGATAACAATTTATTTTCATTCAAAATAAATAAGTAATTTTCTACAAATTTCATAAAAAAATTAAGGCCGACTTAATATGTGATTTAAGTGTGAAATAATCGCTATATACTTATACTAATGGAGAAAAAAACCATATATGGCGTTTTTTGTTGACTTTATATGGTAAAATAATCACATGACTTTATATCCATCAAATAAAAGCATGAAAACTAAAAAACTACAATAAGGGTTAAAATGGCATCCGAAGTTGCTAAAAGCATGAAAAATAAAATATTTTTTAAGATTTGTGGTGAATAACTAAAGTTAAAAAAAGTATTACTTTAGTCATTAAATTACTATTTGAATTTGGGCGATGCGCATAAATTTGTAGTAATTGTCTTATAATAAAGATCAATTAGTCTATGTTGTTGAAAAATTTGATCAAATTGGTGAGCCCTTCATATTTTAAAAATGTTGTTTTTATTCTTATTTAACTTTTCTTTCTATACACCCCTAATTATATTTAAAGTTTAATAAAATAGGAGTTATAGAAAGAAAAGTGGGGTTTCCATAATCTTACTTTGTCACAATTAATTTATATGCCTCAAAGTTATTTTATCACTCTTAGTTTATATTTGTGATAATACTTTATTAAAGATTTTTATGGGAACTTGTTATACTAGAACTTAGATGAACACTAAGTGATGAAAATAGTCCTTAAAATTGAAAATTAAATAAAGTTTATAAAAGTAAAGATGCTGGTAATACATTAAAGATAAATTAATAAGGACTAAATAACAAAACGTGTTCAAGTGTATAACAAGAAAGAAAATGTGGTATTTAGATTGGGTAAAATTCTTAAAGTAATGTTAAGGGACTAAAAGACCCAAGACAACTGGCCAGTAAGTCACGGACCGAAAAATTTATGACGGGTGATGAAAGCCCGTAAACATGTTGGGGTGGGGTGGGGTATGATTTATAAAAAGCACAAAACATTAGTAGAAATTCAATACCTGAAATTAACATTGAGATTATTTTAAATAGATAGTCACTACTGTGTGTGTGTTTAAATTGAAAGAAGATATGAGAATTTTATTAAAGATTTTTATGGGAACTTGTTATACTAGAACTTAGATGAACACTAAGTGATGAAAATAGTCCTTAAAATTGAAAAGTAAATAAAGTTTATAAAAGTAAAGATGCTGGTAATACATCAAAGATAAATTAATAAGGACTAAATAACAAAATGTGTTCAAGTGTATAACAAGAAAGAAAATGTGGTATTTAGATTGGGTAAAATAATGTTAAGGGACTAAAAGACCCAAGACAACTGGCCAGTAAGTCACGGACCGAAAAATTTATGACGGGTGATGAAATTTCGTAAACATGTTAGGGTGGGGGTGGGGGTGGGGTATGATTTATAAAAAGCACAAAACAATAGTAGAAATTCAATACCTAAAATTAACATTGAGATTATTTTAAATAGACAGTCACTACTGTGTGTGTGTTTAAATTGAAAGAAGATATGAGAATTTTATTAAAGATTTTTATGTGTGTGTGTGTAATTCTCACTTTATTAATGCCAAACCCGACTCTCTTATAAGATATGCATATTGTGATAATATTATATCTGTACTAATAAAATTTTTTTACAGCAAATGTCTCCTTCACATATTAAGGCGAAGATGATGATGCTATTTATGATGATGTCGTCTGGGGTCGGTTGTAGTGGAGGCGACGAGGGCTCTTCCGCCCCTAGGCTCCCCAAATATGGGAAATATGGGATTACCGTCGAGAACAAATCGGAGATATTAGCGAGATCCCTCGTTCTGCTAAAGACGGTCATCGGCTCGGGGTTTATGAGTTGGAAGGAGGTGCCATATGAGCTCAAGTTAGCTGTTTGGGCGGCACTACAGGTAATATATCTATATGAATATTTCAATTTCAATTTCAATTTCAATTTTGATTTTGATTTCATATTTATATTTATTCGCAACTAATATTGTATTTGTTGGACAGGAACAATTCAACTTGGATCCAAAGCTACGCGATCCCGTGTTGGAGCAGATTAGGGAGCAACTCAAGTCGTGGAAAAAAAATATGCGGGCACGGTACTTTGGAAAAACACGAGAGTCGATTATCCAATGCCGTGAATCCGTCCCCCCCAAGGAGCCGATCTCATTAACACAATGGAAGAAGTTCATTGACAATGAGATCGAGGATCGACAATTGGCATCTCGCCAATCAGGGAGGGAAAATCGGGCAAAAAAGACGGACGTGCACTACTCTGGCCGGACCTCTTACGCCGAGGTGGAGCATAGGATGCAGGTAAGATTTTATTTTTCTATAACTACAGAAATATATTATTCTTCATTATTTTACTTTGCGGGGCTGATACTAATTTTACTTTATTTTATTTTATTTCAGGGGTTAGGGAGTGGGCCAGGGGGTAAGCCACATAGGCTCGATACTTATGTGGCTCTTCGGACGAAGAAGGGGAAGGACAAGGAGGTGTCCCCGAGCGTCGCGACCACGATTGTAAGTAATCCAACAGTTTAATTTTTGTTAATTACGTTATAATTTTTTAGTTTACTTATTTTACTAATCATGTGATTTTTGTCGTTTCAGGCAAAGCTTAAGGAAGTGCATGAGTCGCAGTCTGATGCCGACAAGGCATCTTTGTCCACAGATTCACTCAGCCAAGTTCTTGGCTCTGATCGCAAGGGGAGGACAAGGGGGGTGAGCTCACGGGTGGACAAATCTAGGATCATCGGATTGGAGACGAGCGACACCGGGTTGGCTCGAACGGTGGATTCACACGACGTGAAGTTGTCCCGTTTGGAGGCGACGGTCCAAGATATGTACGCATTCATGAAGAGTACGTTGGGCGGAGACCGTAAAGGAAAAGGGAAAGGGAAGGAGAAGGCGGTGGAGGAGGAGGTGCGGGAGGACGAGGATGTGGACCTCGCTTCTTCATCACCGACATGTTCGTACTTCGATGATCCACTTCCCTATTTGGTGCCCTTCTACAGACCAATGTCGACACTTGGTTGGCCGAGCGTGTTCATATTGGACGTATTTGATGGCCAGCGGATAGGGCGGGGGTTGAGGGACCCGAATATCTTCCAGGGTGGAATAGTTCATGGATGTGCGCTTCAAGAGATGGAGTCTAGGGTGCTCGTCACGCATGTCATACCCAGGAAGGAGAACTCCCTATTGTGGTTGTGTGAACAATGAGACATGACGTATATTAGTGGATGCGTTAATTCGTATGTCGTGTGGCCTACTCACCTCCTCAGTTTTAACAATACACCAGACATGTAGTGACATTGTTTTAAGTTTGAATTGAATTGTTATAAGTTTGAATTGAATTGTTTTAAGTTGTTGCATTTGAATTATATCGTGATGCATATTGTCTCTATTTGAATATATATTTGCATTATCTTTAGTTTGTTTGGATATATGATGTTTGGAACAGGTACAACGTTGCTATAACAGGTACAAATATACTGCTGGGAAGTGGCAGTGGCCATACTGCCCAGCAGATTTTTTTTAAATTCTGTCCAGAATTGTCACGGTCACTGACCGTGATAATTTTTTAAAAAGGGTCACGACTTTGTCACGGTTATAAATCGTGACAAACGTGTCACGGTCATTGACCGCGACACGACCGTGACACAAAACGCGAGTTTTATATCAAGGTCAATGACCGTGACACGACCGTGACAAAAAAAGTTGTCTCGCCTCGAAATGTCACGGTCATTGACCTTGACAAGTTGGATTTGTCAGGGTCAATGACCTTGACAATAGTGCAGATTTGGTGTAGTGAATTACATCAAAAGAATGTTAACCTGCTGGATTTTACAAAAAAATCCTTGGACCTCCGGGTGGCGATTGTTGTCCGGTATCCAGACATCGCCCCCATCCACAGTTATATCTGAACACATGCCTCCTTTTTCGGGTTTTTCATCTCGAGCTTACAACTCTCTACAAACATCCATATCATTTTATACCAAAAATAAGTTCAATGATTCGAACACTTCATATGGTATGAACAAAAGTTGCTTTTCATCTCATGTTTTGTCCAATCTTCCAATCGATTGGATAGTTGATATATCTTTGGCACAAACCGATGAAGGTATTTTCGATTGTGAACTTCTCAAAGGGTTTGTCCAGGAAGGGGATCAAGTTGAAGAATTTCAACCACTTTGTGAAGTTCAAATTGACAAAGCGACCATAGAAATAATAAGACGTTACAAAGGATAAGTTTCTCAAATTCTCCATGTTCCTAGGGACATTGTAAAGGTTGGAGAAACTCTTCTGAAGATGGTTGAAACTGAATCTACTAATAAAGATGAAAATATGAATACAATGAGTCCTGATGTACATGACTCAGATGATCAACATTCATAGAGTATAAAGACAGAGACAAAGGGAGTTTTAGCCACACCAGCCGTTCGTAACCTTGCTAAGCAATATGTTATTGATATAAATGATGTCTTTGGAACCGCAGTAATTTGAAGAGTCTTTAAAGAAGATGTCCTTAAACATGTTGCACCAAAAGAAAATATCAAGGAAATACTGGAACAAATAGCGGAGCGAGGAAAGAAGTTCCCAGACGCGTCAACTGCCTATGGACGGGATTATGTAGATAAAAAGTATCGATGGGAGCATTCCAGTGTCCAATGAAGATGAAAAAGTATCGCTAGTGACTACGAATTTTTTTTATATATTATATGAAATAAAAGAAATAAAGTTATAAAGACACTTTTTGTGCTAAATCTTTTAAAATAAAATCAAAGAAACCAAGTTAGAAAGTCAATCTTATAAGCTATTCACTTACCTGATTTATAACATCAATAGAATCTAATGACTGTGATTCTACAAAGATACCTCCAACTAAATTCGGAACCCTCAGGTACAATATAATTAAAACATTTTTAGTATAGTGAGAATAGTAAACATCAACAACAATAAACATATGAAGAAGTAATAAACAGCCCAGGAAAATAAAGGTCATCCCTTAACACTTAACAGCCTTTACACTGATATAACAACGTACATGTGCAATATTAGATTTATTTTTTCATGCTACAAATATTTATATTAAATATTAGGAAATATTAATGTCATATTAGATTATAAATACATGTGATTTGATATAGTTGTCTAAAAAAGAATAGAGGTGAGCCCAATTGAAGTATTTTGTTAGTAATTGAATAGTGGAATTGATAAAACCCAAAACAGAAGAATATAAATAATTGGTTTCCACCCTTTTGGGATGTGACATCCTAAAACCTCGTTTGCCTATCAATAAATCAATCACTATCATTAGCTTGCCTTTTAAGGCAGCTGTCACATCTTTACCACAATGTGGGCTTCTCGTATGCAAGCCTCTATGTCCATGTGCTTCCCCAGTGAGTAATCCTATTACAATTAATGCAACTCCAATTCTCATTAATTTCTTAAACACGCTTATCAATTAATTTTCAATCAAGGCGTCCAGGAGCAAATGACCTTCTACCATCTTAAATTGCTTTTGGTAAAAATTGAAAATCAGACACCCTCCTATAAAACTACAATAATAGGCTTATGAATTGATTTTCAATCAGGGCATCCAGGAGAAAATGCCCTTCTACCATCTTAAATTACACTGGTGTAAAAAAACTGATGAATAATCTCTTGGTAGTCATACTAGGACTAGATATCTGAGATAAAATTACACCTTAATTGTGAATAGGTAGGTCATTGACTCCCACATTCTGTAGCCCTGTGTAATACACACACACATTGCACCAACAATGCCGAAAAGATAAAAAAGAAAAAAAAAAGATGAAATATACAAATCAACTTTTTGGTCATACCAAAAGTATAGGAGATGGGAATTCTACCACGAAGGGAGCGTCTAGGAGAAAACCCGTCCACACTATCAAGAAGAAGAGCTTCTCTGTGCTACTTCTTTAGCAACCTCTCATTTCACTGTCCAGACACAAATTGATAACTTTAATTAGGAACATCATAGAAATAAATAAAAGAATTATACACAAACATAGATATATTAAGACAGTTTTTTATTAGGAAGAAAATAGCAGATGAGAGAAGCCTTGGGAAACTAGAAAATTCTATATTAAGAAACATCAAAAAATTACAATGACAATCAATATTTAGTCATAAAATTGATAATTACCTTATGAACTTTCTCAATCTTAGGAAGCATGTCAATTTTCAATTTTCAATTGAAGATATAACCAATTTATTTAAAGGATGCCCATTAGTGCAACCATGTACCTTTGTCATAAACTACAATATGAGTGGTATAGTTAGCATTGATCCACCCTGCATATCATCATCAATGTGGGGAAAAATAATTTTCAGCAATAGGAAAAACAAGAATTACACAACTTGAGTGATCAAATTAATTCTCAAGAAGCTTTCAAAGTTTATATAGAGTGTTTCTAAGTGATAAATGGATAGAGACAGGAGGGCAAAAAAAAAGGTTTTACCAATTCTACCCAACATTGTGGTCGACTACTACAATGATGTGGAATATTTTACTCCCATCACTAATGTCCAAAAATATTAACAATCGAAAGCTATATACCAAAGACTCGTCTCTTATGATTTATGATTCAACATCTTTTCTATGGAAAATAACCCAAATTCCATATATTTTCATCTTTAATTGTACTTGATTGGATTTATTTTATAAGGAAAATGTTTCCATGGTACAACTTGATTTAGCCCAATTCACCCATTTTCATTAAAAAAAAAACTCCCATCACCCACCATAGACTTCTGTTTCCCTTGGAAACATGGTTTTCTTTTATCAAACACTACAAAAGGTGACATGGTGAAAAGGGTATTTTACATGTAAAACAATTCTAAGTAAATCCCTAAAACCTAATTATTTTCCATGGATGCAATCAAATGCACCCTTAGTTCAAGTGTATTTCATGATAACAAAGCATTAACGAAGATAAACACTTAATGTTATTTAAGAGAAGGAAATAAGATAATAGATGAAATTATGTGTCTACTGAAATGAAGAAACGACTACATTATCAAATGAGTCACTCCTTTTTTTCAAAGGCAACTCTGCGACAATATTCAAAAGGAAATTGACATCAACTACCAATATAATTGTTAAGAGAATAAAATAAAACAATGCCCTAATTGAATCCCCTTCAACACCATAATAATATATCACGTGTTATCAAAATTTGAATAAGCAATTAAGTATACATTTATCTAACAAAAAACAAACCATTCATAATAGGCTCACACAAATGGGCCAAAATACATGATTTATCTCTCTAAAAAGATTCCTCTTCCTTAAAGCTCTAAACGTTACGAAAGGATCACATTCTTCATGATAGGTAGTCCATTTTAAAAAGCATATTTTTTTTTTTACTAAGAATGCATTTTTATTCACCGCACTAAAAAAGAGAAAGACACTCAATACACCATATAAATATTATGAGAATGGAACACGATGTAGGAAATACTGATTTACATCATGAATACTACAAGAGACAAGGCTATACAAAACTATGCACAAATCGTTTATTGGTATACGAATAGATGGTACCCATGGTATATTTCTACAATATGATCCATTTCATCTTAATATTATTAGATACCATTTAGATTCATATTTACAAATGTGTAGTGATATACTTGTAGAAAAATGTATGTTCATTTCTTATTAGACTTTAACTAAGTTTACATATGAATATACCAATATAGATTTTTAACAAATGACTCAAATTTTACGATAAGTAATTTTTTTTGTCAATTCGAAGGAACGAATATGCGGGCATATGCATCTGTCATAAAAATAGATAGATGTAAATAAAGTTTAATTGGTGTCAAGTGAACCCAAAATAATACCCTTGCTCCTATTGCCACACCACTAAAAAGAAGAGTCATGTTGACTTCTGATCCTTCAATTGCCAACAACATCAATGAACAAACAAGTACGTCTATCCATTAGCCATGTCGTGGATTGACAGCTCTAGACATTAAAATAATTTTGAGATAATAACACTAGGTATGAGAACAAATAATACAACATTTCCTAGTTCTTAATTTACTTTTCATAGCAAATCTAGTGGGGCATGCTAGGGATAAGTTTTGACCTGAGATGGAAAATCTACAGGACCCTAATATTGTGTCCGCCATAAGTTGAATATGTTCCTGCAATAGATAAAACTCCAACAAGATTAGGGTAATCACATTTCTATGATATACGAGTCATTATATGAAATAAAGAAGATAAACTTAATACATTATCCCTTTTTACAAGAGAATTGAATATAAGTTACCACTTGTACAACAATGATACATAAGAGACATGTGAAATGAGCAATTATATTGAATGAAAATTAGACAAAATGGCAAACAGATAAGAGGGAATTATTTCCATATGGAGATTTTAGTTGCTAAGAAAAATGAGGATCAATAAACTACATTGTATATCTTTTAAAGGCAATACACCATTAGATAAGAAACTCATATACGAGGTACAAACTCATAGCCGCAATGAATTCTTTTCTTTTATCAATTTGGAATACATGGCAAAAAAACTAAGACAAACATACTATACATGCTTATAGATTCAAATGCATTTTAGTTATTAAGAAGATTTATATTTAAAAGATCATTCAAAATCTAAGAAGAACATAAAATCAACTTGTGTTAGTATTTGCATAAGAATATTACCCAAACCATAGGTACAAACTCGTTATAGAACGAAAAGTATTTAGTATGCCTTATAAATTCATTACATTCTAGTTGGGAGAAGAATATAAAGCCTTGATTTTAAACATATCAAAGCCTCAATTATAATCTAACTTTTCCATGTGTGTAACATATGTCACACGATATAAGAGCCCCAACAATAATAACATGCCTAACCTAAAATTTGATCAAAAAGAAAAGAAAAGAAAGCCACAAAAATAGTAGGAGTGACAATTTTTTTACACGCGACTTATTTTACCGAGACAACCTGATTATGATGTCATGTGATTAATTAAGAATTATCATTTTAAATTTATTAGTGCTCAAAAGTATTTAAAACAAAATCAATACAACACAATTATTCAACACATTGACATGAAATTTCACATCAACTAGTTACAACATAACTAAATGAACTCCAACAACCTCAACAAAATTTATTCAACCAACCATTAAAAAATTAATATCATCATTATTTTACATTCTATTATGCTCTTAAAAACCTAGAATTAATAATTTCTACAAATAAACACAACAGTCTTACTAATAATGAAGTAAATCTGAAAAAGAATAATCGAAACTGAAAAAAAACATGAACAAACTAAGTTTATTTCAGATAAAACTAAAATCATAATTTTTGCAATGAATTTCATATGTATGTATGTGCGTCTGCGTGTGTGCTTCTTCCTGCATGTGTGCGTTTGATTTTGTGGAGAGAGAGAGAGAGAGAGAGAAGTACCTGATTTGAGAGACGAAGATGGTTTCAAGGGAAGGAAATGGGGAAAGTTTTGGCCACGGTTGATTTTGGGGTAAAGTTTCGTGGGGAAAGTCTTCCGCCTTTTTTTTTTTCTTATCAGTGCGCGCGGGTCTACAAATTCTGAGTAAAAATGTCATAATATGTAAATTTAGTATACAAATTCTTAAAAAAGGGTCATAATATTTATAATTAAATATGATTTTTATATTTAAAATTTCATAAAAAACAATACTAATTTGTATAAAATGACATTTTATATTAGAAATGTCAAATTAATAACAATATTAACTTTTAAATTACATTTTTATGATAAATGTCTTTAAATTAATTTTTCGAGTGCCATGAAAAGGTATTTTTCTTGTAGTGTGTGTGTGTATATATATATATATAAAGAGAAATAAAGATGTTTTAACGTCAAAGAGTAAACAAATTAATAGAATTGCTGTAAAAATCTCTAAAAATTAAGAAATATTTTACTAATTATCCATAGGGAACTAAATTCGATATTTCAAAAAAGTACGAGTATAGAAATTAGGGTAGTTAACAAATAAGTCCCGTTTACATGAGATATCTTTTAATTTGTCCCATGAAAAGATTTTTTTTTCCAAGAGATCATATTGCTTGTTTTTGAAAATTAGTAAATATTACTACATTACACATTTATCACAAGTAATAAAAATTTACTATATGTTTTGCACAAGTTAAATATATACAAAATATTTACTACGCATTTCTAATGAAATTTATTGAAACCAAAATATTTTTTGATGGAATCAAATGGATCAATGAAAAATTCATATTAACTAGGTGACTAAAAATTTAGCAAACAAGTTTGAAAAAATCCTTTGAATTACTAGTTCATTAAGTATGAAATTGTTGTAAAACGTTTAAAAGGATGAATGGAAAAGAAAATTTATTATATTCAGAAACCATCGTGGCAATTTCATAATTAGACAGCACTCTCGGAACTCTATTTAAAGACTCTTCCACTTTTACAAATAGCAACAACCAAACCCCACCGAATATTAGAGACCAGATCTTATCTATTTCAATAAGCAATAAAAAAAATGTCAACTGTAAAAGCACTAGTTGACTCATCTGATATCAACACCATCCCTTCAAACTACGCTTATTTCACAGATGCCAATAATTTGAAAACTGTCGCTTCAATGGACGAATTAGCTCAGGATTCAATCCCCGTCATTGATTTTTCGTTACTCACTTCAGATAACCCTGATCAGCGGTCCAAAGCCATCCAGGGCCTCGGCAGAGCTTGTGAAGAATGGGGCTTCTTCCTGGTATATTTTTATCAAATATATATCTATGTAACGTAAATTTGTAATATTTTTATCACATATATATGTATGTAATGTGTATTTAAGGTATTGTGTTGAACATGCATGTGTATATTTTTTTATGGGAATAGTTGGTCAATCACTTGGTGCCGGAAACACTGGTAAAGAGGGTGATCGATGCTTCTACTGAATTTTTCAATCTGACTGAGGAGGAAAAACAAGAGTTTGATGGGAAACTCCCGTTAGCTCCAATTAGGTGCGGTAGCAGTTTTCATAATGCCAGGAAAGGATCAATCTTAATGTGGAGAGATTATCTTAAGGTTTTTTCCCATCCTAAATTCCACTTTCCCAACAAACCGGTTGGTTTCAGGTACTAAATATTTATACATATACAGCCATAAGATTCTTGTTTACATGCCATGCCGATTTTATTTTAACTAGATAACAATGCACATATGATGAGTGTGCACCGCGTTTTAATGAAACTTCCTTACCTAAACGCCATAGGTTCAATAATTTTTTTCACTTATGATGTCTTCTCAAAACCAATGAAGGAAAACAGTTGAATTGGAATTAATAAGAGTTGTTTTGTAATGTGAAAGTATGACACGTCCTCGTGGATGCTGGTTTTAGATAATAGTAGATACAGTGCAACATTTGCTAACGGAACACTTGATGAGTTGGAAAAATATAGAGACAATAGTTGGTGTTCAAGCAAAGTTGGAAACAAGTAGAAAAATGGGTTGACAAGCAATAGTTCTTTCTCAAGAAAAGTCAGAAAAATATGGAGCACATGTCACAACTAAATCTATTTTCCCAATAGAATATAAGTACTGTAGGATCAACTATCATAACAATTAAAATTTGTAAAAAGTATGATTTTACTATATAAAAAAAAATATAAAGCCAATCAAACACCCTTTAATAATTCCAATTTTCTGTTCTGCACATGCATATGTTTATATATTTGAATTGAGACAAATATTGACCCTAGTTTGTTATTGTTGAAGCGAGCTTGCATTAGAGTATTGCCAAAAAACTCGACAAGTTGCAATGGAACTATTAAAAGGGATATCAGAGAACTTAGGATTGGAAGAATCATATATGAAAAAAACTTTAAATATTGATTCAGGTTTACAAGTTTTTGCTGTGAATCTATACCCGCTATGTCCACAACCTGACTTGGCAATTGGCTTACCCCCTCATACGGATCACGGCCTCCTTACTCTTCTTTTGCAAAACGGAATCGGGGGACTCCAGGTGCAACACAATGGAAAATGGGTTCGTGTCAATGCCCCTGGTAACTCTTTTATGGTTAACGTTGGTGATCAACTAGAGGTAACTATTCTATCATAAATAACTAAATGGAATAATGAATCAATTTATGTTTGAATGTTTAATCTATAATTTTGATCATATGTCAGATTTTCACCAACGGGAAGTATAAGAGCTTGGTGCATCAGGCTGTTGTGAATGATAAAGCCACGAGGATATCAATACCTACGGCCCATGGACCATCAATGGACACGATAGTTAGCCCGGATCCCAAATTTCTAGACGGTGAAGCTCATCTACCTGCATACATTCCAATGGAATATAAGGAATACATGGAAAAGCAGCAAACTACTCCACTTGGTGCCAAACAAATACTGGACCGAGTTTGAATATCACGAGAGTGGTCGCATGTTTTCCACCATCACAAATAATTATACAATTGAGATATGAATAAGGAAAAACTCAATACAAGTACGAGCTAGGGGTTGGGTTGGGTGGGTTGTTATTTACTGGTGCATCCGGTTGTTATTGTATGTTGCTTTTAAACCATTTAGTAATACTAAGTCTTGCGATTTAAGTATTGGTATGTTGCACAAAATTCCTTAGAATTTTAAACACATGACTTCCTTCTCATCACATGTATCACCTGCTATTTCTCAGTCATGATTCCTAGTCAAGCAAATCACATATTGAAGCTTAAACAAATTGACGTGAGTGTGGATTGTAAAATCATCCTTAAGAATACTATATTATTAATCACGAACACATTAATATGATTAAATTTGAGCATACAATTCAAATTTTCACATAATATGCCTAAAGGATAGAAAGGAAGACTTACCTTGATCCAATGCATTGATCAATCTTGTTGTAGAAATCTCTTTTAATCATCTTGATTAATTGCTCCATCAATCTCCCTTCTTAGAAAAATTGCACATAAATGGAATTTCGGAATTTCTCTCCCACCTCAAAATAGTGTGTTATGAGATAACCGCAGATGGTGTAGGATTCATCTATTTATATGGAGAAGAGGGCCGGAATCCTAGTCAAGATGAGACTCTATTTCAAGTCTCCCACTAATGCCACTACCCATCATGTGATTAAAGGATAAGATTAACCCAATCCTTTATTATTTGTATTTATCACGATCCTAATTAATTTTCTGATATTTATCAAGATCAAATAAATGGAAATTCATAAATTCAAAATTTAATATAATCGAAATTAAAAAATTAATTTCAGATTACATTATTAATTTTCAACAGTCTCCCACTTGGTCTTAATCATCCTCATAATTAAATAAGGTACCATAAGGTGCACAATAACTGATAAATATAGTTTGCTTAAATCAAACAATTCACGAATGCGAGTCATGGCGGTTCCATGCTATTCAAATGTATGGTTCCTTCCATGTACCACCACACCAATGTTTCATTCAACTAGTCTGTAATACCTCGTATTTTTATGGCCTTTAATTATGGGATTAATTAAACTTAATTGGGATAAATTAATTTAATATTAATCCGAATTTTAAATTGAATATTTACTAGCATGACGAGAGTTAGTAATTATTGGTAAGAATTATGTTGAACATTACTAGATGAGTAAAGTAATATATATGAGATTGAATTTATTAAAATTTTCACGAGTGAATAATATGGCAATTATGAAAATTAAGTCGGGAAGCGCGAGTGTCGTGTCGGAACTAAATTATTATTATAAAAAGTGAATAAATTATAAGTCATTTGTATGGTCATTTCGAGTGCGTCAACGTGTCTGGAAGGGTCGAGATAGTCAGAAAAGTATACTCGGGGGTTTAGTTTGGGTCTTTGAGTGATTTTAAGCCTAACCGGCACCTCGGGAGGGCGATTTAGTCATTTCCAAATTAGGCCTTAGTTAAATGACGAAAATTGGAATTAATATCAGATATTAGGAGAGTCTTCTAGGGTTAACATTCTCAAAAGTTTAGAACGGCAGTGAGAGGAAGAAAGGAGAAAAGTCTTCCAAGAATCCAAGGCCAAGAACCAACCCAATTGCACCACCACCACCACCACCAAAACGTAGATCGGAGCGAGGGGATCAAGCCTATACCTTCCAAACTCATGGAATCAAACATACTATTTTAAGGCAAGTATCTATCTTACTATTTTTCTAGTTGATATTTCACCCATGTTAGAATATGATCGATAAATATATATTTTATTGAAGAATTTCATGAATTAGGAGATTGAAATCACATTGTTTAGAAGAAATACATATATTCTCGAAATCTTATCATATGTAGAGGATTACCCACAAAATTATAATGGTTCAGGAGAAAGAAATCTTGAAAAAGAGTTAGAATGTTGGAAATTATGATGAAACTAGGGTTCTTGATAAATTTTATGAATTAGGCCTTTAATCCTATGTCTTTAATGAATTCGTACATGATTTATGTAGGAAATCATTTAGGTAGGTATATTAAATCAGTGGTATACATTTTTGGGAGTTTCGGAATCATTAATGGTGTTTTGGAGGAATTTCTTGGATGAAACCCGTAGGTTGAATTAACAGATTCTATGCAAGAACTACTCGATCGATCGATCGACTCAAGAATGTCGATCGATCAACCCCTTCTGAAAACTGCTGGTTTTTTCTCTTTTTATTTAATTCGGATAAAATTCGTACGAACCCTCGAATATTATTTGAAGAGCATAATGGGTCATGAAGAGGACCAGTAGGGTCTAAGTAGATTCCGTTGAATGTAGCTTTATATGGGATGTAAACGTGGGGTAACGTGGGTTTGGCACATATTGGAAATCGTGCGTACGTTAACTACGGAAAGTGATAGATTCGTAAATGACTTAGACTAGTATGTTAGAGAGGGTGTAACTACTGATTTGACCTTTAGGAAGAGAGAATACTTCGAGGGACAAGGAGTAATTATGAAATGATTATTAATTCAGAATAAAATGAGACGAGTTCTTTATGCGTAAAGATTAGGTCAAATTGTATTACGTACGGTTAAAATATTATTATGGGGAGTGGGCGAACCTAATTGGAAAATGAGAATATTTATATATATGACCGCATGCATGTGTTTATATCTATATTATATTTGTGTATAATCATATCCGCGCTACTTGCTATCACGGGGGTTAGCGCGTCGGGATAGTCTTATCTCGATGGGACCTTTATGGGGAATATTGACTTGTACCCTAGAACATAGGATTCCTTGGTACATGCTATTTGAGAATGATAGTCAAACGGTCTTAGGAGATGTAAGGGGTATGTACTGACCTCTTAGTAACTTGGAACTATGTTTCGCCTCCATTTTGTGTGTATTGTGTTAATACAGTTCGAGAGTGATTCCGAACTAATATTTCCCTTAGTACGAGAGATCGGGGAGTTGATAGCATAGTATGCCAGCACCATAGATTTTATGTGGGGTGTCGATTTGTATATATATTGTATGAGTGATTAATATGTATTCATATACCTGGATTTTTTTTACTGTGTGTGTAAGTAGATAAATATTGAATAAACGCTCCTAATTATAGTAAATGCTTGAGATTTCATAGCAGTATTGAGATATACAAAATTGACTTAACTAATCCTTAATAAGATGTTATTTTATTAAATCATAGACATACGGTCTCGCGAATCAGAATATATGAGAGGTGAATTGGGTTAGACTTATGAGTCATTTTATTAGTACGATAGGCGTGCACACTAGATGAGAGGTGAGAATTCTTAAGAGAGTGTCGAGTACTAACATGTATGTAATATCAACTCGTAAGCATTTTAAATACTTGCTAAACTATTTTAAAGTTGTTTTACACTCGGGCTCTGACCCATTTCCTGTCATCTTTTCTCTCTCTTGTATATATATATACATATGTGTGCGTGTGTGTGCGTGTGTGTGTACTATAAGTGCCCAACCACAGGGGTGTCAGGTTTGGATCTTTGAACTGTTGACGTGCTGCAGCTAGTGTGGTAGTGACAGGTATTTGCAGTAGACGACTTAATCCTTGTTTCCTCAGTCTTTCATTTAGTTCTCCTTAGATAGGGCATGTGTCGCCCATTCCCAATTTTCTCTAGCTCAGAGATATTTGTACTTTTGATTTATTTCAGAATTCTGTTGTAGTTGGGTTTACTTGTGATTATCATTTTGTCCTGCGATTTGGGATATTTTATTTCGATTTATTTATCTAGCATGTTCTTTCATTTGGATGGTTTGATTTTAATACTATCAATTGTATCTGTGAAAATGGTTTTATAATTAATAATAACAATCGGACTTAATTTATAAGATTAAATGTTTTGACACTTAGCTTAATTATTTATTAGGTGATTAATAACGAAAATTGTCTTTCGACAGTGATGCTAAGAATGAACCAACCGGGAACTTTGAGTTAATTTAATAAAGGACTGATCACCCGGTATTTAATTAGGTGGGGTGTCACAGGTTGTATGAGAGCATCAGGTTCTAGTGTCCTTAGAATCTATGTGGCTTACTATGCTTCCAGCGTTGCTTCATTTGATATAGAGCCCTATATTTAGGATTATTGATTGCTTATGGTGAGATTACGTTCTCCTGCTATAAAGTATGTATATTAATGAATCTTATTTGCGTTCAGATGTCTGCGTGTGCCGAACGATAAAGTATGACGGGCGAGGGCCGTTGGGCAGAAAGCAGCAGGCAGAGCTCAGTTGAGGTTAGAGGTTATAAATAAGAATGATGACCGTAGTTAAGGTCACCCCTATTATGGCATAAGAAGCGAGGACTGTAAAGACGTCTAGGGCGCAGTCTATAATTTCCATATACTGCTATAGTCAAAAGTGATGCAAAAGTAGACTCACCTAATGTGGTATGACTGGGAAATAGTCAAACTAAGCATTTAGGAGAACCGTAAGTGGAAATTCTAGAAACGCGTGGATTGTGTGCGTTAGCCAAATGAGGGAAAATCTCCAAAGGCTTGGGCATATGAAAGAGTGTGGTTAACTAAAAGTGAAAATTTGGGGTAAAATTTTCTTGGCTCGTCGGAACGAACTTATAGTGGTGGGAGTCATCCACCACTTTTAGAATTGGAATGCTATGTCTATATAAGGATCTTAGGTACAGTTTGACCGCAGGTTCCTTCATAAGATGTTCAGGATAAGATGTGAACGTTGTTCTGAACACATCATAGGAGGGCCGGACAGAGGTTCATTTGTGAATATGAATCTAAACTGTTAGCGAATCTTGTATCGGAGGATGTAGATACAAATAGAGAAGAGGATTTCAAGTGGGAGACCGACTCATAAGAATAGTTAATAACACTTAAGGGGAATCATGCTGGACAGCCAATTCAGAGGGTGACAATGTCGTGCTTTGTCAATGGAGATGATAATGATTCTTTGTGTGGGAAGATAAAAGAATCGAAGAATATAATCGAGTATAAGACCGGGTGAAACGGTGGTAGTGAAGCACCACTAGGGGAGACCCATAAAGGGATACATTTAAATGATTTGGATAGATGAATTCTTACCAAGTGATGGTGAACTCGCTAAGGGATATTGAAGCCAGTAGCATGTTCCTTTAGTCCAACAAAGCTAAGGGAACAACAGGGTTAACCATCAGGAATCGATCCTACCCAAGTCCGAGGGAAGAGTATGACCAGTGGTGAGTGGATTATGCATAGAAGTATTTTGTGGATAATGAAACCACATGCGTTAATTTTTTCTGAAGTGAGTAAAGGGAACAAGAATATGCTGCCTAGTAAAGGGCAATGATTAAAGTAGTTTTGTTTTGGTTCGAATAGGCGTGTTACGTCCGGAGACCATTTGATCAGCGAAGACAATTGGCAAGGTGGAGGTATGAGTTTTATCCTTGGAGGATGAGGCGTATTTTATGTGACATGAGCGAGTTAATACATTTTGTTTATTGCTAGATTCTTGGGTGAGACGAGTTTAATGCGTATATCGACAACGTTATTATTATTATGTGTATGTTTTTCCCTGGTATAACGGGGTTATCTTTAGTGTTATCCGCGGAGGATAAATGGGTGCATTGTTAGAGGTATAGTGCGTATATCGACAACGTTATTATTATGTGCATCTTTTTCCCTAGTATAGAGGGGTTATTATGTGTATGTTATTCCCTGGTATAGTGGGGTTATCTTTAGTGTTATCCGCGGAGGATAAATGGGTGCATTTTTAGAGGTATATATGTTATTGAGATTACTCGTTTTAGTGATGTGATGTACGAGTATGATATTATCCTGGTTACGATTTATTAGTAATTCTTAGAACGATAGTGGGCAGTTAATGCAAGTCTATCGGGGTGGTTGCCCTAGTGTATCATGTTTTGTTTTCGTGAAACCTCACCCGCGAGAGGGTTGGGCTTGCACTTATATTATATATTATAGAGACTTCAGAGGGTATAGTGGTCTTGATATATTTGATTCCGGTGTGTTTAGGGAATTTGTTGTTATGATTCAGTGTGTATTGGGTTTACCATTAAGCGAAGAGATTTAACTCATTATCATGTTTAGCGCTCAGGACTTAGTAATAGGAGGATAGCATTGTTACATTTATACTTTAGAAATGTGGAAGCTAAGAATTATATTCATATATTTGGGAACATAATTTTGAGAGTCTCGATTACAGGTTTATGGGGTTTATGGAATGTGATTACCACCAATGCTGAGCCATAGTGAAATTGGTGAAAATTTCTCTCTTTTAGTACAATTGCGGGAGGAGATGTCACTTTTCTATCAAGAGACGGAATAGAGGGTACATGTTATGAACGGAGGGACTAACGGATTTCGATAACCGATAATGCTAGGTAATAGTGTATCAGGGGTTCCTTGTTTGGATTTTGCTTTGCGAGAGATATAATGCATGAAACTTAGCGTAAGGTTGGAAGTAGGGAGATGTTTGGTCATTAGTCCATGAGTTCGGTACCTCGGTCGTTATAGGAGCAGGTAATTATAACTATAAGTTGGAATTTAAATTATGATTTAAGGCCAGTGGAGACGGTTGTGTGGTAATGAAGCATTGAAAGTTTTTTTTTATCTCCACGAGTTGAAGGGTGGAACGATGATAATGAGGATTTAAATATTTTGATTTCTAGGGTGATTGAGAGTACCCAAGTGTTGTAACCACGTTGTGAGAACAAGGAAAATAAATAATTGGGTGTTATGTGTGAAGCGTATGTAATGCTTACACAAGTATGCACGGTTTATAGGGTGTGTAGGCATCCTAGTTAGCTGATGTTAGAATCATCCGAGTTGAAGGGACGTGGGAATAGACGTGTGGAATATATTTTGTGGGACTAACATAATGAAGTGGAAGGGGTAGATTAGATTAAGCATCGTGTGAAGGAAGATAATCCATATATATGTGTGCGATCAGAGTAGCACACCCAAATTTGGTTGGAAGGTTGTGGGAAGCCATTTAGAAGGGGTATTCCTTGAGAAGGGTAAAATTTAACTATTATGGAAAAAACTCAGAGCGGAGTTTTACCTAGTCAAATGTTAAGAGCGACTTGTGCGTAGGTTGAGTAATGATGTTAGTAAGGTATAAAAGGTCCAAAAGTGCACATTATGGAGAAAAGTGCACGGGTCGGAACTTTCGGTATACGCAGAGGAAAGAAGGCAAATATTAAGTGTCACTTAATGTGAGACATTACAAGTGGAAGTCAACATTGAGAGGTCTTCGCATGCACCGCTCATAGATAGAAATTGGTTGGAGCAAGAGGTTTAGCGAGAGAACTTTGTATCAAGTCGAGGATTCTGGTAATGGAAGAGGGAAGTTAAGTAGGTAAAGTTTATTTGATGGGTTGCTAACCTCAAAGTAAGGTCAGGGGTTCTTTTGAACATGTGGAACAAGTTTCCTAAGAAGGAAGTGATTGATATTCCTTTGGGGTGATCTACAATATTAACTAGTGTGCCTCAGTCTTCCTTTGAAAAGAAGAATCTAGTCGGTACGTGGTCCTACATGGTATAGTGCTGAATTGGGATAAGATTTTTGAATTCCACCTTCAATATGGAATTTTAGGAAACAGCGGGGATAAAGCTTTGTTTTGAGCAGGTTGTATCACCCATAGCCGGGGAGTAGGCGAATGGTTATTAACAATTAGTGGAGTCGTGTGAAAGTAATTTTGGATTCATTGTGATCATTTCATTTCCACAATGGATATAGCTAGCAAGTGAAGTATAGTACAATAATTGGGAGAGAATATTACCTAATGGTAGGGTTATGTGGAAGTACTCGTACACGTTTATTGTGAACAAGGTGCTTATTGAGGCTTTGGTGTGGAAAAGGCTTAACTTTTCTCACTCTGGATGTTAAGAGGTGGGAGGATAATCAGAATTTTGGATTGGTCGAGTTAGAGTTTGATGACTATGGTGGAATTACCACGGCTGTTTTAGGTGATTTTTGACTGTCGTAAGAGTTACGTCGTCGAAAATCGAGATTTGAATAACTGACAAGAGTGGTCAGATGTTCATATGGTTTCTCTCAGAATGGGAGTTTTATGTTTAGATAAATACGAGTAAATGATACGTAGTGAGGTGCGGCCTCCCAATAATATTGGGATAATGGGGGCTAATGATGTATAGGCTCGTTTTATTCGAATAGCGACGGATTGGAGCATAATGTGAAGTGTCGTTATTAAGGTGTGACTCTATAATTGATAGTGTTTAGAGTGTTAAATAAGCTTACTGTGGGGCGGGGGTTATAGTGATTGAACGCCTTACCCTGAAGTTAGTTTTGAGTATTGATAAATATATAGAAATGTTTTACCAGGTACGCCTTCTTTTTCGAATTTCGGAATGAAATTTCGTTATTAGGGGGGGAGTATGTAATACCCCGTATTTTTATGACTTTTAATTATGGGATTAATTAAATTTAATTGGGATAATTTAATTTAATATTAATCCAGATTTTAAATTGAATATTTACTAGCATGACGAGATTTAGTAATTATTGGTAATAATTATGTTGAACATTACTAGATGAGTAAATTAATATATGAGATTGAATTTATTAGAATTGCCACGAGTGAATAACATGACAATTATAGAAATTAAGTCGGGACGCGCCTGTGTCGTATCGGGACTAAATTATTATTATAAAAAGTGAATAAATTATAAGTTGCCCATATGGTCATTTTGAGTGCGCCAACGTATCCGAAAGAGTCGAGATAGTCAGAAAAGTGTATTCGGGGGTTTAGTTTGGGTCTCGGGGCGTTTTTAGGTCTAACTGGTACCTCAAGAGGGCGATTTAGTCATTTCCAAATTAGGCCTTAGTTAAATGACGAAAATTGGGAATTAATATCAGATATTAGGAGAGTCTTATAGGGTTAACATTCTTAAAAGTTTATAATGGCAGTGAGAGGAAGAAAAGAGAAAAGTCTTCCAAGAATCCAAGGCCAAGAACCAACCCAATTGCACCACCACCACCACCAAAATGTAGATCGGAGCGAGGGGATTAAGCCTATACCTATCAAACTCGTGGAATCAGATGTACTATCTTAAGGTAAGTAACTATCTTGTTATTTTTCTAGTTGATATTTCACCCATGTTATAATAGGATCGATATATCTATATATATGTTTTATTAAAG
The DNA here is from genome assembly GCA_949130495.1 of Sambucus nigra. Classification (NCBI taxonomy): domain Eukaryota; kingdom Viridiplantae; phylum Streptophyta; class Magnoliopsida; order Dipsacales; family Adoxaceae; genus Sambucus; species Sambucus nigra. The sequence continues at coordinate 572,934,054 of OX422210.1, read as the reverse complement.
AATTTCATGAATTAAGAGATTGAAATCACATGCTTTAAAAGAAATAAGTATATTCTGGAAATCCTATCATATGTAGAGGATTACCCACGAAATCATAATGGTTCAGAAGAAAGAAATATGGAAAAAGAGTTAGAACGCTGGAAATTATGATGAAACTAGGGTTCTTGATAAATTTTATGAATTGGGTCGTTAATCCTATGTCTTTGATGAATTCGTACATGCATTACGTAGGAAATCATGTAGGTAGGTATATTAAATCAGTGGTATACTTGTTTGGGAATTTGGGAATCATTAATGGTGTTTTGGAGGAATTTCTTGGATGAAACTCGTAGGTTGAATTAACAGATTCTGGGCAAGAACTGCTCGATCAATCGATCGACCGAACCCTTCTGAAAACTGCAAGTTTTTCCTCTTTTTGTTTAATTCGGATAAAATGCATAAGAACCCTTGAATATTATTTTAAGAGCATAATGGGTCATGAAGAGGACCTGTAGGGTCTAACTAGATTCCGTCGAATGTAACTTTATATGGGATCTAATCGTGGGGTAACGGGGGTTTGGAACATATTAGAAAACATTAACTAAGGAAAGTGAGAGATTCGTAAATAACTTAGACCAGTATGTTAGAGAGGGTGTACCTACTGAATTAACCTAAAGGAAGAGAGAATGCTTTGAGGGACGAGGAGTAATTACTAAATGATTATTAATTGAGAATAAAATGAGATGAGTTCTTTATGCGTAAACATTGGGTAAAATTGTATTACGTACGTCTAAAATATTATTATGGGTCGTGGGCGAACCTAATTGGAAAATGAGAATATTTATATATATGACCGAGTGCATGTGTATATATCTATATTATATTCGTGTATAATCATACCCGCACTATTTTGTATCATGGAGGTTACCTCGCCTGGACAATCTTATCTCGATGGGACCTTTATGGGGGATATTGACTTGTACCCTAGAACATAGGATTCCTTGGTACATGCTATCTGATAATGATAGTCAGACGGTCCTAAGAGACGTGAGGGGTATGTGCTGACCTCTTAGTGACTTGAAACTATGCTTCACCTCCATTTTGTGTGTATTGTATTAATACAATTCGAGAGTGATTTCGATCTAGTATTTCCCTTAGTGCGTGCGATACGAGGACTTGATAGCAGAGTATGCCAGCACCATAGATTTTATATCGGGTGCCGATTAGTATATATATTGTATGAGTGATTAATATATATACATATACCTGGAAATTCTTCTACTGTGTGTGTAAGTAGATAAATATTGAATAAATGCTCCTAATCATAGTAAATGCTTGAGATTTCATAGCCATATTGAGATATACAAAATTGACTTAAATAATCCTTAATAAGATGTTATTTTATTAAATCATAGACACAAGGTCTCGCGAATCAGAATCTATGGGAGGTGAGTTAGGTTAGACTTATGAGTCATATTATTAGTACGATAGGCGTTCATACTGGATGAGAGGTGAGAATTATCAAGAGAGTGTCGAGTACTAACATGTATGCAATATCATCTGGTAATCATTTTAAATACTTGCTAAACTATTTTAAAGATGTTTTACACTCGGGCTCTGAACCGTTTCTTGTCAGCTTTCCTCTCTCTCATATATATATATATATATATATATATGTGTGTGTGTGTGTGTGTGTATGTGTGTGTGCCCAGCCACAGGGTGTCAGGCTTGGATCTTTGGTTTGTTAACGTGTTGCAGCTAGTGTGGGAGTTGCAAGTCTTTGCAGTAGACAACTTCATCCTTGTTTCCTCAGTCTTTCATTTAGTTCTCCTTAAATAGGGGATGTGTCACCCATTCCCAGTTTTATCTAGCTCAGAGAGATTTGTACTTTTGATTTATTTTAGAATTCTGTTGTAGTTGGGATTACTTGTGATTATCACTGTCCTGCGATTTGGGATATTTCATTTGGATTGATTTATCTATCATGTTCTTTCATTTGGATGGGTTGGTTTTAATACTATCAATTGTATCCGTGAAAATGGTTTCGTAATTAATAATAACAATCGAACTTAATTTATAAGATTAAATGTTTTGACACTTAGCTTAATTACTTATTAGGTGACTAATAAAGAAAATTGTCTTTCGACAGTGATGCTAAGAATGAACCAACCGGACACTTTGAGTTAATTTAATAAAGGACTGATCACCCGGTATTTAATTAGGCAGGGTGTCACATAATCCTTTAATATTGGGTATCATAATGGCCACATAATGTCCTTTTGAATAAGGACAATTTCTGTCAACAATAATTCATAATCATATGCATGCAGTCACAAGAGATAGAAATAATTGAAATCAGAAACGCTTTTATTGAATTCAAGTAATAGTATCAAACAACTAAGCCAAATATCAATCATAATCTTACTAATCGAGACCCATCTCTTTGACACGTTCCATAATATCTTTGGAGATTGTCCTTTCGTAAGGGGATGTGCTATGTTATCACTCGTACTAATGTGATCAATTGACACTCTTTGTTTCTCAATTTCTTCTTTTACTGATAGGTATTCCATTCAATGTGCTTAGTTACTTTAGGAATACGTAACATTTCTGCATAAAGAATATTGCAGTGGCATTGTCATAATATTTTAGCGGCTTGATAATAGTGTCGACAACTCCAAATCCCGAAATGAAGTCACGCTGCCAAAATACATAAGTCGTAGCAGCAAGCATGCTACAAACTCAGATTTCACAATATTTAATGGATGGTTTGTGTTGCACTCCTTCATTATATTGGTTGATAAACCAAAACAAACATACTTGAGCAAGAGCGAACTTCATACCATTCGTAAAAATAGTAAATCCGAGTCACAATAATTGTTCATATTTAAATGAACACATACATCATAAATGTGAGCATATAGTCCTTTAAGTATCTCATACTTCATACACAACTTTTAAACCAAAAAAATTATTTTGATTCTCTACTTTTTAAATCCGTGCTTGTATATAGAGAAAATATATAAACTTACTCCCACTGATCTTAAGGTGTATACAAATGTACAACGATTTAAAAAATAATGATATTATTTCTTAAAATATGTCATGTGGAAAACTTATGTTTATAAAATGATCTCTTAAACATATACACATGGTTTACAAGACTCCAAAAAGTAATTTTCACATCCACTTCCTATAACTCTGAATCATAATGAGTTACTAATGTCATAAGAATTCCATGTCCTTACATATAGTTGAGAACGTTCATTTATAACCTTTTCTTAATTAATGGTAAAATATTTTATTACAATTTCGCTTTATCTCGTTTAATTGCCGTTAGTGTCGCGTTTGGTCTTGATGACGCCCTCATACCCGACTTTAGTGCATCAATTATGTAATTCAATGAGATTTTAGTCCATTAGTTTCACTTCTTATGACTTGTGAAAATAAAACCATGTCATTATTTATCCATACGCCAAATTCATGTTCATGGAGATACACTACATAATCATTTAGGATAGTAGATTTTTAGGATTTTCTTAATACCATTCCTTATGATTTAATCTACATTTTGTCTCACGGTGAAAATACTATCATTTAGTTGTTGATCATTTATTTGTTCAAAAAGAAAAAGTATTCAAGAAAGTTATCGGTAATGGGATAAGTACCCTATCTTCCACCATATTTCATGATTTGTTACTCCCACTAATTTCAAAATTCATAATGAATTTGACATTTTTTATTTTTTTAATGCAACAAGTACGTGCTAATGACAATTATATGATCTATATAGCAACACTTTAAGGGAAGTTTATCATAATCTCCCACTTAGGCCACATAGGTCATCCTGATATTAAACATCGTAATACCTTAAGAGCGCAACTGGACTATCAAGATTTACAAGAGATATTACAAAAATCTTGTCCATGAAAATTATTAAAGGGAGTCTAGATTTAATTTGGTACAAGATTAAAGAGTTTAATCAATAAGGTTACTATTATGATGCAGGATCAAAATAATGTTTAAAATAAATATGTCCAAAATTTTATTTCATACAAAGCATCAAAAGGAATACCACAACCTTTGAAAAAATATACATCAAAAGATTCTATAGAACATACCCCTCATGATCAAGTCTAGACAAACAGTTTCCAAGAAAATAAAAAATTGAGGGTTTATGAAAAGCAAATGGCGATTTGATCCCCCAATAATTAAAAAAAAAATCTTATTAGCATTTCTAGTTTGTTTTAGAAATAATCAGTCCATCAAAAGTAAATGCTTTCTATAACGAAGTAAATATAATTTGCAAACTCTACTAAGATGAACAACTCATTTCAAATCATAAAAGATATATATTATCTCTATCATTATTGGTCCCAGTGTGCAACATGTAAACAAATATAATTTGTTTAAACAAATGAAATATGAAATTTTAGAGAAACAAAATGGGATACAATAATATGATAGGATAATGAGATAAATTGCTCACTTTATTAATGCTTTGATTTAACAACACACACATCGATAACATGATAATAAATTAAGTGCATAACCGTGAGTTTTCTTCAGTAGTAACCGTGAAATATCGATTATATAATGCTTCTAGATTACGTTATTGGGTATAATGTTATTTCATTATATTGTACACGATATTTGTGGACAACTTATTTTCACATACTATAATAATGTACGTGATCTATGATGTTCATTCAATCACTCAAAATCGATTCCCTGTAAGGACAACTTATTTTGACATACTATAATTTTGTGCTTTCAAATAATTAATTTTTTTTTTCGTTAAAAAATTTGGCATAGTTCAAAACCGTGGCAAAAGTGTATCATATTTTGGCACGGTATTGAACTGTGCTAAATTTTTTTAAACTGTGCTGAATCTGGCACAGTTAAAAACTGTGCCAAAAGTGTGCCAGAAATATCAAATTCTGGCACAGTTTAAAAGTGTGCCAGAAGTGTTCCTATTCGGCTGAATCTGGCACAGTTAAAAACTGTGCCAAAAGTATGCCAGAAGTGTTCCTGTTTGGCCAAATCTGGCACACTTTAGAGCCGTGCCAGAAAAAAATTGCCATTTTAGAACACATGATTCTGGAACAGTTCAAAATCATGGCAGATTTGATCCGGCACAGTTTTAAACCGTGCCACATTCCTGTTTTTGGTGTAGTGTAGAGAAGGTTTGCATGAAGAAAGTTCATAAAGATCTATTAGTCGGCATGGAAAAACCACCACCCATAAATCTGGGGCTAACAGTGACGCTTGAAAAGGTTCTATCCAGTATTTGGAAGATAGGTTGGGGGAAATGGCTAAGGGAATAAACCATATGCAAAGAAGTTTTAGCAAGGGATCCCCCTTCGTGCAAAGCATTGTATATTTCCATAAGCCTACCAAGTTCAAGGCTCTAGTGGTCACTCACAAATATAATGGGAAAACCGACTCAATTCTTCATATAGAGCAATATCAGGCAACGACTGATATTTATGCTGTTCCCGATGAGTTAAGGTGTAGGGATTTTTCAGGAATGATCACCGGATCTGCCCAAATCTGGTATAATGGTCTTCCTCGAGGGCAAATTTTTTCCTTTCAATATCTAGCTGAGCTATTCATTGGTAATTTTTTCTTTGGAGAAAAACTAGTGAAACGAGTAGCTAATCTGCTCAGTGTACGACAGAAAAAAGGAGAAAGTACCAGGGATTACATCACTCGTTTCAACAATAAGAAACTAGAGGTCATTAACTATGAGGAGAAGACCGCAATCACTACCTTCAGAGTGGTTTGCTCCCGAACAAACTGTATTATACCTTGGCAAAAGATCCCCCAAAGATAATGACGGAATTGATTGCCAAGGCAGCAAAAATTATGAATGTAAAAGAAGCTATAGCTTCCAAAAAGAATTTAAACGCAAAGGGGGAGGCAAAAATAGAAGGGAAGTCATAGAAGAAGGAGCACAAGAATCACAACGAGTGCAGAAGTTCGAAGGGTAAGGAAGACCTAGACCGGCTCAGGAAATTCAATAACTACACTCCCTTAATAGTAGCTATAAATCATGTGTTGGAAGAAATCAAGCAAAATGATGATTTAAGTTTTCCTGAAAAGCTGAGGTCACCTGCTGACAAGAAGGACACGTCCAAGTATTATGAGTTTCCCAAGGATCAAGGTCATACTACCAACCGTTGTATTGCCCTCCAAAATGAGATAGAAGCACTAGTTCAAAGAGGAAAGTTGGACAGATATGCTGATCAAAAAAATGGAAGAAGAAATAGAGGTAGAGGTCGATGAAGATCTAAATCACCAATTAAACCCAGGGAGGAGAAGAAGAGGAACTACGACGATGATTCAAAATCTTCCCAAGAAGCCTAGACAACTAGAACGAGAGGTATTCACACTCAGTTTTGGATCTTTTGATTGTCACATGATTACGTGTGGAGACACCGGAGGAGGAGATCATACAGCAGAAAGGAAAGCTTACTTCAATGACACTCAAGCTTTCTCCTATGTTCACTGAATCAAACTCGCTGAGGAAGAAAGACATCATATCTTATCCCTGTTTTGATAGTCTGGGATTAAAACTCAACCAATTGGAGTCGTATCATAGGCCACTCATTAGTTTTTCTGGCGAGAAAATATTTCTAGTGGGGACAATCAAATTAGATGTGTTGATCGGGACATGGTCGGTGAGTATAACAGAGAAGCTAAGATTCTTTATAATGGAAAAAAATGTTCATTATACTTATAATATAATCATGGGGAGAGTTGGTCAGAAAATGTTCGAAGATTTACCATCCACTATTCATCAATGCTTGACGTTCCCGATCAACTTGGGAGTTGGAGTAGTGAAAGGAGACCCAAAAGTATCTTGGGAGTGCTATTATTCCTCTATCGAGGAAGAAGATATGTTGGAGACAAAAAGAAAAACAACCACTTATCGGGTAGATACACCTTAGTCAAATAGTGAGTTTATAGTTGAAACCTTAGATCCACGAGATGAAGCTGAGCTCGTAAAAGGCCAAGTGATGGATGTAACAAAAAGCATTGTTATGGATGATGATAAACCAGAACGAACAACTCAAATAGGAGCATCGTTGGAACCAGTTCTTAAGCAAGAGTTGAAAAGTTTCTTAAGGCAAAGAAAACAGGTGTTCGCTTAGAGTCATAAGATATGACAGGCATAGATCCAAACTTTCTGTGTCATGAACTCAATGTTAATAGGGAAGTCAAACTTGTGCAGCGGAGAAGAGTTTTCATCCCGGAGAAGAACCAGGCTATACAGGAAGACGTAGATAAGATTTAAAAAGCTTCTTGTTATTGAGGATGTGAAGTACCCGGATTGGTTAGCCAATGTGGTTATGGTCAAGAAGAAGAACAACAAGTAAAGGATGTGTGTAGAGTTTACTGACTTGAATAAATCATGCCCGAAGGATAACGTTCGTTTTGCCATGAATTGATCAATTGGTAGATTCTACTTCAGGGAATAAGTTGCTGAGTTTCATGGACGCATATTCTAGTTATAACCAGATTAAAATGAAGCCTGAAGATAGAGAAAGTATGTCTTTTATCACTCCCCGAGGAACTTATTTCTATAATGTTATGCCTTTTAGTTTGAAAAATGCAGGTGCTACCTATCAGAGATTGGTAAACAAAGTATTTGCAAAGAAGCTAGGAAAAAATATGGAGGTATATATGGATGATATGCTCACTAAGAGACAAAAAGATTCTGATCATATGGCCGATATCAGCCAAACATTTGTTCAATAGGAAAAGCACATGATGAAATTAAACCCCACCAAATACATCTTTGGATTACAGGAAGGAATGTTCCTCGGGTATATAATGAATCAAATAGGTATTAATGCTAATCCAGGCAAGATGAAAGCTCTGATCAAAATAAAGTCTCCGACCTGCAAAAAGAATGTCCAAAGGCTAACTAGGCTCGTGGCAACACTCAATAGGTTTGTGTCCAGAGCAATGGATAATGTTTTCCATTCTTCAAGGTACTCAGAAAAACCTTTAAATGGAATGGTGAATATGAAAAGGCATTCCTGAAGTTGAAGAAGTACCTGGGAGAACCACCATTACTTTTTCGACTAATGTTGGGAGAAAAGTTATAGTTGTATCTGGCGGTATGTGAGTTAGAAATTACTCTACCTTGATCAGGGAGGAAAATGGAATCCAAAAGCCAGTTTATTATACCAGTAAACCTTTTCAAGGAGCAGAAGTAAGATATCCCAAACTGGAGAAATTAGCCTTGGCCTTAATTGAGGCTAGCAGATGTATGAAGACATATTTTCAAGCCCACACCATAGTGGTATACGCTGACATGCCAATAAGACAAGTTGTGCATAAGTCGAAGAATTCTGGAAGATCGATGTATTGGGATGTGGAGTTGGGGGGAATATGACCTTGTGTATGAACCAATGACTTCTTTAAAAGGTCAAGTTGTGGATGATTTTATTATAAAGTTCACTTATCCAGAGGTCCTCGAACAACAAGGGACTCTAGCCTAGCAACATGCAGGACACAACAGACCTGCTGGAGATATGCCTGACTAACTCCAAATAAGGGAAATTATAGAAAAAGACCAACCCGAACCGCCTAGTGGAGTACATGAGATGAAGAGGAAATATGAGGAGGAAAAGGATAAAATCTTCCATCATGGGACTCTGATAAACCAAGCGTTTGATAACAATATCCCCTTATGGAGTTTGTATGTTGACGGGTCATCTTGTGCAATCGAATGTGGAGATGGAATCATTCTTAATACTCCAGAAGAGCTAAACATAGAGTACACTCTATGTTTCCAATTTTACACCTATAATAATGAAGAAAAGTACGAAGCTTTGATTATTGGCTTAAATCTAGCCAAATCATTGAATGCTGAGCAAGTTGTGGTGTACAGTAATTCACAGTTAGTTGTAAATCAAGGGTTGATTTTATATGCAGCGAAAGGAGAATTGATGACCAGATATTTGGCTAAAAATTTGGAAATAATTTCCACCTTGCAATAAGTTCAGATGGTCAGGATTCCAAGATTGGAGAACCCCCGAGCAGATGCACTTTCTCAATTAGCTTCAGTAACCAGAACGGAGACACGAAGAATTATTCCTATTGACTACTTGATAATAGGAGCATTGATAAAGATATGATGATTAACTTTATTGAAGTTGATATGGGGCCATCCTGGATGGACCCCATAAGGGCATATATTGAAGATGGTATTCTTCTAGCCGATGTACTTGAACCTAAGAGACTTAAATACAAAGATGTAAGATACGTGCTAGATGGTGGTGTGTTATACATAAGAGGATTAAATTCTTGTCTATAATGGTTGTGCACTCATGTGAGGTAAATAATTTTATTGAAGAAATCCATGAAGGGTCCTATGGATCCCATGTAGCAGGAAGAACGTTGTTACGAAGAATACATACACAAGGATACTATTGGCCAACCATACAGACAAATTTTGAAGATTTCGCCAAGAGATGTGATAAGTGCCAGAGGTTTTCCAGTATAAGCAAGGATCCACAAGCTATCTTAACACCAATCACTTCGCCCGGGCCTTTTGATATGTGGGGAATTTACTTGGTCGAACCCTTACAAACCACCCGAGAAAGGTTCAAGTACTCTACTGTAACTTTTGATTACTTTACAAAGTGGGTGGAGGTTAAACCATTGATTGATATGTCTTATGAAAAGGTTTATCAGTTCATCTGAAAAAGTATTATATGCATGCATGGGTTACCTTATTCCTTTATAACTGATCACAGCACACAGTTTGACAATGATAAATTCGCTGCTTACTGCGCCCAGTCCAATGTCCAAAAAATCCACTCTTCTCTTGACCATCCTCAAAGAAACGGCCAAACAGAGGTAACTAATAGAACCTTGCTGAATGGGCTAAAGATAAGGTTGAAAAATGCAAAAGGAAATTGGATCAATGAGCTGCATTCGGTCCTCTGGGCTTACCGAACAACTTCCAGAACAGTAACTGGAGAAACTCCCCATATATTGGTGTTTAGTACTGAAGTCGTAATCCTTGTTGAGATACATTTACCTACATATAGATTTCTTAACTTCAATACCCCAGTCAGCGATTTGATGAGAAGATTGGATTTATATATGCTAGAAGAAGTCCGTAAAGATTTCGCTTTAAGGAATGCAACCTATCAACACAGGTTAGGACGTTTCTATAATAAGAGGGTCATGCCGAGTAACTTAAAGGAGGGAGATTATGTTTTGAAGAAGGTGATTCAGAAGAACAATAAGTTGGAATCCAATCACCATGGGCCTTATCGTATTACTACAATTATATGACTAGGCACATATCGGATTGAGACTTTGGAAGAGGAAGAATTCAAGAACCCATGGAATTCAGAACACTTGAAGAAATAATATTGGTAAATGTAATTATGTTGTACTCAGTTCACTTCAATATTAATGAGTACATGACTTTCCAAAAAATTATTATTTTTTGGTTTTCTTTTTCAGAGTACTAGTGGTATGCACTTGTAAACATTAAACATTATGAAGACACCAACAAAGTTGGTCGGCATTAACAAAAACCACCAACAAAGTTGGTCTGTAACTTTATGAAGACACCAATATAGTTGGTCGGCATCAACCAAAGCCACCAACAAAGTTGGTCGGCATTAACAAAAATAACCAACAAAGTTAGTCGGTAACTTTATGAAGATGCCAACAAAGTTGGTCTGTATAAAAAACCACCAACAAAGTTGGTCGGTAACAATTAAGGCCACCAACAAAGTTGGTCGGCATCAATGAAGACCATCAACAAAGTTGGTTGGTATCAAACATACAAAACCAGGCAAGGCAAAATTGTAAGTCCTAAATGCTTGGTTAATGAATACCCGGATGACATATGTTCATCTAAACTGGGCTAAAAGATGGAAAAATGCTCCACTGATGCCTGGGAACCAAGGTAACTAATGAAATTACCATAAAATCCAGGTACATTAATAGAACTATGGTGAAGCATTGTTAATTGGTATAAAACATAGGATAATCCTAAGAAAACCAATAGAACATGTGAAGAACTAGAGATTAACTAAAAAAGTTGATCCATTCATAGTAAAAGACTAGAAAAACATTCACAAACATTCAAAGATTAACTAAAAGTTGGTCAATTCATAAAATAAGCGTTTCATTAAAAATAAATGATTACATATTGTTTCTCAAATATGGAAAAAAAATGAAAAAGTTTATTCTACATGATGCTTTCCTTCAGTTTTAAAGACATGGTCCATGACAATTGGAGGATCATCCAAAGTAAAAGGAGAGTTGATGAAGTTAAGATTCTGAAGCATCCTGGTATTATTGCTACTAGGACAGTCAATCAAATGAAGAGGACAAACGATCTTAAGCTCATCATGGAGTTAGTAGTCCCCCAAGTACTTGAAAATCAAACATTAGGGAACACGGTGAATAGGTACCCAATTAACATCCAACTTAAACGGAGGATTGTCAAGCTAATGTAATCCTTGATCATACCAATCCCATAGAGAGTCATTCCTATCCACCTTCAGCACAGTTAAAGCATTTATCCAACCCCATTTTTAGGACTCATTCTTGGCCTGTTGAAGTCTGCCATCATACTGTCCCAAAGCTTTATTATACCCACCCATCCCAAATTCTCTGGGTTGTTTATGGAATTGAAAAGTTAATATATCAACTTGTGATAATAACTTCTTCAGTACCCCATCCTTAGCCTCCAATTGGGAAGATTGAGTAGATAATTGATCAAATAAACTCTGCAGCTTTTGAGACATCTCAGCAATAGCTCGATCCTTTTCTTTTCACTGTGGAGATTTGTTGGCAAGGGCTTGTTGGGTCCTAAGTTCCTCTGTAGTTCCTCGGTCAGCCCTATTTCTATCTCGAGAAGAAGAAGAGGACTTAATATTTTTCAAGGCCTCCAATTCATCTCTCAATGTGGTGTTCTCAACTTTGAAAAGGGAATAACCTTCATCTGTAGTAGTAATAACAACTCAGGAGGAAGACTTCAGAAGTTTCACTTCATTCCTGAAATTACTATTCTCCTCTTCCAGGAGTTTTGCAATAGTCCTAGTTTCTTAAATTTCAAGATTAAGTAAAGATTCCTTTTTATTATAAACAGAGACAAACTTATCAAAGCCCCGACCTCCACTTAAGCTTTGATACTTCTACTCGTAACTCTAATGCAACAATGCGGAAAATTCTTTATATTGTTCTTGAAGTTCCTCTATCATCTCAGAATAGGCAACATTATTTACCACAACCCGATCGAGTAAAAACATCAAGTATTGGTAAGCCTCCTTAACCTGCTCTAAGGCATCATCACCGAGAAATTAAGTAATTTCTTCTTTTGAAAAGTCCTTGTGACCTGCCTTGAAAAAGGCATTGCACTTCCTGAGTACGTCGGTATCATAAGAAGGTAGTTGTTCCATCCTCGCAATAAACTAATAAGAAGAAATAACCACCAATCAACAACAAGTATGGATAACAGATGCAATCAAGAGAAGATAAGTAAAATGAGCAAAAGGTTCTTTTATTGATAATAAAGAGTTCAAGTACAATAGAAACAAAAGAAAAAGAAACAACAAAAGTAAAAGGGAAAAATTTTGAACAATATTACACCTTCTCCCAATCAGTTTGAACCTTCTTGCTCTGATCGGAAGAAGGGTCTGCATTCTGAAGTTGCTCAGTTTGTTCAGCTGGAGGAATAGAATGCTCATGGAGTTCAGGTTGTTTGGCAGAAGACTCAACTACAACTAAAGACACTTCATAAGCATCTTCATCTTAAACCTTATCCTCAAGAGCTAGAGGAGGACCATGAATATGCCTCTGAAAAATTTCAGATGTGACAACCTGCCATCCGAAATAAGGGGTGGCCAGACCGATACCTCAACATAATGGAATCATGGATGGTCATCATACTCAACATCATAAAAATAAAATAGGTATACGGGAAAACCACCCAATAAATCAGAAAACGGGTTGCCAAAATTTTTAATTTTAATTACAAGTTAAGAAAATAAATTAAACAACCCAATCTGATAAGAAAGTGGATTTCAACATACTTATATTAATACTATAACAACCACACAATGAAAGGACCGAATAATCTGTCGGTCAACAGTTACATTCAATGTATTACAAAAGTTCAATAATTTACATAATACATTCATTAACAAGTACAAACGTTGGGCCACACGCCCGAGTGAAAGACCCGATCATATCTAGAATTCAAAAAGAAATAATCTAACAAGCATCCTGTAATAATCCGCAAAATCTTACAGCTTGTCAAAAGTATAGGAATAGGAATATCACAACGGGCGCCCTTGCGGAGGAGCACCTGAGCGGATACAATAACATGCACAATATGAAAAAATGAACGGGTCAGGGCCCGATTTATATATGATTCCCAGTTGAATAAGAAGCATGATAGATATGGACAATTAATCATGAATGACAATAGATGAAAATCTAACAACCTAAATTTCAATGCATGATAAGGAAATTTAAAGGATTCTACAGTTATTAACTTAAGCAAGAAGATAATATTTGGCATCATTGTTCATCACATCTTTTCCATTTCCATTCCTTAACAGGAATATAATTACCATCCTATTTTCTTATGGCAATTCACATATCTCAAGTCCCACTTGAGTTAGAAAGGTTATACTCTTATACATATAACGATTCTAAGATCGCCCCTCCGAGTTTCCCCGCTGGGCGTGCCCCTAAATGACTATCATCTTCCAGGGCCTATCTATACAAGACAACCTGGGAACTTAACGCACGTCGGGAAGTGGCCATATACCTGTGAGTGAGTCATAACCACACTCGGAATTACCTCACAAGCACAGAAAAACATATATATAAAATCCCGTAAATGGCCGAGGACTATAGTCTCCCTGCATTCACTAGTCAGGGGACATCACCTCATGCGCGAGCTTCCCTTGTGATAGCATTTAGGGAGGTGTGTTTAAGTAAATTAACATTTACCAATTTAAATCATCATTACCATTTTCAATGATCACATGTATGTTTCATATTATTTAAAACCCTTATCCTTGAATATTTTCATTAATATTCATCATATTTTTATGTCCCAATTTTGTCTCCAAATGATCACCCAAAGATCTCACATGTCCCTAGGTGTTATATACCTCAATAGGGTCCCTAAAGTCTCCAAGTATGGATTAGAACTCTATATTTCCAATAATTTGTGAAATGAAGAGTAATGCCTAAACATCACTCTTTGTACCCATGGAATGAACCCCAAGTGAACCCATTCAACTCTAGGGTAACGACCAAACTCAACTAAAACTCTAAGACTCTAAGTTTACTTCATACAAGAAGGTTCCCAGGTCCTAATCCTAAGGGAAAGGGTCAAAATTTTAAAAAGAAAAAATGCAGGATTTCCAAATCGATTCGGACTAGCCGAATCGATTTGGGTTCAAAAAAGAGAATCGATTCAGACTAGCGAATCGATTTGGTCAGGAAAAATGGCATTCTGCATAATTGCTGAATCGATTCGGACTATCCGAATCGATTCGGTCGACTCAAACCTGGAAACTGTCCCACGACAAATCGATTCGGCCAGGCCGAATCGATTCGGTTCTGCAGAAATGCCAAGTTTGTCTAGGGAGTCTTGGACTCCAAATTTCTCCAAACTTCAACCAACTCAAACCCTTATCATTTATTACCACCAACTGATTATCAATGCATCAACCAACCATAATTTGTACCGACATCCATTCAAATTCACCTCCAAAGATTCAAAGCCCATAAATCAAATAAAAACCCTAACTTTCTTAAACCATAATTAACCCACAACTATCAACATTAATTATTCAACTTAAATCATATAATAGCAAGTAGAAAACTTGCCTCAAGCTTGCAAGTTCAGATTTGATGAAGATGAATGCAAGATTGATCTCCAATTCCTTAATCTCTCTTTTCTCCAAGTCCTCTTCTTCTCTCTTTCTTTCTCTAGGTTTAGGAATATAATTAGGGGAATAGTGACTTCATAAATACATAAATCGTCGCTTAGTCTAAAATTCCAACCTAAGTGATCAATACCGCGATAAAATAATACATAACTACACATTTAAGGTAAAACCAGTCAAAAGTGCTCGGAACCTCAAAATACAACATGGCACATAATTTGACTATCTCGCACCTCCCAGAACTAACTACACCCTCCAAATTATCATTTGGAAATTTTATAATTCATTTTAAGTTCCGATTTCATTAAAAGTGAAAATGTCATTTTAAATCTCATGACACAACAAAACATAACATGGCGATATTCACCTACATTTAAGGTAAATATGGAATCTTATAGTAAATATTAATTTTTCTTCATTAAATTAATACTTACTCCATATTCTAACATTTTACATCTAATTACTATATCTAGTAAATAAATATAAAATAGGTTCTCAAAAGTGAGGGTTGTTACATACTCCCCCCCTTAGGAGGGAATTTTGTCCCCTAAATTTAAGCGTACCTCATATAAAGAGATTCATATACTTTTCTCGCATAACGTCTTCGCGTTACCATGTTGATTCCTTGGCGTTATGGTGACTCCATTGAACTCGCACTAAGGGCAACACTCGTGACCTTAATCGACGCTCCCCATGCTCTACGATAGCAACCAGTTGTTCTTCATATGAAATGTCGGGTTGCAAGTCAATGTCCTCGAAAGGGATATGCCAAAGTGCACCTTCGCACCTCCTATACTTATTTAGAGAGGAAACATGGAATACATCGTGAATTTGTTGCAATGGTTCCGGTAAGGCAAGTTGGTATGCCACTGGACCCACCTTCGCAATAACTGGAAAAGGTCCAACAAAACGGGGTGCAAGCTTCCCCTTCTTCCCGAAACGCTTGATGCTTTTCATTGGTGACACTCAAACGAAGACTTGGTCCCCAATTTCCAATTGCATGGGCCTTCTACCCGCATCGGCATAACTCTTTTGACGGTCTTGGGCTATCCGAATGCGATTCCGAATGAGTTATATTTTAGAAGAAGTATCTTGGATCATTTCAGGTCCAAGAAATTTATTATCGCCCACTTCCAACCAACAAGCGGGTGATCTACAAGGCCTTCCATACAAATATTCATAAGGTGTCATTCCAATAGTAAATTGGTAAGAGTTGTTGTAAGAAAACTCGAGCAATGGGAGATATTTCTCCCAACTACCTTGGAAGTCAAGCATACATATACGAAGCATATCCTCCAACATTTGGTTTACTCTTTCAGTTTGGCCATCTGTTTGAGGATGATAAGAAGTGCTTAAACTCAATTCGGTCCCCATCGCCTCTTGGAAACTTCACCAAAAGTGGGAAAAAAATATCTTGTCCCGGTCAGAAACTATATTCAAAGTCACCCCATGGAGTCTAACAACCTCCTCAATGAATAATCAGGCATATCGAGCAATGTCATAATCTGTCCGCACGGGTAGGAAATGTGCCGACTTAGTTAAACGGTCGACAATCACCCAAATAAAATCACAACCACTCGGTGACCTTGGCAAGCCCCTAATGAAATCTATCGATTTGCTTTCCCATTTCCATACCGAAATCTCTAACAGTTGGAATAAACCTGTCGGTCTCTGATGATCGATCTTGACCAATTGACAAGTAGTGCATTGGGACACAAACTCAGAAATTTCCCTCTTCATACCTGGCCACCAATACTGACGACGCATGTCTTGATACACCTTGTCCCCACCAGGATGTACCGTAAATTTAGACCCATGAGATTCGACCATTATCGCCCGTCTCAAGTCCCCTTTCTCCGGAACAATGAGTATTCCATGGAAGCGTAGTCCACCCTCAGAACTAATTGAGTAGGATTCTGCTCCCTCGGACAGAAATTAGCGTACATGGTCTTGACAACCCTTATCCCTTCCTTGGGCTTCTATAATTCTTGCCACTATGGTAGGGGTAATTATCATCACTGACATGAATGCTCTCACCACCGCATCCTCCTGACTGAGTTCCTTCCATTTAGCTTTCAAACATTAGCTAACTCTCCCTCGGGCTTCCTACTCAAGGCATCCACTACAACGTTCGCCTTGACCGGATGATAATGAATATCAAATTGATAATCTTTCACGAACTCCAACCATCGACGCTGTCGCATATTCAATTCTTTCTGTGAAAATAAATATTGCAGCGATTTATGGTCCGTGAAAAGACTGAACTTTTCTCCCAAGAGATAATGCCTCCATATCTTCAAGGCAAAGACAACTGCGGCAAGTTCTAAGTCATGCACCGGATAGTTTCTTTCATGGGGCTTTAGCTTGCGATAAGCATAAGAGATAGCCCGTCTCTCTTGCTGGAGTACACCTCCTAATCCTTGAAGAGATGCATCGGTGAAGACTAAATATTCCAATCCCAGTTTTGACAATGCAAGGACTGGAGCCGAAGTCAACCTATCTTTGAGCTCATCAAATGCAGCCTGACAAGAATTATCCTAAACAAATTTCACCCCTTTTCGTGTCAAATTTATCAAAGGGCTAGCGATTTTCGAGAAACCCTTAATAAACCAACGGTAATAACCCGCAAAACCTAGAAAACTACGAACCTCGGTAGGTGTCGTGGGCTGACCCCACTCCCTCACCGCAACCACCTTGCTCGGATCCACCGATATACCCTGGGACGTCATCACATGACCCAGAAACTGTACCTCCTATAACCAAAAGCCACACTTCTCGAACTTAGCATACAATTGGTGATCCCTCAGTCTTTGTAGGACCAACCTCAAATGCATAGCATGATCAGATTCCGTTAGAGAATAGACTAGGATGTCATCGATGAATACAATAACAAATTGGTCCAGGAAATCCCGAAACACCCTATTCATGAGATCCATAAATACAGCGGGGGAATTAGTTAGTCCAAAGGGCATAACCAAAAATTCATAGGACTAGTACCTTGTCAGAAAAGCAGTCTTGGATACATCCTCCTCCCTTATCCTCATCTGGTGATACCCCATCCTCAAATCGATTTTTGAGAAGTACGACGCTCCTCGTAGTTGATCAAACAAGTCATCGATACGAGGCAAAGGGTATTTATTCTGGATGGTGACTTTATTCAACTCTCTATAGTCCACACATAACCGGAGAGAACCATCTATTTTCTTTACAAACAACACTGGAGCACCCCAAGGCGATGTGCTACGCCTAATGAATCCCTCCTCCAACAACTGTTGGATTTGATCTCTTAGATCCCTTATTTCAATAGGAGCTATTCGATATGGAGCCCTCGTAATAGGCCTCATTCCCGGTGCTAAATCGATCACAAACTCAATCTATCAGGTAGGAGGTAAACTCGGTATTTTCCAGAAAACATCCTCAAAATCTCTCACAACTGGAATAGAATCCAAGGGAACAACTACATCCCTAGAAGTCTCTTCTGCAATACAATACAGATAAGTACTAGTACTTCCCTCTAAACGAGGCAAAACTACCAAGAAAATTTCTTGTCCCGGAATGGCGAAGACTATACTCTTCCCATAATAATTAACTATAGCATAATACTTCATAAGCCAATCCATACCCAAAATCACATCATACCTGACCATGTCCAGGACGAGTAAATCGGCCTCAAGGCATAAATTACCATGACTAATTCCTATATTTTTACAAATAAAGAAAATGAGTGAACCATCACCCATAGAGGACTCCACACTAGTAAAAGTACTCTCAGCAGCTTTAATCAACTCTGTGGACTGAGCAAAGCTCCTAGATATGAATGAATGTGTTGCACCCGTATCAAATAAAATGCGACCCATATGTCCCTGAATAAGGAACTTACCCTCAATGGCTGGCAGTGCTGACGGAGCTGGAGGAAGCAAAGCGTCCTGAATATGATAAACTCTCCCATACTATAACTGACCCCGTTGTGGGGGAACAACTGGATTAGGCACCTGTGGGGAAAACTGAACATATGGCTGCTGTGGAGCTCGAGGAAACTGACCCCCTATCAACTGAGGACACTCCTTCTTGTAATGACCCGCCTCACCGCATTGGAAACACCGACCCAACATATTCTTTGCATTTCGACCCTGGTTATTTCAAAACTGATTAACACCCTGGCCCTGCTGGCCTCTACCTCCTTGACCAACTCGGCCTGCTTGTTGTTGTGGGGCACCCTGATCGTGCCTATTATTATGGCTCCCCGAATTGAACCCACTAGAACGTTGCCTCTTTGACAAGTCCCCCTGCTGGGGATCCCTTTGTTTCTACTTACTACTCGAAGATTGGGATGAGGGAAAGACTCCTCCTCCAATCCCACTACCTCCATGCCTTCCCACTTGCCCCACTACGGAGGCTTTCTTGCCACTTTGCACAAATAATCTATGCTCTTGGCAATGTAGTAGAGCTGCATCCATTACCTCACCAAAAGTTTGTAAAGACGGATTACCCAGCAAGTGTTGCCGGATTCTCCAGTTCAAGCCTCTCATAGACTTTGAAACTTTTCTTTCCTCGGGAGTCACTTCATCCGGCACAAAACTTGCCAACCGGGTGAACTCCTCTTCATATTCAGCCACGGATCTCTCTCCTTACACAATGTCTTGCAGCCTCCTTCTCATCTCCCCTTGTATTGCGGGAGGAAAGTACTTTTGATCGAACAAAATCCAAAATTCAGAAAATGACATTGTATCCCTCTGTTCTGGCATAGTCATAGACTCCCACAAGTGTAATGCGGCCCCAACAAGTTTAAAAGTAGCAAGGACTTGTTTATTTTCCTCACTACATTCCACCATACGTAGATGGTGTTGTATATCTTTCTTCCACTGATTCACCCTTATAACATCTGAGCCTCCGTCAAATTCCGGGGGCTGACCCTTTAGAAAAGACTCCCTAGCTCTCTCCCACGGAGAAAGTCCCGTCGGAGTTTGAGCATCTGGCGCTCGTTGTTGAGCCTGTGGAATTTGCTGAGCCACTGCTGTCATAGCCGCATTAACCGCTTGGGCCACTATGTTCGCTACATCCGTAGCATTTATTGTTCCTTGTGGCGGTGCTGGAGGACCAACATCCTCTTCTATAGCCCTATTACGTCTCGCTGGGCAACCTCTCTTAGGCGGCATCTGATATGGAGAAACAATAGAGTTAAAATACTATATATAACAATGTATCTTGCAGAAGATCATAGACATAAGCAACAAAGCATTCCAAACATTAGGCTCTATATCAAAGAACGCTACGGTAGAACGTGACAAGTCCACATAGATCCTAAAGACTCTAGAACCTGATGCTCTGATACCATCTGTGATAACCCGCCATCCGAAATAAGGGGTGGCCAGCCCGATACCTCAACATAACGGAATCATGGATGGACATCATACTCAGGATCATAACAATAAAATAGGTATACGGGAAAACCACCGAATAAATCAGGAAACGGGTTGCCAAAAATTTTAATTTTAATTACAAGTTAAGAAAATAAATTAAACAACCCAATCTGATAAGAAAGTGGAATTCAACAGACTTATATTAATACTATAACAACCACACAATGAAAGGACCGAATAATCTGTCGGTCAACAGTTACATTCAATGTATTACAAAAGTTCAATAATTTACATAATACATTCATTAACAAGTACAAACGTTGGGCCACACGCCCGAGTGAAAGACCTGATCATATCTAGAATTCAAAAAGAAAGCGTATAACAAACGTCCTGTAATAATTCGCAAAATCTTACAGCTCGTCAAAAGCATAGGAATAGGAATATCACAACGGGCGCCCTTGCGGAGGAGCACCTGAGCGGATACAATAACATGCATAATAAGTAAAAATGAACGGGTTAGGTCCCGATTTATATATGATTCCCGGTTGAATAAGAAGCATGATAGATATGGACAATTAATCATGAATGACAATAGATGAAAATCTAACAACCTAAATTTCAATGCATGATAAGGCAATTTACAGGATTCTATAGTTATTAACTTAAGCAAGAAGATAATATTTAGCATCATTGTTCATCACATCTTTTCCTTTTCCATTCCTTAACAGGAATATAATTACCATCCTATTTTCTTATTGCAATTCACATATCTCAAGTCCCACTTGAGTTAGAAAGGTTATACTCTTATACATATAACGATTCTAAGACTACCCCTCCGAGTTCCCCCACTGGGCGCGCCCCTAAATGACTATCATCTTCTAGGTCCTATCTATACAAGACAACTTGGGCCCCTAATGCACTTCGGGAAGTGGCCATATACCTGCGAGTGAGTCATAACCACACCCGAAATTACCTCACTAGCGCAGAAAAACATATATATAAAATCCCGCATATGGCCGAGGACTATAGTCTCCCTGCATTCACTAGTCAGGGGACATCACCTCATGCACGAACTTCGCTTATGATAGCATTTAGGGAGGCGTGTTTAAGTAAATTAACATTTACCAATTTAAATCATCATTACCATTTTCAATGATCAGACGTATGTTTCATTTTATTTGAAACCATTATCCTTGAATATTTTCATTAATATTAATCATATTATCAAGTCCCGATTTTGTCTCCAAATGATCACGCAAAGATCTCACAAGTCCCTAGGTGTTATATACCTCAATATGGTCCCTAAAGTCTCCAAGTATGGCTTAGAACTCTATATTTCCAATAATTTGTGAAATGAAGAGTAATGCCTAAACATCACTATTTGTACCCATGTAATGAACCCCAAGTGAACTCATTCAACTCTAGGGTAACGACCAAACTCAACTAAAACTCTAAGGCTCTAAGTTTACTTCATACAAGAAGGTTCCTAGGTTCTAATCCTAAGGGAAAGGGTCAAAATTTTAAAAAGAAAAACAACGAAAAAATACAGGATTTTCGAATCGATTCGGACTAGCCGAATCGATTTGGGTTCAGAAAAGCGAATCGATTCGGACTAGACGAAACGATTAGGTCAGGAAAAATGGCATTTATCATAATTATCGAATCGATTCAGACTATCCGAATCGATTCGGTCGACTCAGACCTGGAAACTGTCCCATGGCAAATCGATTCGGCCAGGCCGAATCGATTCGGTTCTGCAGAAATGCCAAGTTTGGCTAGGGAGTCTTGGACTCCAAATTTCTCCCAACTTCAACCAAATCAAATCCTTATCATTTATTACGACCAACTGATTATCAATGCATCAACCAACCATAATTTGTACCGACATCCATTCAAATTCACCTCCAAAGATTCAAATCCCATAAATCAAATAAAAACCCTAACTTTCTTAAACCATAATTAACCCACAACTATCAACACTAATTATTCAACTTAAATCATATAATAGCAAGTAGAAAAATTGCCTCAAGCTTGCAAGTTCAGATTTGATGAAGATGAATGCAAGATTGATCTCCAATTCCTTAATCTCTCTTTTCTCCAAGTCCTCTTCTTCTCTCTTTCTTTCTCTAGGTTTAGGAATATAATTAGGGGAATAGTGACTTCATCAAGACATAAATCGTGGCTTAGTCTGAAATTCCAACTTAAGTGATCAATACCGCGATAAAATAATACGCAACTACACATTTAAGGTAAAACCAATCAAAAGTGCCCGGAACCTCAAAATACAACATGGCACATAATTTGACTATCTCGCACCTCTCGGAACTAACTACACCCTCCAAATTATCATTTGGAAATTTTATAATTCATTTTAAGTTCCGGTTTCATTAAAAGTGAAAATGTTATTTTAAATCTCATGACACAACAAAACACAACATGGCGATATTCACCTACATTTAAGGTAAATATGCAACCTCATAGTAAATATTAACTTTTCTTCATTAAATTAATACTTACTCCATATTCCAACATTTTACATCTAATTACTATATCTAGTAAATAAATATAAAATAGGTTCTCAAAAGTGAGGGTTGTTACATCAGAGTCTTCACTCGTGTTCAACTCTTTAAGCACAGTAACCCAACCATCTCTGAAGCATTTTTGCTTCACATACTCAATCTGAGCAGAAGCAGCAAAAATGTCTTTATTCCATCTCTTATCCCAATCAACACTGAAGAAGGCCTTAACAACTAGTTTTTCTCTTTGCTCTGGCAAAGGATATAAGCTCATCAACAACCTTTGCCCTGCACTCAGCTTCCTCTTCTTTGCACTCAACTTCCTCTTTCTGGTGCTCAGTTTTCTCTTTTTTATGCAGAGCTTCCTCTTTCTGGGACCCAGCTTCCTTGGCCCTGTGCTCAACTTCAAGGGCATTTGTATCACAAGTTAGCCGGGCAATTTCATCCATCTTCAGTTTCTCACCCCAAGTTCTACTCTCAGTCTCCGATGCTTGTTGAGATTCAAGTAGAGACTTCTTTAAACCAGATAAATATTCCTCCACCTCATTTGAGGAATAAGTAGCCTTAATTGCATCATCCTTATCTAGCATATTGTTGAAGTGTACTAAGAACTGCAAAAGGTGAAGATCAAAATGAATAAGTACGAGATATGAAAGACAAATAAACCAAGAAAAGGAAAATTTTCTTACTGATGCAAGGTTCAGATTAGCCAATTCAAAAAACCTTATTCTAGGGAGCTTGGTATCCATAACCCTATGGTCTGGAATAGTACCATATTTTATTAACTTCCTGGCTAAAACAAGAGTAAGGGCCGATTGAGGAGCATCATCCGAAGAAGTAAAATCAACCAATGATAGTTTATCAGCCATTTGGTCAATTTGTTTTTCTATATCCCCTCTCCTAAGCCTCCTTAAAGGAACATCAACCTCTGGAGGAGCTCCATCATTTGGGTCCAGGTCTTTAAGAATTGTATCCTTGGGAGTTGGATCCTTGGGGGTTGGTTCCTTGGGAGATGGGGGCTTTATATCATCCCTAGGGGCTGGGGATTTTATAACATCCCCAGTTTTCTTCTTGGCCCATTCAACAGAAGATTGGGAACCAGAAGTATCACCACTGTAGAGGTCAGGAAACTTCCTCTTCTTCATAACTTCAGACAGAGGAGTATCAAAATCAATAGCAGTCTCTGCATTAAGATCAATCACCATAACAGGAGAAGCAACAGGTCTAGCAATAAAGGAGGAAACAGTGTTTTTGTACTGGAGAAGATAAGAAGCAGACCTAACTTGATCCTTAAAAACTACTTTGTGAAGTCCCCAGATAAACTTCAACTCTTTTAAATTTACTTCACTCTCTTTGGTGAACTTTCTTTTTTGCTCAACTGCAAATCAATTTATAAAATAATAGTCAGTATGACATTTTATCAAACATAAACAGGGAAAAATTACTAAAACATAAAACAACCTATTCCATCGCCAAAGAGAGGACATCTAAGTCCTTGATGTTTAGCACCTCCAACTAAAGGGGCATGTTGCCAATTTTTTACAACTACCCCATGATCAAAATAATCCCTATTAGAACCAGGGAGATTAACTACCAAACCTTTACTAACAGCACTAGTTTTCAAATAAAAGTGGTATCACTAGTTACCCACTTATAACAAAACATGATTTATGAAATCCCTAGATGGGTTCCATAAATTTGATTTAATCTATAAACTCCATTTGCAACTCTCCATATGTTGGGAGCCACTCTTGCAGGTACAATGTCAAAATATTGACAAAACTCCAAACACAAGGGATTGGGAGGAAACATGAAACCACATTCAGCAATAAAAGATGGATGGAAACCAACGACCCTTAGTAAGAGAGTATATATTAGAAGGAAAAGTGGGATTTTCTAATAGAACCCAAGACGGAATATTAAAATCGGTTTTGAACTTATCAAGTGACTCGATAGAGTGAACCATGTTGAAGAAAACAAAGAAGAATAGAAGAAAGATTCTTACAAAGATTTAAGGATTCATCAAGAAGTGAAGATGGGAAAGAAAATTATTGCAAGAAAGCAAAAAACCCAGTGGCTGAATCAGAAGAAAGAGGTAGAAGATAATCGAAGTTTTATCACCATTTTTATAAGACGCATCGAAAATTAGGAAAAGTAATGATTAAAGAGAACGAAGTTTTGATTTACGGATGATAATAGAGGAAAATACGAAGATACCCCATAAAAGTTCGCTGAAATTTGAAATATTTACAAAAATTGCCATTCGCGCCCAAAATCAACAACCAAATAATAAAATTCACAAGTATGGAAGGTCTGCAGCTAAAACAAATAGCCCGAGCTACTTCCAAAGCATAATATTACACACTTTCGTATCAACTCCAAGATGAAACATTAGGGGTTTCTATTGATACCAAAATTTACCACCCTACATGGACCAATTACAAGCCAACACATGTCATCCTATGTGGCACAAGTTCAAATCAGAATGATAAGAAAAGCTCGACCAACAAGGAAGCCCGACAAACATAGTTATCCGACCAACAAGGAAGCCCGAACAACTGGGAAGCCCGAACAATAATCAAGAATCCATTCTCTATAGCCAACCAAGCGCCAACAGTCTTACACCCTCTATTTCCTATGAGGCGGCGACATTCATATAATTAATGCTCATTATGTACTGATGTAAATGCCTAACAAATAAATGCATCCCATCCTTTAAGATGACAACGATCAAGACCCCCCCTTGGGCTATAAATACATTGTATCACCCTCATTGCAAGGGACGAGAAAATGAGTCAAGGCAGTCAATACATGATAGTGGATGTGGGCTATTACTTTGAACCAAACCACTCTAAAAATCTCTTGTGTCTTGTTTGTCTTATTTAATTTTATTTGTGATCAAATAATTAAGCCTAGTCTAGTTTTTTGCATCAACACTAAAAGTTGGATTCAAGGCACTAACATGCAAATCACATATTATAATATACTACATTACACATATTTAGATACACACACACACACACACACACACACACACACACATAAGTGTGTGTGTGTATGGGTGATAACTTTAGAAGTGATATGACAACACGACACAAAATTGGCGCAGTAAGTTGTGTTCATATCGTATTATGATTTTGTTTTTTTACAGGAAATTATATTGTGTCATCCTCATGTCAAATTACAAATCCTATTAGGTATCTCATGTTGTGCTTTCATGTCGTGTCATGTTTTAAATATGTCGTATTTGTGTCGTGTTTTAATTAGGCCATTTTCATGTCAAAGTCTAAAAACCATGATTTGTGATCCATCCTCACCCTTCTCCAATTTCATTATCACTTTAAAACTTTATATGGAAAACGAAATATTCGGTTAGAGAAAATGACCCCTAAATATATTTTTCATGCTCTGATTTATATTAATTTTTCCTAACAATGCACAAAATGGGTAGTAGTAATGAAACCACTAACAAGAATCATACTTAACTCAAAATTAAAATATAAAACTAAAGCTAGTTCATATGTACAATTTTGAAAAGGAAATCAGACATGGAAAAATAAAAGAGAGAGTCCAAAAAGAGCTAAACAAAAAGAAAATAAATTCAATTCACTCAATTTAAATATGTAAAAGTATGGGGACAATCAAATAAAAAAACTAACGTTGATATTCTTCTAATGTAAATCCCTGTTGAAAAGTAAACAAACAAAATACAAAATCAACAAAAATATACTTAAACGTATGTATCTTTGGCTTCATACTTCCATACTCTCAAGACAAATAGTGAACCAAACAAATAAAACTATTGCATTGGAACTACGTGTGACACTTTAACCAACAAAATACGACTTCTCAACATCTAGATAAGTGTTTATAGGAAAAAAAAAATACTAGAGAACTTTTTTATATGCTATCGTAGTATGGTAGAAGCAAAAACTGAAAAACGTTGCTAATGCCGTTTAATACCAGATTAAACTGTATAAGCAACTCCGAGATGTTTGTTGGAGAAACCCTTTTCTTTTGAAAATAAAAATTATAAACAACAAGATGTGTTTACAAAAAACTTATGTACGAGAGTAATCAAGACTTTGTAATCCGTTTTTAAAACAAAACAGTTTTAAAAATCAGCACACTATAGACTGAGATGAGGAGATGAAGATAATCAAACACACAGTTTTTAACGTGGTAAAACCTCTTCCAACAGAGGAAACATCCACGGTGACTTCTAAGTCACAAAAACAAAAATCCACTAATAACAAATAATAGTTACAAACAATCCAACATACATGCACACAAATCAACCTATTCTAAGTTTAGGAATATACCCCACTTGGTGTCCTTCTAAGTTCTCATAGATCTGATTGTTGATGAGGTTCTTCCAGTTTGATAACTTTCTTTGCTTTAGCTTCCTTATGTCGACTCAATGATCTTTGATCTTATACACAACACTTCCAGTGTAGTAGTGTGTTAAGTGTTTGTGAAGTGATTCCTATTCACATGCATGAACTCACACACACTTAGATTTACAGACAGTCCTAGAAAAATTACATATAAAGTCTATATGCTGTGATTTTGTCTTCTTTCCTTCTTACAGAACTAAAAACTTGTTTGACCTTTAATATAACCCAGATTCCACGGATATCTCGCTTCAAAATCGGTCAAGATCTTAATCAATCTCGGTTTTAAAAATATATTTGAGATTGAAAATCTCCAAGTGTGAATCCAACTAGGTCAAGGTTAAGTTTTGTAAAAACAAAAACCATAAAACATTTTCAAAACCAAATCAATAAAGATTTTCTTAAACCAAGTACGAAATATGCAGATCTAGTGAAAATGTAACATGCAGAATGTAGATCTAAAGTTTCTATGAAAAAGAAACACAGATCTTCACACGAATGTTTAAGTTGTGAACAAGATCATAGACAAAGAGGTTACAGCTTCAAATGAACAACCCACTCTCTCTCTCTCTCAAACACTCAAGGTTGTGTTTGGGGTTAAGTGTATACGAAGGTTTGATTCAGAAATTGAAGTGTTTAGATTTAGGGTTAGGGTTTGGCTAACTGTTTTTCCTTTCTCTCTCTTCTCTCTTTTCTTTTCTCTCTTCTCTCTCACTTCTCTCTTCTCTCTATTTTTTTTTCTCTCAGAAAGACGAATGCCCAAAAGTCTTGAAAGTATGAGAAGTGGGGGGTTTATATAGGGGTGAGGGAAGGTTCTGGAATGACGAAGGGAATCAATGGATGAGATCAAGTCTTTCTAACTTTGACTTGATCCAAGGGTTATGAAATAGCGGTGGTTAAGATGGTTGTGATTGGTTCATAGATATAGCACCAGGATTAACTAAAAACACATGCATGCCATCGATTAGGAATGATCCAACGTTTAGCAATGCACCAGGCAATCCTCTCACAAAACAAACACAAATAGATGCAACTAGCGAGTGACAAGTGTTGGCATGTGATAGGTGTTCAAACGCGCGTCAAAATATTTACAAGCAGCCCCCCTGAAGTCTCTAGCGCATTTATATCCTACCAAATCAAACATTTCAGTGAAAAATGAAGTTTTCAAAATAGAATATTAACCCCACAAAATATATAAACACGTTTTATTAAGGAAAACATTTATTTAAAATATGTTTAAAGAAGTTTAAAAAATTCCCAAAAAATAATTAAAACCACATTTTAATGGGAATTAATCACACAATCAATTTTAAGCAATATATACACATGAATGCACTTCTAATTGTGTGTAGTGTGATTCAATTTATACCTTCATGGATCATTGAAGAGAATTAGAGAGATAAGTTCTGAGGCTTTATGGATTCTAGGATAGACAACCAATTTTGTCACTATTTCCAAACTAGTTGAACACTTATACAGTATAGACTTAAGTAAGTCAAAGGTATAAGGTGCTTCAATCTCCCCCTTTGGAAATATGAGACAAAATCTCCTTTGAGTTAGCTTAAAACTCGTAGGGAACCAAAAAAATAAAACCTAGTCCTATACAAAAGATACTGTCTACCCATATCCTAGAAAGCCAAAAATTACATAACTCAACTATTTACAAAATTTTACACTAGAAATGGTAGACAATCAATAGAAGAGATTCCTGCAAATATGCACACTAAGATCAAGCAGTTTAGATGAAATGTGAACAAAACATTGAACCCGTAAGACTCAAATTTCTCCCCCATTTTGTCTCAAATGGACAAAGGGTAAAGGTTAAGGTCTTAAGAGTTTAATCAGCGCATACCATACCTATAGAATTATGCAAATACAGAAATCTGTTATAGTCTGAAGGTTTAGTGAACATGTCTGCAAGTTGCAGATCAGTAGGCAGGTAATGAATTTCTAATTCCTTAGTTTCAACAAGTTCCCGTATAAAATGATGCCTTATTTTAATATGCTTAGTTTGCGAGTGTTGAACCGGGTTTTTAGATATGTTAATGGCGCTTTGATTGTCACAGTACAATTGTAATTGATCTTCTTTAATACCATAATCACTTAACATCTGTTTTATCCATAACAATTGAGCACAGCAACTTCTAGTACAATTCTGTTTTTTGCTACTCCAACCAACTAAATTATTGCCGACATAATAACAGGCACCTGATGTACTTTTACTATCATTAGTACACCCGGCCCAATCAGCATCAGTATACCCTATGATGGTGCTACAGGTATCCTTAGTGTACCTAAGTCCAAGATTAAGAGTGCCTTTTATGTACTTTATTATACGTTTTACACTCAATAAATGGCTCTCTTTAGGGTTATTCTGGTAACAAGCACACAGACATACAACATACATTATGTCTGGTCGTGAGTCAGTTAGATAGAGTAGGCTACCAATCATACTACGATACAGTGTGGAATCAACTGACTTTCCAGTTTCATCTTTACATAATTTAACCGTAGTACTCATAGGCGTTTTGGCAACTTTAGCATTATCTAAACCAAATTTCTTAACAAGATCTAAGGCATACTTGGTTTGAGAAACAAATAGTCCATCAGAATTCTGTTTCACTTGAAATCCTAAGAAAAGTTGTAGCTCCCCCATAAGGGACATGTGAAATTCCTTATGCATACTAGCAGAAAAGGATTTAACTTCAGATGTTGAAGTAGACCCAAAAATGATGTCGTCTACATAGACTTGGGCTATAATAATGTTTTTGTCAAAATGTTTGACAAAGAGAGTCTGGTCATTTCCTCCTCTCTTAAAACCCTTATCCAACAAAAAGTTGGAAAGGCGTTCATACCAAGATCTAGGAGCTTGTTTTAAGCCATACAAAGCCTTTTTTAGACGAAAGACATGGTTAGGGTATTTAGGGTCAATAAACCCTTTGGGTTGTTCTACATATGTTTCTTCGGACAGAATTCCATTGAGGAAGGCAGACTTGACATCCATTTGATAAAGTGTAAATTTTAAGTGACACGCTATGGCGAAAAGAAGTCGAACAGATTCAAGATGAGTGACAGGGGCAAAAGTCTCGCTAAAATCTATTCCTTCTATTTATGAGTAGCCTTGAGAAACTAGTCTAGCTTTGTTTCTAAGGATGACCCCGTGTTCATCAGATTTGTTCTTAAAAATCCAACGTGTCCCACTAACATTTTTGTTTTGAGGCCGCGGTACAAGATACCAGACATCGTGAATGACAAATTGTAAAAGTTCTTCCTGCATAGCAGAAATCCAGTGTGTGTCTTCAATGCTTCATTAACATTTTTTGGTTCCACAAGGGAGACGAAACATGCATAATTAGCATAATTTCTTAACTGGGATCTAGTACGAACTAGCTCATTAGGATTACCGACCACGTTGTCAATGGGATGATCTTTAGAGACCCAGCCAGGTACTTCTGGACTCTCACTAGGTAATGAGTCATCTAT
This sequence comes from Sambucus nigra, assembly GCA_949130495.1. NCBI lineage: Eukaryota > Viridiplantae > Streptophyta > Magnoliopsida > Dipsacales > Adoxaceae > Sambucus > Sambucus nigra. The sequence continues at coordinate 572,903,368 of OX422210.1, read as the reverse complement.
TTATGGTGAATCAGTTTTGAAATCATTTTCAGATTCAACCACAATAGGTGATTCAGATATCTTATTTTCGACAATAGTGTCGCTTACAATTACATTTATCGATTCCATAAGGGCATTAGTACGCAAATTGTATATACGATAAGCACGACTGTTTGGGGAGTATCCTAAGAATATGGCTTTATCACCACGTGTCTCGAATTTAGACAGATGTTCTCTGTCTTTACAGACATAACACTGACTTACGAAAGTTCTTAGATATTTCAGATTAAGCTTTTTACCGTACCACGACTCATAAGGGGTTTGTTTAGAGTTTTTCCTAAGGTAAACCCTATTAATGATATGACACGCAGTTCTAATAGATTCTACCCAGAAGTATTTAGGTAGAGATTTGGCATGCAACATGACACGTGCCATCTCTTGAAGGGTTCGGTTTTTCCTTTCAGCTATACCATTATGCTGAGGAGTCTTAGGGGCACTGAATTCATGTTTGTAACCGTTGTAGTCACAATATTCAACTATTCCTGTGTCTATAAACTCTCCCCCTCTATCACTACGAATGCGATTGACTTGTGTGTCGTTCTCATTTTCAATTCTTAGTAAAATTTTCAAAAAATTCTGAAACGTGTCAGATTTTTGTTTCAAGAAGGCAACCCAAGTGAATCGTGTGAAATCATCAACCATGACAAGGATATAACTGTGTCCACAAAGACTAACAGTTCTAGAGGGACCAATAAGGTTCATATGGATGAGATCTAGAGGTCTAGAGGTGAGAATGTCTTTAACCTTTTTATGAGAAGTCTTAACTATTTTTCCTTCTTGGCAATGACCACAGACAATACTTGAAATAGGTTTAATTTTAGGAATTCCTCTAACAATCTCTTGACTAGACAATCTACCAAGGATATCATAACTCAAGTGACCCATACAATTATGCCAGATTTCATTGTCATCCATTCTGACAATGTTACAGGTTTCAGAACTAGTCTTGACAGTATAACAATTGTCAGGTGTTCTAAATTCGGTAATAATTCATTTACCTTTATCATTTAGAATTTTACAATTGTTCTTTGAAAAGGTAACAGTATGGTCAGAGTCACAAAATTGTGATATACTTAGGAGGTTGGCTTTAAGGCCTTTAACTAATAGAACATTTTCGAGAACAGGCATTCCTTCTTCTTTTAGGGTTCCTTTACCTATGATCTGGGATGAAACTCCATCACCAAAAACTACTTTCCCACCAGCAAATCTGGTTTTGTTTAAAAGTTTTGTTTCATCTCCTGTCATATGTTTGGAACATCGTGAATCTAAATACCAACCAGATGAAGTGTGTTCAGCTTTTAAGGCAGTGATAACAATGTTACACTTCATTTGGGGTAAAAGATCATCTTTTCTAACCCAAATAGCTCTAGTTTTAATTTTGCGCAAGTTTACCCTCATTTGATAAAATTTTTGAGAAATAACTTTTTGTCGAAAAATATTTGGAGCAGCAAACTGATTATTGTGGAAAATTTGAGCTTTTGGTTTAGGAAAGTTTCTGGGAGCCTTTCTCTTAAATGAACTCTTAGTTTTGGTCTTTCTATTCCTGTAGTTAGAGTTCTTGTCAGGTTGTCTTGGAAGGACATAATGGTTACGATTTTGCCTAGAATAGTTAAAGTTCTTGTAGACAGAAGGGTTGTACACAGGGGTGTTTAGACGCCTAACGTAACAACCTTAAAAGGAATGACCATAAATGTCATAGTAGGAGCAATATTGATTGCTTGAGCGATGAACTTCCTTAGGAAAACTTTTAAAAATGGGTTTAACAGCATTCTGTTCAGTAGTGTTATTCCTAGGAGGGATGGTTTTGAAGGTAGATTCAGCCTTTCTGATCAAAGGACAGACGTATTTAGTCTTAAGTGCAGTGTCAGCCTTAGAATTACTAGACTCTCCAATGTCTTTCTCTTGTTGCTTTTGATCAAATTCCATTTTAATAAAATGAAAATCTGGACATGTTTCAATTGGTCTTTTGCCCCCAGACACAAACTTAATAGGTTCAAGATTTGTAGTTTGTGGTTTGTTCTTAGGGCAAAATCCAATACCGGTTCTATCATCAGAATTGGTCTTGGAGTCAACAACAAAGTCAGTAAGACAATTTGAATTGTTTTCAAACTTAGAATTTTTTTTGAAAACAGTAGCTGTCTTTGTTTTTGCTTCCTCCAGTTCTAATAATGTTCTCTTGTATTTCATTTCCAGGGTTTCATTAGTTTTAGTCAACTCTTTTAATTTTTGATCAAAAGTTTCAATTTCAGATTGATGAGTCAGACACTGGTTAGTGTACTCTTCAGCATTTAACTTCACAATAAGACCTAGATCATCTAATTTCTTAGTCAGGTCTCTAACAGTCTTCTCCAGTCTAGTGCCTTTTTTAAGAGTTTTAGCATACAAAGTATGGATATCAGGGAGGTCATCTGTGTCTGAGTCGCTAAGTGAAGTGTGTGTAGTGACCCCTAATGATTCAATTTTAGTACTCACGCACCCATTTGCATCGTCATTATCGAGATCACTTTGACTCACACACACGGTAGTAGAACTAGCAACATTTTCAGATAATAAAGCATCTAGGCCAGTCAAAACAGTATTCACACAAGCAAGAGTAGGAGTATCATTATCACACACAGGCATATCATCATTATAAATGATCTTAGCATAAAAAGACATGCAAGGGTCAAGTACATTTGATGACTCAAGTTCCTCTTCATCAGAGTCACTCGAATCATTCCAAGTTTTACAGACATTGGCTCTATTGTGTGTGTTGGCTTTATTCAGATTAACTCTGCAATCGTGAGCAATGTGACCTAGTTTCCCACATCTAAAACATTCAATCTTTTTAAGGTCTCTAGTGGGTCTGGAGTTGTTGTCCTTAGGATGTTTGTCAAGACCTCTCTCATGAGGTTTGGGATTAGACAGAGTAGGATAATTAGGCTTGCCTTGTTTAGTTTCCTGTTTGTTTCTAAATTTAACAATTTTCTTAAATTGTTTAGACATTAAGGCAATCTGATTATCTAGTTTGTCTATATCACACTCCTCATCAGAGTCAGAGTTGATCAAATTAGTCTCAAGTTTAGATATCTTAGAGGCAAAACTCAAGTTAGAGTTGGGCTGTTTTCTTTGTGAGTGATTTAATTGTTTCTTAAAGTCTAATTCCATTTCCACAGTCCTAAGTTTGCTACTGAGTAACTCAGGGGTAAGGTTTTGATCACTCATTTCCTCAATAGGATACCTCTTGCTGTCAAACTTTTGTGGTAATGATCTTAGAATTTTAGAGACAATTTCATTCCTATCATAAGTTATACCATTAGCATGCAACTTAGTAACTATATCAGTTAAGTTCATGTAAAAGTCATCAAAAGACTCAGAGTCAGACATAATCAAAGAGTTGTACTGCTGGGTAAGCATTTGAGTTTTAGCAGCTTTAACTCTTGAGTCTCCTTCATGGGCAGTGATTAATGTGTCCCATGCTTCCTTAGAAGTGACACAAGATGAGATTCTCTTGAACTCATACTCATTAATAGACATAAAAATGGCATTCTTGCCTTTATTGTTATTACGAGAAATAGTTTTCTCTTCTTGTGTAAACTCACTTAAGATTTTCTTTACCCTCTCATCACTTCCTTCAGTGGCTGGTTTAGTAGGATAAGTGTATCCGTTTTCAATAATGTCCCAGACATCATCTCCTAAAGTCCCTTGGATGAAGGCAACCATTCTTACTTTCAAGTAAGCAAAGTTGTTTCCATCAAAGAGTGGAGGTCTGGACAGATTACCAAACCTTTCATTCTTCTCGTCCATAGATAGGTTTTTCAGAAAACGATTTCAGAAACACAAGATCTTTTTGAAATAAAAGTTAACAGGGCTCTGATACCAATTGAAAAACGTTGCTAATGCCGTTTAATACAAGATTAAATTGTATAAGCAACTCCGAGATGTTTGTTGGAGAAACCCTTTTCTTTTGAAAATAAAAATTATAAACAACAAGATGTGTTTACAAAAAACTTATGTACGAGAGTAATCAAGACTTTGTAATCAGTTTTTAAAACAAAACAGTTTTAAAAATCAGCACACTATTGACTGAGATGAGGAGATGAAGATAATCAAACACACAGTTTTTAACGTGGTAAAACCTCTCCCAACAGAGGAAACATCCACGGTGACTTCTAAGTCACAAAAACAAAAATCCACTAATAACAAATAATAGTTACAAACAATCCAACATACATGCACACAAATCAACCTATTCTAAGTTTAGGAATATACCCCACTTGGTGTCCTTATAACTTCTCATAGATCTGATTGTTGATGATGTTCTTCCAGTTTGATAACTTCCTTTGCTTTATCTTCCTTATGTCGACTCAATGATCTTTGATCTTATACACAACACTTCCAGTGTAGTAGTGTGTTAAGTGTTTGTGAAGTGATTTTTATTCACATGCATGAACTCACACACACTTAGATTTACAGACAGTCCTAGAAAAATTACATATAAAGTCTATATGCTGTGATTTTGTTTTCTTTCCTTCTTACAGAACTAAAAACCTGTTTGACCTTTAATATAACCCAGATTCCACGGATATCTCGCTTCAAAATCGGTCAAGATCTTAATCAATCTCGGTTTTAAAAATATTTTTGAGATTGAAAATCTCCAAGTGTGAATCCAACTAGGTCAAGGTTAAGTTTTGTAAAAACAGAAACCATAAAACATTTTCAAAACCAAATCAATAAAGATTTTCTTAAACCAAGTAAGAAATATGCAGATCTAGTGAAAATGTAACATGCAGAATGTAGATCTAAAGTTTCTATGAAAAAGAAACACAGATCTTCACACGAGTGTTTAAGTTGTGAACAAGATCATAGACAAAGAGGTTACAGCTTCAAATGAACAACCCACTCTCTCTCTCAAACACTCAAGGTTGTGCTTGGGGTTAAGTGTATACGAAGGTTTGATTCAGAAAATGAAGTGTTTAGATTTAGGGTTAGGGTTTGGCTAACTGTTTTTCCTTTCTCTCTCTTCTCTCTTTTCTTTTCTCTCTTCTCTCTCACTTCTCTCTTCTCTCTATTTTTTTTTTCTCTCAGAAAGACGAATGCCCAAAAGTCTTGAAAGTCTGAGAAGTGGGGGGTTTATATTGGGGTGAGGGAAGGTTCTGGAATGACGAAGGGAATCAATGGCTGAGATCAAGTCTTTCTAACTTTGACTTGATCCAAGGGTTATGAAATAGCGGTGGTTAAGATGGTTGTGATTGGTTCATAGATATAGCACCAGGATTAACTAAAAACACATGCAGGCCATCGATTAGGAATGATCCAACGTTCAGCAATGCACCAGGAAATCCTCTCACAAAACAAACACAAATAGATGCAACTAGCGAGTGACAAGTGTTGGCATGTGATAGGTGTTCAAACGCGCGTCTAAAATATTTACAAGCAGCCCCCCTGAAGTCTCTAGCGCATTTATATCCTACCCAATCAAACATTTCAGTGAAAACTGAAGTTTTCAAAATAGAATATTAACCCCAAAAAATATATAAACACATTTTATTAATGAAAACATTTATTTAAAATATGTTTAAAAAAGTTTTAAAAATTCCCAAAAATAATTAAAACCACATTTTAATGGGAATTAATCACACAATCAATTTTAAGCAATATATACACATGAATGCACTTCTAATTGTGTGTAGTGTGATTCAATTTATACCTTCATGGATCATTGAAGAGAATTAGAGAGATAAGTTTTGAGGCTTTTTGGATTCTAGGATAGACAACCAATTTTGTCACTATTTCCAAACTAGTTGAACACTTATACAGTATAGACTTAAGTAAGTCAAAGGTATAAGGTGCTTCAAAAACTGCACCTTACACAAAAGAAAATCATCAAAATAAGAATTGGAGCTTGAAAAGTTACAATATTCAACTTTGATTAAAAAATTCTCGGGTTTAAAGTGTGAATTATTAATTCCTTTAGTATATAATTTTCATCCCATCCAATATGTACATAATCCAACCAACATCCACAAAATCAAATTTCCAAGACTTTAATTACCACTGATTGAAAGATACAAATTACAAAAATTTCACTTAAACATCAAATACATAGAATATGTAAAAAGAACTCTATTTTTCCAAAATGGAAAGGATTTTGTTCTTCTGTTTTATTTATGCTAATGTGATTGCCCATATCTCCAATATAGATTTCTCTGCTGCGATTATGATTATCTCTCTTATTGGAAGAATCATTCTTTGTTAATAAAGAATTGAAAGAAACACCCATAAGGGTTACCCAATCGAAGAGGAATTCAAATACATCTCCCCTTAAAACATGACAAATATATACAAAAAAAGAAAAAAACATGGGAAAGAATATAATCATATGTTTTGAATTTATATTGAAGGCTTAAAAAAGGGAAAGGTGGAAGGAAAATACGTGAATTAATGGAAAAAGGGGAGTGTGGAGACGTTCATGGTGGAGCCAACTATTTGCGATAAAAAGGAATTACATGTGGGTATATTCCATGTGGAGGGAGTTGTAAAGTTTACGAGCAAAAATGTTTTGGCTTTAAAGAGGCATTAATTCTAGGATTTCAGATTGAAGATGGAGGTAAAAATAGTAATTACACGTACATGCATATAAGGAAATAATTACTTGAAATTATAAGGGGCCACATGTCATATAATGGGATAAGAGACCCCATTTGTATATTACTAAATAGATATAGATTTTGGAGCCTAATATTTGCATTATGTTATACTAGGTGTTCACCAAAGTTTCTTTGTCTATAAATGTAAATATTAAATTATCGTATACAAATTTGTCCAATGGTCTAAATATAACTAAGAATGATGGTATGATGATGTGCAGTATTCCTTTAACCATTCTATGTTAATTATTAGCCATATGTGCAATTATGATGATTAAATGAACATTGATGATTAATACATTTTTTTGCATCAATTTAACCTTAAATGAATTTAATGGATTTTCCTCGGCACTAATATATACATTATGTTTGATTAGGTTTTCTAAAAATTTATCCAATCTAAAATTGTAAATATTATATTAATGGGTCCGCATTCATATCATGTATGTTTTTGTTGCGCAAAGGACCATTTATGATAATGAATGCTAGTATTTTATTCGATCATTTTTATTAAGTAGCGCAAAGTTTCAATTACAATGATTGACCCTGAGACTTAAGCAATCCTCTAGTTCATATTGCGAAAAACAAATATGTTTTATGAATATAATAGTAAGTAATAAACATTAATGTAAATTATTCATGTATTATGAATTTTTATAAAGACTTTAAACAAGAACAATTTAGTTTATTATTCACGAGATATCTAATGATTACCAAAAGGTGGATCAAGTTTTTCTTTTGACTAATGAACATAAATGGTAAATTTTCATTTGTTACCAATGAACTTTTTTAATTCATGAATGGTTTGTTAGTCACTAAAGTGACCCAACTAGAATTGTTGTGAATATTAAATATAACGGTAAAAATGGTAGTGATAATATATGATGCTTATAATTGTAGTGATATTAATGAGATATATTGAGTTTATTTATTGAAGAAGATTATTTTCGAAAGGAAGTTGATTTTGAAAAATCGAAATAAACATTATAGAATTAGATATAATTAGGTGTCAAAGGTTATCATAGATAACGTGTCCATCAAATTAAATAACACAACGCCGATGATGTAATATGTATATATTCACATTCTAATAAGAATATTAATAGATATTTTATTATTATTATGAAAGGTAACCAATAGTTATACAGTATTACTAGTTTTGCAACCCCCACATTGCGCATGTATTATATATATATATACTAGCGGATACCCATGCCTGAAGGCACGGCAAAAATTTCCAAAGTAAGTAATCGCGAAACGACAAAAAATTTGAAATTATGTAATCACAATACGACAAAAATATAGTCCCTCGACAAAACATATCGTTCCCCACTGTATATAAGTGCATAATCGTTACACGTAAATTAATTCTTTTACACCATACATCTAATTGTGTGGTACTTAATATAAATGTTAACATATATTATTAATTCTTTCACTCTCAATTTACAAAAATAAGAATGTGCATTAAAATTGAACTTAAAAATCACCATATATTTTTACGGTGTTTTTAATCCAACGTCACTGTTTATACACTCCAAAAATATTTTTTATACACTCCGAAACGATACTAAATCTTATTTTTTAACCTGGCATACAACACAAATTAAAGTCACATTACAACATAACACAAAATCCTTTTTTTAATGAAACACGAACCCGATCCATAGAAAAGTGACATGACGCTACACGACAAAAAGTGACACGACATTACACGACATGAAATAATGTTTTTTTCATATGTCGAACACGACCCAAGTAAAAACGGCACAACAGAAAATATTTTTTTAACTAAAAATAAACTCGCCCAAAATAAAAATGACACGACATAACATGAAAATAAAATAATATTTCATGTCGTGCCATTTTTATTTTTTTCAGCTTCATTTTTTGTTTAAAAAAATATTTTTTATGGTGCCACTTTTATTTTGGTCGTGTTCGAGATATGTAAAAAAATATTTTTTCAGATTGTGTGGTGTCATGTCAATTTTATTTGGACTGTGTTCGCATTTTGATTTTAAAAAAATTGTGTTGCATCATAATGTGTTGCATTTATTTGAGTTGTTTTCATGTCAGGTGAAAAAAGATTACATGTCATTATGTGTCATGTCTCGTAAAAAATAAAATTAGCCATAAAACTAACAACTTTTAGGTTTTAAGAAATATTTTTTTTTGTAAAACAACTCGAGATTAAGATTTTCTACATAAAAATAGAACAACACTCCTTGTACTCGAGATTTAAATTCGCTACACAAAAGTAGAACCAACTCCCCAAGGAGAAATGTTTTAAGAATTACAAATGAAGATCAAGTCATATACAATATTTGCTCTATTATACTAGTGGTATAGAGATCATAAACCTATCCCTTAGAAAAAAATAAAAAAATAGAAAGACACAACACATTGCAACCTGCAAGTCCTGTTCATACTTAGGCTTTGCTTCATGGTCATCTAATATTCCATAAAGAAAAGCTATATAGGAGTACGGTGTACTACCATCCCTTTGTTTAGATAATATGTGGCCAAGACTTTAGTAATATAGGGATCCCTGCCACCAATTTCCTCTGGAAGCACTATTTGAATGGCTTCCATTTGGATCATCATCTTTCCCATATTTCTTGAAAGTGTGCAGAGAAACAGAAGTTTGTGCAGTTGGAGAATAAACTTCTTGGCCACCATAGTAAATTGATGAGCACAAATAGCAAGATTCCACTGTTTTTTTCCTGATAAATAGAAGTTCTGCCCTTGCTTGGTGTGCCACCACTTACACCATTACCTCGTTGGTTTGTATAATCTAGAATTGTATTTTTTTGCATTGACATATTGAGCATACTGCTTTCCTGATTGCCCCATAATTCCAGGGTGAGAGGAATTAGCAAAGTAAATTCTCACCTCAGATTAGTGTTCAAACCTGAAATGAATCATCAAATAAATTCCAATTGAACTGTCACGTGCATTAGAGGAAAAATAAAAAAAAAACTCAATGTTTAGAGACCTTGACTTTAACAATTGACTTAAGTTGAAAGATAAAATAGAGAACTTGGTTAATCATTCACGGGATATAAACCCTGAAATTCCAACACATTAAATCCTTAAAGTGGTTATCTGTCTTGTGTCGAACCACAATAGGTTACATCTCTCTAATATCACGAAGTTTTACAACACATTTAAATGACAAAAACATTACTTATTCAGCCTTTTTCTCAGTTGCAGATCCAAAGTAGTTATTGAGAAAGTTAAGGGGCTCAAATATGAAGCAAGAAATCACATCTCTGAGTGTAATCACACCGATAATTTCATTGCCTTCATAAGCTACCACATAGATCCTGTGAACAGACTTTGAAGAAAGAATGTGTTTCAGAAATGCAATCGAACCAATCCTTTCCTGTACAACTGCTGATTAAGTTATCAAGTTTGCTATAGACGGCTTGCCACGTTCAATTACAGGTACACTCCTCAGCCTATATTTCGATAGCATCAATAGGGCAGTCAGCATAGAACTGTCTTATGCTATCTGATGCAACTGAAACGCAAGGTTCCCAATGGTAGTTTTTAAGGATTGACCTCACCTTTGCTGACTTAAAAGTTTCTTCTAGAAGGATAAATTTATATAAATACTTGTCTAACTTATCGGCAGCAGTAGGAGCGTCTTTCCCCATCGTTGCATATGCCATCACACCACCAACCACTGTTGCACCAACCCCAGCAACGATTAGCCCGACAATCGCAACGGGGCCCAATGCACCCAACGCTAGTGCTTCGAGGGTCCCAGCTGTACCTGCTCCTAAATTAGCAGCCGTTACTGAGACAGCTGACATGGCGGTTGCATCAAGCTCTGTCATCTCCATCACCCACAGAACGACAGCTGAGTAACCTATGATTCACATGTACCTGTATAATATCTTAGTTCATCAATTAACTGAATGCACATTTTCTTCTGTATCAACTGAATTTTAAGAAAATGGCGAGTTGCCTCATCAATTAACATCACACAATAGATATAGTTGATAAAAAATGAATCTGTATAAAATTAGACATCCCATCTCGCGTGTGGTACAAATCAAAATCCATAATCGCTAATTACGTTTTATAGAACAAAGATATAATGACAACGATACCAAAAAAAATGTATTTAAAGCTAATTAACATATTGGAATATGTTAAGAGGGGTTTAACACCATGACAATGGCATAGTATTTATCATATGTAATTCAATTGAAAATTAAGAATATCCAACACCAAGTAAACTAATGGATTTATCAATATTCTAATAACTTTAAATTCAAGTTCCCCGACAATTCATATCGTAGTTCATTGATACCAAGAATATAAAGAATGCACAAATTCAATAGACATGCACAAATTAAACTTAGTCGTAGCTCTGTAGGTTCTTCTAGAGGAAAAATCAACATGACCCGCGGACTAAAAGCCGAAATACCTCAAATTGCACACACCTCAAGCACTGCTTTGTAGCTCTGTAGGTTCATATTCTCCAATATGCTTAGTTGCATTGATTTAATAGTGGATGAATGTATTAGGCAACATTATGATTCATGGAGAGCAGGATGTTCTTTTGAAAATGTCTCATCGTTTACTTCTTCAATCATATTTATTTATATAGTTTATGTTAGTGTTCTAGGATTGATAGAATGGTTTTATGGAGGAATATAGAATCTAAATCTAATCAATGCCATAATGAACCTTACTTAACTGTTGAAGACTTTAACACTGGTTGACAAAACTTAAAAGATTGGTGGCCTTAATATTGATTAAACAGGGGTGGAGGAGTTCAATAGGTGTATCCACAATTCTGGCCTAACCGACCTTGGGTATTTTGCTACTAAATTTACTTGGTTTAAAAACAGGAACACGGAGGTTTAATAAAATAAAAAATGTCTAATAAAATAAAAAATGTCTAGATACATTCCCATCAACTGTTGTGAATATTCTCAATAAGAACTGCTCTGATAACTGAGAAGTATAACTGTATGGTATATTCCATCAGGAAAGCAGTATGCTCAATATGTCAATGCAAAAAAACACTTCATTTGGAGTCTCCTCCTTTATAACTGTATGGTTATCAAGAAGTATCTTTTTGTAATATTTAAGACCAAGTCATTAATCCATTCAAGTTCCAAAGTATGTAGTGTAACCATAATCAAATTATGCCTGTAGTGCAGAACTATTGGGATGGTGTCATACATGGCAGCCCTCTTAATTCGTTTGCTCTCAAACTGAAAAAGATCAAAAATGATTTAAAGTTTTTGGAACAGGAGCTCATTCAAAAATATCTTCCAAAAATGTCTTCGGAATAGGTTATTACCGTGATGATGGTTTGAGAGGTGGTAGAAAATAGAGACTACATGTGGGAGAGAAGAGAGACCACCTACAAAAATCACACTTTAAAGATTTTTAGATCTGTAAAATAAACATAGAACCCTAAGTGTGAACCCAAAAATGAAAAACAATTTCAAATGATAAGGAACTCTTAACGAATGATAGGGAAATATAAGAACGATGATTTAATTTCTTGATAACCATACAGTTATAAAGGAGGAGACTCCAAAGGATCCCCTGCCACTTACAGATTTTATGGATCAGTCCGGATCTGTCTTACCGGCAGCCAAATATGAAAAGTGTCTTACCGGATACTTAAATCCAACTATGAAAAGTGTCATAATTGGATACTTAAATCCAACTGTGAATAAATTAGAATCGCAAATTCAGTTAGGCATATTGGATACTTAAACCTCTAAATAATTTGTAAAACCTCTAAAATTATTTGTAAAACTTCTAAAATGATTGTAAAACCTGTAAATAAAATGAGCCAATTTTATTGACAGAGATAGACAGTTAGCAGCTTACTCGGGAAAGAGAACGTGACATATTCATGCTTAGATATGTATCCTACAAAAAAGTATAAATTGATAAGTCTCCATCCTACAAAAAAGTTAGATCTGCAAAAGCAAACAATATAGACCAAATGAGATAAGAAAAAGGGTTGTGGTAGAATTTGAACAATACAATTGAAAAAAAAAAGGAAAAGGTATAAGGAAGTACCTTAAAATGATGCTATAAGAGAACTTCGGGATACACAATATTAGTTGTGGAATTCGAACCGTCTTAAGGAAGAAGTATGCATAGAGAATTAGCACTTTTGCAACGGGATAAAGCAACATATAATTGCCCGTGACTAAATACGGGTGTTCGCAAATCAATTCCAACATATTTAACTGATTGGCCTTGTGATTTATTCATGGTCATTGCGTACGCCAATCTAACTGGAAATTGGTACCTTGTCATTTGTATTGGCACTTCATAAGACGATGGTGTTAAAGAAATTCTTGGGATGAAGGCAAAACTGCCTTTATGATCTCCGTTCAAGATTAGAACTTCAATAGCATGCTTTGCGCAATTAACCACTATTAACCTTGTGCCATTACAAAGACCGTCTTTTGGCGAAACGTTTCTTAAAAGCATTATTGGGCATCCTATTTTTAGTTCTAGCTTAAACAAAGGCAACCCGGACGGATTAATCGAGTTCAAATATTCATTGGGAAATCCATTAGTTATTGAACTATTAGTGTCATCTAGGCATAACTTGTCAGCTGCCAAGTACGTTATTGTCTCTCCGGGAAAAATATTCAATGCGGAAGTATTCATTATATTGACATCATCATTCCGTGCTGATAGAATTGTTCTTTCTTCAAAGTAGCTAGGGGTAACATTTCCATAACATTTAGCATTGGATAAACCATCGACATTAACTCATTCAAATCTTTACATTTATGTATCGTCGATGGCAATTGAACATTTTCTTCGGGATTTGACCCAATCTAAACAAATGTTTAAAAAATAATATGAATAAAATTCATACAAATATTTGGTATTATTAATAAAATTAATACAAATAATATGAAAAGCCAAGGAAATAATGAAAGGAATAATACCTCTGTCAAAAACCCTGAAAACTGAATGCTTTCCACTTCTGCACTATTAAGCCGCATGTTAAGGTGTAATGTTAAAACATGAATATTAACCCATAAAAATGAGCGCCTTAACGACGCAGCAACAATTTGTTCACGGACACCTCTTGGAATCACAGGTAGAATTTGTCGAAAATCACCTCCAAGAACAACAGTGATACCCCCAAAAGGCTTTTTATTATCACAAATATCCTGAAGAGTTCGATCAACAGCTTCAACACAATACCGATGTTGCATTGGGACTTCATCCCATATAATTAATTTGGTTAATCTGAATAGCTCTGCATGAATTGATTGCTTTGTAAACCTACATACAGAATTTTCAAGAATATCTAAAGGAATACAAAACGTTGAATGCACAGTTCTACCACCCACCAATAGTAAAGAGGCAATTCCAGAAGAGGCGACGGTAATGACAATATGGCCAAGACTGCGTATTTTGGTGGCTATTATATTGTAGAGAAACGTCTTTCCAGTTCCTGCTCCTCCATTCAAAAAGAAAGTCGTTCCCCTATTTTCAAGTACCGAAGTAGTTATTTCAGCATATGCATCGCGTTGGCCATCATTTAGACGATCAACATCACTTTGAGGAGCAGCTTGTTCAGCGTCGCTTTGTAATTGTCGATGTTCATTAATCAGCTTGTTATCCAAAGTTGTGCACCAATTTCCAACCGCCATTGGCATGGGAGGAAAATATGATAAACTCTTGCCCGATTCTTGCAACATCTGGTTAAGGAGATACAAACCGTAATCTTGAATTTGAGTCTCAGTGGGAGTTCGTATGCCATATGACATTTGAATCTTATGGCCAAGTCGTCACAAATATGCATTGCAAATTGTCTCCACAACAAATGTGGATATAAAGGGGAACATTGTGTGAGTATAACAACAAATAAACGTCTTAACTGATAACCAGTTTTAAGAATAGTTGCATCTTGCAAACATTGCACCCATTCCCCATCATCCTCCAGAAGGCCTAACGCAATACATGCGGACTTGAATGTATCACATAAGATATTGTTAACTGTCCTCAAGGCTTCATATGATTCTGGGCCCTTGACGACAGTTAAAAGCAACCGTAAGTAATATAGTTCGCCAGAATTAGGGCTAGCAAAATACAACCTACCAATAGAATAGCCTTCAGTTTTTCTATGCGTCCATGTCTTTGGTTGTGAATTCCAAACAAAATGCTAAGGAAATTCTTGATATGTGAAAGCACGTGCGGAGGCATTTGATGCACATGTTGCAAAAAATTCAGTTAAAGACGTTTTTTGAGCAGCAGCCCTGGAAGTTATCGTTTCCACAGAATCTTCTGGATTAAACCTTACTTGATGCATTCCAGGCAAGTGAAGCGCCAACCGTACAACTTTTGGTTCCTCTTCGTGCATTGGATTACGAAATAAATGCCAAGCGGCTTCGGGTGGTCCAATGTATCTAGCATCAAGATATTGTTGGATTTCATCAATTCCTCCCAAAACTATTGTTGTGCGATCAGAACCTTTGTATATGTATTTATTAATGTATTTAACACATCTCAATCCTGCACAAACTTCAACATTGATATGACAATCAAACATTAGAGAAAGGTATAGATTATATGGCACCGCATCTTTGTTGCATACAACTTTCCCCCCTGCAATAGTGTACTTTCGACCATCATTTCGCCGTCGATAGAGTGGATATCCATTTTGGTCCATAGTCGTTGAATCAGCCCAATCTCTAGGGTATTTCTTTGTGCATCTACCGTTATCCATGCATGGTGCATTTGGGTTTTGGGAACCACAGGGGCCATGTACCATACAACCCAAGACTGTCTCAAACAGGGCAGGATCTTCTTTGGGATCCGGAATCTCAGCACACACAATCTTGTCAACTTGTTCACATGTCTTTATTTTGCTTCTACTTTCTAAGAAAAATAGCACATGTACATGCGTCAAACCCCTCTTTTGGAATTCGGTAGTAAATATGTGTGCCACCTTCCGACCAAAAATATTTTGATCTTTCACTACCTTCATCATAGCCTTTCGCTTCAATTCAAATATGCGAGCGACTATATCTGGACGATCCGTTGAATTTTGATTCGGCAATAAAGCTTTTGTAATTTTAGACCAATTGGGATTCGCAGTCATTGTGAGGAAGATATCAGGATGCTGATTGTAACGGGTGATGGCCATAGAATCTTGAAAGATTTCAAACATGTGCCGTGAAGGAGGAAGGTAAAATTTTGCGTTTCCCAATTCCATCTGCATTGAGCCCATCCATTAACCCCTCGTTAAGTCGCGTATACAGATCAGCGCGTAATTTGGATTGATTGAGCTTATAATAAGTCAAACGATTTTGCTCAGTTGAAGCCCACGCATCCATAATGAACTCCTGAAATAGTTTTCCCGCTCTTAAAATTGTTGAGTATTCATTGACGCGTTGGAAAATACGATAGCTATAAAAATCCAGTTGGGTAAGCCGGTGTTTTAAATCAGGTCTCTCATTTTCAACATCCCATTGTGTCATGTCAGGTTCCCACCCAAGCTCACCGCGAGGAAAAAGTAAAACATAATGAAGTGGTAGGTACGTCGGGTGGCATTCACTAATTCGCATCAACTGGTTATCTCCTTGCAAATGAAGAATAATATCTCTCATCGCACTCAAATTAGTTCCATCTCCAGGAAGTACAACTACTATCTCATCAATTGAAGGTAAATTGTATCTTCTTCGGTATGCAGCCCTACTGTAATGCATGTATGCAGGAACATCCACATTTGCAGAGTTCTCTAGAATAGCAAAAGCCTGGCGAAATTTAGATGTAAATGCATTTTCATTCAACAAACAACCTTGAATGATTTCAAGAACATCCCGTCGTAATTACGGATTTCTACGCTCTCGAGTATCCAATGCAGCTACTGGATCATAAATATAAAGTTGAGTGTAACTTCCATCATGTCCCTCTTGCGGTAATAAGCTTCCTGTTTCGTGTCGTAATTCTCCATGAATGGTGAACGACGTAGGACCCCTACCCGTGAGTACTCTTTCATCCATTTGAACTCCAAGACTGGTGAATGCATTAGCAGCGTTGTATTGTCTAGTAAAACACCGAAATGATTGTGATTGGGCATCATTACCGTCATATAGAGCTTTTATATCGGATGGTGGTTCATTTAAGGTTGGTAGCTTGATCTTTCCTTGCAAACAACATTTACCAAACAAAGGACGTCTGATGGACGATATGCTTAACTTTTCGCTAATCCAATGTAACGCTGAACAATGAGGACACTCAACATTCATCGCTCCAAGAAAATGTCTACTGAAATGTCCTGGATGTGCCCTGTAAAAAGAAATTATAATATTGTGAATGTCTACTAAAACCATTTTATTATCATGAAATGAACTGGACTGGATGTCTACTGAAACTATAATATCATGAAATGAACTGGATGTCTACTGAAACCATTTTAATGTTACCGATTAATTTCAGCAGCTACAACACCATTATATTCTGGAGGCATGCGAGCATTTTCCTCGCCGCCACTGTATGAAACCTGATCAACTGGATCTGGTAGTTGTTCATATATGGCACCCACATCATGTGAAGCAAATTCGTGGTGAAGATGTCTACCGAAATCAAGTGGATGTGCCCTATAAAAAGTTAGAAACCATTCTAATGCCAATTATTATTCAATTATCAAATGAAAGTGCCATTTTAATATCATGAAAATAATTGGACTGGATGTCTACTGAAACCATTTTAATGTTACCTATTAATTTCAGCAGCTACAACACCAGTATATTCTGGAGGCATGCAAGCATTTTCCTCGCCGCCACTGTATGAAACCTGATCAACTGGATCTGGTAGTTGTTCATATATGGCACCCACATCATGTGAAGCAAATTCGTGGTGAAGATGTCTACCGAAACCAAGTGGATGTGCCCTGTAAAAAGTTAGAAACCATTCTAATGCCAATTATTATTCAATTATCAAATGAAAGTACCATTTTAATATCATGAAAAGAATTGGACTGGATGTCTACTGAAACCATTTTAATGTTACCTGTTAATTTCAGCAGCTACAACACCAGTATCTTCTGGAGGCATGTGAGCATTTTCCTCGCCGCCACTGTATGAAACCTGATCAACTGGATCTGGTATTTGTTCATGTCTAACACCCACATCATGTGAAGCAAATTCGAGGTGAAGATTTTGTGGAGTAATTAATGAGCGTAGTTGAATAGGAGATTGATCAATTGACAAATTATTGGTGAGTGGAGTTGAAGTACGAATAATACGCTCGACATGGGCAGGTGTTTGAAGAGATGGATTTTGGGATAGAGCAGCCCTATTTGCCTCTCTAAGAGAACTACCTCGGGACCGACCTGATTGGGGTAGGTTAGGGAAGGGCATTGGTTGATGATGACCCAATGATTCACGTTCAATTCGCTCACGTTCACATCGTCGACGTTGGGCAAATGCTGCCTTCGAGATGCCAGTTTCATTTGGATCCTAAATATCAACAAAAGAGCTCAATAAATTGAGATTTTGTTAAACTATGCATCATGTGTACATATAATATTACGAAGATACAAAAATAAAATATACCACATCATAAGCAACTTTCTCTTTGCCTTTTCTCTTCCCATTCTCTTGGCTGAAACTATTTGCAATGTACTGATTGCGTTGAGCCTTCACATAATCACAATTGAATAAAAAAAATTATAATTGGAATCTAATTAAATAACTTAAAAATGTAGAATCAAACTATATACCTCAATATGAATAGCGTTTAGTTCAGATTCATCTCGAATAACCACCCCGAGGTTTTGACGGCGCAATAATTGAACCTACGATAGTGAACACAAATGATACAAAACTTTGAAGTACATGAAAAATTTATTAATTATAATTTTGAAAGGGAGATGTATCCTTACAGATCTATGAACTTTAGAATTCACCTAGGTTCGTCAAAGAAAAACATCATAGTCACAAAAAAGTAAAATTATTACATAGCCTAATATACAAAAAAGAGTTTAGATTTAACTTACAGAGCCAAATGTAGTAGTAGTAGTATTATCCATGAATGTTAGAGCGGAATTAAAATACCAAGTTGTTCCCAGATACGAAACGAAAGCTGCTGAAATCAAGGTCCTTGAATGAAAGCTGCTGTGAAAGTGAATAGGACAGACCTGTTGCAATTTACAAAACAAAAAAGAACATGACAAATTTATGTAAATATATGCAACTTCTGACTCATCCATATAATAAGGATGTTTTTGAATCCCCTGTTTTTTTAATAAGGGATAAAAATATATCAGGCTTCAATATTTTCTTAAGGATTTCGTTACACACCAAAAAGACCGGTTTCTTGAAACAAGTAATGGTAACCACGCCTAATGGAAGCAAGTTTGCTTCCAACTAAACATTCATAATTCTATCAACAATAATTTCATGAATTCATATCGCGACAACTCGAATACAAAAAAACGGGTAGAGGAAAAATGAATTACAAAAAAAATGTGGTAATTATAGTTACACACATAGGAAAATCATATCGCGACAACTCGAATAGAAAATAATGGGTAGGAAAAATGAAGTACAAAAAAAACTGTGGTAATTATAGTTACACACATAGGATCTCATTATTATTTACAAACAAACAAATTATATGAAAACTGAGTGCACCAACATGGCCAACCCATAAAGCCAAGGTAGTATGAAAACTGCGTATACCAAAAGTGCAAAAAAAAATTGGAGAACATAGTAGACGTAAAGAAACATAAAGACCATAATAGACTTGCACACACCAAACAAAAAGCAAGGAAAAATCTTAGCAATGTTGGGCACATTCTAAACTCAACATTAATATTTTAGGACCTTTACAGTGCAAAATCAATACAACAATTTATAAATTGCCACATTGGCATTTCATCAAACATATAATCTTCATAAAAAAAAAGTAACTTACACTACTAACTACAACAATCTTATTTTTGTCCATTAAACTCAAATCCCATTTAGCAAAAAAAATCCTATTTTTATCATAAATTCCAATTTAACAAAAATCCCAAAACAATCAAAAATAAAGACTCAGATTACAAACACAAACATATTCAGAACTTGAGTGACAAACATATTAAAAAAATATATTTTTCTTGCAGAGTCAGGAATACCACTAATACAATAATCAATAGCATTATGTAAAGTCCATTAAACCGAAAACAATAAAAATAAATAAAAACTCAGTTAACAAACACAAACATATTAAATAACTTAAGTGGCAAACATATTAAAAAATGTATGTTTCTTGGAATTTATGATATCAAAAAATAAAGCATTGGACCTCCAAAAAAAAGCATCGGGCATATAAAAAAAACAGCAGACCTAAAAAATAAAGCATCGGACCTCAAAAAAAAAAAGCACCAGGCCCTTATTTGAATCTGCAAGAAAACGAAAATGTATTAGCAAAAAACAAAAATAGTCTAAAGGGGAGATAGAAAACGAAAATGTATTAGCAAGAAAACAAAAATAGTCTAAAGGGGAGATAGGGAAAGAGCTGGGAAATGAAATAACCTGAGAGGAGGGATTCGTGAGAGAGTGAGAGGAGGGATTCGTGAGAGAGTGGAGAAACCTCGGGAATCGGGAGATAGAGAAAGAGGGGGAAAATGAAATGTGGGGGTGGGGGGAATCAGAAGGGGGAAATGAAATGGGGGGGGGGGATCAGAATTTTCAAATTTTAAATGAAAATTGAAGATTTAATCTAAGCCCTTCATTTTTAGTGGGAGATGTGGCAAGATCTAGACCGTTATTGTGCTTAGACAATTCAAAATCCATGCCATCTTATTATATGGATATATATATATATATATATATATATATATATATATATATATATATATATAAAGTAGGATGGTGTTTTCACTATTCACAAATTTGGAAGACAAGTTTGTCCTTTACATATTTAAGTTCCCCCTCTTTTTTACCCTTCATTTCCTTTCCTCCTTTTACCCAAAATTCAAATACAAGGATAAAATTGGAAATCCCAACTTGACATTTCCTTTATCCCTTAAGCTCACCCTCTCCCCGTCTCCCCCCGTCACTCATCTGACTCTCTCATTCTCTCCCCCTAACTCCACCTCACCCGACTCCTTCATTCCCTCCGCCTACGCCTCATTCATTCTCTCCAACATTCCATTTTTTTGTTCACTCTAACATTCTGTGAACCCTAATTTGTTGGGGGTTTTGGATATATATATATATATATACGAAGGATTTTAACATTTTGGGTCTGACATGAATTTGATTTTCATTTCATTTTGCAGGTTAAATCTATGGGCAAAAATCAAAAAGGTATATGCATTAATTACGAGTTAGATTTTTATTTAGGGGTTTATTTTTGTGTTTGGTTTCAATTTTTAGGTTTTTTTAGGGCTTTTTGGTTTTCGAAAAGCTATCTCTCATTCTCTCTTTTTAGGGCTTTTGGTTTTTAGTTTCACAGTGTAATACATGAGATTTGCTGAATGGTTTTGTCTATGTATGTTGGAATGCTGTTAAGACATATACGAAGGCTTTTAACATTTTGGGTCTGACATGAATTTGATTTTCGTTTCATTTTGCAGGTTAAATCTATGGGCAAAAATCAAAAAGGTATATGCATTAATTACGAGTTAGATTTTTATTTAGGGGTTTATTTTTGTGTTTGGTTTCAATTTTTAGGTTTTTTTAGGGCTTTTTGGTTTTCGAAAAGCTATCTCTCATTCTCTCTTTTTAGGGCTTTTGGTTTTTAGTTTCACAGTGTAATACATGAGATTTGCTGAATGGTTTTGTGTATGTATGTTGGAATGCTGTTAAGACATGCTTTGAATTTGATACTATTTACACAATGTAAAAAGTATTTTGTGTATGTACATATTTTGTGTGTAATATGTGTGTTTATTTGCAATTTAACTTTCTTTATTTTTTCTTTAGATTTAAGATATATGCTTTGAAGTGATTCTAAATGTGTGATTCAGAATTTTCAGTTGAGTTTTCCATCCACTGCCTCTACCGTTAAGATCATCCACATGTACATTCTCTCTCATTCAAAGTACTTTTATTTGATCTCTATTATTTCCTTTGTCATATATTTTTTTATGTCTGCTTGATAGAAGATGGTAAATTTGAGTTTATTTATCTGACCACAACTGAATGTATTTAATACAGGTATAAAAAAATGGGTTGGTAATTGTGAACATTGATGCTAAAATTGTCAAACATAGCTTCTTCTTCCATAAATTTCATTTTCCTTCCCTCTCTTTATAATTAAATTAGTCATTCATCATAGAGTAATTAAAGTAGTTAGTTGGTAGAATAAGTATAATAGTATTGATGTCTGGTTTATCAATGCTCGGAGAACTGAAAAAACATTCCCGGAATGTTAGTTTGTTATATTCTCAACTGTATTAGCTAGCCGACATTGTTTGTAGAACCACTGTATAATGTTGCACATTGTGAAATCCACACAATACTTGGAACTTTACTTACTATCACTTATGAATAACTAATATATTTAATTGATTAAAAGTGGGAGTAATTTGGTTTTTGGTTGCAATTTTGTTGACGACTCTCCTTAATTTCAAGAAGAAAAGTTCGTGTCATTTGTATTGAGCATTTACACTCCTTAGTGACACTTCTAGATCAATTTAATTGACCTATTCCCATCCCACAAACAAACTTCCCTAACTCTTCTTTTAATGGCCATTTGTATTCAACTTCTAATGATTTTGGTGTGTTTGAAAAAGTTTCTCCCATCGATTGTGGAAGTTGATTACATGAAGTTTGTAATCTGGAAGAGAAAATGAATGTCTAAAATTACAAGTAAGCTATAAGGCCATTTTCCTGAGATTTCTGCTAGCAATTCTATATAAATTAATTTGGACCTCTTGACATATATTTAAGTGTTTTGTTTTTAATTTTGTGGAGTTATTTAGGGAGATATCTAATGTACTTTTGTTGGAATTTAGGAAGTCTGCGGATTGTTGTACATAAGGACTACTCAAGGGTAATAAACCATCGTGAATTGCTCTTGATTCTGTGCCAAAGAGGTGAATAGTGTTGCCAAGGCCAACTTTTTGTTGTGTACTATCAAACTTTGGGTCAACTAATAATGACATTTTATCTTTAGCAAACAAGGTGTTAATCTCTGATTTAAAAAATGTTCTTCGTATCTTTAGTTGAGATTTATGTGTCGTTATTTTTTTCTTTATTTGAGAACCTTATTGAGCCTATATTAGCAACTTTAGTATTTTTAGCACATTAGTATCTTCAGCTCAATGTACTCTCTTCAAATGATTATGTGAAAACTTTGTAAGATCAATAGGTTGCGTAAATGGGCATGAACTATAAGTGAAATTATCTTTTTACTGTAACACAAACGTCCTTTAAAGTTTTATGTATTATTGGTGTTTTTCTATTCACATCAATACTAATTTGCGCAAGCTCTTATTTTCTATTCATTATTTGTGATTTGAGTTATTGATGATTGATTCATAAAATTTAGATTATGATTCTATTTGATGTAATAATTGTTATGTTCTCAGAGAATGAATCACGAGACAACGTTTACATCATCGTATCTGGGGAGATGGAAAAAATTGATTGTGATTTGGAGGAAAAGTTATTGTTGGGACCTTACAATCTGAGGATATATTTGGAGAAGTTGGTGCTTTTTGTTGCAGGCCTCATAATTACGCGAATACTTAGTTTATTGGCACTACGAGGCTATGTAATTTCAAACAGGTTGGCCTTAAAGTTGTTTATTAATTCCACATTTTTTTTACATATCACATTGAAAGGCCATTTTTAATAAATAGTGGTGTAATAAATTTGATATCTCTTATGGAGTATTTTCACACCACATTGTTCCATATAGAGGCCAACTTACATGCTTGAAATATGTGTGTGTTTCTTTGTATTTCCTTCAACCTGCTTTCCCTTACTTTTATCCATGGTATTTACATGGCAGGTAACCCTCAATTTGATGTCAACCAGCTACCACGAAATCAAAGGGTTTTAGAGATAGTGTGTTCGTGTATAGGTAACTAAAGTCAGCCTTTTGGTTTCCAAACTAAGCGGGTTCTATTGGTTAGGTAATGATAGAAAATGTGATTCAAATTGGTCTTATTGGTAATTATTATAGACTTTTGTAACTGTATTTTTCTTTCGATCTCTAATTGTTTATATTTTTATTTGTAGATCCCAAAGAGGTGAATAGTGTTGTCATTGAAATAACCATTGAAATCACTGATGCTACTGATTCTGTTGATTCTGCTACTGATTCTCCAGATTTAAGAGCACTCCCCAAAACCTCGGTCTACTGGTTTGGTACCGAAAAGACAAACAGGACTGCAAGTTTGCGGAGTTGAGCACTGGTAAGTATGGTGGAAATCAATTGTGGTTTAGAGTGCAGAATGTGGCTCCGCATTTTGCCATTGAGTCATGCGTAGCAGATAAGAGTTTCTGTAATTACTCCAACAATTCATGTGCATTGGACCACAGGTGCGGCTCCTACACGCAGGTTGTAGGTTGTGCTCCTCTTCACTGATTCATTCCAAAGGTATAAATAGAACTGTTTTGGTATAATGCATTTTAACATTTTAACATTTCTTACTCTTTCATTATACTTACCTACATATGGACACTGATTTATGATATTTTTTTTTGCAACGCACTTTTTTTTGCAGATCAGTTGTTTCAAGTAACTCTTTCATAACCCATTATGTGGTAATAATAACATGACAATAGAACAGTAATCACTAGGTTTCATCAAAATTGTAGTCTTCTTGAGTAGAAGCACTACAAAATATCCCACAATACTAACTAGCTGCAACAAGCGAATGAAAAAAGGCAACACATTTCAGCTTATTGAGGATTTACACTTTTGATGACAATCAATAATTTTTACGCAGTCACATTCCACATAACTGGGATTCACCCCAAAATAACCGCTTCAACCAATCTTGGGCTCCACGAACTCGATTCCATTTACCTGCAGAAGATAATAACGCATGAGATGTCTCGGACATGCGATCCGCATATACTTTTAGTGTCTTCTCTCTCACACACACTGAGGTAATGTTTTAAACTAAGAAATTATTTTTTGATATCTGATGATTGTTATGTTAGTCTACTCATAACACTGGGACAATTTTTTAATTTCTAGATGATTCGTAACACTATGGTATTGTGTGGGAAGTATGGGTTGTATGGGCAGTAGTTACGAGGATAAAACTGTAGGAAGAAAGGAAACGGCTGTGGTGATACAACTATAGTACTATGTGTGAACCCTACAGGTTGGGTTGCAAGTGGAGTTGAACCTGATGTAAAATGAGTGATATGATTCCCACTCTGAGGCTCAGATCCTTCAAGTTATACAAGATGGGATCCGTATAAAATTTTGTGCCAATTATGTATTTAAATCATGTTTTAAAGTTATGTAATACATTAAGTAAACACCAGTTAAATTCATGATATGATTCCTGATTCACATATTTTTAATTCGCAATACAATTCGCGATTTGGCAACTACGCTTTATATATGGAATAGTATACTATCTTGATTTTTCCCTGTTGTGCAGGTGTGATTCGTGGTTGTGTACCTAAAAAAGATCTTGGTCTATGGAGAAACCCTTGGGTCTGAACTTGAGGTGAGAACTACTTTATATAGTTTTGTTAATAGTTTAATGGACATTTCATTTGAAATTTTCTCCTCCCTGTGCTGGAGAGTTGTTTCAAGGAAAGAGCAAACTGTTGTATGGGCTAAGCCAGTGAGTGATAGCTGTTACTTGAAGAGAGATCCTGGAACTCACCCTCCCTTATTCAATAGTGATGATGATCCAGATGCAAGTTGGAATGTGCTCATGAAAGTGTGCAACATCCCATACTCGACGAAGATGCACAGGAAAAGAGGGAGTGGACTAGAACCTTGGCCACTAAGGCTCACAGCAGAGCCCCCTCGGCTTAAAGAAGTTGGTGTCCGTCGAGATGAATATCAAAAAGACACTAGCATATGGTACTATAGAGTGATTGAGTACTGGAAATAGATGAAATCTGTTATGCAGAAGAGCTCCATTAAAAATTTAATGGATATGAACTCGAACCTATGTGGATTTGTTATGCAGAAGAGCTCCATTAGAAATTTAATGTACTTTGAAGAATTTTCACCGTTTTGCGATATACGTACTTCGTAAAATTTTCACTATGAGAATTTCTTGCATATGCGATATTTATACATTTTTACTTGATGTGAATTTGCATAACGATAATAATCATTATTATAATAACTACTATAATAATTTTTATCGTTATTATCTGTTTGTAGTTCGTGCTTGAGTTGATCGATTGACCAAAAGTGTTGTCGTGTTGTAGCTCCTGTTGTATGGACATTGATACAATTATATAAAAGACGATGAAAATGAGATATTTAGTGGGATGGAAGATAGGAAACTGGTAGATCGAGTATCTACCATTTATCTTTTTTCTTCAAAAGTGTTTTCATAAATCAAGATGATGTATGTTGGTAATGTTGAGAATTTATTTATATCTTTTGTAAAATATTTATTTTAGCTGGATGCATTCTATACAATGTTGTTTGGCCATTGCAAAGTGTGAAAGCAACTAGAAATGTGTACTCCACATGTTATATATGTCTAAATAGATAATGATATTATATTTGAATTACAAACTATTAGTTTTGTTCTTAGCGTATTTTTTATTTTTTTTATACGGGCGGATAGTCCTATAAACAAAGGAAATTATTTATATCCAAAAAATTAAAATTGTTTACGATTATTTATTTTATGTAAAAGAAATAGACTTAAATTTTACATGACATATTCATTGTGAAGAAGCTGCTCACGTGTTTCTAACTCGAGACCAAGTGTAGTTTTGATGAGAGCACATGCCATTGCACCAAAACACGAGTTTATGTTTTTCAAAATTATCAGCGTGCCTTCAGGCACGGGCATACCCTAGTATATATATATATAATGCTCATTTAGACCGCTATTAGACATTAATAAGAGTGTTAAAGAATAAATTTTTACCTTCATTCATGCGCAGCTATTTTATATTCCTTTTATTTTTAATGGATAAAAAATATATATATAAACCATCATTGTATTTTGTCACTCAAAAATTAGTTTTCATGATACTTTTTAAAGTAATTTTGTGACACTTGTGTGATAACAACACTTGTAGAGAGAAATGATATCAAGTATCGGAGAAAATAATTTTACCCAATGAAACTGGTTAAAAACATTGTTCATAAACTTTTTAAGATGTTAATTTGTTATTATTTGATCCAATAGAGTTGTAGGTTATTAATTTTGATGAATTGTTATGAATTTTGGAATAAGTTATATTGAAAAAATACCTATTTTTTTTAATTAGTATATATTTAAAATATTAGTGTGGTGACTGTTTATACTATATCATATTTAATAAGTTCGTACAAATCTGTACTAATTATGTTTGGAAAAAAAATCTATACTAGCTATAAACGTATGTTAAACCAAATGTTTCCTTTTGGACAACTACGCCTCTTAATTTGACAAAAATATATAAAACTCCCATTTGGACGGTTAAGTGCACCCCAACGATCCACTTCCCCCTCAATTCGAACCTTCCTCCACCTTTGTCTTACAAAGGAAATATGTTGAGTATAAATTTATTGACCCTACTTAAATGATGGCTAACATGACTTTCAAATGTGATTGGTTGAAACATGAATAACTTAGGAATGGATTTCACAGTGTTTAATTAGTTGTTTATGTTTTAACCAATCATATTGGATGGTCATGTTAGAAATAAGTTTTCGAAAAAATAAAAAATGAGCAACTTTAGGATCAATTTAATATGGGACCCACACTTCGATTTAGTTGGTACCATGCATAAATATGTTCTCCTTTGTGATGAGTATAATGTAATGTATTTGTTTATCCAAAACCATTAAATAATGAATGTGAAAATTGTCAAAAAAATGACCCATTTGAATGAATAAAACTTAGTAAATTGGTATGAAAAGAACTTATCCCACATTAGAACTTCGTTGAAAAAACGAAGTGTTGATATATAAAATATGTCTTCTTAAGAGTTAGGCCCAATGGCGCCGCACTTTTGTGGAAGAGAGAGTACATCGATGCATATGGGTTAACCACACATGCCTGCACCGTCCATCCAGTCTAGTCCAGTCTCGAGCTCAGGCTAAGTATGGGCTTAAAAAAGTCCTTCCTATTTTGGGCCAAATTAATTAAGCTTCTGGGTCGGATTTAACCTTTTTTTTAACCTAATTGGCTTGTTGTTTGGACCCAAAAGTTACAACCATTAATAACTATTTTGTCTGAACAGTCAACTAGAAAATCTATAAGTTGAACAACCATGTTCATTTCTAAAACACGAAAAAATGTATTTTCTCTCCTCCTTTTTCATTTGCATTCCATAATGGTCAGTTCGAGTAAAAACACAAAATTTGAGTCCGCTGGGGCATGACAAATTGAACTGTTACTTCTTTAACCCCGTAATCTATTTATGTTGGGAGACGATATTTCACAACTTTAAGCATTATGGAGTGAATTAAATCGTCTTAAGGACATTGTGTGTATCATATGGCTCAGATTAAATTTCTATTTATTATCTGTTTACTATTGGTATAAATGATAAGTTTATTTTGGGTAAATTATATTCTGTAAATATATATATATATATATATATATATATATATATATATATATATATATATTCATTCTACTATTATATATTTTCGTTATTATATAGTACATATTATATATTTTCTCCTAATAATTAATTAACAATTTTTGTTT
Source organism: Sambucus nigra (assembly GCA_949130495.1). Taxonomy (NCBI): domain Eukaryota; kingdom Viridiplantae; phylum Streptophyta; class Magnoliopsida; order Dipsacales; family Adoxaceae; genus Sambucus; species Sambucus nigra. Next base: position 572,874,874 of record OX422210.1, on the reverse strand, counting down.
TAAACTAAAGTGTAATAATTAAAATGTTCTACTATACTGTTTGTTATATTTTCAAAATTTATTATTGTAGTATTATTTACTGTTAAATTGTAAACTTAATTTTAATTTACGTTTTCTTTGTTAATTAATTTTATTACTTTTACAATTCCTACATTCAAACTAAAATTCTATTTTGTAACAGAAATGGCATCAACTAATGTCGTTCCTACACTTGCACTCGTAATAGTATCTCATGGTGAGAAGCCCGAAAAATTCAATGGAACGAACTTCAAGTGTTGGCAATAAAATATTCTCTTTTATCTCACTACTCTGAACTTGGGAAGGTTCCTTCAAGAGGAATCTCCTATAACTATTGAAGTCATAACCGATAAAGAAGGATTTATTATTGTGGATTCATGGAAACATGCACATTTCTTAAGTAGAAATCAAATTTTTAACCAATTGGACAATTCACTATTTAATGTGTAATGTACCATTAAAATGACGAAGGATCCATGGGAATCTTTACACAACAAATATAAAACATAAGGTGTCAGCCGGAAGAAATTCATAGTCGGTAGATTTCTTGACTACAAAATGGTGAATTCCAACGCAGTAAGTATTCAAGTTCAAGAACTACAAGTGATTATTCATGACATACATATTGAAGGGATTTGCTTAAGTGACTCATTCCAAATGGCTATAATGTTTGAAATATCATTGCCTTTTTGGAAAGATTTCAAGAATTATCGAAAGCACAAATGCAAGGAGATGAATCTTGAAGAACTAATTATAAGTCATACATTTGAAGGAGACAATTGTGTATCTGAAAAGATAAAATGAAAAAAACTCCATCGAAGACAATGTTAATGTTGTGGAACAAGGGCCAAAAACCAATAAAAGAATACGTGAAGGCGATGGCACTTCAAAGTCTAAAATGAAATTTAAAGGAAAATGCTATAGTTATGGGAAACCTGGACATTATTCAAATGAATGTTTTAAGACGAAGAAATCCAAGAAACAAAATGCTCAAGGTAACACGATGGAATGTGAAAAGCTTTCAGACAGCATAGCCGACCCCAATCTCTCTACGGTTATATCCGAATGTAATTTGGTTGGAAACCTTAGGCCTCGTTTGATGCGCAAGAGGTTCATATTGGAAAAAAATTTCCTATCCAATGTTTGGCGTAATTTAGGATGTGATATGAGATGGAATAAGCTATCCAAAGTGAGCTCCTTATCCAACAAGGAGTGGGATAAAAAAATCCCACCTCCAAGGTCTTATAAAATTATATGGTGTCAAAATTTGATTAAAAATTACCACTGTACCCTTATTACGTTACAAAAAACTCACGCAACTTGCACTATCTCAAGTATTAGATAGCAGTCGGCAATCCCTTTGATTCACATAACTCTCCATTCATATTTTTTTATCACGGTATGTAACCTCCTCATTTTGTTTTCTATTTTTTTTTCAATTTGTTCCTTTATCATGAACTAATATTTTGGTTTAAATCGATGCAAATATTATGTTAACTCACCTACTAGAGAAGTTGAAAGTTATGTATTGTTAATTCACCCCTAATATTTTGTTACGCATATTTTTTTTAATGTATTATTAACCTATATGCTAGACAAGTTGAAGGCTATGTACAATTCAATTTATTTTTTGATATATATTTTCGGCGACTATTTTGGGTAAAATCGATATTATTCAGTTGTGACTTCAAGCAATTTTCTGCAACTGATTTGTTTTGAATCGAAAGAGAAGACAGTAAGCAACCAGTTTTACTATCTCATTATTTTTGGCAACTAGTTTGTGTACACATGTTTTTTGTATTCGTGTAAGTGATTACTAGTGCTTGAGTGTGTACAAATTATAAATACAAATACGAATACATATTTTGATCTCATAATATTATTTTTTTAACATCCCACGTGGAATTAAATATTATGTAATTGGGTTAAAATATGTGATAACAATATATTTTCATATTTTTTTATTATTAAAAACAAAAGAAGGGTATTTTTGGAAAACTGGAGATAAATTAATCCTATCCGGAGCATTTCAACCACGTGATTGTATTATTATATCTCATCCCGTCTTCTTATTCGAAACTGTTCCAAACGCAATATTGGAATAGGCCTTATACGGTCCATCCCTATCTTATCCAATCTTACTCTTATCCTATCCTATTCGGACCCCATATACGGTGTATCAAACTAGGCCTTAGAGAATTGTAGGTGGACACTGATGCTACAGGTCGTATTTGTTTCAACAAATGGACATTCTCTACCTACAAGTGTATGGAAAATGAAGAGAATATATTGATGGGTAATTTGTCAAGATCCAAAGTTGAAGGGCATGGAAAGATTGTGCTAAAATAATTTCCGAGAAGGAACTCTCTCTAAATGATGTTCTTCGTGTTCCGAACATTCGTAAGAATATGATTTCGGGTTCCTTACTGAGTGAAAATGGTTTCAAGTTGGTGATTGTATCTGATAAATTTGTACTATTTAAGAAGGATATGTATGTGGGAAAGCGCTACATGACTGAAAGGCTCTTTAAGATGAATGTAATGACTCTTGCACCAAAATCTATTAATATTGAAAAAGTTAATTCCTCTTATTTGCTTGAGTCTTCAAAATTTGTGGCATGCTATATTATGACATGTCAATTATGATACGTTACGTAGATTAATTAACTTATAATTTTTGTTAAAATTTGATATTGATAAAAATCATAAATTTGATATATGTGTGGAATCCAAATTAACAAGATTACCATTTCATTCCATTGAAAGGAAAAGTGAACCTTTAGACCTAATTCATATTGATATATGTGAACTAAAGTTTTTACAAACTAGAGGAGGTAAAAAATATTTCATTACCTTTATTGATGATTGCACAAAATACTGCTATGTGTATTTTCTAAAAACTAAAGAAGAGGCTACAGATGTGTTTAAACAATACAGAATTTGAAGTTGATTATTAACTTAGCAAAAAGATAAAGGTAATAATAAGCGACATAGGTGGTTAATATGATTCACCTTTTTAAGGAGTTTGTACAAAAAATGGCATTATTCACCAAACTATCACTCGTTACTCACCTCAATCTAATAGTTCTACGAAATTCAAGAACCGTGCACTCGAAGAAATGATGAATGTTACGTTAATAAGTTATGGGTCACCACATAATTTCTTAAGGGAAGCCATTATCTTCGCCAATTATATTCTCAATAAATTTCCTCATAAGAAAACACATATAACCCACTAAGAATTATGGAAAGGTCGAAGACCTTGATATAAATATTTAAAAGTGCGGGGCGGTTAGCAAAGGTTAAGTTTCCTAAAACTAAAAAGTTTAAAATAGGAGCAAAAACCATTGACTGTACGTTCACCAGTTGTGCAAACAATAGCAGTGCATATGGGTTTCTTGTTTGTAAATCTGATATTCTGAATATTCATGTTAATATGATTATTGAATCAGGGGATGCTTCATTTTTTAAAATGAATTTCCATATAGGAGGGCCTGAAAATCAAGTCCAAACAAAAAGACAAATAATGCCACAACTAGCCATGCCCATCAAATGTCACCAATTGATGGGCATAAGCATAAAAAAGGCAAGAACATCAACTTCCTTCGGTTAGAATTTTCTAAGATATTTGTTGGAAAAATATCCACAAATGTATAAGGAAACAATATCTTCGTCAGAAGCTTCAAATTGGAAAGAAGCAATTAACTTTTAAATTGAATCCATAATGCAAAATCATACGTGGGAACTAGTGGATCTCACATAGAGTTCAAAACCCTTAGGGTGCAAATCGATCTTCAAACAGAAGATCAAAAGAAAATGGATCAATTGATAAGTACAAAGAAAGACTTGTCGTTAAAGGCTATAAGGAAAAAGAAGGATTCGATTATTTTGACACTTACTCAGAGGTCACAAGAATTACATTGATTCAAATGTTGATAGCAATAACTTCATTAAATGGACTTGAAATGCATCAAATAAATGTAAAAACGACATTCTTAAAAGGTGTATTAGATAAAAAAAATATTTATGAAACATCCCCAAGGGTTTATTTCTCCATGACAAGAAAGGAAAGTGTGTAAGCATATTAAATCACTTTACGGATTAAAACAAGCACCAAAGCAATGAAATGAAAATTTTGATAATGGTATGTTATTAAATCGTTCTAAAATCAATAAGTGCGATAAATGTGTTTGTTTCAAAATCACTCAAAATGGATATGTCATTATATGTCTCTTTGTAGATTATATGATAATAATGGGTAGCAACCTTGATATTATTAAGGTTACCAAGCGTATGTTGGCCATTCGATTTGACATGATAGATTTAGGTGTCGCCGATGTGATACCAGGAATTAAAATTCTAGAACATCCAATGGACTTATATTATCTCAATCTCATTACATCATAATAATACTTGAAAATTTTAAAAAGTGTAATAATAGTCGTAATAAGACGCAAATGGATACAAATCATCATAAAAAAAATGGAAATATTATTTCTCAATTAGAGTACTCTCTTATAATTGACCGTTTCATGTATGTCATGAATTGCACTAGACCTGATATAACATACTAAATAAGTAAACTAAGTCGTTATATGCATAATTTAGGTAAAGATCACTTGAAAGCAATAATGACAGATTTAGGTTATTTAAAACCTACTAAACATTATGGATCGCACTATTCAAGATATGCAGTTGTACTCTAAGGTCATTGCGATGCAAATTGGATGTCTAAAACAAAAGACTCTAAGTCCATGAGTGGATATGTCTTTACCCTTGGAGGTGCATCCGTGTCTTTGAAGTCCTATAAACAAACATGTATAGCTCGATCTACAATGTAACCTGAATTCATTGCATTAGACAAAGCTTTATAAGAAGCAGAGTGGCTTCGAAACTTCTTGGAGGACATTAAAAATTGGTCAAAACTACTACCTTCTATATGATCGGTAATTGGAAGGGCACAAAATCATATGTATAATAGAAAGTCAAGTCACATTCTTCGTAGGCACAATACTGTTAGACACTTTCTCTCAAATGGAATTTTTTAAATTGACTATATAAAGTCAAAAGATCGTATTGGGGATCCGCTTACCAAAGGTTTGACTCGGGAGAAAGTGAAAAGATCATTGAGAGGAATGGGTTTAAAGCATATATATTAAATAAGAGTCAATATAGTGGCAAACCAACCTAGCTGGCCGGAGATCCCAAGATTTAGGTTTAATTAGCTAACCAAACTATATTGTATTCGATAGGCATTAGAGGCAATGAGACAATGTAAATCTGTCATGAGAAGTAGGATAAGTTACGCTTTTAATGATTAACCAAGTGTAATACCCCATAATTTTAGTGCTAATTAATTTCTTAATTTAATTGGGAGAAAATTAAATTAGAATTTAGTATCCATTAATCTGTAAATAGCCCCTTATGGCCCCTAAACTATACAAGTTTGGCCAATTTAGTTCCGAAACTAACAACTTGGCCAATTTAGTCCCTGAACTAATATAATTTGGCCAATTTAGTCCATAAATAGTTTTTAAGACAAAAATTTGTTTTTTAGTTAGGAAAAAAATAGCTTTTTCTGATTAAAAAAAATAGTTTTAAATTTGATAAAAAAAAAGAAAATAAACTGTTTTCTTTATAAATGTTTTTTTTAAAAACATTGTTCTAACAAAAATTTAATTTTTTAAAAAAAAAACTGTTTTTCAAAACTACTTTAAAAATTGTTTAAAAAAAAAAACTATTGAAATTTTTTTTTTTAAATAAGAAAAAACAAAATTTAAAAATAGAAAAAAAACTACTTTTTTTCCTATCTAAAAAATTGATTTTATCCACCTTAAATAAGTTTTTTTTTCTTATTTAAAAAATTGTTTATTCCTATTTAAAATATTTTTTTTATCCCAATTAAAAAACACATGATTTTTTTTTTTATTTAGGGTACATTTCAAAGGTTTTAACTCTTGATAAAAAATAGAGAGATTCTTCAACTATGAAAAAAATAGTTTTTTTATAAAATTTAAAAATTATTTTGAAAAACGGTTTTAACTCTTGTTTTTTTTTTATCAAATTTAAAAACACTTTTTCTTAAAGTAGAAATACAATACTTTTATCCTATTTAAAAAATTGTTTTTATTGTCATATTTAAAAATATTATTATTATTATTTTTTCAAGGCTGAAGAATCACACTATTTTTAAACAAGAGTTAAAACCTTTGAAATGTACCCCAAATAATTAAAAAAAACTGTGAGTTTTTTTTTAAATTGGATAAAAAGCAATTTTTTAAAATAGGACAAATAAAAGTTTTTAAAATGAGATAAAAATAGTTTTTTAAGTATGATGAAAATAGTTGTTTAAATTTGACAAAAAAATTGGTGGTGACATTTTTTTTAAAAACATTTTTTTAATTTTATACAAAAAACTGGTTTTTCAAAGTTAAAGAATCACTCTAGTTTTTAAGAAGAATTAAAACCTCTGAAATATACCCCAATTAATAAAAAACTGTGAGTTTTTTTTTTCTAAATAGGATTAAAACAATATTTTTTTTAAATAAGAAGAAACTGGTTTTAAATAGGATAGAAACAGTGTTATAAGTAGGATAAAAACTGTTTTTTAAATTGCGTAAAATCAGTTTTTTTCTATTTTAAACATTTTTTAAAAAGTAGTTTTTAAAATAATTTTTTTCCTATCTTTTATCAAATTTAAAAACAATTTTTTTAAAGAGGAAAAAAACTTTTTTTTACTACTTAAAAAACAGTTTTTTTATCTTAAAAACTATTTCTCAACTAAATTGGCCAAATTATTAGTTTAGGTACTAAATTGGCAAAACTTGTATAGTTTTGGGGCCAAAGGGGTTGTTTACTCTATATTAATTAGCGAGATAAAATATTAATATTTATTATAATTATTATTTACTTATGGGCGATAAGTAAACAGTTATATGATTTATTATATGTCGCATATGAGTGACAGTGAAAGTTTAATTGGCGATAGGTCGATAGGGTGTTACATTGATGGATCGATATAATTTATGGGTTACACATTGGGTATATACGTGTCAGACCCGGTTAATGAGATGGTAGAATAATTGGAGTTGGGTGACTTTGATGGCCTTTTCGAGTGCATCGATGATCCAAGAAGGGTCAAAACGGTCTAGAATACGTACCAGAGTCTTGTCTTTAGGTCCCGCGAATATTTTAGACACAAAAGGACTCGTATAAGGGTAGGATGGTCATTTTATACTTACAAATTTAGAGGGAAACGGGATTAGGCCTTTATGAAAACATTTAAGGGTTGGGGAAGGTGGATGATAGCCCACCTTTCACATTCCAAACAAAAGACTGAGAGAGAGAACCCTAGAAAAGGAAAAAAAAAGGAAAAGGAAGATGTTTCTTAAATAGGGGAAGATGAGGATTCAACCTGGCTTAGAGACTTTGGATTTCTAATCCAGTAAGGCAAGTAAATACTTGCTTCATATCACATTGTCTTTTGTAGTTAATTAATTTCTTGGTCTGAAGTATACATTAGGGATTTAAATATGAAATATTGAAAATTTGATGATTGATGAAGATACCTAATTATATAAGATGAATGATTTTGAGACAATGAGCGTATGTGATTGATTATGCTGGTAGTTAGAGATAAAATTCTGGGCTTTAATTGAAAAGGAGGAAGAACTTGGATAAAAGATGAAACCATTGTAATCAACTTGATAAAATAATTGTAATATTGAATTTATGGGGATTTCCATGTAGTAATCAAATATATAGTGATGGGATTATGTTTTCTAGATGATGTATGGATTATAGTTATTGGAATTTTGGAAGAAAGAACCCTAAAAATAAGGATTGGATTTTGGGGATGAATCCTGCCTAAGAAAAATGCTTCAGGTTTGTGTTCTATAATATCTTTCGAACCTCTTTTGAATGTCATTCGAACGAGATGTCATTCTCATTTGAACGAGATTAGAATTCCTTCGAATAACCCGTGGCTTTGGATCGGGTTTGGATCATAGAAATGTTCTGGGTATTATGAACTCAAGCGAGTATATGGGAGGCTATCCATGTGAGTGGATATTTAATTAAAAATAATTTTGTGTCACTATTTGTTAGTGAGAATTTAATAATTAACTAGGGTGCTGGGGTAAGGGACTAGTCAAATAGAGAAATCATGAATTTGGGATGAACTTCAGGATTTGGGTGAATCGTGTGCGTTGGGATATGCATACGAGTTCGGTAAATATTATATATGCATGTTAGAGGAACGTGTATATATCTACGAAAGTGTGTATTCAACTTGTTTTATTTAAACATACCTACTAGAGAGTGCTATCGTAGGAGGTTGAGCATAGTGGGCAGCCCACCTTGGCGTTGACTAGCAGGTGTTGGATTAATTCCCTAGGTTATAGTACTGTTGCATGACTACTATCCCTATCTAAGGATAAATGTTGGTTTTAAGTCTGATTGGGCGCAATGGTGGTGAGATTCTGACCGCCTGGCTCGGTGTGAGACGTGACGCCTTGAACCGGATATCATATGAGGAATGTATTTGCGAGGTCTAAGCTCTGGGGATACGGTTATACATATATATTGAGTGATATAAATGTATGCATTTGTGATAATGTGTGTATATCTATTTATAGGACGAGCGTAGCTATGTTATGACTATTACGCAATTATTTATTTATGGCAACGTGTGGTTCTAAAAAAATGCTTATAAATGTATACCTAATAAAGGTAGTTAGACTTAGCTAATAAAGACTATTAGCGGGGTTGGGCATAAATAAAGGTCATGTGTCCTAGTTAGATTGGGTAGTTTAATTAGTAGGATAAATTAAATGAACACGTTAGGTGCGCACTTTAGTTGAGAGGTGAGGTGTATCTCAAAAGAGTGCGACCGGATAATCTTGAAAGTAATACACTACTATTTTAATGATTTAAAAATTTTATTTACTTGTGAAAATATTTTAGACTCTACGAGATTTGACCTGCATGTTTTTGTCTTTCCTTATTTTCCTTTTTACACCCCAGTTGTGCAGCAGCAGCAGCCGAGATAGTAGGGATAGATTTGTTCTTACCATGCCATAGTTGTGGATGCTAAATCCTTTCTTAGACGCTTTAGTTGGTTCTTATTTAGATAGGATCGGGGAAATGACCTTAACACCCTAGCGTTTTTCGATTACTAAATAAGGCTCTTAACTCTTTTAATTTCAATTTAAAACCCTGATTGAAATTGGTGTACACACACAAATTGAAAAAATAGATTTGTGATGAAGCAGCTGAAATAAAATAATTTAGAATCGGATGAGGCAAAGATGAAATTGACACAATATTTGTTCTCGAGGAAACCACCGTGATGAAAAACCCCGTGTCCCTAGTCCCAGAACAACTCACACACCCAAGTCCACTATTACCAATTACAAGTTACAAATTACAGTCCACAAGTTTTCAATCATTTAAACTAAGCAAATACAACTCGTACAACCAGCTTAGTGTAAATACAACCCTACTTGACTATAAATCAGTCAACCCAATAACACCCAGGTAATAGTGACTACACACGCACAACCACACACTCAAACCCGAGACCCCGTGAAATTGTGCAAAACAGACTTAATTATAAGGCTTGTTTTAAATAGAACATAAAAAATTTCTTGTTTATAAAATGGACTAAACACACACCAGGTTAGGTCTAATGTAATTAACAAGAAAAAATACCAATCGGTGACTAAATGACTGGTAGGTACAAATTGAAACACACACTCCAAAATAGGTTTTTGCACATGCCAAAAGACACATCCAACTTAATCTGATTTTAAAATAAAATAGGTATGTTTGAAACAGTCAGATAAATCAGGATACCCACACGAGTTAAAAAAAACGTAATTCCCAAGTTCAGTTAAGTCCAAGTTTAAACTCACACTTAATTAAACACAAGTTAATTACTGAGTTAAAAACTAAGTTAAACAACTTAGTAAAATCACTAAGTTAAACAACTGAGTTAAATTACTGAGTTAAATGATGAGTTAAATCTAAGTTAAACTAGCTAATGCACACTGATTTACAGCCACTGACTTACACCGAGTTTTAAACATACACTCGAGTTACAGCATTGAGAATCCTACGAGTTCAGCACAATGTTAAAACCAACTCCAATACCCCCACACCAGATCAAACGAAGTGCACACCCAAAAAATCTGAGAAATAAAATAACATCAAATCAAGAACAAAACAATATATATATACACACACACTAGGGTATGCCCGTGCCTAAAGGCACGATGATAATTTTTCGAAGTATTAAGTCATGAAAATTTTAAATAAATTTTTTTTATATAACACAAATCAAATTAAAAAAATTTAAACATTTAGGGAGAATTTCCAGTTTATAGGACTATTCATCCTATTTAATGAGTGTTTCCCTTGTATATATAACTTCTATTAGTGGCTAAAGCTTATCGAATCTATAAAATGGATATGAAAAAATCACACTTGAGAAAACCTTAAAGAAAAACACAAATTGGTATATGTTTTCGTATAGATTAAAACCATAAGTTCGGACTTAAATACTTACTATAAAATGAGGTTAATATAAAATAAAGCATACATCTAACATCAATCGCAATGAAGCTCACTGGGCAATCGCAATGAAGCTCATTGAGCCAGTAAATTTCGTGAATATCTATTTGTAAAATAACATACGTACGAAATTGTGTTTGCTCAGTTCAAACACTCAAATTTAAGGTCATTTTGGATGTCGAGGATACAGGTTCAAAATGAAGTCAGACACTTTAGTAGAAAGTAAGTAATTTCATCATTGTATCAAAACGAAAAGGGATGGAAGATATTAAATAAGTTATTTTCAATGCCATCTGTATAACAAGTTGTATAGTTATAAACATATAACCAATTGATGTTTATTACCTCTTCTTATGGAGATTTACTAAAATTAGATTTCTCTTGAAAGTTAGCACCTCAAACTTGCACTCAACCTATTAATGAAATAATGTAAATAGATTGGATAAAAAATAATCACCTTGATATAAACATAGTGTTTAAACCTACATAGATAGGAATGCTAATATTTAAAGATGGAACTCCCTTTGTAAACGTGCATACAAAGGAATACAAAGGTTCCTACCTAGTACACTCAAATTAAAAAAAACACAAAATGCAACTAGTGTTCTCCTTCTCATATTCTCTAGAATAGTGAACTCCCCTGTGAACAAAAGAAATGTTGAAGTTAGTTATGAAGAGTTTGATTTAACGGAAATGAATAGCCCCGAGTAAATGCAACTGCAGCTGCACTGTTGGTGGATCCCCAATGTCATCCATGTCCTGGCATTCTGGATTTTGGCTGTCCCAACATTCTGGATCCCCACAACCCGTGTCCCGACATTCTAGATCCCCACTGAAATATTAGAGATTTTCACAATTGGTTTGAACGAAAAATGAGTTTTCCCAACGAAACATAAATCTATAACCAAATTGAATTACAAATTGACCTACTCTCCATCACTATAAAGATCACATACCTTCTCGCCATCACTGTAAAGATCACAAACCTGCTCTCCATCGCTATGAGATGAATAAAAATTTCTATAAACCTACCTTTACTTTCATCAAACCACGAGAAAAAAGTAGCAGCATATAGTATAAGAGAAAGCATCAGACCATTAATATAATTTCTTGATAATTTACACTTAAAATTAATAGTTCGATGAGGAATGAATATGAAGTAACCTTTATCCATGTCGGGAATTACCATTTGACTGGCCAAGTCTAGCCTCGTTATCAAATGCTCTTCAAGGCTTCCTGTACAAATTTCAAATTACATATAACAAAATGATATGGAAAACAAAACCCTTAAATGATGCCATACTACAAAAGCAACATAATAGACCATATGGAGTGTCCTCTTTTTGTCACCATGCTGTCTTTTTTTGTCACCATGATTAAAGTGTTTGAATAGATACCTCGAGATACCTACACAGCAAAACATATATACAAATTATTTTAAAATGATCGTTTCAGGCTCAAAATGAATAAAATAACATCACGTATTTTTATACGGTGAAAAAGATATTCCCATCAAATTTAAATTGTGTATCAAACCACTTAAGAAGTCTACAATGAAAAAGATAGTTAGGATAAAGAAACAAACAGTTATTAAATACACGAATAAAGAAACAATGATTATAAAATGAACAGGCGAATCTGACATTAACTATAAACAGCTAAAATTACAACATTAAAAAAGTAACCAACAATAAAACATATAAATTATCATTATGAATCCCAAAAAAAGAAGTCAGAAATCAAAGCAAGAAGCAACTATTAGGCATACAAATATTCACACTTTAAACATCCTTCTCAAAAAATGAGTGCAAGAGAGTGCTGAGAATAATCACACAGAAGCATACAACTAAGAAAGGGAGTAATATTAGAATAATGAAGATGAGAGATGTGTACCGGTATTTGGAGTGAAATGAAATAGAACATAGACTGTACTGATTTTTGGAATGGTTGTTCCGCTCATAAATCAGTAACAAAAAGTGAAAAAAAAAATATTGAAACAAATTCAGAAAAAAATGTACTGAGTATTTACCTATCGTAAATCTACTGAGTATTTACCTATAGTAAATACATGATCTTAAAGAAAGAGGATTGATATGGTAGGTGAGAAAGGGATTTAGAGAGAGAGGTTCTGCACATCGTTTTAGGAGGTAGTGGTTTTTGAGAGGCTCGAGGTACATGTGATGTGAGAGGCTTGAGGTAGTGATTGTGTAAGATTTCACGTGATGTGATTCTGAAATCTAGCTATGATTATAATAACGCTTTTACCATCACAAAAATAGAAAAGAATGGAAAGAAAATGAGCTATAAACTAACATTTACGAATCTGAGCTTAGCAATCTTACATTTTTTCATGGTGGAGATTACATTACCCGCATGAGATAGCACTCAGTGAACCATTCCCATAGATGATATTTAGTTTTTTAGCTCCGCAACTATAGGCTTCGAGTTGTCTGTCTCGTCAACTACTGGCTTCAAGTATTTCACCTCTATTCAGCAAACACGTAGACAACAAAACATTGAAATGAAAAGAAAATAAAAAACCTTTTGGCTCCTTCTAAATTTAAAAGTTCCCCTCCTCCTACACATGTTTAATCCACTCATTACTTGGTGAATTAACTCATTCTTCACCTACCACATAATTCTTTCCGTACAACTCTAGCACACATCAGATGCCTTGACAACTCTTATTACCTTATCAAAGGCACATCATTATTGAAACAACAATAGTCGTTGTCATTAAGCCAGAGATGGATCAAAGTAAGACATCTCCCGCTCTAGGATGGATCACTTACTTCTATCTCACTTTTTGAAATTCAAATTAAAAAAATCACATATGGCTTAAGCCTTGTCATCCCACATCCTCAGAGGGATCAATCTCATTCGTCTCACTTTCTCAGACACATTGCCATCTGTTAGCATTTTGCAGGGATTGTATCTCCTTATCTGAGAGCAAGTTTAAGTGTCCACTATCAGTTAGTTCTTAAACATACACCTTAAAGCTACCCACTGTGAGGGGCTCCTCTCTAAATTTTAGTTTTAATCATATCCTTTTGGATGCCATTGTGGACTACATGTAACTAAAATAATTAATCACACAAATCATAATATCCAAAAATACAAATGTAGGGTGGTAAGGCAAAAAAGAGAGAAAGAGAGAGTAGCATGATATCAAACTCAAAGTATAAAGCTTCCGTTATGAATTCATCATATATCCCTCAAAAATTTAAATTTTCCCAAAGGTAGTCCACAATGGCAATCCTAAACATCAAATATACAGAGTAAGCCAGACTCATTTATCAGAAAATACAAACATAATTTGATAGCTACTCAATCAAAATATCTACACATGTAAAATTACGAAAATGCTTGAGTAGAAAAAGAAAGATAGCAAGGTCAAAAATGCCTCAGGATCAAGTGCATCCTTAGCTGCTATTCTCTTAGATCAAGAGTCAACTGATATTCATATGAGTTTAAGTCAAACCAACATCCAAAATAAACTCAGAACAAAAAAAGTATGCATACAAGTTTAAGAGAATCAATCAAAGTTACTAATAAAATAGTAAAACAACCTGAAAGTCAAACCAATCTCATATTACCATAAAAACAAGATGATTTCTTCAACCTGAAAGTCAAACCGATCGTAAATAGACTTTCATTACCAACACAGTGGAAGTTTAGAATACCTTCTCCTTCGTTAATTGTTAAAACTTTCCCCAAATCTGAAAAGGACACACAATTGTTTAACATTGTAGAATTATAACATTACAAAGTTGTTTAACATAATGTTTAACATTATAACATTAAATAATAAATTACCATCTTAGATAAAAAAAATGAGGGATAAATTACCACGTTATAGCATTATAACCGAGTAGGAATCCATGTTCCCAACATTACTTACGAAAAGTGAATAACTGTCTATAGTAGATGATGCATTCCATAATTTAGTTAAGACAAATGACACGCAACCAAATCATAAACTCCAATGAAGTTATCATTTCAATTCATGTTTTGACAATTTCAACTTCATTATTTATGTAAAAATAAAGTAATCTTTTTAGTTAGACTTACTTCAACATAATCTTGATTCTTGACCTCATGTTTCCACAATTAGTCGTTCATAAGTTGCTGCCCAATCTAACCAAGAAGGGGGTCCGTCTTCCTCTATAGGAAGCGAGTAAAAGCCCCTCATTCATAGCTTCGTCACATCCACAGAGTATATCTGTATAGGAAGGGTAAAAGCTTAAAATTTTTAGCCAAAACAACATTTTCACATTAAAAAAATTAAAAATAAATTCCAAATCAATGCCAAGTATATTTCTAACATCTCCAACATAATATGACTAATCACCACAAACTAACCTAAAATCCCAATAAAGTGGATCATCACGTAACAATATAAGGACTAAAAATACAACAATAAACTTTTCTTTATAGCATAAGAACGAACAAATGGACAAATATATTGGACTGATAATGTTGACAATTGGAGTGATACTGAGATAATAAAATAGCCAACAAAATCAATAAGTATTGTAAACAAAAATAACATTAGTCACCTAAATACAAGTATACTCTTCATTGTGGCAGATGCAGTTATACATATGCCATTGATGATAATTGCATATATGCACCAAGCCATTACAAATATATAACGCTTTATCATTATATTTGGGTCTCCAAATTTGTTGATGGAACGTAAAAACAAATACAAAATGCATTATCATGATATTTGGTTATAAAAACATACTGTTTGATCAAAGAAGATTGCATAATTACCTTGAAAGAGAAATGATTCCCCATATTATGGTGGTCAGGCATAACATGATCCCAAATATAATGTGACCTAAAGCAGAGGCAAATGTGACATATAACACTCAGTTAGTGTCCTTGTTAAGAGATAGATTCATTCGTGACATCGTGGTCGTTGTTGTCGGTGTCACAAATGTGACATATAGCATTCAAACTTCTTCATTCCAATTGGAGGCCATCTGCAGTTACCCAATATCATAATAAACTCAACACTAAAACATAAACCTATATATATAGATATTTGAGTGTAAATATCCATAAAACAATTTATCTCAGTTATATAGATGAATATATTACCATCATTCCCTAAACTCTCCCATCATTGGTAGCAATAGGAGTAAAGTCCTTTTTAAGCTTGCGGGTCATGGGGAAGGCTGAGGTGGACTTAAGGTTGGTGAATAGTTCAATCACATAATTAATAGTAAAAAACAAAATGCAGTAATGACCTAAAATTCTAAGAATACATCAACATCATTAACCTGAGTATTGATCTGAGTATTAAAACAAAATGTAGAATTAATGATTCTCGTGCAGATGCATAACTGTGTAAACCCCCAATTCAGAATCTCAAAAAGATTTAATTTATAACATCAATACTATTTAAGCAATGATTTTACTCGAGGTGTTGGTCTAGGATTCTTGAAAAGGAAAACATGTCTAGTTATGTACCATTCTGGAAACTTTGAGATTATGGAATTTGAATCACCTTTACAAAAAAAGGTCAAGCTCGTTGAGTTTTATAATAATAGGGACAAAGACAGTGAATCTCGACATCAGTCCTTATATATAACACCATATTGAGTCATAAAAATCTAGTTAGGGAAATACTCTACATAAACACCCAAATACCAAACTAAAATCACTCAAAATATATTACATCAAAATACTAGACGATTGGATAATAAAATTAATAAATTGATTCATTGACAAAACTTAATAGTATGTTAAAATATATGTAACTTAGCATAAGGTTAACAACGGAAATATCATTAATATTCATCAACTCCGACATATATATGCACAACTCCATCTCTTAACCAACATAAAGATCACAATATGGGAGGGGTGGTTTCAAGCAAGCACTGGGCAGATTAGAAATGAGTTTTTTATAGCGCACCAATATTCATCAAGTATTTACTTAGACGCATAATCCACGACAAGACACTGCAAAATAAGCGCCAACAACCAGTTCGGTATTGATGCATTCAACCATGACAGTGCATTCGACACATATGAATTTACAAACTAGGTTTGGCTTCAAAGTCCAACTCTAAATATATGACTTTTGTTTACACTAAAAAAAATTCATTTGACATATATGCATCCTAACACATGGTAAGGCCCAATCAGATGAGTTCAAAGTGAATATATGACTTTTGTTTACATTAAAAAAAAAAACTTAATAACGTAGTGATGTTAAGCCAAGAAAAATTACCTGAACAAATGCAGCATATGCTCGGATCGTGATTTAATCCTAACCACCATCTGAAAGTAGAAACACGAGATCTACAAAAATAGATTTCCAAAAGTCAATTACCAATTTATCAATCCAAACAATCTAACCAAAAATCTAGAGTGTGAAATCGTAAATCAAAAATATGAAATCCAAAAGATAGACAAAGTGAAAACAAAGCTCAAATGGTGTATTACACAAAGTTCAAATATAAAAAATACCTAAATAAGCCCTAGTTTCTGATTTATTTCTTATGATGTGAAACTTAAAGAGAAGGTTAAACCACACAAATAGAAAGTTAATTGGTTTGAAACTTACCTGAGAGGATCGACGACATGGATAGTGGTGAGGCATTGTGGAAACAAGGCGATAACTTGAGAGCTATGGTGGCGGGAAGTTGAGGAAGAGGGGGAGAAGGGGTGATGGGAGAGGGACGGGGAGGAGTAGGGTGAGAGTAGGGGCGGCGGTGGATTGGAGAGAGGGAGATAATGAGTTGATGTTTGGGGTAGGGTTCTTTTGAGTCGATGGTGAGAGAACGGCAGAGGAGTATAAAATATGAGGGGGGAACAAATTCATGAAGTAATTTTGACCAGAGTACCCCCAATCTTGAATTAAAGTCTAAATTTGTTAAGTAAAAAAGAGTGGAAAATCAAAGAATTAAGGGTAAAATGGGTATTGCAGGAAAAAATGCATATTGATGACATCATTAACTAAGCTTATGACATACATAAGTTTTCTACTTTATTATTATTATTATTATTATTATTATTATTATTATTATTATTATTATTATTATATATATATCAGTATATATGTATATATGTATATATATATATATCGTATATATAAAAATGTGTATATATATATAAGAGAAACGAGAAACTCACCAAAAAATCTCAAACTGAGCTATGGCAGAAGTTGACGCAAGAAAGAGAAAAAAAAACTATGCCCAACACCAGCTCTAAGCCAACAAACAGCTTCGTGAAAACAATAAACTTAAACAAACATGTATATATATATATATGTGTGTGTGTGTGTGTGTAAGAGAAATGAGAAACTTACCGAAAAAGCTCAAACCGAGCAATAGCAGAACTTGAGGTAAGAAAGAGAAAAATAAATTAAGCCCAACACTAGCTCCAAGCCAACTAACAGCTTCGTGAAAACCCATAAACTCAAACAAGCACAAAACTCCAACAGCCTCTTAACCAAAAGAAAGACCGAGCTTATTATCCAAAAACTGAAAAACACCAAATCTCAATTCTTTCCACAACTAGGTTGTAACAGAAATCGAACAATAAAACTATCACTCACATATTCATGTAAGATAAAGCCAGGTTAAAGAACACGGAATCTCACACTAGATCAAACACACACATTAAAACTATTATGTCTTGAAGGAAATATGTTGAGAGAGAAAGTGAGGAGATAAAAAAAATGTTGAATGAGTTTTGATTTTCAAACCCTTAAAACTCAATTCCCATAATCACAAACAATATCAAGGACCCTAAAAATGTCATGGTAGGTAAATAATAAACCACACAAATAGGAGTAAAATAGAATATGAACAAGGGAGGCTGAGGGTAACAAAATAAAATCACAGCCCAAGGACACATACAAAAAACACTATTGCCACAGGAGGGACAAAAGGGTCAAACAAATGGAGACAACCAACCATCCCAGACACGTCAAAGTAGGTCTCGAGAAGACCAAAACCAACAGACCTCGAGCGCCCAAAACAACTAGCTAAAACCAACGGCACACAAAAATACAACTCATCCTATTTTAATTTAGGGACATAAATGTTTGAACTTAAGCAAATGTTAAGTTTAACTCATCTGATTTATATATCCTAAAAAAATAAATAAAGAATAAAAACATTTTTTTAAAATAATATAAGGATAAGAAAAAAATATCTTAGTAAAAGTATACACTAAAAATAATTTAAGAATTAAATTATATAAGTTGATTTTATAAATAATTTTAACTCCAAAATGTTGAAAACAAAAATAAGGACACCAAATTTGAACAAACAAAACAATCTCAAGATTGAGACAAACAGAAATAAGAGACACTTTCAATCTCCCCTTTGGCCAATTTTGAGATAAACAAGAGTTTGAGACAAAATACATAACTCAACTAACAACATTTTGGTTTCTTGACAATACATACATCAACTAACAACATTTTGAGTCCTATACACTATATAACTCAACTAACAACATTTTGAGTCTTAAAGAAAATGGAAAAATTACATAACTCAACTAACAACAAAAACCTAGACGACTAAGTCTCAAATTCTCCCCCTGTTGGTCTCAAAGGGACAAAGGGAGGAAACTAAAATCAAATTATGAAGAAAATGTACACACACACACTAATAGGCATTCATAGAGTTTCAAATCTATGATTATCCAAAGGTTTAGTAAATAAATTACCTAGTTTGTCTTTAGTGTTAAGATATTCAATACAAATTTCATTTTTTTCAACAAGTTCTCTAATAAAGTGTTCACTCATTTTGATATGTTTGGTACGTGAATGAAAAACTAGATTCTTTGAGATACTAATGCAACTTTGATTATCACATAAAATAAGTGCAGTGGGTTCAATTATTCCATAGTCATTAAGCATTTTTTTTATCCACAAAAGTTGAGTACAACGGCTACCGGTAGCATTGTACTCGGCTTAGGCAGAGGAAAGAGACACATAATTCTTCTTTTTAGATGACCAAGAGACTAGGTTGTGTCCGAAGGAAAAATAGCCACCGGAGGTGCTTTTACTATCATCTGTACCCCCAACCTAATCTGCATCCGTATACCCAATTATTTTAGAATTTGTTTCAATTGCATACATAATACCAAAACTTAAAGTACCACAGACATATTTTAGTATGCGCTTAACCGCAAGCATGTGAGATAGGTTCACATTGGTATCTAGCACACACACACATACACACACACACACACACACACACATTATGCATAATATCAGGTCTACTAGCCATTAAATAAAGAAGGTTACCAATCATAGTATGATAAAGTATGACTTCAACATTTTTACCCGATAAGTCTTTAGAAAGCTTAATGGTGGAACTCATAGGGGTCCTTGCAGCTTTTGCATTCGTTAACCCAAAGCGCTTAACCAATTCAATAGAATATTTAGTTTAGGAAATAAAAATGCAATTCGATTTTTGAGAAACCTAAGAAAAAATTCAAGTCACCCATCATAGACGTTTGAAATTCAAATTTCATAATGTTAGCAAAAATTTCAGCCTCTTGAGGAGATGTAGACCCAAAAACAATGTCATAAACATATATTTGATCAATAAGCAAACAAATTGTATTTCTATTAACAGACATTATTAGGTATACTACCCCTCGATTGAAGTTGTGGGTTAAAAGAAAAGAACTAAGACACTCATACTAAGGACAAGGGGCTTATTTGAGCCCGTATAAAGATTTCTTTAATCTAAAAATGTGATCGGGGAGAAACGGATCAAAAAAACCTTTAGGTTATTCAACATACACTTCTTCATTAAAAAACCCATTTGAAAACGCAGATTTTACGTCCATTTGGTGTAATTTAAATTTTAAATGACAAGAAAGAACAAGTAATATTCTAATAGACTCTATTCTAGCAACTGGGGCAAATGTCTCATCAACATCAATCCCATCAATTTGGGAGTACCCTTGAGCTACTACTCTAGCTTTATTATGCAAAACATTACCGATTTAATCATATTTATTTTTAAAATATCCACTTAGTTCCAATGATATTAGTATGAGAAGTACGGGGAACTAAATACCACGCATCATGAATCTTAAATTAACTTAATTCTTCTTGTATGGCAAGGAGCCAAGATTCATCAACAAGAGCATATAGAGATAAAATAAGACATCAAGGCATTTAGAGTTTGAGCTCTAGTTTTAATTGGTTCTTTAACATCACCCAAAATGTTATTTTTAGGATGATTTTCCCTAACCAAATTTGGAACATCAAGGCCTTCCAGATGAAGGGAGTCCAAGTCACCATCCGTTGATCATTTTGGTAAATCATTTGACGAAATGTTTTCAATGGGTAATGATTTATCAAAAGGGAAACACAATCATTTCTCACAACATTAATGGATTCCATAATAGACTTAGTTTTCAAATTATAAACTCTATAAGCCCGACTAGTTTGGGAGTATCCTAAAAAAAATATCCTTGTCTCATCTAATATCAAATTTAGACAAGTGTTGACTATCCTTACACACATAGCATTCACTACTAAATACTCTAAAATATTATGGATTGGTTTGTCTACCATACCATTATTCATAGGATGTCTGTTTAGTATTTTTTTCTTAAATGAACCCTATTAATTATGTGACAAGATGTTTGAGTAGCTTCAACACAAAAAAATATCTGTAAATTCTTACGATGAATCAAAACACGAGCCATTTCTTGAAAGGTTTAATTTTTTCTTTCTACAATATCATTTTTTTTAGGTGTCTTGAGAGCATTAAATTCATGTTGATACCCATTCCCAATAAAATAGGCAATGACACTAGTGTCTTTAAATTCCACACCCCTATCACTACGAATACGAGTGACTTGAGTATCGTTCTCATTTTTAATTTTTAATAGCAAGATTTAAAAAACATGATTAAAGGTTTTTTATTTTTATTTCTTAAAATCAACCCAGGCAAATCTAGTAAAATCATCAACAATAACAAGAATATAAGAATTACCACATAAACTAATTGTCCTAGAGGGACCCGTTAAGTCCATATGCAATCATTCCAATGGGTGAGTAGTAAAAATATTAGTCACTTTCTTATGAGGTGCCTTATGAATTTTACCAATTTGGCACGGACCACAAATATAAATTTTAACTTTGGTTATTTTGGGTACGCCACGAATAAGATTCTAACTAGTCAATTTAGACAAACAATCATAATTTAAATGTCCCAATCTTTCATGACATAGGTCTAAATCACTCATCCTAGAAGATAAATAATTTTTAGATTTCTGATCATGTTTAACGGCATATGAATTGTCTAAAGTCCTAGTACCACACAAAATAACGTTCCCATTTGGGTCTAAAATTTTACAATCAGATTTGGAGAAATTAACAACATCATCAGTGTCACAAAATATATTTACTTTTAATATAATTTTACAATCATGATTAATATATTTACTTTTAATCCTTCAACAAGTAAAACTTCCTCCAAGTTAGGAGCCCATCTGGGACCCTTTGCCTGTGATGTGGGACATCTTTCCATCCCTAAAAGTTACAACTCCACCAACAAAAGCTTTTACGGTGGTAAATTCTGATATGTCCCCCATCATATGCCTAGAACAACTAGAATCTAAATACCATTACGATTTTTTATTATGAGAATTTAGGGCTGATAACACAAAATTATATCTTATTGTGTCATTTGATTCAATTTTTTAACCTAATCAGCCCTATTTTTCTCAAAAACATTTATGGATTGATAAGGCTTCTTGTTGGACAGATTAGGCTTCTTAACTAATTTAGTTTTATCGTAAAACTAACTCGATTTGGTCCTAGCGTGCGTAATACACCGCACTTTTATGGATATTTAAATTACATAAATGGGTGTAATTTGGTAATTTGAGGAATTTATCTAAATAGTCATTTTGGAATTTATGAACATAATCTGATAAATTGAGAATTTAAAGTGAGTAGTAAAGTTTAGTTTGCAGGTGTCAGATTAATATTTACATGGATTAGATTTCCTTACAGGACTAAGTATATGAGTTGGATTATTTTAATTACATGTCGCAGTTGGGTAAAGAGACAAAGAATAATATTTTATTTGGAAAACATGCGTATTGAGATGTGTTGGGTTTAATTAGTGAATTTCAGTTAAGTGACTCAGATGGATATTTCGAGTGCACGTTTGGTTTCGAAATGTCCAGGATAGTCAGAATAGGGTATTCAGGGGTAGCGTTTAGGTTACGGGAACTTTTGGACTAATAGGGACTCACAATTGAGTAAACGAGTCATTTTGGGGTTTATAAGAGATAAACCCTTATCCTCCCTTATAAAGGCACAAGAGAAAGAGAAAAAAAAGAGAGGAAGGAACAAGAGGAATAAAAAGGGGATATTGGCCAAACTCCCCGGGATTCAACTTGAGGTCATCGTATTTTATCCACGAGACAAGTGTTTAACTTGCTTTAATGATTTAGTGTATTTATTTCTCATATTGTAGTTGGTGTGTAAAGTTATAAAGATTTTTTTGTTGGGTTTTCGTGAATCGAAATGGGTTTTTCGAAAGTTGAACGATTGAAATTGGATAAAATTTCATATTAGGAAAACATTGGGATTTCTAGAAATTAGTTGTTGATTCTTGGTTCTAGGGTGATTAGAACCTATTTTCCTTGAATATATAGAGTTTCTTGTGGTTAAATAAGGTTAAGAGAAGATAAAAATCTTGAGGGTATGTTAATGGCCGAAACAGAGCCTCGGAGAAGAAGCTGATCTTATCGATCGATTGATCGACGACCTGGGGTCGATCGATCGATGGCCAGGGGTCGATCGATCAACCCTACATGATATTTGGAAATTTCGGACAATTTTATTTAATTGGGATAAATTCATTAATTAATTATTTATGGCTTATTTATTTGAGGAAATAAATAACTAACTAGGGGAAATTATTCCAAGCCAATTAAAGGAGTTAATTAGGACTAGGAGGGTGCCAAATTGTGTGGCACTTAATGTGTAGTTTTGAGAAAAAAAAATTGTGGAGTCAGACATTTGGGGTCCTAAAAATAGTGTTGGGACTTCTAAATTATTATTTGAGTGAGATGTATACCTTGGTCAGTTGAAAGTAAAAATCCAGGGATTACTAATTTATGGGTGTTTGGGCCGAGCAACACTCGGGGTTGTATTTCGGAGGGCGATTATATATATAATTGTGCGAGTAGAAAATGTAATTATATGCCGATTGTGTTTGAGTAAATCCTACGAGGCGACTAGGATGGAATTTAGGATATAGGCTATAGGTGATTGAGCGGTTATCCGATACGTCTATTGACGACTATTATTATAAGTGATGCGCTACCTATGGAATTAAAATAAGTTGATAGTATACTTATTTAATTATTATGATTGGTATATTCAGGATTATATATAAATCCTTAAAAGTGATTAAGGTGCGAGTTATATATTAAGTAAGAAAATACTTATATGCTATTACAAATGGGAACATTCAGATTATTGGCTGTCACCATAAGAGTTCGGCAATTATATCCATACAATATTCAGAAGTGATATATACTATATATATACGAGAGTTGTTAAAGTATATATAATATGATACGAATAAATATATATGTGTGTGATTAGTATACTTGTACTATAGGGGCTGGTTTCACAGGCTTCCCCGGTCATAGGGATGGACAGCTAGATTATATATTTTCTCTAGTTGGTTCCAGGGAGGTTGCGCGATGTGGGTGAATCCTCTGGCTTGAGGAGCAGGGAGAGTATATCCCCAGGTCATATCGTCCCACATATGAGTGCGATATTGTTATTCCACTTTCAGGAGGGAATATGACCGCCTCCACTATCGTGTATTCTTACCATGACCACGAGTGAGTCTGGCTTGGTACCGTGGTTGATTGAGTAAACCTGGTTGCGGATAGGCGCTATGAGACTACATCCTCGAGCTATAGCTCGATGGGATGGTTATTATACTTATGATTGTGATAGGTATAATTATATTTGTTGTGTATAGTATATCGATTGTGTATGAAGATGAGATATCATATAAAGTAAACTTGTATAAAGTGAAAAGAATGATAAGGTGTTATTCTCCTTCCGGTAGATTTATATCCGTATGTATATAAATATGAATCTTAACTTCTAATGAGAACTGTATATATATACGAGTTTTTATTTTATGTATTATGTGCTGAGGGCCTAATGGATCTCGACGATCAACATTGCCAGGTAGTAGTGTATTGGGGGTTTCCTTGTTTGGATTTCGCTTCGCGAGACACCCCACGCACGAAACGTAAAGCAATGTTGGAAACGGAGAGAAGTTTAGTCCTTAGTACTCCGGTTTATGAGGACTTTAGAAGATGGGTGAACAGATTAGTTAGGTGGGGTTGATTAACTAGGTTGTTTAATATGGTATGCGATAGGTGTGCACTACTAGAAGAGGGGTGAGGTGTATCTTATGAGAGTGCGATACTAATTTAAATATGAGATATTTCATATTTTAAAATATGGCTTTTAAGCACTTTCTAAATATTTTTTAAACTCGGGCTCTGACTCGTTTCTTTATTTTCCCCTCTCTTGTTATATATATATTATGTGTTCAGACAGAAGGATGTCTGGATGATGATTCTTTCGAGTCTGACGTTCGCTACAGCAGCTATGGATGCATGCATATTTATTTTAGACGTTTATTTTCTTGTGATATAGATAGGAAGCATTGTAGTAACACTCGGGCCAATAGCCCAATTGTATTCATTTATTCTTTTACCGCCTTTTAATGTGGCATTCGATTTGGTTGTATTATGTTGTACCGAGTGTTCGGTTATTTCTTTTCATTTCAGTTGTTGTATATAAACTGTTGTGATTGTTTTACTTGGTTGGTTTTTTTAAAAAGATTAGTTAAATAAAATTTTGACGCCAGCCTAATAAGTTATTAGTAATTAAATTAGTTTTCGACAGTGATGCTAAGCACGAACCATATGTGACTCCTGTTTTAATTTTGTATATGATTGATCACCCAGTATTTTACCAAGCGGGGTGTCACAAATGGTATTAGAGCATAAGGTTCTAGTGTCCTTAGGAATCTGTGAGGAGGTACTACGCTTTCAGCGTTGCTTTCGATTTGATATGGAGACTTATAATTAGGATTGTTGATTCCTCTTGTGAGATTTCATTCTCCTTCTATTATGTAAGATCATAGTAAATCTTTTGCATTCTCGGGTGCGATTCGCGTGATGATCGATGAAGGGCGACCAAGGAAGGATGTTACAAGGGTAGTAGGAGGTGGGGCTTAGTTGGAGTTATAAGTTGAAGTTGGGGACGAGGACCGCAGTCGAGGTCACTCCCTTTGTGGAATTTTTATGAATCGCTATAATGACTAGTAGAATATAGTAGTTATATTTATTTACGTACCACTATAGTATAGAGAGTGGTGCTAATTTGAATTACCCAATGAAGTAAATTAGGATTTTTTTTGAAGGGGTCTTTGATAAGGACCATACGTTGAAGTTAAGTCACGCGGAGGCAGTGTAGCTTTATTTAGTGGAAGTATAGGGCTCAGAAGCTTTGGCTTAGAGAGGGGTATAGGAATGCCCAAATGTGAAAATTTGAGGAAAAAATTTCACTCGTTATAGCAATGTCAAAATGGTGGGAACGGTAGTCACCATGTTTGGGGGAGCAGAATATTTTGCTCATCAAGGAATATTACGGACGGTTTTAACCGCGAGTTCCTTTGATTTATCAAAAATTAAGAGAATGCAATTTCTGAAATATTTATATGAGGATCGGTCATAGGTCAACAATGAATAAAGAGTTATATGGATAAGCGAACTTTGTACCAAATTAAGGTAGGTACAATGAAGAGATAGTCCTTCAGAGGAATGATAGGCTCACTAGTAAGTGTTGCTAACACTTATGGAGAATTAGTGTTCATGGAACCCCATTGGTGGACATCCACCCACCGAATTCATTGAAACAGGTCTGTTGAGGCCGGTAGGCGAGTTTCCTTTCGGCGAAGAAGTTAAGGGAACTAGGGATGTGATTGTCCGGATCGAGGCTATAGAGTCCGAGATACTGATAACCTTAACATGGTTAGGGTGCCTAGAGAGGGGGAATATTGCAATGCGGAGTGTAGAACCACACGGTTAGTCCTTTCCCAGTAGGAGGTAAAGGACAAGAGTAGGATGCCTAGATGGAGCATTGATTAAAGTAGTTGTAGTTCGGTTAAGGCGAGTGTACTATGTCTAGGAACCATTCGAGTAGCCAAGGTAATTGGAAAGAATGTTGTTATGAGTTTCACCTCGGATGAAGGAGGTATATTCCGTGTGGCAAGATTGAGTCACAGTATTTTTTTAGCCCCAGATTCATGTGTGTGATTCAATTTTACTGGTAGTATCGATAACATTATATAGTGTATGTCTATATGTTTTTCCACGGTCACAGGGTTCTATTTTCCTTCATTCGCTGTAAAAGCGGGTGTTGATATTTTGAGTTTATAATTGGTTTGTACTGCTCGTTTTGTGTGTGTTATACGAGTATGGTACTATTGTAAGTGTAATGTATTTGTGGAGCGATAGCATGCCAATGATTGCAGGGCTATCGTACCCGCGGTTCTAGGGTGGAACTCATTGTGTTTGCGATATCTCACCTGGATACGGGTTGAGTTCTCTATTCATTATATGATTAGATGGAACTTCAGTGAGTAGATGTTTCACTAGCATGACGTTAGTGCATGGGGACCTTATATATATGATTTAAGGTATGCAAAATTTAGTGTCGAGCTGTGATTATAATCTTGTTGTTGTTTGCGCATAGGACTTAGTGTTAGTACAAGCGCTTGTGGTATGGCTCCTTAAAAGAAGTAGGAGTTGAGGACAAATTTTGTTGATAGATGGGATGGTATTATCCCAGTTGAAAATTTGAAGCTAACGGACCTCCACGATCGACAATGTTAAGTAGTAGTGTATCGGAGGGGTTCCTTATTTGGATTTCACTTGCGAGACACTCCACGCATGAACCTTAATGACGTCGGGAGTGGAGAGATGTTATGGGATGCAAGGATGTTGGTTTTGATGATAGATTAGCTGAGGGTCATGTGACGATTAAAGGCTAATGGAAGTTGATGTGCTATGAAAAGAAATGGAAATGTTTCTCTTACCGCAAGTGTGTGGGTGAGGCAAGGTAAGGGAGATCGGGTTGAGACTTATAGCCAAACCTTGAATAAAAGGTAAATTAGGAGGAAATAGGTTTTGGCTATGATGTTCGTAACACTTTTGCAGAGAGTAGGTGCCCCAATTAGTTATACTTTCCATTTCTCCTCGACAGAAGGACATAGTAGTATAAGTACGTTAGGAGGTTAGCAAGGTAGGATTTAAAACATCCCGATGGTGTGACTTATGCCGTTATATTTCGATGATCGACGATGCGAGGAAGTAGTGTAACGGGAGGGTCCCTTGTCTAGATTTCTCTTTGTGAGACGTCCCACGCATGAAACCAAACGAATATCAAAAGTTGGGAGAGGTCTTGGGCACCAGGGACATAGTTAGAATACTACTCATTTTACATGTGAAGGAAACACATCGATCTTAGGGTTATTAGGAAGTAAGGCCAGTGAGGCATGTGGTGCTATTTTAGGAAGAGTGTAGTGAGTTAACCACAAGAAGATTCGTGGGTTAACTTTAAGATGGATTGGATTTCTAGGTATAAGAAGAATTGAATTTTGAGTTGTATGGGTTGGGAGTACCCAGGTGTTAGTACCAGGCCGAGGAAAATGAGGCCCGTTTTTAGAGAGATTGTTACGTATGGAATGTTTACAATAGTTGTGCACAGATGCACAAGTTAAAAGGTTTATGGATACCTTGTTAAGTTGGTTTTATATATCGTCTGAAATAAAAGGGGTGTAGTATATAAAGATGAAGAATATGCTTTGGAGAAGTTATAGGATTAGAGTTTGTGGATGGAATGTCGTATGGGGTACGCAATAATCCAATTATATAAGTGCAATAAGAGTTAGTACACCTAAGATAAGCGAGAAGACTAACGGGAATAGTCAAGCACTAGTGTCGTTTCCTTTTGAGGGAAATTCGAAGTCATGAGGTAGACGAACGGACGCTTAGAGTAGTGGTTTTTCTGATGGGATCGAGACGGTAAAGCTGTGATTATAGGCTCATTTTCTATATATGCGGTTATAGAAGCACTAGGTGTGATTTATCGTTGTTAGAGTTAACCTCACATCCGAGGTAGTGTTGTAGCATATAGAGATTTAGTTCAGCTTGTTGTTAAATTAGTGCGTTAGAGTATAAGTCTTGAGATAGCTGGGTACCGTAAACGACTGTATGGTAGAGTGCCACTGAGTTAGTACCATTCGACATTTGTGCACTAGGATGTAGTGTGATTAGCGATGCTAGGTTAGTAGTACCCGTCGTATTCGAATTTCGGGGACGAAATTCCATTTTGTAAGGGGGGAGAATGTAATACCCAGCACTTTAATGGATATTTAAATTACATAATTGGGTGTAATTTGGTAATTTGAGGAATATCTGTAAATAGTCATTTTGGAATTTATGAGTATAATCTGATAAATTGAGAATTTAAAGGGAGTAGTAAATATTAGTTTGCAAGTGTCAGATTAATATTTACATGGATTAGATTTTCTTTCGAGACTAAGTATATGAGTTGGATTATTTTAATTACATGTCGCAGTTGGGTAAAGAGACAAAGGATAATATTTTATTTGGAAAACACGCGTACTGAGATGCATTGGGTTTAATTAGTGAATTTTAGTTAAGTGACTCGGATGGAGATTTCGAGTGCATGGTTGGTTTCGGAATGGCTAAGACAGTCAGGCTAGAGTATCGGGGGGTACCATTTAGGTTTCGGGGAC
Source organism: Sambucus nigra (assembly GCA_949130495.1). Lineage (NCBI taxonomy): Eukaryota > Viridiplantae > Streptophyta > Magnoliopsida > Dipsacales > Adoxaceae > Sambucus > Sambucus nigra. The sequence continues at coordinate 572,845,407 of OX422210.1, read as the reverse complement.
TTTTGGACTAGTAGGGACTCGCAATTGAGTAAATGAGTCATTTTTAGGTTTATGACGGATAAACCCTTATACTTTCTTAAAAAAGGCACAAGAGAAAGAGAAAGAAACAAAAGAGAGAAAGAAGAGAAAGAGAAGAGAGGAAGGAAAAAGAGGAAGAAAAAGGGGATTCCGACCAAACTCTGCGGGATTCGACTCGAGGTCGTCGGATTTTATCCACGATGCTAGTGTTTAACTTGCTATAATGATTTAGTGTGTTTATTTTTCATATTGCAGTTGGTGTGTAAAACTATAAATATGTTTAGGTTGGGTTTTCATGAATCGAAACGGGTTTTTCGAAAGTTGAACGATTGAAATCGGATAAAATATCATATTAGGAAAACATTGGGATTTCTAGAGATTAGTTGTTGATTATTGGTTCTAAGATGATTATAACCTATTTTCCTTGAATATATATACCTAGTTGTGATTAAATAAGGTTGGGAGAAGATAAAAAGATTGGGGGTATGTTAATGGGCGAAACAGAGTCTTGGAGAAGAAGCTGATCTTACTGATCGATCGATCGACGACCAGGGGTTGATCGGTCGACCCTACAAGATTTTTGGCAATTTCAGCCTGTTTTGTTTAATTGGAACAAATTCCTTAATTAATTATTTCTATCTTATTTATTTGAGGAAATAAATAACTAACTAGGGGAAATTATTCCTATCCATTTAAGGGAGTTAATTAGAATTAGGAGGGTGCCAAATTGTGTGGCACTTAATGTGTAGTTTTGAGAAAAATAACTTGTGGAGTCAGACATTTGGGGTCCTAAAAATAGTTTGGGGACTTCTAAATTATTATTTGAGTGAGGTGTATACCTTGGGTTAGTTAAAAGTAAAAATCCAGGGCTTACTAAATTACGGGTGTTAGGGACGAGCAACACTCGGGGTGGTATTTTGCCGGGCGATGATATATATAATTGTGCACATAGAAAATGTAATTATATACTGATTATGTTTGAGTAAATCCTACGAGGCGACTATGATGTAATTTAGGATATAGGCTAAAGGTGATTGAGCGGTTATCCGATACGTCTATTGACGACTATTATTATAGGTGATGCGGTACCTATGGAATTTAAATAAGTCGATAGTATACTTATTTAATTATTACGATTGGTATATTCGGGATTATATATAAATCCTTAAAAGTGATTAAGGTGTGATTTATATATTAAGTGAGAGAATACTTATATGCTATTACGAATGGGAACATTCCGATTATTGGCTATCGTCATAAGAGTTCGACAATTATAGCCATAAAACATTGAGAAGTGATATATATATATTATATATACGAGAGTTGTTAAAGTATGTATAATATGATACGGATAAATATATATGTGTGTGATTGGTATATTTGTACTTTAGAGGCTGATTCCATAGGCTTCCCCGGGCATAGGGATGGATAGCCATATTATATATTTTCTCTAGTGGGATCTAGGGAGGTTGCGCAATGTGGGTGAATCCCCTGGCTTGAGGAGCAGGGAGAATATATCCCCAGGTCATATCATCCCACATATGAGTGCGATATTGTTATTCAACGTTCAGGAGGGAATATGACCGCCTACATCGTTGTGTATTCTTACCATGACCATGAGTGTGTTTGGCTTGGTACCGTGGTTCATTGAGTAAACCCGGATGCGAATAGGCGCTCTGAGACTGCAACCTCGAGTTATAGCTCCGTGGGATGGTTATTATACTTATTATTGTGATAGGTATAATTATAATTGTTGTGTATAGTATATTTATTATATATGAAGATGATATATCATATAAAGTAAACTTGTATAAAGTGAAAAGAATAAAAAAGTGTTATTCTCCTTCCGGTAGATTTATATCCGGATGTATATGAATATGAATCTTAAGTTCTAGTGAGAACTATATATATATATATATATACGAGTTTTTACTATATGTATTATGTACTGATGGCCTAATGGATCTCGACGATCAGCATTGTCAGGTAGTAGTGTATCGGGGTGGTTTCTTGTTTGAATTTCGCTTCATGAGACAACCCACACACGAAACGTAGAGCAATGTTAGAAATGGGGAGAAGTTTAGTCCTTAGTACTCAAGTTTATGAGGACTTTAGAAGATGGGCGAAACAAATTAGTTAAGTGAGGTAGCTTAACTAGATTGTTTAATAAGGTATGCAATAGGTGTGCACTATTAGAAGACGGGTGAGGTGTATCTCATGAGAGTGCGATACCAATTTAAATATGAGATATTTCATATTTTAAAATATGGCTTTTAAGTACTTGCTAAATATTTTTAAAACTCGGGCTCTGACCCGTTTCTCTATTTCCCCCTCTCTTACTATATATATATATATATATATATATATATATATATATTCAGTGTTCTGATGCAGGGACGCTTGGATGATGATTCTTTTGAGTCAGACATTCGATGCAGCAGCTGGGGATGCATGCAGGTTTATTTTAGACGCTTATATTCTTGTGATCTAGATAGGAAGCCTTGGAGTAACACTCGGGTCGATAGCCCAATTGTATTCATTTATTCTTTTACCGCCTTTTAGTGTGGTATTCGATTTGGTTGTATTGTGTTGTACCGAAAGTTCGGTTATTTCTTTTCATTTCAGTTGTTGTATATAAACTGTTGTGATTGTTTTACTTGGTTGGTTTGATTAAAAATATTAGTTAACTAAAATTTTGATGCCAACCTAATAATTTATTAGTAATTAAATTGGTTTTCGACAGTGATGCTAAGAATGAACCATATGAGACTCCTGTTTTAATTTGGTATAGGATTGATCCCCGGTATTTTATTAGGCGGGTGCACAAGATGCAGTCTTTTATAGCAAAAATCAACCAAATGCCCATTTTTATGAAATAAAATCGTGATGAAAGAATTTCCTATAAGCAGGTTTTGAAGGAGCAGCAACTCTATGAACATTTTTATAACCAAATTGGTTTTCTTTTTTAAAATAAAATGGTTCTAAATGAACCTTTTTAGAGCAAAAACCACACTGAAAAGCAAGCTTAACAGTTTGAATTTTCCTATTTCTTTCATTTTGTCTAAATTTTCCTTAAATAGGTTGATTTTATCCTTATTTCTTAAAGCATAATTTTTCTAAATGACAAAAATTGCTTTTAAACACAGGTTTAGAAGAGGCGGAGTGGCTCTCATTTTTAACATGTTTATATCACATCCTAATTTTGTTTGAGTCGGGACATTATTCTTTTAAATTGACGAAATTAGTGATATCAAATTATTCTTCCTCAAAACGAAGTCCTTTAGTAGAAACAAACTCTGAATAATTGTTGGACGGGTCATAAAACATATTCAAAGACTTATTCTTAATACTTGCATTTGAATACTCAATTAAATGTTTTAAATTGACTTCAAGCTCCTTTTGAGATTCATCAAATTTAAACAAAATTTTCTTATTTTTAGTCTCAAAAGAGTGGTTCAATTCAGTTAGCATAGCAGTCCTCTTTTCAAATAAAACAACATCTTTTTCCAATTCTTCTACGTGAAATGCAGATTCTTCAGATATTAGTCAGATTTGGTTATTGAAAATGTCAATTTTAGATAATAACCTAGAATTCACTTCACTTAAGTGTGTGCTATTATCAAATGTACCATTTTTAGAAATATCACACACACACTCTTCAACATTTGCAGGATCCTCAATTATATCAGATTCATCCAAATCAGAATAAATATTTTCAATATTAAAAAGAGAGGCTGTGACAGTAGGGTGATTTTGACAAGAAATATGTGAGACAAATTTACGAAGTCTAAATCATAATGATTATCACCCAAATCAGAAATATCAGAAAGTGAAGATAAGTTATCAAAGATGTCCTCTGATAGGATATTGCACACAAAGGTAAACGCCATAAGATTATCAAAAGTTTCTTCATTATCACTATCGGAACTATCCTCCCAAGTTTTGGACAAATGTTCTTTATTTGATGGTTCCCACTTAGTTTTAGAAAAGCACTTATCAGGATAATGACCATATTCATTGACCTTTCAACATTGAATATGGCTCAAATCCTTTTTAGGTCCAGATTTGTCAAAGGTTTTCTTCTCAAAGTATTTTTCATGGGGTCTATTAGAATAACTAGGTTGACCATCTTTTGAAGCAAACTTGTTCCTAAATTTCACAAATTTCTTAAAATGTTTGGTCATGAGAGAAATTTCATTATCCAAACACTCCAAATAAATTTCAGATTCATTCACATTAGACAGGGAAGATACAAAAGTTAAACTATTTTCACTAGTTCTAAAATTAAGCACATTTTGAGTTTCAATGTGTGCAGGCACTTTACCTCTTTGCTCATCTCTTAATGTATTTTGAAATTCAAAATTTTTATGTTTATTACACAATAGATGAGGAGTATAACTCTCAAAATTATCAGCTATAGTGTGAGCAATTAAATCAAAACTCTTAGGAAGTGACCTAAGGATTTGATCACATATTTCAAAGTCACCATAAATGACACCATTAGCATGTGATTGATTTATGACATCTTGCAATTTTAAATAAAAATAATCAAATTTCTCATTATCTTTCTTGTAGAGAGAATCATACAGTCTAACTAGCATTTGGGACTCGACCTTTTTAACTATAGAGTCTCCTTTGTGGGTAGTCATTAAAATGTGCCAAGCCTCTTTAGATGTAGTGCAGGTTGAAATTCTTTCAAATTCAGTTGCACTCGTCACTTGAAAAATAACATTTTTGCCTTTGTTATTATACTATGAGCACAACTTTTTCTTTTTGGACCATTCTGAAAGGGTTTTTCAAACAAAAATTTTAGCATCATCATCACTAGGTTTAGTAGGAGTAGAAAACCCAGTTTCAATCGTATCCCATACCTTATCTCCCAAGTGTTGGAGGTGCACAACTATTGTTACTTTTCAATAAGTGAAGTTGTCACCATCAAACACAGGAGGACGTATGGAAGACCCATTATGGTCACCCAAGATAAAATTTTGGATATTTAAAAAAAAGAGTTCAGGATCTTTGCAGAAAAAAAACTTTTAAAAAGTGAGTCCTGACACTCTGATACCACTTGAAATAACCATAACACCCTAACGTCTTTCGATTACTAAAAAAACTCTTGACTCTTTTAATTTCAATTTAAATCCCTGATTTAAACTATTGTACACACACACAAATTGAAAAAATAGGTTTTTGATGAAGCTCCTGAAATAAAATAATTTAGAATGGGATGAGGCAAAGCTGAAATTGACACGATATTTATTTTTGAGGAAACCACTGTGATGGAAAACCCCGTGTCCGTAGTCCCAGGACAACTCACACACCTAAGTCCACTATTACAAATTACAAGTTACAAAATACAGTCCCAAAGTTTAAAATGATTTAAACTAAGCAAATACAACTCATACAACCAGCCTAGTGTAAATACAACCCAACTTGACTGAAAATTAGTCAACCCAATAACACCATGTAATATATATATATATATATATATATGTGTGTGTGTGTGTGTGTGTGTGTGTGTGTGTGTAAATATATATCGTATATATATAAATTTGTATATACATATAGAGAAAGGAGAAACTCACAAATAAAGCTCAAACTGAGCTATAGAAGAAACAATTGAGGTAGGAAAGAGAAAAAGAAATCAAGCCCAACACCAACTCCAACCCAACAAACATCTTCCCCAAACTCAAACCCGCACAAAACTCCAACAGCCTCTCAACCAAAGGAAAGACCCAGTTTATAAGCCAAGAATTGAAAACACCAAATCTCAACTCTTTCCTCAACTAGGTTGTAACAGAAATCAGATAATAAAACTATCCCTGACATATGCGTGTGAGATAAAGCCAGGGTAAAGAACACGAAATCTCACACTATATCAAACACACACACTGAAAGTGTATTCAAATAAATATGTTGAGAGAGAAAGTGAAGAGATAAAAGAAAATGTTGGTTGAGTTTTGAAAACCCTAAAAACTCAATTCCCTCGATCGCAAATAATATAAAGGACCCTAAAAATGGCATGATACATAAATAATAAACCACACAAACAGGGGTAAAATAGAATATGAACAGGGGCGACTGATGGCAACAAAATAAAATCACAGCCCGAGGACATGTGTGTAAAATGCCATTCCCACATGAAGGTCAAAAGGGTCAAATAAAGGGAGACAACTAGCCATCTCAGTCACTCAAACCAAGTCTCGAGAAGACCAAAACCAACAAACCTCGAGCGGCGAAAATAACTAGCCAAACCGCTAGCTAAAACGAACGACACGCAAAAATACAAACCCAACCTATTTTCATATATGGATATAAATGTTTGAATATAAAGAAATGTTAAGTTTAACTCATATGATTTATATATCCCAAAAAAAAACGTAAAATAATAAATTAAAGAATAAAAATAATTTTAAAAAAAATAATATATGGATAAGAAAAAAATATCTTAGTAAAAGTATACACTAAAAATGATTTAAGAATTAAACTATATAACTAGATTTTATAATTAATTTTAACACCAAAATGTTGAAAACATAAATAAGGACACCAAATTCGGACAAACAACACATTCTCAAAATTCAGACAAACCAAAATAAGAGACAATTTCAATCGGTTATTTCCATTTACTGTTGGGCGTGTTGCCCATAGACATTAGATTTTATCTGACCATAAACTTTTATATTTTGTCAGACATTTATTTCTATATTCAGTTATCATATCATTTTATACTTTGGATGTTATTTGATGACCGATGATTTATTCGGTTCACATTTAATGCTTATTTATGCGTGGTGGTTATTTCATTTATTGTGGTTGTGTGGATTGTTCTTACTATTTATATTATATTATTATTTATTTTAGTGATGCTGAGAATGATCCATATTGAGATTCCTGTTATATTTCAGTAGAGGATTGGCCACTTAGTATTAAAATAGGTGGGATGTCACAGTTGGTATCTGCGCATTAGATTATACTATCCTTATGATCTGTGTGAACTTGTTATGTTGTGCCTTATGATTAGAACTTTTGTTTCATATTGAGGACTTGGGTTCTTTTACTTTTCTTTATGACTGAAGTGAATCTAATAGAACTTCGGTTTGGTTTTAGATACCAAACGTAAGGAGAGGTAGACCAACATGTGCCGAAAGGAGGGATGTAGAGGAGGAGGCTCAATCAGAGCCATACGTCACTCAGGGGATTGTAACCACAACAGAGGTCACAGTTATTATTTCACTGACAGTGAATGCCACTCTGACCACTATTTCACATTATTTCCCTCATGCACAACAACAACTTCCAGTGGCAACAACAATTCAATCTCACCTAGTGTCGTCAGTTTTGGAGCGAGTCAAAGAGTTCTTTCAGAAGGACCATTCGTCGAAGTTTTAGGGAAGTGCGAATGTTGTACCAACTTGACAATGGAAGGAGGAAATCTAGAGATATTTTCATATGATGGAGTGTAACGACACTCAAAAGTAGGTATTTGCTACATTCAAGCTAGTTGGGGAATCTCTTCACTAGTGGGAGTCAATTACCAAAGTAAAGGAGAGACATACGATGACTATATAGGAGTTCTAGGTGCGATTTGATCGTAAGTTCTTTCCTTTAATAGTTTAGATGGACATGAGGAAGACGTTCCTAAATCTTTCGCAGACGGGTCACACTATGGTAGAGTATGTTGAAAAGTTCACATGTCTGGCAAACTTTATTCTAGATGAGTTGAAAACTGAGGAGAAGTGGGTCCTCAAGTTTATGGATGGGCTTACTTAGAGTATTTGCCTGCATTTATTAGGGAACCCGACGTTGCAGACTTATATTCAGGTTGTTAGCCCCACGTTGCTTCACTGTCAACATTATCACTTCTATTAGAGGAGAGTGAAGAGAACTGGAAAGTCAAGCTAGCAGGGTAAGACCGAGGGTAATGGTGCCAGTGGGGTGACCACGTAGCTGAATAGATCGCATGATCAGGGTTCCTAGCAGGGGGACTCGACTATGACATTTAGGCCGAGTAACGAAAGTTTTAGGCAGGGCTAATAGGGCTAGAGGAATCAGACCGAAAGCCAGCAGGGTTGGGGTTATCTAGGCCAGAGACATGGATAGCCTCGCCAGGGCTAACAGGGCCAGATGACGACAAATTTCATCAAGAGATGTTTTGTATATGGGGAACAGGTCTATATGCAGCGTGCATGCCCGAATGGGGCTATAGGTTTATAGGAGGACATCCAACAGGGGCAACAACTACCACATCATCTAGCCCCACAAGTAGTTCAAACTTTACTGTCTCCGAAGAGCAGTTGGGGCATGTGTATCATGTTTGTGGACCAGTTTTATAGCCAATACCGTTAGCGATTGAAGACATTTTCTCTATTTATGAGCACTTAGGACGGGTATTATGTGAAATGAGTGCATCACATTCGTTTTTATCACTAAATTCAAATATGAGATGGGTTTAGTGGATACAACATTTGACATTATTATTTCTGTAGATTCACCATTGGGATAGTGCGGGTCTCATTCATTTCATCTGTATGGGAGCATGTGTGAACATTAAGAGGTTATGTTTTTAGTGGATATGTTTGTTTTAGAGATGTATGAGAGTGATGTTATACTGCGTATGGGCTGGTTAGCGACGGTTAGAGCAATGGTGGGATGTTATAGTAGGACTATTGTGGTTTCTATTCTAGTGTAGGATATGTTTCTTGTGGAGATGTGTTTCCTGGAGAAAGGGTCGAGCCCCAATCTATTTAATATCGAGGATAGGACTTCGGGGAGTATAATTGTGTCATTATACTTGATACTCATGCTTATGGATATTATTTATGTGATTCAGGAGATACCGGGTTTATTGCCATGTCAGGTGATCGACTTAGCACCAGGGACTAGGTAATGGTGTGAGTGTCATATGGCATGCGATCTTTAAAGATGCATGAGTCGAGAGTTCATAATTAGCAACTTTTGGGTTAAGGTTTTATCCTTAAGAGAACATCACCTTAGGATGCCCCAATACTAGGGCCTACGAATCTCGATAACAAATAGATCTAGGCAATAGTGTATCACGGGGTTCCTTATTTTGATTTCCCGAATGAGACGTCCCATGCATGAGGATTAGTAAGTGTCGAGAGTTGAGATACATTGTCTCAAGGATGGTTGTTTTTCATGTTAGACATTACATGTGTGAAAGTATAGTGCATCGAGCAGTAAACTATTATATGATTTAAGGCCATCGGAGCTAAGAAGTGCAACATCGGGAGCACTCAGGGATATTTGCACCACTAGTAAGATAAGGGCAATAACAAGAATATTTGACTCATGATTATGAGGGTAATTGAGTATACCTTTATTGTATGGTCACACATAATATGTGTGGATGATTTTTGGGATATATGTGAGTCGTATGAGTGATATTTTTGTATGTGTGAACATAGTATAGTGTGTATGAGCACCCTAGTCAGTTCGATATTTAGTATCAATAGCAAAACGTCTAACGTGTTAGAAAATGGATTAAGTCGTATGATTGCAGGTCAATTGGCAGTAATGTGCAAGGCAAAGTTGGTAGAGCTTCGTCAAGGAATGGAAGTAGTTCGGGCCTATATGGTAGTGATAATCATCACAACCGAGATAATTTTATAGGGTCGTGAAGGCACAAATAGGGGATTCATCCTATCAGGAGAGGGTTCAACTAATGGGGTTCCATTTTATAATACATTTATTTTCATTGTATTTTCTATTTTTAGTTCTTTTTAGTCATTTTCCTTACTTAATTAGTTGCCAAGAATGTTTGGGACTAATTAGCTATTTTCTTATTTCTTAGGATTGTAATAACTCTACTATAAATAGGCTTGTACTCCCATTTTTGTATTAATTCTCCATTCTTGAAATATAAGAACTATTTTGTTTCTCTCTTCGGAAATCATATTGTCTTGATTTTTAGGTCATTGACGTGTAGTTTATGTCAAATGGGTATCAGAGCGGGTGTCTCTCAAAATATTAGTGTTAGTGTGTATCGGTGTAGAGTATAAACAAAATCGTGCTCTACATTCTCGAAGACTCCGAAGAAGATGATGGGAATTAAAGAGGAGATTAACCAAGAATTACGAGAAAAAAAATTCAAGAATGGAAGAAAACATACAATAATTAAAAGATCAAATGGACACCATCCTCCAACTTCTTTCCAAATCTCAAAACCCTAATCCCTCCCATGAAACCCTAGTTTCAAATCACCAACTAGAAGACATCGGAAGGCCTAGAAAACAATCTGAATGCACCCCCATTTCTGAAGCACAAAATTCTTGCTTAAATCAACCAGATATCATTTCCAACGGGTCTGAGAAGAAGCCCGAAAGTTCTATTTAACCTTGTGGCCAATTTTCGCCGCCGGAAGGAGTACATCTTGGGCCTAGGGATGCCGTCCAGGGTCGGGACAAACATCAGCAGTGTCGGACCACCTAGAAGTGGGCCGACACCCCTCTAACAAGTCTACTGCCAGTCAAAGACCACCTACAATTTTCCCCATCCCTTCAACTGAGTCGAATCACCCTTTAGGGGACCGATCCAATTTTTTCTGATAGAAATCATCCCAAGCCTAGCCTATATTCCACATATCCCTACCAAGAACATGTTTTAAACCCTTTAAATGTTAATTGTTGTCCAACCATCACCCATAAAACCCAAATACTTGTTATCCCATTTAAAACCGTAACCTGTATGGATTTAACTAAATCATTTCCCCAATCTAGTAGCCATTTCCCCTACCCCAAGCGTAAAACCCATTCTGAACCTAGAACCCACTATAATTTTTTCAACCAAAATTTAAACCCAAATAGCCCAAGAAGCCCTAATTTTACCCAAGAATGTGTACCCACCAAAAAATTAACACTGCCCAAATTTCCCACAATTCCCCTAAACCAACCACATAACATCAATCCTACTCGACCACCTGAACCACCCCACCCATTTGATTTTGGTATTTTTGAAAATCAAAACTTTGACCCGTGTTTTGCATCCGCATACACCACCATACATACCACCTACCCCATCTTCCCATAATACCCCTTCACATCATGACCTCTCTCTACTTTATAATGATTCTTATTCATCTCTTGACACCGTAGATGCTTGCCGTAGTATTTTTGAGTGGATCCCTCCACCTGGTACCCATCGCCCCATTTAACTACGGTATCGTCAGTATTTCTATTGTCGTGAATGTGGCAACCTAATTTCCACGTGTCCCCACTATCGGCGTCATCCTTGACACCTCACATGGCTCCACATGATCATCATCCTTGCCCACCATATGTACAGTTGCCACCAGACCTAGTTGGTTATGTTTCACCTGCACCAAGTGATGTGGTGGGGTCGAGAGCTCATTACGCTCATTTAGTCTCTCCAGAAGGACACGTATTTGTTAGTAGAGTATACGAAGAAGTTCCATCTCCTCTATACTAGAGCACACCTTCCCGAAATGGAGGAGCAATGGATCAGCCGCTATATTTTGGGACTTCAACCACATATTCGCCACGACCTTGGATTGAGAGAGATACTGACATTTTTGAAGGCAGTAGAGTATGAGACTAAGGTAGAGGCCTATCATGTAGCCTTATCAGCTTCTCCAACGTCCCGACCTCCATCTTCCTTGATCTTTGTTCCTCCTGCAACATCATCCTCGACATCTTCGGCCATTACTCCAGCTAATGCATTGATTACAGTTTTAGAGGGTGACTCAGTTGGTCTTCCCCTTTGAGTTCATGGATGAACTCTTTTTTTTTTTTTTTGGGGGGGGGGGGGGGGGGAGTGATGGGGATCCATTTTATATTTCTTTTATTTTCTATTTTTAGTTATTTTTAGGCCTTTTCCTTACTTAATTAGTTGCCAAGCATGTTTAGGAGTAATTAGGTATTTTCTTATTTCTTAATTGGTCCTTTACTCATTTTAGCTATTACTTGATTAACATGTAATATCTCTACTACAAATAGGCTTGTACTCTCATTTTTTTTATGAATTCTCCATTCTTGAAATATAAGAACTCATATGTTTCTCTCTCTAGAAATCATATTGTCTTGATTTTTAGGTCATTTACGTGTAGTTCACGTCATCAGCAATTATTGAAAAGTAGAACATAGTCTGACTCGGGATGTTCGTAGGGTGGCTTAATCTTCAATGGGACATTAATAGTCCCAGGTAATGAGGACCTACGGCTCGTGGTGTGGAGGACATGAATGAATCATGATTTTTGGTGTATCCCTATGGTGGATAAGGTGTACGAGGTATTGAACAACTAGTATTGATGGATCGGTGTGGAGCAGGACATAAAAGATTTGTCTCCAAGTGCAGCACTTGCCAGATGGTGAAGGTTAATCATAGAAGACAAGTCAGGGTTTTATATCATTAGAGATTAAAGTGTGGGAAGGGGAGTATATGTCGATGGACTTCATTTTGGAATTACCGACGTCTCAAGAGGGTTCACGGCTACCTCACGGTTATTGGGAGTGGTTGACCAATGTGGAGTAGTTCTCACCAGTTCTGGTGGATTACACGACAAGGTAGTATGCCTAACTTTTTAATTCAAAGATATGGAGATTGCGCGGGTTGCATCTCAACATTATTTTAGATCGAAATATGATCTTTGTGTCCCACTTCTGGTAGAGTTTTTTAAAAGGAGATAGGGGATAGAGTTACGTTTGGGAATGACATATCACCCGCAAACTGATGGGCAAAAGGAGAGGGTGAAACAGTTGTGAAAGATATGCCGAGGATGTGTATTCTGGACTTTAAGGGTAGCTGGGAGCAGTATTTGCCTTTGGTATAGTTTTAGTACATAATAACTCATACCAATTTTCTATTGGTGTGGCGCCTTTCGAGGCTTCATACGTTAGAATGGATGCCCCAAATTTGGAACTGTGAGGAGAGGAGGTCAACTTAGGTAGCGCTTGATTTATTTAAATACCTTTGAGTTCTCATCATTCCAGAATCCTTTCTTTTTATTTATTAATAACTAAAATCCTCAGAAGACATGGAAATAAAGTGGTTAAGTGTCACAAGCATTGACGTCTTTAAAAGTCTTAGGCGATTGGATGGTCCTTATTGTCTTGATCTGATTAAGATTTGCCTTGATCCCTCTCCAGCTGACCAAATTATTTATAAAAAAATTGGATTGGACCCTAAAAAAGCATTTAGCTATGTTGAGCTTCATTTTGTAATACCAAAGGACCTCAAACATCTTCTCCATATTTGAAGGGTGGTCGCTTTTATCTTTTCTTTTCACAATCATATTGTTTATGTATACTTCCATGGAATCACCCAGTCGATGTTTGAATACCTCGGTCACTAGTCGTTGGTAGGTCGCCCCTGAATTCTTGAGTACAAACAACATGAATGTATAATAGTAAAGGCCATGTATAGTGATGAAAGATGTTTTTTCCTAGTCTGGCCCAAACATCAGGATTTTATGATAGTGCGAATAAACGTATAAAAAGCAAATCCACTCATGGCTAGCTTTAGCATCGACCAACTGGCCAATCTTTGGTGGGGAGATGCCTTTGGGGCATGCTTTGATCAGGTCGGTGAAGTCTATTAAGACATTCCACTTCCCATGACTCTTTCTAACCATGATCGAGATTAAGAGTCACTTAGGGAATTGATCTTCTTTGATCTAACTTGCCTCCAGAAGTTTATCAACTTATCTTTTCACTGCCTTTTACCTTTTCTAGGGTTGTGTGTCGTGCATTTTGTGTGATCATGGGGGAATGTAGAGTCCATATAAAGCTTGTGGCACACTACTTCAGGGTCGATGCCAGACATATCATATGGTTGCCAGTAGAACACATCTTGATTTTATTGGAGGAAAAACACGAGTTCTTGTTTATCGTGATCAACAAGTGAGCTGCTGATAAATTATTTCTTGGATTGGTGAGAGTTGTCGAAAACAACTCTTTGTAATGGTTACATGACTCTATCAATGAGGATTACCCTTGTGTCTTATACCCTCACTCTCATACTTTAGCTGCTACTTGGAGGGGATATCTCCCTCTCTATTTTCTAACTTCTTCGTGAGAAGTATAACGTAATATATTTGTTTATCCAAAACCATTAAATAATTAATGAAAAATTTGTTTCAAAAGTGCCCATTTGAATGAATGAAACTTAGTAAATTGGTATGTAAACAACATTAGAACTTTGTTGGAAAAGTGATGTGCTTATATACAAAATATTTCAGCTTGAGGTTTAGGCCCAAGGGTGCCCCACTTTTTTTGAAGAGATGGGACTTAGATGTATGTGGGTTAATGACACATGCGCGCACCATTCGATCGGCTTGGTATGGTCTCGATCTTAGTCTTAGGCTTATAAAAATCCTTCCTTTTTTGGGCCAAATTAATTAAATTTCTAGATTGGATTTAACCCATTATTTAACCTATTTGGACCAAATAGTTACAATCGTTTGTAACTGTTTTGTCTCAACCGTCAACTAAAAAATTTATAAATGGCGCTTGTTTAATTAAACACTCTAAATTCGTCTTGGATTATCTATAACGAAAAAGTGTCTCCTTTTGATTGTATGATGATTGATTAACTTGTTTCATGCATCAGTTTAACAAAAAATAAATTAAAATTCCAATTGTGTACCATAAACTTTAGCCCATTTCGGCATCAATTTTTTTTATGTTGGCTATAATCGGTAAGGTTGATTGGTTAGTGATTGGTTATATAGGTTGAAATTGCTTAAGATTTCTTGGTAAGTTCTATGCATACCAAGTATACTATTTGGATTCCTTCTCTCTAAATACTGTTGTTTAGAAAATGTTTCTGTTGAGGGCTCTCTTGTGATAAGATCTTTTGCTTTTTTTTTATTAAATATCAAAAAGTTCCTCAAACATTTTTTAATACACACTTAGTCCAAGTCTTTTATTTTGTATCAAAAAGTCCCTTATTCTCTTATCTTTAAAGGTCGATAAAATCTTTTTGGCATGGTGAATGATTTTTTTATGCAAAATTAAAACACTTCGACTAAACATGAATTAAAAAAAAATCGAAAGACTATTTGGTAGATCCTTTTTTTTGGTTTAACAAACGAGACCTTTGCTGTTGAAATAGAGAAAATGTGAATGAATGTGAAGGAATCTTGGTCCTGTGGTTGGTGAATGCTCACACCCGTCACCATGTTTCCCTACAGTGCTATATATATTACGTAGCTTTCTTGGGTTACCTTCGAGGTGAGTTTCAGCTCCAGCTTTTGTTCCACTTGGGACCCATGCAGCGGTTGACGAAAATGAGGCTGGCCATCTTTTGGTTTCAAACCGTGCAAAATTCAGAAACGGGTAGGAAATGAAAGAAAATTTTGCAAACGTGTTAAATAATTTTATGGTTAAATTTGTGTAGCTTTTTTGGTCCGCAAGAATGCTCATCTATCACCTTTGCTTATCGCAATTAAAACACTCTCTCTTGAACTTCTTTACAGCATGGTATTTTTGACTTGTGCATTCACCTTTGCTACTGTGCCCATTCTCTATCACGTTGGCTTTTGCCCACATAGCAAGAAAATGTTTCGGCTGAGGGCTCTCTTGAAGGCATCAGGTCTGATTGTGACGAGACATTTGCTGTTGAAAAATGTGGGGAATCCTTGTCCTCTGGTCGGTGAATCCTCAGACCGGTCACCACTTGTCCCTACAGTGCAGTTGACGAAAATGAGGCTGGCCATCTTTTGGTTTTGGTTGTTGCTAAACATAGTTTCAAACCGTGCAAAATTCAGAAGCGGGTACGAAATGATTTTTTTTTTTGCAAACGTGTTAAATCACTTTATGGTTAAACTAGGTAGAAGCCGTGCGATGCACGGATGATAGTTTAAAAAATAGTGTAATAGTCGTATTCAATGTTTCAAAAATTTTGTGTGCATTAAACATTGAACATAAATTGGAATATATGAAGAGTAGAAAATTGAATATTATTTGTAACTAAAATATGAAAAATAATAATGTCGTGATTGATGCACGATGCTAATATTTGAAAATGTACATCGTTGATAAGATCATACAAAGTATTTAGTTCCCGATAGATAAACGATTTTGTAAATAAGCTATGTTACAAACGTATTAATTTAAAACAATTGAAAGTATTTTAACATACATACACACACCGTGGTAGGTACGTATTAAGTAATGAAAAATTTTACAACCCAAAATTGTAAACAATTTAAAAAAAAAAATTGACAAAACATTATTTGTATATAGGTATATCTACCATGTTTAAGAAATAAGAAAAAAATCATCAACAATACCAATCGACATTAACTTTGTACAAGTTTAAATGAGTAGAAACGAATGTCAATGAAACCATTACTTTAGTATCTTGTTTAATGAATATTCGTGGTAAAAGAGGCATTGTTCAAATTCAACCCTTTAAAAACGCTTGCAATCAACATGAACTATTACTCCAAGAGAAAAAAATGCAAGACATAATTAAACTCTAGTTGCATTGCTGTTGGTTGAGGTTTTGTACAACTATCATTTGTTTACATTCAACGAAAGAAGAAAATTGATTATAAATCAATAGTCAACACATCAATGTCTAAACTTATCCCATAAAAGTGAATATAGTTTATCACTTGGTGTTCTCAATGGATCTCAACCGAATTGACACCCACACATTATGTAGTATATTGCAACAGCAACTTCATATTCTCTCCATCTTCATTCACAACAATGGTTACACATATCAAGGACTGCAGACATGTTTGGTAAAACCAAAAAATCCTCCAGTTTGGTAAACTTGTAGTGTTGCTTCCTTGCTTCGATCCTATACCGTTTAGACGTGAACATATCAAGCTTGTAGTATCCTTCTTCATCAGTCATATACAGTTGTCCAACGACTTTTTTCCTCCAACTTATTTATGGTTGTTTTTGGTCCGCATCGGTCGTATTCGGGAGAGATTGCTTGCTGGCGGAGCATTTAGCAATGCCAGCAACCTGTTGAGGGTTGTCTGTATAAGCACTATTCGAATAATGTACATCACCCGAAGAATTAACATAGAAATTCTTCTGGTACTGAGGATCCACATAGCCAAACATACCTCTCACTTCTGAGTTCACATAGGACTGACCCATGGAAATAACTTTAGATAGCCCGAAATCAGAAAGTGTCCTTTGAAAGTTAGATCATATGCGAATATTTGTTGGCTACGAAAAGTTAAAAGGAAAATAACACAAAGAACATAAATCAATGTTGTAATTAGAGGAAAATAATTACATGATATGTTGATGAATTTACCGATATCATGGTGAACAATGCAACCTTTGGGATACGTATGTTAAAACCAGAGACCCCTAGCACAATCAATGGCAATCTCGAGTCATGAGTTTCTATTATGTATTTTGAAAAATAAGACTCTTTTCTACCATGCCCATCCAGGTGTCCAGTTATACATGATATCGAAGCTTGAGCATAAGACCTTTCATATCCGATTTAATTTTCGATATGAAATCCATCTTTATTTATAGAACATAAACTATTTTAAAAATGATATCATGTCGTAGCAGCATTCCAAGAATTATTTAAATCAGAGTTTGAAAAACCACCAAATCAAAGAGAAACATAAGAGATATACTATTAACACTGAACTGAGTTCCAAGCTTAGCAACGTTTTTGCAACTTTTTCCCATGCAAAACTTGGATTCTAAAGTTCTTTGTAAGCGGCATTTTTGTAAGCTATGAACTTTGCATCTATATTTGTTTTGGGTTTTATAATAAAATAGATTCATGGACTCCACTTTATTGCATAAAGTTAATGATATTCCAAGATTTTTTTTTCTTCAGTAGCAATAATATTCATAGACTCCACTTCTATACAATTGCTACACTATAGATAATATTCACTGACAAAACACATACAGTGCTGCCATTAAGAACTTTCAAAACAAAGTTCATTAAGAACTTCATTAAGAACATTCAAAACACAGTTCATTAAGAAATTTCAAAGCACGGTCCATTAAGAATTTTCATCAGTTACATAAACAAAATACTAACGGTGTTCCCATCAGTTATAAGGATGTGTTAAAAAATTTATAAAGATGCTTAAGAACTCAATACCTCTCAAATAAGCATATGTTTATAATACGCAAACCTAGAGCTATTATACAGTTCATAAGGATGTTAATACAGTTCTATAGTTCATAAGGATGCTTATACGGTTCTACCGTTCTGGAACTATTATACAGTTCTAGTTCTAGAGCTGGAGTTTTTGTGTTTCCTTAAGTTTTTGTCTAGAGTTTATAATACAAAAACTCCAAAGAGTGATGCTCCAAAGAGTTGTTTATTCTTAGCGGGGACAAAACCAATATTTAGTTTTCCAGGGGGGGGGGGGGGGGAGGATTTACTATAAGAGATTTTTTTCTAACAACATAATAGGTTTGCATCATGAATCTTGTTATTATCTCATAATTTTTTAACACCAAAATAAGAATCTAATTTATTATTAAAACAAAATTGAGTCAATTACAAGTGGTTATTTATATTAGAAACACTCTTATTGTTTACTGTGAATTACTCTATTCTAGGAAGGACTACTTGGAGTTCCATACCATGTGAAATGGGACTAGGAAAGACAACCCACCACTGGAACTTGCTTTTCTCTCGCTCCATGAAAATAAGGTTTGTGATAACTTCCAAATGTGGTGTAATGAGGTCTTATAGTACTGATAGAATTCATATTTCACCAAGTCTCATTTATGAATGTATTATTAGAGGCATGGTATTGCTCACAATATTTTAAATCTATTATAATCAGACATGTTTTTGCACCATACATACACAATTATAGAAGATGGAATGAGAAACGAGTAATGATAGAAAAAAATACTCACTCAGACACTTTATCATACGGTATCTATACAAAATGAGACATCCTTTTGTAAGACACATACACATTCATAGATTATGGAAACAACACTGGGTATGTAAATAAATCAAAAAGATTTATAAATAGGGACTTACCTAGATGAGTAGCACTGCTCTGAAATCTTGCAATGAAAATCATTCCTTTACATCAAACAGAGAAAACTCGAAAATTACAGAATGGTATGACGACAAAATGGAGATATATTATAACGTAAGTTGGTACTGATGGATTTCTCACTTTCTAAAAGAAGATTGTGGATGGTAATGTGGGATTGCAGGTGATCGAGCTCCAAATTTATATAACCTATGATGTAGTTTACCTCTTCCATTGTAAGAGACGTGTGGGTGATAATGGAAGGGGAACTTGTTCGTTGGAGGAGAAGAAACAATTTGGACTATTAACGTTGCCATTTAGAACCTCCATTGACATGGTTTGCAACATATTTAAATAATGTGCTGGCATAATCCTCCTATCTGCACACCGTCCTTTCAGCTGCACCAACACAGAATAATAGGTTAAAGGTCATTACTTCATATCAAGGTGTTGTAAAATGAAAAATAAAGAAAAAGATGAAAATTTATAATTTGGAGTATAGCGGGGGAAATTTAAAGAAGAAATCTTACAGATTCAGAGAGTAAATCAGCTCTGAAAATTCTGGTCACATCCCAATCATATATGAAATTTGAAATATCTAGCACAGTAGTTGGTCCATAATCAAAGTCCTTATTGGGATGCTACATCCTTGAAGATGTAATGGTATCATCTTCCCCATCATGTTTATATTGAAATTTGACTCTTTGCGAATATTGTCCACTGTTCAGAAATAAAAGAGTATGATTTTGAATTGGATATATGTTAGACTACTTGTATTATGGAATGGATTCTACAAAAAAAATGGGTACTTATATAAAAACTTAATGAAACTACACATAATTATATATGTGTTGCACAAGATTACTCTTATTATTTCTTGTTCCATTCATATTTCTGTCTAGTATCCATAAAGCAGTGCAGTCTTTTCACAATTAATTCATTTGTGATTTCAGTGCTGGGAAAACTTATAAGAGGGATGGAAAAGATTGAATCATAATTTAGATGATGTTATGCATTTTAAAAGTAAAATGAGGTGGTGCAATACAAAGGATTCCTTTTTAACCGAGGCAAACTCTACCCAAAGACTCTGGCCTCCAACCTCCAACCTAGTACAACCATCACTGCTCCAAAATCCAGAACACCCTTATAACTGCGATCACCAAACTGATGTGCTGAGCCAAAACTACTGTAAGTTATAAGTAACAAAAATAAGGTTGTGTAATATGGAATGCTACTGTTTAATAAGGTTGGGCTTATTGCAAAATGTTTTCTGAGATTTGGAGGCAGATAAATATCAAGTTGAATGAGTGTATTTCACAGATTAAAATGATTCCCCCCAAAATTTCTACAGTTGCCGAACCATTTAACATATTCCGATTTATTAACTGAATAAAATTATTAACTCAAACTAATTGCACCAATTTTTAACTGTAAAAAATTATGAATCCTATGTTTCGTCTTAAGGATTTAGTAAATCAATTAGTAACTCTATGACATTTTATGGCAACAACACCTGATATGGTAGCAATTACTACATGATATGCTAGCAATTCCTTTAATACATTAATGTCATTCATTTGTTTGAAATAAAAACTGAGGGCTTAGAGTGATGTTCGGTTCGAACTCACATGGAACAGTAGTAAAGAGTCAGGATATTCCCAAAAATTTATGCGTAAATATAAGATTTATTTAGCCGTGCATAAGAAGAGTTGTACAAATATCAAGGATAAATAAAGAAGAAAAATATCAAAGAGATTAAAAAGTACCTCTTTTATGGTTGTGCGGTCTTTGGTCAAAGAACCCCTGAAATGATTGAAGAAATGGATTACTAAACAAAATCCACAACATAGAGAATGAATGGGATAAATGAATAGAGAAATGGGAATCAACTGCTCAAACTTAGGTTTGTTAAAGCGACTTTTAATTTATATTTAGTAAAATATGGATTGATGGTCTTATCATATGTGGGATCTAGAATGATCCCCAGTTAGTTTTACTGAATCTTCATCCTCAACACCACGACACACACTTATTGAAACAAAA
The DNA here is from genome assembly GCA_949130495.1 of Sambucus nigra. Classification (NCBI taxonomy): domain Eukaryota; kingdom Viridiplantae; phylum Streptophyta; class Magnoliopsida; order Dipsacales; family Adoxaceae; genus Sambucus; species Sambucus nigra. The sequence goes on along the minus strand of OX422210.1, from coordinate 572,824,367 downwards.
TAATTTTATATTTGTTGATTAACATTGGTGAACTGAGAATCCATAATGATCATATTTCATAGAATTATAATCATATTAAAATTAAGAATGTAGATGTGACACCCCGCCTAATTAAACATCGGGTGATCAGGCCTTTATTGAATTAAAACAGGTTTCTCAAATGGTTCATTCTTAGCATCACTCTCGAAAACTTTTTAATTACTAATCCCCTAAGTAAAATTAGACCGGTGCCAAATTTTATCTTTCTTAAAACAGATAAATCAACCATGCGGAACAAAGTACAAATAATCATGTACTATAATTCAAACAACAAAGTAAAAGTACAACAGAACAAAAGTATTACCGAATAAACCATCGGCTGAAAATCCCAAACAACAATAGAATAACCACTAGTCTGAAACTAACATCTGAGACTAATACCGGACCACAAGTCCATACATAGAAGAGTTTGAGATCTTGTACTAGATCTGAATGAGAGATATCGTCTAGTCAAAATCCTGTAAGCATCCATTGTGCTACAGCTCCGAGTCTCTGGAATGGAATCATCATAAATGGCGTCCCTGTGGTTGGACACCTAAAAGGTTTTGAAATTATTTTATAGCAAGAGTTAGTACTCAAAACAATTTGAAAATATTTAACAAGCATTTATCACAATATAAAATGCGGTTATTGATTACACATGTTAGGTTCTCGTACACTCTATTGAGTTAACTCACCCCTCATCTTTTGTGCACACCTAACGTTCTACACTTAGTTTATCTAGCCATACCTCCCAAGCTAACTAAAACCAAAGTAGTCAACTGTACTTATCTGTACCCAAGTTCCAGTAACGCCCATACAGTACAATCGTTTCACTAACATCTTGCATATGTTAATTAATTCTCAAGTAACATTTCATCTATGTTATTTTTCAAGACTTCTCATTTAGTTTCACTACTAAAATTACTACAATTCTCACAATTGTTGACTTCCCACTTGTGTAATTAAGTTTTGCTACTTGAATTACCAAATAGATTTTCTCTATCTAAAGGTGCATTTCGTAATTAAGTTTCACTACTTAACTTAATAATTCAGTATGTATCTTTAAATACATAATATATATCAATCTACTAATACACAGAAGTAGAATATCATCAAGTATATATATTTCACACACAATATATACTAAATATCAGTCATTACTATTTTGCCTTTTTTATACACGTAAAGGGCTCTTGGTTCAGAATGATTCATCGACCCCAAGTAAGAATTTGTTCGGAATGATACATTGACCCCAATTATTTATATACACACGTAAAGGATTCTTGGTTCGGAATGATGCATCGACCCCAAGTGAGAGTTGGTTCGGAATTATCCATCGACCCCAACTATTTTTAAAAATATATATATACACATATTCTGGTTCAGGACTCTTTCATCACGACACCAGTTCAAGGTTTGGTTCGGCATTTCTCATCGACCCCAAACATATAATAACTTTATGTTAGTTCGGAATGTCTCATCGAACCTAACATAATTAATTTAGGTACAAATCTCTCGACCTAAAAGATCACATAATTCAGTAGGTACACGCACGACCAATTAATTATATACGTACGTAATATTTTAATCTCATATATCTACCGTACAATATTCGCTTTTCGATTTATCTCATTAATCTCATTTATTTGAGTATTCACACAACTCTATGGGTCCTAGTTACCCCTTACATATAATTTAAGTAGTTATTTCTTACCCTACTGGTCTATTACTTAAATTGATTTTACTTCGCCTCGTAACTCAATTTCCGAAGTCCCCGATACTCTACTAAATCGGATTTATTCTCATCGGTCCGTAATCCAAGCCCTACACCCAATGGCCTTATCGGACCTCAACAATATACCTACTGGTCTTATTCTCACTCCCATATAAGTATAATGTAAATCCTAGGATACTCATTCATTCCCGAAAATCAACGAAGGATTAAACACAAAAAAAAATCGAGAAACAGCTTGCGTCGATCGATCGACTGCTGGGTTCGATCGATCGATAGTTCGAGATCGATCGATCGATCGAACAGGGACAGACGCAGTTCGTCTTCTTCGTTAAAATTTTCCTCCATTAACAAATCTTCAAACTCCATTATAGTCCACCAAACTTCGACCCAATGATCCAAATATGTTTTCACGTATACTAGGACAATTTCTAACGTGACAAATACATCACAAACTCCAATTCCTTTAAAGAAATAGTGAATTAAACCCAAAATTTCTTGAAACCCTAGTTATGGTGTTCTTCCCATATTATCATTCAAAATCCAGATTTTAATACGAAAAATCATCAAGTCTAATCTGAATCTTAATCCTCTACATAAGGTAAATCATTCTACATGCGATTCCTATCCCAACATGTATAAATATCATCTTTCTCCAATCAAGATAATGATTTAAACAAAACTATTCAAAAAAACCCTACACATGGGTATTATAACTTTATAATTTTTGCAATAAACAACTTGCCTTATGATCAGTAGGGTCTGATTTCATGGTTGTTGTTGATGATTGATGATCTTCATCCTTCAATCCTTCTTCCTCAACAAGTTGATAGTGAAAATCTCCTTTGAATCCTTCCCAATTCTTCCTTTTGCCTTGAGAATGGTTTCTCTTTTATCTCTAATGGCTATGGTGTGTTTTCATGGGTTTTCTAACCCTAACCCCTCTATCATACGACTGATATAAAGCTCTCAATTTCGTAGGTCTCCATGCCCTCTCACGTTAAAAGACCAAAATGCCCCCGAACGGTCTCGATTTAGTCCAAAATTACCCCGAGACTCAACTAGTACCCTCGGGTATACTATTTTGACTAATTTGACCCTTCCGGACTCATTTGTGACCTCTAAATTATCATTTGAGTCACTTAAAAATATTACTCGTTCTCACCCCAACACGGTCTACACGTGTTAAGTAACTATTTACCACTCGCACTAAGTAAATATAATGAGGCAATATAAATTGGTAACTATCTCTCGATTAATATTCCAAAATTACAATTTTTAATAAATCCCATTAAATTACTCCTCTTACGTAATTTAAATTAAGTTGTATTTTCTCATTTAATTCTCCAATTTAATTAAATAAAATATTTGGAATATTCCGAAAAACGGGGTATTACATACTTCCCCCCTTACAAAGGAATTTCGTCCTCGAAATTAGGATAAGGCTGGTATTAAGACTAAGGACCTTAAACGTCATTGCATCCTCTAATACCCAAAATCAAATCATATCATCCTAACGGTTGCCCCAAGTACATGTCTTGCTTCATTATAAATTCTTATCGCATGTTACCCATGCCGCATATATCATAATTAAGTCTCATTACTTAATTTCTCAATAGATTTTCCCAATCCAACGTTAATTCTTGAAATTAAGTTTCTCCCTACTTAATTTACCCATTTGATGTATATCTCTATATATAACATCTAAGTGTACTATCACTCATAAGTAGAATATTATAAGGTATATATTTCACACACAATATATACTTTAAGGAAAATTGGTCCGACAAAAATCATCGGCCCCAATAATCATATCATTTACATTGGTCCGGGAATCCCTCGACCCCAAGGTAAATGTAATGCATATGTTGGTTCAGACCTTCCGTCGATACCAATATTTATCATCGATTTGGTTCGGAAAATCATCGACCCCAAATCGATCCCTCATGTATTGGTCCGGAACATCATCGACCCCAATACAGAGATTAAGCATACTTACAATCGCACATAAGTAGGAAAATAAATAGGTATATATATCTTACACATAACATATACTATCAACACTTATTTTATAATCACCCCCCTTATATAACACTTTTGGGGTTATTGGCTCGGAATTCCACCTCGATCACCAATAGTGATTAATTACTTGTCTCGAAATCACATCCCGAGCACCAATATATATATATATATATATATATCTCATCGCACATGAGTAGACAATTTGTGAGCCATATATTACACATTTCATATCCCCTAAAATGTCACACTCCAATAGAATGTCCTCATATCACGCGTTAAGGACTAAAAGTTCGAAATTTCTCCTCAAACCACAACTCAAAGTACATGTATTGTTCGTAATCGGTACCCACGAACCTAATCCTCATGTACAGTCCATATAGGCACTCACTCTACCTATAAATATGCTCTTATAGGCATACATTAAACCTATGAATTGATCAGTGGGCTTCTCCAAAATTCCACTATCATAAGGGCGTATCATCATTCTTTCTTACTAACATTGAGTCGTAGGTAACACAACGTACTCAAAATAAAACTTTATCTCTATTCCTTCCTGACCATCTCTCACAGGGTGGAATTTTAGGATTTCATCCTGATTCACAATCATGTAGAGCGGCATCGTGCACTTGTGCACTCTCCCTTTTCAACTACATACTAATCCATCCCAGTCACCCCATTCCGCTACCCCAACGAAATGTTGGCTTAATTATGATGTTCACAGCCCATCAATAATTTATAAGTCTGTCTCCTCCTTCCATCATTGGAAACGTAGGTTGACTACCACATTTCGGTTGCTCATTTCGAGTTTATTTTTCTCTATCAAGTAGTGGTGCGTCTGGAGACAATCTCACTATGTCTCTTCCTCAACATTGCTTCCCACTTACGTCATCTTTCCTCAAGTGGTACTCTATTCTCCTTTCTCTCCGGGTATATTATACTTTACAATCCGTGCACTCTTCGCAATTGGCACACTTTTGGGGTTGGTTACTTTATAAGAATCAACAGTTTAGTAACACGTAAGTCACTCTCAATACTCAGTCAAGTAGCACCTCGCGCTACTTCTTCACAACAGTTAGGTCTCCCCTATCAAGAGATAACCTTTGAACGGCTTCCCACTGATTCTTATCCCATAGGGGGTGCTGACTCTCTCAGCACATAAGCTTGGGTCATCGTCTATCTCTCACAACGTTCAATCCATTTCGTCGATATGACTTGACTCATAACCTCCCCACCGGTGTACAAAAAAAAACTTCCGCATCGCTCTATCTCGTATGTTTAAGAAGGTCAATTGACTAGGGCGCCCATACACCCTTTTCTCCGTGCACATTTGCAAAAACATTGCAATTGTCGCACCCGTAACATGCTTTTCTTCAACTCTAGCCTAGTCTACACGACGTGACTACAATCTTGTGGGTATTCTCAATACCCTATAGACCAAAAATCAAATCCTTGCCCACAAAGTCCCACTTATCCCTTCATGGTGAGGTAAGCCTTTCAGTGTTTCTCCACAACACTACCGACTCCACTAATGCCTTAGCATCTAACAATGTCTCTTCTCCTATCGTGCATAAAAATTTCAGTCGTATTCCCTTTCACAACCGAACTTAAACAAGGGACTTCTCCCGATGCATTCTTACTGAGCATTGTTGGAATAACACATAGTCAATATACCCAAATTCCATTCCTCGACAATATGTGCAACCATACTCCAATATTTCTAAAGGAGTCAAGTGGCACTGCGCTTATACTATCACTAAGTCCTTAGCACTAATTACAACAGCGAGCTCGATCTCTCCGCTCAGCAGTCATACGACATACATTGACTCACATCATTTAGGTTCCTACACACCGGAATCAATTACTATGAGACGTTCATAATCTCTGAAGTCTCTCACCTATTGATGAATAATGACAACTCGACCCTCTTTCAGGTGAGGTATCATCACATACCCCATTCACTCGAGGCTAAATCCCATATACTTCCTTATCCATCGCTCTGGTGGTTCAGATGGTTTCCGTACATAACACGCTTATCCTCTCCGGAATGCAAAACTTATCAGAGTTATTATTTCCTCAAATAACTTCAAGCTAAAATAAAACGCGTGGCCCTACAAACCACACTAGACATATTTACAAAAATCCCCTTACTCCAGGCCACACTGACCGGTTTGGGGTATCCCTCCTCTCGGACTTGGTAGCCTCGATTCTGAGCACTATCATCCTGGTTCCCTTAGTTCTGCTGACCAAGAGGAACGCACTATGGGGCTTAACAGTCCCAACTTAGGATCTAATCATTAAATCCTCTAGTGGGTTTCCACTTATGGCTTGCACCAGCCCCATTACATTCAGTCTTACTCTTTGACAAAATCTTTAAACTCTCTTAACTTCTCCCCCTAGGAGCATTTACCCCAACCTTGTAAGAAGTACCATATTGCCTTCATATACATAAGTCGTCTAAGAAGAGTTTTACCAAAATTGCGAACTACAACTCGAGAGTCCCTTCTCGCAAGGGCTCTTCTTCCCTTATACATATCTCATCGGTACAAGTTCACTACAACGGATAAATTTCTTTCTCACGGTTGGCCTCTACTAGGTTTTCACATGATGGGTTCCGGTATTTCCATTCTCTTCTCTTCTGAATCATCATTGGAGAACTTTGCGGTTAAACTATACATAAGGTCTCTATATTTGTATACGGACCCTCGGTCCGAATGCAGTGATTGGTATCCCCGCCACGTTGTCTCAAAAATTTTACTCAAATTTTTACTTCTAGGTATTTCTACTCTATCCCTAAATGCCAAAACCTCTGTAAATTCTACTTCCATTGGTTACCATGCATAGTCACCGTTTTATCACAATTTACGGCTCGTTCTCATCAAAAATTTTCTGCAGACTCCCTCCCACTATCACTACATTGGGCGGGTCTAGATTAGCATCCCCCTTTGACGTCGCGACACATGGAAACTGCCTGTTATGCCTCAACAACCCTTGTAGCATCTACTTCCATTTCACAGTAGGAGTGACCTCAACAACGGTCATCTCTCCTATGATTTCCATCTTTGAACACTCCAGGCTTCATGCTGAGCTCCACCCTCCTGCAATCCTTCCAACGCGAATGCTGGTTCTACCGCCATGTTTGACGTACCATGCCCAATCGAACTCGTATATGTAACACTACATCTACTAAATAGCAAGAGATCGTAACTACGTACGTAGGGGAGTACAACAATCCTATGATAGGGCTCTATATCAATCAAATGATACGCTGAAAACGTAGTAAGCCATACAGATCCTATGGACACTAGAACCTGATGCTCTGATACAATCTGTGACACCCCGCCTAATTAAACATCGGGTGATCAGGCCTTTATTAAATTAAAACTGGTTTCTCAAATGGTTCATTCTTAGCATCACCGTCGAAAACTTTTTAATTACTAATCCCCTAAGTAAAATTAGACCGGTGCCAAATTTTATCTTTCTTAAAACAGATAAATCAACCATGCGAAACAAAGTACAAATAATCATGTACTGTAATTCAAACAACAAAGTAAAACTACAACAAAACAAAAGTATTACCGAATAAACCATCGGCTAAAAATCCCAAACAACAATAGAATAACCACTAGTCTGAAACTAACATCTGAGACTAATACCGGACCACAAGTCCATACATAGAAGAGTGTGAGATCCTGTACTAGATCTGAATGAGAGATATCGTCTAGTCAAAATCCTGTAAGCATTCACTGTGCTACAGCTCCGAGTCTCTGGAATGGAATCATCATACATGGCATCCCTGTGGCTGGACACCTAAAAGGTTTTGAAAATATTTTATAGCAAGAGTTAGTACTCAAAAAATTTTGAAAATATTTAACAAGCGTTTATCACAATATAAAATGCGGTTATTGATTACACATGTTAGGTTCTCGTACACTCTCTTGAGTTAACTCACCCCTCTGTGACACCCCGACTAATTAAATACCGGTAGCTACTCCTTTATTAAATCAATACAAAATGCCAAGTTAGTTCAGTTAATAGCATCACTGTCGAAAACATTATAATAATTTCTAACCACCTAGTATTTAAAAAGTAAGTTGCCAAATTTTAAGTTAAGTCTGATTAACATACAATAACAGAATAATGGAAGAACAACATAATCCATTCACCATAACAAAGTAATGAAATAACCGACAAAATAATAATAAGAAGTCCGGAGGAAAACTCCTCACAACAATCCCACGACTGAAAATAATAAGACAAGTCTGAATCCTGAATTAATTACATGCCCAAAGTCTGAATAACTGAAATAAATGAAAAGTCTCTAAAGAAATGGGCGACATGCCCTACAACTGATAAATGCTGAATAGAGAGTCAATATAGAAGAAGCGTCTACAAGAAAAGTCCTGTAACTTCCACAAATAACTACTGCTCGTCACCTGAATGAGGATCCTAAGCATGGTGTCCTTGTGGATGGGCACCTAAAATGGTTTTTACAAAAATAGATTTGAAAGCAAATGGGTCAGAGCCCGAAAGTGGAAATCATTTTAAAACAGCAAGTGTTTTAATAACATTAAAACATTAAATGCAAAATACATGTTAGGACGTGCACTCACATGAAATTCTCACCTCTCGACTACATGTTCACTCCTAACGTACCGTACCCATCTAAATGACATCCATATCTAACCAAACCGTAATAAGTCCTACCCCTTACTACTCGATCTCCATATTACATTCTAGCGTTATCAATTTAAATAGAGAGCTTTACTTAAACTCAGATTCTCAATTTGTAATACAATTCACTATCAATTAACCCGTTATGTTTTCTCGAAACATTACCATAATTATATTCACAATATTAACATGAAAGTTCCCATTAATTAAGTGTATATTATTCACGTCATAAATATAAAATACAAGCACCCCGAGACTAAGCTGCGGTGCACACATACTCTGCTACCCATCCCGGTACATCACGTACATAAGGATCACGTATTCCGAATCTCTCAAGAATCGTTCTCAGATAACAACATCACAAATAATGGAGGCGAACACAGTCACATCAGATGGGCCACGCACGAACCTGCGCTCCCACGATCAGCAGACTTATTAATATCCCAATAAGTCCTTCTCTGACCTATGTTCATTAAGGTACCAGTCTAAATTCGGGCAACACAAGGATTAGAGGGCCCTAAGCGAACGTAAACCTCCTGTGATAGCAAGTATGGTAGGTATGTCATACACATAAAAGCAATACATATACTAAGTATGCACACATCTTAGTAATAACCATAGCATATTAGTGGTACACTTCTCATTCGTACCGACATATAATGCTACACAATATATATGTTTCCGATTAATATAATTAGTTAGGCCGTAACTGTTCTCGCATCGTAATAGACACTCACGTCCTACTCCGTAATTCCCCTTAGGTTCAAACTACACTTCTAGGTTTTACTCCTCATTATATCCCAAACATCCCTAATATATCAATTACTCATCAAGGAAGTATTATCTCTACCTATAAACAAGGTTACGGGACACTCGGGATCAAAACAGGCTAAAAAGCCTAAACTGTCAACTCGTTAGAAGTCTCGTTCGAACGAAGTGGGATTTCTAACGAGGTCTCGTTCGAACAAAATCATCGAACGAACTTCACCCTCGTTAGAAGTCAAAGGTCAACTCGTTAGAAGCTCGTTAGAACGAGCTCATTCGAACGACCTGGGCAGGTCTTCTAACGAGTGGCCAGTTTCGAGCCCAAATTTCCTATTTTCGTTTCCAACTTCTCTACACCTAAAATCTCATCCAAACATTAATCCAACGATTGTTCAAAGTCTCTAATCATTCCTCAACATATTTAGGTCATATACTAACATGATTTGTGGGGTTAATTCATTCTAACCTCATTCAATTATCAAATCTCTTCATATTTTTCCCCAATTTTATGAACATGAACCCTAGAATTAATAAATCATCAAAGAGCCTAATTAAATCTGTTTTTGTTTCATCCAAATTATAATATCATCAGAATAATCATCTAAATACCAATCTACATGCGATTCCTGATCAGAAATGAAATTTCTACTTCCAATTTAAATGGGTTTTTCATGAACTCCCAAGAACAATAAGATTTTATCAATTCCTACACATGGAGAAAACATTCTTTGCAAAATAACGAAATTAAACCACTTGCCTTATTTGAATCTCTGATTTTGAGGTTGAATCTTGAAGGTTGAATCTGTCCTCTCTCTCTCTGCAGAATTCTCCTCTTTCTCTCTCTCTCTACAAGTTCTTCTCAAGGTGATAATGGAGGTTGGGTTGGTTTTTGCCAAGTTTTAAAGTTTCTAACTTCTCCCGTATCCCACTACCTAAATTGGAGTTGGAGATGGCTTAGTGGGTTAAGACTAAGTCAGATTTTTAACTCTAATTTTCGTGGGTTTTAATTACCCAATATCCGAAATTACCAAAATGCCCTTATAAGTTACCGGTATGGCCCAATAATGCCCCGCGACCTAAACTTAACCCCCGGCTAGTGTTTTCTGACTATTTCGACCCTTCTGGACGCATTGGCGCACTCAAAATGACCATACGGTTTATAGAAATAAAATTCACTTTTTAATTAAAATAAATATATACCTGACGCGACTGTCACATGCGTCTCAACAAAATTCCCAAATTACCTTATTTCAATCTCACGACAAGTTTCATAGTTCAATATTCATATATAGTCATATATAATCATTAATATCCAATACCAACTCGCATCTCGCTAGTATTTTTATCCGGATTAATTTCCAATTAATACGCATTTAATTCAATTAATCCCATAAATAAATATCACCAAAAGTACGGGGTATTACATACTTCCCCCCTAATAACAGAATTTCGTCCCGAAATTAGGAACTAGAAAGTACCTGGTAAGAAAAACTCTGGATAACGTTCTTGCATATCATCCTCGCGCTCCCATGTGGACTCCTCGACATTATGATGTCGCCACTGAACTCGCACTAACGGAACTATCTTTGATCGCAGTTTCCGCTCACTTCGGTCCAAAATAGCAATCGGTCCCTCCTCGTAGGAACTATCAAGATGGATATCGATGTCCTCCAAAGAAATATGTGAATGAGCCAAATCGTCTCTAAGATATTTCCTTAGCGAGGAAATATAAAATACATCATTAATCCGATGCAAATGCTCTGGTAATCCAAGCCTATATGCAACCGGTCCAATCCGCTCAATAATAGGAAATTGTCCCACATACCTCGGTGCCAACTTCCCTTTATTCCCGAAACGCATAATCCCCTTCATAGGATATACTCTGAGCAAAACCTAGTCCCCCACTTGGAACTCTCTGAAGAACCTCTTCGCATCATCATAGCTCTTCTGCCGATCCTGAGCTACCCGAATGCGATTCCCAATCAATTCTATCCTTGTCGAAGTATCTTGAATTACTTCCGGCCCAAGTAGTTTGTTGTCCCCCACCTCCAACCAACATGCTGGGGAACGACAAGGTCTACCATACAACGCCTCAAATGGAGCCATGCCAATGGTGAACTGGTAGGAGTTATTATACGCAAACTCCACCAGTGGAAGATACTGCTCCCATCCACCCCCAAAATCAATGATACTCATACGTAGCATGTCCTCCAACATCTGGTTTGTACGCTCCGTTTGCCCGTCGTCTGCGGGTGGTACGCCGTGCTCAACCGCAATTCCGTGCCCATGGCCTCCTGAAAACTCTCCCAAAACTGTGAAACAAATATCTTGTCTCGGTCAGACACGATATTTAGGGGCACACCGTGAAGTCTCACTATCTCTGCAATAAAGAGCTGGGCATACTGTCCCGCAGTGTAGTCTGTCCTTACGGGTAGAAAATGAGCGACTTTGGTCAACCTGTCCATAATTACCCAAATGGAGTCGTGACCTCTCTGTGACGTAGGCAATCCCGTGATAAAGTCCATGGAGATGCTCTCCCACATCCACATCGGGACCTCCAATGGCTGTAGAAGTCCTGCCGGTCTCTGATGATCCACTTTTACTAGTTGACAAGTGGCGCATTTTGAAACAAACACGGAAATATCTCTCTTCATCCCGCTCCACCAATACTGTCGCCTCATGTCTTGGTACATTTTGTCCCCTCTGGGATGTACCGCGAACCGTGAGCCGTGCGACTCTGCCATCACCTCGTGCCGCAATTCCTCCCCTTCCGGGACTACCAATCTCCCATTGAAGCGCAATCACCCGTCTGAGCTAACGGTATAGGACTCGGCTCCCTCTGCTAGTAACCGAACTATCAGCTCCTGACAGAACGAGTCCTCTGCTTGTGCTTTTATCACTCTCGTGACAATCTGAGGTGTAACAGTCATCACAGACATGAACGATCGGGCCACTGCATCCTGGTGTCCCAACTCCTTCCACTTTGCCTTCCACACCCCTGCCACTTCATCTACTAGCCTACGGCTCAATGCGTCTACTACCACGTTAGCCTTCCCCGGGTGGTATTGGATATCGAACTGATAATCCTTCACGAACTCAATCCATCTCCGTTGCCGCATATCCAACTCCTTCTGCGTGAATAGGTACTGTAGGGACTTGTGGTCCGTGAATAATCAAAACTTCTCCCCTAAAAGGTAATGTCTCCATATCCGAAGGGCAAATACAACTGCCGCCAATTCCAAGTCATGAGTGGGGTAATTCTTCTTGTGAGGCTTAAGCTTACGGGAAGCATAAGCTATGGCCTGACTCTCCTGCTGTAATACACCTCCAAGTCCTTGAAAGTACGCATCAGTGTAAACTAGATACTCAACTCCCGGTCTCGACAATGCTAACACAGGTGATGAGGTAAACTTATCCTTCAATTCATCAAATGGCAACTGACAGGCATCACTCCAGATGAATGGCACACCCTTACGAGTCAGATGTGTCAAAGGACCCGTTATCTTCGAAAATCCCCGAATGAACCTCCTGTAGTATCCTGCTAGTCCCAAGAAACTACAGATCTTCGTCGGTGTCATGGGCTGTCCCCACTGCCTCACCGCGGATACTTTCCCCGGATCAACAGATATCCCCCGGTCGGAAATAATGTGTCCCAAAAACTGGATCTCCTTCAGCCAAAACCCGCACTTCTCATATTTTGCATACAGCTCATTCAGACGTAGTGTCTGCAAAACTTGCCTCAAATGCTCGGCGTGCTCCTCCTCTGTCTGGGAGTAAACCAGAATATCATCGATGAAGACAATGACAAACTGATCTAAGAAATCCCTGAACACCCTATTCATCAAGTCCATAAACACTGCTGGAGCGTTGGTCAAACCAAAAGGCATAACCCGAAACTCGTAAGAACCATATCTCGATAAGAACGCAGTCTTCGAGACGTCCTCTTCCCTGATACGCAACTGATGGTATCCTGATCGCAAATCAATCTTCGAGAAGAAAGAGGCTCCTCTCAACTGGTCGAATAAGTCATCGATTCGAGGCAACGGATACTTATTCCGTATCGTGACTTTGTTCAACTCTCGGTAGTCCACACACAATCTCAGTGAACCATCTCTCTTCTTCACGAATAACACAGGGGCACCCCATGGCGAAGTACTCCTCCGTATAAACCCCTGACCCAACAACTGCTCAATCTAATCTTGTAGCTCTCGCATCTCTGCCGGAGCCATATGGTATGGTGCGCGTGCTATAGGTCTCGTATCTGGCAATAAGTCTTTGACAAAGTCTATCTCTCGACTGGGAGGTAGGCCTGGTATCTCCTGAAACACATCGGAATACTCCCTGACAATTGGGATCGAATCTAAAGGAATCACAACCTCCTTAGAGGTATCCTCCTGTATGTAGTACAAATGAGCGGTCGAACCTCCCTCTCGGCGAGGCATCGCCACTACAAACATCTGTTTCCCCGGAATGGCAAAAACAATGCTCCCACCGAAGCAATCAATCATGGCTCTATAATCAGCGAGCCAATCCATACCGATAATCACATCGTGTACATGCATATCTAATACTAACATGTCTACAGGTAATACCAGACTACCAATCTCTACCCCCACTCCCCGGGATATAAAGAAAATAAGTGACCCACTCCCCAATGGTGAGTCTACACACGTCACTGTGCTCTCTTCTGTGGCTAACAACCCTAAGGCTTTCGCAAAATGTGTAGCTATAAAACAATGCGTTGCCCCCGTATCAAACAAAACCCGACCCATAGTACCATGGATAGGAAACATACCCTCAATCGCGGGTGGTGCCTGTGGAGCCGCTGTCTGGTGGACGTTATAGACACGTCCATACTGTACTGCCCCTGCTGCACAGGAACTGCTGGAATGGCTAGAAGAGCTGGCACCTGGGCTGGAGCTGGAAGAGCAGGTGGAAAAAGTGGCCTCTGTGGCTCATGTCGAGCACCCTGCTGTTGTTGCGGGGCCCTGCCCCTATCAGGATAGTCCTGGCATTTATGGCCAATCTTGCCACAAACGAAACACTTCCCCGGGAAGTTTCCCCCTCTCTACCCCTGCTGCCCCCGGCCCTGGTGTCCATTACCGTTCCTCCACTGGCCCTGCTGAAACTGTTGTTGACCATTCTGACCCTACTGGTTCTGATGGCCGTTCGGACCCTGATGGCCCTCCCGGAAACCTCCCTGTCCGTGCCTGAAATTTCCTGACCTGAACCTCTTGTGATCCCCCTGCTGAGAATCCTGATCACCCTGCCTCTGCCCCTAAACAGAATGTGCCCCACTGGCACCATTTCCCCCGGTCCTACCCTGATGGCTAGACTCTCCTGATCTCTTGCCTTCAGCCATGTGAAAGCGGTGATCCTGACAATGGAGCAATGCAACGTTAACCACATCAGAATAAGTGGCCAGCGAGAGGTTCCCTAACAAGTGCTGACGAATCCTCCATGTCAACCCGTCCGTAAATTTCTGTATCTTCTTCTCCTCTGTCGGTATCTCATCCGGAACAATGTTCAGAAGATCAGTGAATTCGGCCTCATACTCGGCCACAGTCTTACCCTCCTGTCGAAGGTTCATCAACTTCCTCCTCATTTCCGTATGAACAGCTGATGGAAAGTACTTGCGGTCGAACCGCACCCAGAACTCCAGAATAGTGAGAGTGTCTCTCTCTTCCACGGTGGTAATAGACTCCCACCACTGCAGTGCAGACCCCACTAGCTTAAGAGTAGCTAGTATCTGCTTCTGAACCTCAGTGCACTCGTACATCTTCAAGTGCCACTGAATATCCTTCCTCCACTGACTAGAAGTCACAACATCGGAGCTACCTGCGAACTCCGGAGGGTGTGCTTTCTGAAAAGCATCACGTACACATTTCCAAGAAGACGGGAATGCATGAGCCTGAACTGGCGCGGCTATCGACGCCTGAGGTGGTGCCTGCTGAACTACAGCTAGTGCGGCATTTACCGCCTGGGCCACAATGGCTGCAACCTCGGCGGCATTCATCGTGCCCTGAACTGGTGCGGGCTGTGGTTATGGCGTAGCATCCCTGGGAATCCTTTGTGCACGTCATGGAGGCATCTGAAATAAGAATGAAGTTTATAAGTTCGCAGTTATAAACTTAAAATAGCTGAAGAACGTAGCATATACAAAAGAGTACAACAGTCCTAAAATATAGGGCTCTACATCAAAGAAAGCTCAGCGGAAACATAATAAGCCGTACAGATCCTAATGGACACTAGAACCTGATGCTCTGATACCACCTGTGACACCCCGACTAATTAAATACCGGGTAGCTACTCCTTTATTAAATCAATACAAAATTCCAAGTTGGTTCAGTTAATAGCATCACTGTCGAAAACATTATAATAATTTCTAACCACCTAGTATTTAAAAAGTAAGTTGCCAAATTTTAAGTTAAGTCTGATTAACATACAATAACAGAATAATGGAAGAACAACATAATCCATTCACCATAACAAAGTAATGAAATAACCGACAAAATAATAATAAGAAGTCCTGAGGAAAACTCCTCACAACAATCCCACGACTGAAAATAATAAGACAAGTCTGAGTCCTGAATTAATTACATGCCCGAAGTCTGAATAACTGAAATAAATGAAAAGTCTCTAAAGAAATGGGCAACATGCCCTACAACTGATAAATGCTGAATAGATAGTCAATATAGAAGAAGCGTCTACAAGCAAAGTCCTGTAACTTCCACAAACAGCTACAGCTCGTCACCTGAATGAGGATCCTAAGCATGGTGTCCTTGTGGCTGGGCACCTAAAATGGTTTTTACAAAATAGATTTGAAAGCAAATGGGTCAGAGCCCAAAAGTGGAAATCATTTTAAAACAGCAAGTGTTTTAATAACATTAAAACATTAAATGCAAAATACATGTTAGGACGTGCACTCACATGAAATTCTCACCTCTCGACTACATATGCACTCCTAACGTACCGTACCCATCTAAATGACATCCATATCTAACCAAACCGTAATAAGTCCTACCCCTTACTACTCGATCTCCATATTACATTCTAGCGTTATCAATTTAAATAGAGAGCTTTACTTAAACTCATATTCTCAATTTGTAATACAATTCACTATCACTTAACCCGTTATGTTTTCTCGAAACATTACCATAATTATATTCACAATATTAACATGAAAGTTCCCATTAATTAAGTGTATATTATTCACGTCATAAATATACAATACAAGCACCCCGAGACTAAGCTGCGGTGCACACATACTCTGCTATCCATCCCGGTACATCACGTACATAAGGATCACGTATTCCGAATATCTCAGGAGTCGTTCTCAGATAACAACATCACAAATAATGGAGGCAAACACAGTCACATCACATGGGCCACGCACATACCTGCGCTCCCACGATCAGCAGACTTATTAATATCCAAATAAGTCCTTCTCTGACCTATGTTCATCAAGGTACCAGTCTAAATCCGGGCAACACAAGGATTAGAGGGCCCTAAGCGAACGTAAACCTCCTGTGATAGCAAGTATGGTAGGTATGTCATACACATAAAAGCAATACATATACTAAGTATGCACACATCTTAGTAATCACCATAGTATATTAGTGGTACACTTCTCATTCGTACCGACATATAATGCTACACAATATATATGTTTCCGATTAATATAATTAGTTAGGCCGTAACTGTTCTCGCATCGTAATAGAGACTCACGTCCTACTCCGTAATTCCCCTTAGGTTCAAACTACACTTCTAGGTTTTACTCCTCATTATATCCCAAACATCCCTAATATATCAATTACTCATCAAGGAAGTATTATCTCTACCTATAAACAAGGTTACGGGACACTCGGGATCAAAACAGGCTAAAAAGCCTAAATTGTCAACTCGTTAGAAGTCTCGTTCGAACGAGGCTGTTCGAACGAGAGTTCGTTCGAACGAAGTGGGCTTTCTAACGAGGTCTCGTTCAAACAAAATCATCGAACGAACTTCACCCTCATTAGAAGTCAAAGGTCAACTCGTTAGAAGCTCGTTAGAACGAGCTCCTTCGAACGACCTGGGCAGGTCTTCTAACGAGTGGCCAGTTTCGAGCCCAGATTTCCTATTTTCGTTTCCAACTTCTCTACACCTAAAATCTCATCCAAACATTAATCCAACGATTGTTCAAAGTCTCTAATCATTCCTCAACATATTTAGGTCATATACTAACATGATTTGTGGGGTTAATTCATTCTAACCTCATTCAATTATCAAATCTCTTCATATTTTCCCCCAATTTTAAGAACATGAACCCTAGAATTTATAAATCATCAAAGAGCCTAATTAAATCCGTTTTTGTTTCATCCAAATTATAATATCATCAGAATAATCATCTAAATACCAATCTACATGCGATTCCTGATCAGAAATGAAATTTCTACTTCCAATTTAAATGGGTTTTTCATGAACTCCCAAGAACAATAAGATTTTATCAATTCCTACACATGGAGAAAACATTCTTTGCAAAATAACGAAATTAAACCACTTTCCTTATTTGAATCTCTGATTTTGAGGTTGAATCTTGAAGGTTGAATCTGTCCTCTCTCTCTCTGCAGAATTCTCCTCTTTCTCTCTCTCTCTACAAGTTCTTCTCAAGGTGATAATGGAGGTTGGGTTGGTTTTTGCCAAGTTTTAAAGTTTCTAACTTCTCCCGTAGCCCACTACCTAAATTGTTGGAGATGGCTTAGTGGGTTAAGACTAAGTCAGATTTTTAACTCTAATTTTTGTGGGTTTTAATTACCCAATATCTGAAATTACCAAAATGCCCTTATAAGTTACCGGTATGGCCCAATAATGCCCCGCGACCTAAACTTAACCCCCGGCTAGTGTTTTCTGACTATTTCGACCCTTCTGGACGCGTTGGCGCACTAAAAATGACCATACGGTTTATAGAAATAAAATTCACTTTTTAATTAAAATAAATATATACCTGACGCGACTGTCACACGCGTCTCAACAAAATTCCCAAATTACCGTATTTCAATCTCACGACAAGTTTCATAGTTAAATATTCATATATAGTCATATATAGTCATATATACTCATTAATATCAAATAATAACTCGCATCTCGCTAGTATTTTTATCCGGATTAATTTCCAATTAATACACATTTAATTCTATTAATCCCATAAATAAATATCACCAAAAGTACGGGGTATTACACCCTCATCTTTTGTGCACACATAACGTTCTACACTTAGTTTATCTAGCCATACCTCCCAAGCTAACTAAAACCAAAGTAGTCAACTGAACTTATCTGTACCCAAGTTCCAGTACCGCCCATACAGTACAACCGTTTCACTAACATCTCGCGTATGTTAATTAATTCTCAAGTAACATTTCATCTATGTTATTTTTCAAGACTTCTCATTTAGTTTCACTACTAAAATTACTACAATTCTCACAATTGTTGACTTCCCACTTATGTAATTAAGTTTCGCTACTTGAATTACCAAATAGATTTTCTCTATCTAAAGTTGCATTTCGTAATTAAGTTTCACTACTTAACTTACCAATTCAGTATGTATCTTTAAATACATAATATATATCAATCTACTAATACACAGAAGTAGAATAGCATCAAGTATATATATTCCACACACAATATATACTAAATATCAATCATTACTATTTTGCCCTTTTTATACACGTAAAGGGCTCTTGGTTCGGAATGATTCATCGACCCCAAGTAAGAATTGGTTCGGAATGATACATCTAATACCCTGTATTTCTGAATATTCCAAATATTTTATTTAATTAAATTGGAGAATTAAATGAGAAAATACAACTTAATTTAAATTACGTAAGAGGAGTAATTTAATGGGATTTATTAAAAATTGTAATTTTGGAATATTAATCGAGAGATAGTTACCGATTTATATTGCCTCATTATATTTACAATCGATCGACGCAAGCTATTTCCCGAATTTGTTTTTGTGTTTAATCCTTCGTTGATTTTCGGGAATGAATGAGTATCTTAGGATTTACATTATAAATATATGGGAGTGAGAATAAGACCAGTAGGTATATTGTTGAGGTCCGATAAGGCCATTGGGTGTAGGGCTTGGATTACGGACTGATGAGAATAAATCCGATTTAGTAGATTATCGGGGACTTCGGAAATTGAGTTACGAGGCAAAGTAAATTCAATTTAAGTAATAGACCAGTAGGGTAAGAAATAACTACTGAAATTATATGTAAGGTGTAACTAGGACCCTTAGAGTTGCGTGAATACTCAAATAAATGCGATTAATGAGATAAATCGTAAAGCGAATATTGTACGGTAGATATATGAGATTAAAATATTACGTACGTATATAATTAATTAGTCGTGCGTGTACCTACTGAATTATGTGATCTTTTAGGTCGAGAGATTTGTACCTAAATTAATTATGTTAGGGTCGATGAGACATTCCGAACTAACATAAAGTTATTATATGTTTGGGGTCGATGAGAAATGCCGAACCAAACCTTGAACTGGTGTCGCAATGAAAGAGTCCTGAACCAGAATATGTGTATATATATATATTTTTAAAATAGTTGGGGTCGATGGATAATTCCGAACCAACTCTCACTTGGGGTCGATGTATCATTCTGAACCAAGAATCATTTACGTGTGTATATAAATAATTGGGGTCGATGTATCATTCCGAACAAATTCTTACTTGGGGTCGATGAATCATTCCGAACCAAGAGCTCTTTATGTGTATAAAAAGGGCAAAATAGTAATGACTGATATTTAGTATATATTGTGTGTGAAATATATATAGTTGATGATATTCTACTTCTGTGTATTAGTATATTAATATATATTATGTATTTAAAGATACACTGAATTGGTAAGTTAAATAGTGAAACTTAATTACGAAATGCATCTTTAGATAGAGAAAATCTATTTGGTAATTCAAGTAGCGAAACTTAATTACACAAGTGGGAAGTCAATAATTGTGAGAATTGTAGTAATTTTAGTAGTGAAACTAAATGAGAAGTTTTGAAAAATAACATAGATGAAATGTTACTTGAGAATTAATTAACATACGCGAGATGTTAGTGAAACGGTTGTACTGTATGGGCGGTACTGGAACTTGGGTACAGATAAGTTCAGTTGACTACTTTGGTTTTAGTTAGCTTGGGAGGTATGGCTAGATAAACTAAGTGTAGAATGTTAGGTGTGCACAAAAGATGAGGGGTGAGTTAACTCAAGAGAGTGTACGAGAACCTAACATGTGTAATCAATAACCGCATTTTATATTGTGATAAATGCTTGTTAAATATTTTCAAATTGTTTTGAGTAATAACTATTGCTATAAAATATTTTCAAAACCTTTTAGGTGTCCAGCCACAAGGACGCCATGTATGATGATTCCATTCCAGAGACTCGGAGCTGTAGCACAGTGGATGCTTACAGGATTTTGACTAGACGATATCTCTCATTCAGATCTAGTACAGGAGCTCACACTCTTCTATGTATGGACTTGTGGTCCGGTATTAGTCTCAGATGATTGTTTCAGACTAGTGGTTATTCTATTGTTGTTTGGGATTTTTAGCCGATGGTTTATTCGGTATACTTTTGTTCTGTTGTACTTTTACTTTGTTGTTTGAATTATAGTACATGATTATTTGTACTTTGTTCCGCATGGTTGATTTATCTGTTTTAAGAAAGATAAAATTTGGCACCGGTCTAATTTTACTTAGGGAATTAGTAATTAAAAAGTTTTCGACAGTGATGCTAAGAATGAACCATTTGAGAAACCTGTTTTAATTTAATAAAGGCCTGATCACCCGATGTTTAATTAGGCGGGGTGTCACAGTAGCGATTATAATAGAAAGAATCCCACCCGCATTTAAGAGGGATGGAGAAAAAGTGGACATAGAGAAGAAAAGACGGACTAAAGGATATATATAAGTCCTGAATATTAACTTTGAGAAATTAATAGTTAACAGAGAAATAAACTATATTTTTACAATTGATAGATACACAAAACATTTAATAAGATACGTAAATATTTGAAGATAATGTACCTTAAATGAACAGAGGTAGAAATGACTCCATTTAGGCAGCAGTCATGTTTATATTATTCAACAACTTCATGTATAAATATGTCATAATACAGTAAATATATGACACCACTACCACCACCACCCGGCACCCCCCCCCCCCCGTCCCGCAGACACACACACAAAATACCTCACTACATAACACCATGCCAGCTACTAATGCCTCAGTTCCACTTGCTACTATCTCAGAACCACCTAATGCCACTATTTCAGTGGTTGTTCTCTGTTATTACTTCTTCTTATAGTCCCTAAGTTGTCATTATATCCCTTACTCGAACCTTAAATTCATTCCACAATTTCCTCCCCTCTACGGATGC